>CM060937.1:720528080-721732009 GCA_030765085.1 Allium cepa | reverse complement strand
ATTTTGAGAAAATACTTACCCTTTGAATTTTAAATATTGGATATAATAAATTTTTCAAAACTTGCTTTTTAAAAACAACTTTAAAACCCTTTTAACTTATATTTAAAAACTCGCTTTGAAAACATACTTGGTTATTCGAGGAGAATTTTCCAACTTCAATCAGTTGAATCAATTTTCCAAATTGATTTTCAACTTATTTTATTTGAAATAAATTTCTTCACTTATTCAGTTCATTTCAAAATTCATTAATTATTGACTTAATTTTAATTGTTATTATTTTCCCTTTTATTTTACATCTTTAACTGAAATATACATATTTCATTTTTTTTTTCCATTTCTTCTTTATTCTTCTAGAATAATTTAAATCCTAAATTTGAAATAATTGTTTTATTCTTTTAAACAGTAACATTGAAATTTTAAGTTTTCTTAACTTTCTGTTTATTCAAAAATTCCTTTCCATATACAGGATTCATTAATTAGCATTTTGGAAACACTAATATTCTTATCAATTCATTTTTTTATTATTTACATTCTTTATAATTATTTTCTTAAAAATTTACTTCTTTTATTATCTTTCCAAATCCAATTTATATATTTTGGTAATTTATTTACTCAAATACATCCAATCAACCATAACATTAAATATTCCAATACAACTCATCATAGAATATCAATATTCACAGCAGAGAATATTAAATAAATGTTGAGGGATCCAGTTGGATCCCTCCAACCTGTTTTTCCTGCAACCACAGATGTTAGCACAATAATATATTGATTCCAGAATATTTCATACCATATCACATCAATCAACTTCAACCATCCAAACAATTATTTAAGTTAATTCATTTAAATTAAATTTAACTGAGTGAGATTAACTCACCTTTGCCTTTTAATTTTGCCATGCATCCCATCTCGATTTGTTTTTCCATGATTTTCAGACCTTGTATAATCATTGGATGTTTTATTAATATTCGAGTCAATTGAACCATTTAATTTTCCATTTGATAATTAAATTAACCATCAATTTCATTTTAAACAATTAAATTTAAATTTAACTAATTCCCTTTTTTACAGGTTATTTTAGTAACCAAATGATTAAATAAGTTAATTACTTTAGTTAACCACCTTAATATATTTTTAACAATAACTAGTTGGTGAAGATATGATCCTTCATTTATATATATACATATATATCTACTTTAAAACTCATTTACTTAAAAACAGAATTTCATTTATATAGAGTTAAAAATCTAATGTTTATAAATTCTTTTTAACATTTAAATTCCTATCCATTTTCAATTTAATAAATCTATTCATTGCTTAACCTACATGCACAAATATATAGGTAAATTCTTTAAATTGAAACGAATTTCCAAATATTCCTCTCTAACCTGTAAACATATAAATTAAATCAGATTCAAATTGGAAATTCCAATTGTTAATAAATATACCTCACTGCCCATCGCTCTCAACCCCTACTCGATGCTCCTCTCATCGTCGACCGCGACTGCCACACCGAGTCGACCTCGTCGCGTCCCAAACCCTCACCAAGAATCGAAATCCTACATCAAGCCGACCCCAAATCTTCTTGAATCGAACCGTCACAGCAACATGCGACTACACCTTCACATCCTCCAGGTAGATGAAGATTCGACGCCGCGCGAACTTCCAAAGTCGCATCTTGCCCTCGCGACAAGCTACTGTTCGCCCGCGTCGATCCCATTTCCGAGCTCGATTGGACTACACGAGCAAACTATAAAACGAGGGGAAGAGGCTCGCAATAACCATGTTTCTCCCCTTTCGATTTACTGATAAAAAGGAACGGCTTCGGCCTTGTTTATTCTTTTCTTTTCTTTTAATGAGTTGAATTCGAATGAAGAGAAGGGGTAAAAGGAAATGGGGTTTCTTTGAATTCGTGAGATTGAAAGAGGGGAAAAGAGTATAGCTCGGTTCTGAAAGAAGATAAGAGAAACAGCTCGGCCATTGAAATTTTAAAAAAGCAATTGTCTTGATTTTGATTGATTTTTTTTTTAAAAAAAAAACACGAAGAAGGGGCTTTGATAAAAAAAGTGACGAGCGTTGAAGTATACGAGAAGATAAGGGAAGACTTGGCGTACAGAAGAAGCTTAACTAGTTAAATTAAAATTTATTAGCTTATAATCAATTAAATTTTCAGTACGTTTATATTTCGTACACTCACATACTGACTCCGATAAACACGAAATTTGAAATCCGATAATAATTCAATATTACGGACCCAATGGAACTGGTTTTGTCTAATTCCGAGACTGTGCCTCGGAGGGCTATTTTAAAATTCAATTTAAACGATATAAATTTTAAAACTGAACAAATCACTGTTAATTTCAATTTTACGACTTCTATTATCCTCGGTATTATCACTATAAATTTTATAAGCCTTCAAATATATTTTTAATAGGCTTAAAACTCCAGATTCAACATTTTTACCCAACTTCAAACTATTAAATTCTATTATTTAAGTATCAAATAAATAACGATATTCGTAATTCTAGTTGAAATTATTACCTTAAATATTTAAAACCAATTAAATAGTCCGATCATAAAGGCTTAAAAATTCCGGGTCGTCACACTGCTCTTCATTTAAAACACTAAAAGTTTTAATATTTGATTTAAAATTCATGTATTTGCTTGATGATGCTATTTATAAATCTGAAACATTAACTTATAATGTTTGAATTTTTTCTTATGCTAATTTGCTTTGTGTAACTTGATATCTCATGTTACAGATAATTGTGTTTGATTTATATAAAGTTTTAAACTTGCTCTATTCTAGAATAACAGGGCTTTATTCACAAACTCAAGTCATAACAAACAAGTTAAAGAAAGAATTCAAAAATCAAACAGGTGGTAGGATTTGGAGACACAGTCATGGTACAGTTAAATCAGGTATACAGGAAAATATTTACAGGTAAGATATTCATGGCAAATTCCATACATGTTCCTTTGTAATTTATAAAGCATGCACAATTTTACCTATTTAATAATTTAAAAATGAGTTACTCACCTGTTTAAATGATGCAGACAGAGCACAGATTCATGAATGCAGGCTTCTTGCTTAACCAGATTCAATTGCATGCCCCAGATGAAATGCAGGTTGCAGATGCATATACAACTTGTATTTGTTCCCAGCTTTTACATGCAGTGGCTTCCATTTTGATGCTCCCAGATAAAAAAATGCAGGTGCTTGATTTATTTTCCAGATTTTAAAGAAAGATGAATGCAGGCTTGCGTGCTTGTTTACAGGGATTGATATGCAATTTGAAAGTGAGGAGTTTGATTTTAAAAATCTGAAATGTTACAGATTTTACTTTCATTTTATTGAAGGAGGAAAAATGTTTCTTTGTTAAGAATTGAAAAAAAGCGAAAGAATAAAGGAATGAATATATGCAATGCTTTATAATCTAAATTATGATTTAAAATTAAAAAATTTGAATCAATGACACTTGTAAAAGAAATGGACACATGTTAACTTCTTTGTTTACTTACTTAACATATGTTATATTATGTCTTAATACACTACACATGTCTTTTAAATGGTTTTGTTATTTTAATTAAGGTTAAAGAAAACTAAACTTAATGAATGCATGTTCATATTTAAAATTGTATTTTAAATTTCAAATTAAATTTACAAATCAAAATTATCAATCAACATTTAAATAGAATTAACACAAACATTTATGTAACTTATTTTAATTTTCAAACTTTAGTTAAAATGAATTTTAAACTAATTAAAACATTTTTCTTACATATTAAAATCATATAGTATTTTATTAAATATTTTTGAAAAGGTTAAATTAAAAATAAATCACAATTTCTATTTTCAAAACATTAAGACTAATTTAACAACATATCTATTTATAATATATACAAATACATATACATTATTAAATAGAAAAAAAATTATTAATAAATTCACAAATTAAATATTTAAATAAAGAAGATTATTAAATCAAATCAAATCTATTAACAAAAATTATCAATTCAATTTAAATTTAAACCCAGATTATTAAATTTAAATTGTCCAAAATTCCGGGATATTACAATGATGGATAGTATACATCCATGTTGATAGAGGTGATTATATATATATATCTATACATATGTTTGTATGTAAAAAAAATAACTTTGATTTAAACTTGGAAGTATCTTGCTTCTCTGTTGTCTTCAAACAGAGGTAGGTAAATCATGAAGTCTGAAATGTCTTAAGATTGTAGGTGACAATTCTTGAAAATATGATAAGTATTATGCTGTGCATGTCACTAAAAATGAATTTGAGTATGAATATGGATGATAATCTTTTAACTACATGCCTGGAAACAGTCATAACATGTCTCTGTTTGAATACTGCAGGTTTAAAACCTGGTCCAAATTTTTAAATTACCGATTTAAAATGATTTCCGGGTCTTGATCTCGAATAAGAAATATTCGAGTGTATATGACATAATTTTTTTAAGAAATGAAATCTGAATAAAATGTTAGTTAGTGTTCCTAAATTTAAATATTATGGAGAAAATGCAGCTTCAATTCCTGATTTATTTTAACCAAAGCTTCTTTACTATCTTCATAAACAGATGAGTAAACACTTAACTATGTTTCTTAGGGTAATGAATGATAGTGCACGCTAAATTCTGGATGATTGTTTTGCTGAATGTTTGGGTATTTATATGTAACTCTATATGTATATATGTGATTCTTTTGTCTATTTTGAATGTGCCAGTTTCTTCTCTGGTTTATGGTTACAGAGTGGAAAGTAAACAAGATGACCCAATACATCTTCATCTAGCCATTATTAGGCTTGAAGTATCACATAAAAACAAATTTGTTTAAACAAAATTATGGTCCAATTTTTGTTTTAAGCATGATGGTGAGGAATGGCATCTGTGAAATTAGTTTTACAGAGAAACATTTAAATATATGCTAAATTAAAATGTTATAAAATATAAATTCAATTGTACATCCTGAATCATCTTGAGAAAATAAGATTTTTAAGGTTTAAATGGTGGGTTTTCGTTGGGTATGCTAAGAGTAGTTGGTAGTTGATCAGGAAATGAGTTTTAATCACGTACCAGCGATCGGTAGCATAGTGGGTGTTGAATTTGTGGTCATGGCTAGCTTGACAATGGGTGAAGTTGGGAAAACTGGTCGTGGTCGTTCCAGTTCGCCATGGCGCCGGTGATTGTCCAGTTTCGATTTAAGCCCTAGTTTTTCAAGGCTTGAAATAAATTGTCGTGGTGGATGCCTTTATGTGACGAGCTGCAAGTGGATTGGAGTAGTGGTAGCGTAGAGGATAACGTTGACGTTGGTGAGGCCTCAGGTGAGTCATCATATTGCTAAGTAATTAGAAGTGAAATTTAGGCATGGATTACGGTGGGGGGTTTTTGTTACAGGAAAGGCTAATGGGTTCTGTAGATCTCGATTTCGATTTCTTTTTCGAATGGGAAGTTCAGGTCGTCCGATGGTGAAGGGAGGTCAGAGGTGACTTATATACAGTGGCGTTGGGTGGTCGATCGTCATCGTCGTTCTATGCACGTGCACGTTGGTTTGCGTGTGTCAGTGGTATAAGAGGATTGGTAGGCTCGGGAATGTTTCAGGGAAGATAGGAAGATTTCTCGTGATGTTCGCGGTTTTAATTGGTGTAGTTTTTCTGAGTTTTAGTTTTGAAAGAATTCGAATTGTGTCTCATGATTTTTGGCTTCAGGCTCGAGTGCATTAAGGGTTCGACCGAAGTTAATTTAAAACCAGTTTTTAAGTTTACATAATTGAGTTTTAAAGATTTAAATAAATTTGGTTTAAACTATAGTTTACTAAATAATTTAAAATTATTTGATGTAAAAGATATGTGATTTGTTAACTTATGTTTGATAAATGCTTAAGTATTTTATAGTCAAATTAAATAATTTAATTAAGCAAGTCAATTTTAAAGATAGATGTTTTAATTATGATTGAGATAATTTAAGGGAGAATTAATCAAGGTAGGTGATTAAAAAAAAATTAACTTTAGTAACTAATTTAGGATTGTGGTGTGAGTTTCGACTTCGTTAGGAACTGGATTAACTCGAGTAAAGAATGATTGTGCTCGGGTCAGTATCTTAGTATTATGCTGGGTTGGTTCAAGTTTTCAAAATTTTGAATGTTTTGGAATTGTTGCTTAGATGATTATATAGTAGGTAAATTCCTATAGGTCTTTAAAGATGATTTAAATAATGTAATTGAATGAACATAAATTATTTAGAAAGAACGGCAGTTGATTAATGTAATCAATTTATGGGGATAAATTCATAAATTAGTAATTAAGATAAATTGATAATTAGATTGGGAAAATCAGTGTAAGGAATTGATTTATTGATGAGATTAATTTCTGCAATCAAGGATTATTTACGTAGTGTAATTAATTCAGGATTGGTTAATTAAAGAAGTTAATTAAGGACTAATTTAAGGATAATTGATTAGTAGTGATTATAAGATAATTAATTTGAATAATTAATTAAGAATCAAGGTAAGTAATATAGAGGGGTGGAGGCTAATTAAATTGTGTAATTAATTAAGAATTAATTACTTATTGAAATTGAAGGATAATTAAACCAAGGTGATTAGTTAAGATAAATAATGAAGGAATGATTGGTAAATTGACTTGAAATAAATTAATGTTAAATAAAGAAATCTAAGTGGTTGAGGTTAGTATTCAATTAGGCTTAATTAAAAATTAAATTTATACGTGATTAATCTTTGCTCATGGATGATTGAATGGTATGAATGCTTTGGATGAGTTGATAACTCAGTTATGAAATGTTTTGTATTTCTATTGGATAACTTGGGTTAGGATGACATGAGACTCGAAGGGGCCAGAGTCGGGTATTAGTACATACCCGAAACCATTTCGATTCTTTATAGATTGATATATGAAATCAATTTGGTGAAGTGGAATGATTTAAGTGAATTAGACCATTTTAAATCTAAGTTTTTGGTACTTAGAAATTGATGTGTAATATAAGTGATGCTTATAACGATTTGTGAACTTGTAATTGATACACGTCACCCGGGTTATATATAAGTTGTATGCTTTTGAAATTTATGTTAGATGGGTTTACTCACACTGGTTTCCAGCCTGACCTGGGTGTTACTTTGATGTAATGCTCGGGTCAGACCGAGTATTACTGATTTTCAGGTAGGTACGTTCTGGAACTCAGGAGGCGAGCTGGATGGCAATATCGTATAGAGTATTTCCGCTGTATTTATATTATTGTTAATCTGAGACATGATAATTGTAAATATTCAGTGACTGTATATAATATGAAACTCTGATGTATTAGAATGTAATCGACAGATATAGTATTCTTTTGTGAACTGTTATTATTTATTATTATAATTTATCCGCTGCGAATGTGAGATGTTTGGTGTTTATGTTCTTCTTCTTCTTCTATCTCTTTCTTCTTTTTCATAACTATCTGGAATTTTCGGGATCGAAAATTTCGGGTTGTTACAGTTGGTATCAGAGCAGAAGGTTAAGCGAGAACCTTGGCTCTGGTGGGGATTACTCATTAAATAGAGTCCAAAGTACTCTTGAATGAGTTGAGTGTATATATATGAGCGCGTACTTGTTATTTTCTTATATAAAGATTTTAAATGATTTTATATAAAATATATATTTTGATATATAAAGCAATATTTCCTTGTAATAAATATTAAGGTGACTGGTTGTTAATTATTGAAATTAAAATTAAGAAATAATATAATACAACCATTGAAGTCTTGAATTGGAATTAAATTAAGTAGAAATAGAAATACAACCAAATTAAATTTAATGGATTGAAAATGAAATTATAAATCTGGTCCCAGAATTCGGAAATTTTGTTTCAAAGTAATGAAAAATAATAAATAAGTATATTCGGATAATTGGGACTTGTTGAAAACAATGGGTTGTTTGAAATTTGATTTGGATTTAAAACAAAGGGTGGTTTAAAATTTTAAAACATGGTCGGGGGGCCAAGAAATAAATATGTATATATGTATGGACATATATGATATCAAAGATGGTTTGAAATAAACTCTAAATATTGAATTTAAATCTGGAATGAGATATAATACCCAAAGTGATAAGTTTTTAAAATTATAAATAGGAAGAATATTAATGTGAAGTTTAGAATTTGAAACAGAAATTCAAAGTGCGTAAGAATGACTTGATTAAGTGAATTGAGTTTAACTGGGGAAGAGTTAAATAAGTTGGAATGATCAACCTGATTAGGAAATTTGAAGATAAAATTAAGATATGGAATTTTGAGAATTTATTTAAATTGTTTAAAGGTTTGAGTTATTGATATAAAAATTGAGGTTAATTTGATTTTTCGTATAATACCCTAGGTATGAACTGTGAATTGAATTGTTAAAAAAAAACTTTAAAGGTAAACTGATTTAAAGGAATTAAATCAACGTTTGAAGTATTAACTCGAATTTATGTAATTCGAGATCGTTCATAGTGAACTGGAATTTGAAGATGGTTCAAACTGAAATTTGATTTGAAATTGTGATTAAAAGTTGAATAGTTTTAAATTCAAATGGAATTTGAGTTGAATTTGGAAAGAAATTGAGGTTAATTCAACTTGAATTGGGGTTAAATCAATTTCAATAGAAATTGAAGTTATTTAAATTGGAACTGAGTCAATTTAAACGAAAGTGGAAATTAAGATTGAATTGTTGGGAATGTGAACAGTTTGACTCTGGACTATTTTTCAATATAAATTGTTTTAATGTAAATAAATTTTTCCAAGCTATTTAATATATACAACCTTTCTTATTAAACCCAAAATTATTTTATACTTATTTTATAACTACTTTTGGAGTTATTTAACTATTTTGTTGCTGTTTTATAAACTAATTACTATTTTTCAACTATTTCACAAACTAATTTCTATTTTACAACTATTTGGCAATTATTTAGAATTTCTGAAACTATTTAACTATTTTCCAACTATTTTACGATTAGTTAACTATTTTATAGCTATTTTGTAAACTAATAATTATTTTTCAACTACTTATCTATTATTAAAATTTTCAAGCTATTTTCTAAATATAAACTGGTGGGAGTTCAAACTGTTATGGGTTTAATACCCAACTGAGATAAGAATTGAAGTGATAATTCAATGGAATTGAGACAATTGTAACTAAGTGAATGAAAATTCAAGTGAATGAGAATAGATATGGGATTGATATGGTTAATAATCAATGAAAATAAATACGTAGGATGTACGTATACTATTCTATTCGCATAGTGATTTGATCCAGATTCGAGCACGGAATTTCGAGATAGTATATCGATCCGAGTTGGGATTTTTCACTCAATTTTCGACGGCGAACCTAGATATGGATTGTTGATTGGTTCTGGATATTCTCTATTATAGTTAGGCTATGCAAGAAGAATGACGGTTTCTGATCAAGAAACCAGATCTGTGTCCGCAAAAGGAAGTCGGGTGGATGATACTAGTTCGGAAGTGAAATTGTGTGATCGAGTGAGCGATCAAATTGGTATAGCGTACGGATGATATGTGTACATCGTACGAATTTGGATGAAAATGATATTGAAAGAAGTAATCAAATTTGAAATTTTGATTTTGAGTAAACAAAGTTAAATATCTTTGTTTTATAAAATGAAACTCCCCTTGTTGAATCTTTTGCCAGAAGAAAAGGGTTTTTGAAAGTGTTTGAAGTATAAAGAATTTTATATTAGTTTGAACGATCCAAAGTTTGGAAAATTATATATATCTGAATATATATATATATATAAGGATCTTATGAGGATTTTGGGAACCTTTGAATTTTGAAAGGCTTTTGATTTTTGGGTAAAATCAGTATTAAACTTTGGAAAGCCTAGTTTGAGAATTATCGATTTTGGGATAATCGATTTTGTGTAAAGGAGCTTTGTATGAGATCATACTAGGTGTATGATTTGAAAGATACTATATATGTATAGTATAAAGTGATTAAATGGTGACTCTGGGGAAAAAGGCGCTCCCTTAAAATGAACTTCTTAGGAGTGCCATCGGGTGGTACTGCCTTGAGCCCCAAGGGGGTTTTTAAAGTTGATCCTTTGAGGAGTCCGGACAAAACTAGTTCTTGGGGATTATGAGTAGTATATACCATAGCGGAAGTCGTGTGTGCCGCTGAGAGCCAATAGTGTGCATTTGATTTTATATCAGTAGGCTGCGACCTATGGTATAACATAGCGAAAGTCGTGTGTGCCGCTGAGAGCCAAAAGTCTGCATTCGATTTTATATCCGTAGACTGCGACCTACGTAGGAGTGGAGAAGTTTCATTTTGACAGCGAAAATCAGAGGCTGTTGAGAGCCTGCGGTTACATGGACTTTTCTTGCGATGGCAACGTAACCCCGGAGGGCAACTGCGATCTGTCGTGTGGGATCCATGGCGTAATCGAGAGGCCGCGGAGAGCCTGCAGTTACATGGACTTTTGCTGTGACGGCAACGTAACCCTAGAATGTAACTACGACCATGGATGGGGGTGATGATTTCCAGAGCATTCTCACCAAAGATATATCCTCTATTTTCAAAAAAAAATTGTTTTCTATATTTTTAATAAAATTATTTTCCAAGTATTTTCACTGGGTGTTGAAAACGGGTCTGCTAAGTACTTATAGATTTTCAGTCATACGCCTGATCAACGTATGACCGAATTTATGCGAGAACAAGGATGGACTAGTTGAAACATCGAGTTATAAAATGATATTTTCTATAAAAACTATTTTGAAAATATTACATAGATTTTTAAGTGTTGTAAAATGATTAAAGAATATTTTAACCAGTTTTAAAATATTTAATAAATTCTGGTTTCGTTCTTTTCGAGGATGAAAAGATTCAATGGGGGGAGAAATGTGATAGCCCTGAATTTTTGACATCTATTAATTGGTAATTAGCAGGATTTGATTTATTAAAAAATTATTTTGCAAACTAAAACAAATAAATGAGATAATCTCCTAATATAATTACTTAATATTTGACAAATTTTCTTTATGTTCAAACAAATGGAACATGGGTATGTTTAAGTGTGTGTATATATATATGAGTTAGTTCTAAATTAAATTTAAATTGGAAATCCGAAGAATAAACATCTTAAATAAATTGGATATAAAATTTTATGTATATGATTTTTTTTGTATATAGTTTGCTATTTTCTTTTAAAATTCATATTAATATAAATAAAGGAAAGTAGTTACTAAATAGAAATTTAATATAAAGGTTTTATGGAAAACATTTAGATATATAAAATTGCATTTATTAAGAATAGAAAGTGTTCATAACATAAGATATAAATATATATAACTAGACTGAAATTAATATAAAAGTGAATAAAATATATTGGTATATTATTTAATTCTCATACAAAGGACAAGTGTTTAGAATTTTAAGAACCCAAATTAACAAATGTAACATTTGTAATATGAGATTTGAACAAGTGTCAACATTTTCTTTTAAAATAATGAATAATAGATAAAAGAAGAAATATAAATTTTATCTTCATTGCTAAAGAAACTTCAACTGAAATAAAAGTGGAAATATGAAATCAAAGCTCAAAGGAAATAAAGCCGAAACTAAATCTAAGACAAGAAAGTTCAAAATTAAAACCTGTCATTTAGGCCTGTAAACAAAGTTTCAAGCAAAGTTCAACTTCAGATTTCAACATAGAAAGAATTTTAATGGCTGGAACATTTTCAAAACTACAACTTAGAAGCAAGTCTTGAATCATCATGTTCCAGACCAGTTCATTGATAAAGCATTTCAACTTAAAGAAACTCAAGCAATACAAAGTTTTCTGGGTCAAAACAAAAGCATGCAAGTTTCAAATCCATCTTTCGAACCCCTCTGCATTTTTTTAAAAGGTGAGTAAACTACTATCTGAATTTAACCTGTTTTTATATGTGCCTGGATGTGATAACTTGTGGAAACTAAGATTGATAGTATACATGCATGTTGATAGAGGCGATTTTATATATATCTATACATATGTTTGTATGCAAAAAAAAGTATAACTTTGATTTAAACCGGGAAGTATCTTGCTTCTCTCTTGTCTTCAAACAGAGGTGGGTAAATCATGAAGTCTGAAATGTCTTAAGATTGTAGATGATAATTCTTGAAAATATGATAAGTATTATGTTGTGCTTGTCATTAAAAATGAATTTGAGTATGAATATGGATGATAATCTTTTAACTACATGCCTGGAAACAATCATAACATGTCTCTGTTTGAATACTATAGGTTTAAAACCTGGTCTAAAATTTTAAATTACCAATTTAAAATGATTTCCGGGTCTTGATCTCGAATAAGAAATATTCGAGTGTATATGACATAATTTTTTTAAGAAATAAAATCTGAATAAAATGTTAGTTAATGTTCCTAAATTTAAATATTATAGAGAAAATGCAGCTTCAATTCCTGATTTATTTTTACAAAAGCTTCTTTATTATCTTCATAAAAAGATGAGTAAACACTTAACTATGTTTCTTAAGGTAATGAATGATAGTGCATGCTAAATTCTGGATGATTGTTGTGCCGAATGTTTGGGTATTTATATGTAACTCTATATGTATATATGTGATTCTTCTGTCTATTTTGAATGTGCCAGTTTCTTCTCTGGTTTATGGTTATAGAGTGGAAAGTAAACAAAAGGACCCAATACATCTTCACCTAGCCATTATTAGGCTTGAAGTATCACATAAAAACAAGTTTGTTTAAACAAAATCATGGTCTAATTTTTGTATTAAGCATGATGGTGAGGAATTGCATCTGTGAAATTAGTTTTACAGAGAAACATTTAAATATATGCTAAATTGAAATGTTATAAAATATAAATTCAATTGTATATCCTGAATCATCTTGAGAAAATAAGATTTTGAAGGTTTAAATGGTGGGTTTTCATTGGGTATGCTAAGACTAGTTGGTAGTTGATCAGGAAATGAGTTTTAATCATGCACCAGCGATCGGTAGTATAGAGGGTGTCGAATTTGTGATCATGGCTAGCTTGACAATGGTTGAAGTTGGGAAAAATGGTCGTGGTCGTTCCAGTTTGCCATGGCGCCGGTGATTGTCCAATTTCGATTTAAGCCCTAGTTTTTCAAGGCTTGAAATACATGGTCGTGGTGGATGCCTTGATGTGAAGAGCTACAAGTGGATTGGAGTATTGGTAGCGTGGAGGATAACGTTGACGTTGGTGAAGTCTCAGGTGAGTCAGCATGTTGTCAGGTGGTCCGAAGTGAAATTTCGACATGGATTATGGTGGGGGGTATGTAGCGACCCGACTTCCTATCTCCAGGAAATCGCATCACTAGTGAAGAAAGAAAGGGATAGAAGAAGAAAAGAAAGAGAAAGAAGAAAGACAACAACAGCAGAGAACTCACAACGCAACGAATAAAATATAATATATCAAATAAAATTAATACATAGTATCATAATACATCAGAGTACACATCTTACAACACACATTAGACAGTTATAAACATCTGTCTAATTCATACAACTCAAGTACAACAGAAGAAACAGATATCAAACACACAACGGAACCAATATATATATATATATATATATATATATATATATATATATATATATATATAAAACTATACGTCGAAGCCTCCTGCTCCATATCTCCTCCAAAATTCATCAAGCAAACCAGAATCACTTGACTACTCCTACATAATATGAGTACCCAAGAGTTTAATAAAACAGAAAATAAACACTCGGGTCAGACAGTGGTCAGGTGTGAGTAAACGGTTTAAAAGTTGCTTAACTTTAGAAAACCTTTGGAAAGAAAAGGTATCACGTAAGACTTCCCACACATAAACATGGAAAAGTTTTTACCTTACGCTAACCAAAACATTTGATAGGAAATCCAGTGATATTATAATAGTGTATAGGGTTTTCAAGTAAATATGAAATAGCCGAAATTGTTACATCTATTAAATTCCAGCTACTAGCCACAAAAGTGGGCAATACAATCAAAACCGTAGGGTCTCATAGGCAAAATGGGTTTCCATCAATGGCAGGGCTACTGGGGTACCGCCCGTCACAGTACGTGGCCTAGATCACTGTACCGAGGAGTACTCCCACTCCCCTGCAACACAAGGCCGGGACCATTCCTTACTGAACAGACCCAAACAAGACAACCCCGGCAGTTGTTCGGATCAACCGCCCCACACAGCCGAAATAAAAGGGTCTTCTAGACAGGAGTATATCTTGTTCTCCAGTGGGAGCTACCCCCCCTGCTTTAGCCATTCCCGGTTGATGAGGCTTGAGGCTGCGATTACCTTTATAGAACACATTTATCTTAGAGTGCTCATCGTCCACCTGCTGATGTTCTGAAAGCATTCAATCCATACAAGTTCGTTCCGGGTTCGAACGAAACCGAAGGCACTATCTCGTTGCACTCGTTTTGGAATCACCCTCAGAGTCAACGACCATAGCCCTTGCGCTCTAAATCTCCATCTCAAATCTATAAGTTCTATTCCGTCAAACTCATTACGGAATCACCCACAGAGTTATACTGACGTATAGCCCTTACACCTCGAGTCTTCACTTGCTCCACTTGGATTAACGACCTAACGTTTAATTGGAATCGATGTGGTTTTCGGATATCCAAATATGGAAACCCGATCCCGGTCTCATCGAAACCAAACGCCATTTTAACGTCCAAGTTGTACTTAAGGGATTTAAACAGTTTAACTTAATTTAGGATGATATATAAACAGATAGATGAATAACATTATCACTATAGATATTACATATCAACATTCATCTCACAAAGCAGCATATCACATATCTCATAGACATTCCAAATCATCCAGTATCAACCAATCACCCAATATCAATCATCCATTATCATACAACATCCCATATCAATCATTCAATATCAACCATTCAATATTAATCAATTACCATAGCAGAATTGATTAACTCTTAATCAATTTAATTAACCTCTAAATAAATTAATTACTATCCTTTAATCATTTGGATTATCCTAACTCCTGCTTCCTTGATTTATTACAAATCAAATTCATTTATCATTCCTTAATGATCTTCTTTAATTAATCTTCCCTGATTAATTATCCTTAATTATATTCAAGTAATTATCTATAATCCATAATCCGTAATTAACCTTTAATTACTATCATTAATTACAATAATTAATGATCCTTCATTAATTAATTAACTATAATTAATTACATTAATCCTTAATTAATTACAATTAATTAATCACATTTAAATTAATTACTTAAATTAATTACTTCCATTAATTATATTAATTAATAATCTTTATTAATTAAATAACTAACTTGTAATTAATCATCTCATTAATCATAAACATTAATTAACAATTTGTAATTACTATCTTAATTAATTAACTTCTTCATTAATTATTTTCAAATTAATTATATTAATCCTTGATTAATTAATCAAATTAATTAATCTTTAATTACTTCATTAAGTAATTATTAATCAATAATTAATCCTTAATTAATTACTTTAATAATTAATTACAATTTAAATTAATTACTCTTAGTAATTAACCCTTATTTAATCTCATTCATTAATTAATTAATCACATTAATTAATTAACTTAAATAAATTAAGTAATTAACTCTTAATTACTTACATAAGTAATTATCTCTAATTACTTCTTTTAATAAATCTTAATTATTTTCTTAACAAAAATTTATTCCATCATTAAATAAATCTTAACTAATTAGTTACTCCATAATTAATTAACTTTAAAACAATTATATTAATCAATTCTTTGATTGATAATTTAAGTGATTCCATTAATCGCTTTAATTAATTACTCCCATGAGTAACTTCTCTAATTACTCCCATAAGTAATTATCATTCTAATTTCATTCAAAAATTAACCATTACTTACTTCATTAAGTAATCACACTTAATTAATCCATAATTAAGTGATTATTTAAAATTAATAAATAAATAACTAATTATTTAAAATTAATTAAACAATTAATTAATTAATTTCTTATATTTCAAAATCCTTAATTAAGAAAACATTATCCTTAATTAAACTTTTTCTTTTACTTATAATCAATTCATATAACCAAGAATTCTTAAGTTCATATCAAAAATAATTTAACTATATTTATCTACATAAGTAAATTATTTGAATTTAATCAAATCTAAATAACTTGAAGACAAATTATTTATTTGGATTACAAAATTATAACTTCAAACTTTATTTGGAAATAAAGTATTTAGAAATCAAAATTTAAAATTTATAACATTTAAATTTTCCCATTCAAACTTCTTTATTTTGAATAAAATTTTGAAACTTAAGTTTTAAAACATTATTTTAGAATTTTACTCAAAACTTGATTCACCTTTAAAATCCCAAATACTCTTTAAAAATTGAAATTCAAAAATTAAATTAAGATAATTACTTTCTAGGCAATCATTTTTAAAACATTTTAAATTTTGAAAATAAATTCAATTGTTACCTTTAAAAGTTGATTTACATTCACTTCACAGAACAAGCTTTAACCCTGTTATTTATTCACTATAAAACTTTACTTGAATTCATTTATTCAATCAATGAGTAAATCTGTAACATATTTCTCTAAAACAACTTGCATATACCTGCTCGTGAGGAAATCTCGGGTTAAACCCGAGTAAAACTCACCAAACCTCCAAGCAAATCTCGAAGCAACTCATGCTTGCCCCGAGTCAACCCCAACAGCACCTACTTCGGGTCGCCCCCCCTAAAACACGAGCTCGACTTCGAGCTGCCTTCATCTTCCCCAACCAAAATTCCCAGAACCTTAAACTGACATCAATCCGTGCACGGTGCACATGCACCCCCACCGCCGTCCCCTTATGATCATCGCGACCCCCGTCACCAGTCACTATACTACTCGCGAACATGCACGAAGTTCCAAATCCAACATTATGCATACGATTCAAAATTTGACCTATAAGCTCGAAAACCTTCAGCTGTTTCGAGACCGAAAATCCCATCGCCAACGTTCAACTCATCGCCGTTGAACTCGCCACCATCCTTATCAACTCGACATAACCCCAGCCCCATGCTCCATCCTCGCGACACCCCCCGGTCCCCCATCCATGACGCAAAACCCAAGAAATATCAGCCGAACCCATAAATCCAATAAACCCTAACTTCTTCAATTTCAAACCAATCACTCATTGAAACATTTATTCAACATTTTTCTCAAGTTCCACATTCCAAATACTACACACGATCCAAAATTCAACTCGAATCATTAAGTAATTCGACTGCAATCACCAAAAATCAAAAAAGATTCAAACCCAAAATTCCCACCAATTACTGTTCTAAAAACTGTGATTTGAGTTTCAAAAATCATGATTTCTCACTTGCAATAAGATTTTATAATCAAAACTTAGGTTTGCATCAAACAAAATTTGACCCAATTAATGAATTTACTGTTATTGTTAAATTTGAGAGTTAATTATTCAAGTTTACAACCTGAGACTATTTTTAGATGCTATATGATTTGATTAAAATCATCTCTTCTTTACAAATCAAGGGCAAAAACATATTCAATATAGGATTACTGATTTAATATGAAATTGGTACCTGTTACATTTATACAGATTATAAGTTTAACTTCTCAGGCAATCAAAGATTCAAAATTTCAACCATGCATTCAAGTTTAAATCCAAATAACTCATCAACAACATGCTGATCAACTACAAAATCAAGATAAAATTCAAAGGAATCAAGAACTATTTTTAAAAGAAATCCATTTACTCACATTTTGAAAGAGGCAGAGCAGGTTTTTAAATTTTCCTCCAAGTTTTGAAAGACTGCAAGTCAAGTTTGCTGATGGAAAATCCTCTGCATGCTTTTGAATCGAAGTTGTACATCATGCAGGTTGAAACAGAACTCAATTGCATATTTTAGTTGATAAGAAATTGCAGGTTGAAGATGCATGTTGATTTGCAGACTGCAGATTTGAGTTGCAGTATTATTTCCAAATTTTGCTGGTTTCAAATTTGATTTACTTTTGGTTTATAAAATTTCAGATTGAAAAACAAATTTTTGTGGTCTCCATTAGAATTAAGGAAAGAAACAAGAATGAAAGTGTTTTGAAAAAAAATAAAATAGTTCCTTCATTAATCATTTATTAAAAATATGTTGCCACTTGTTATTAGCTTGAACAAATGTCACAAACATATTTTAAAAGTTAACAAGTGTTATTTAGATATGTTAATATGAGTACACATGTCATTAAGTAGTTTTAAATTGAATTTTATTAAATTTTAAATGTAAATATAAATTTACATATTTACTTACTTAATTGATAAATACTTACATGTATATAAATAAGTTTACTTTAAAAAGAAAATATCCTAACTAATTATAATATAAATATAAATCTTATACATGTATTAAAAAAAATCTAAAACTTATACATAAACATTTATAACCATTTAAAATTTTAAACATTATAAAGGAAAACAAAACAAAGCTTGTTTAAATCATTTTTAAACTATCTTATTTAAAGTAACAATTATCTTATACTTTTGGAAATAGATTAAATTAATCTTTTAAATTATCTTTTGAAAAACATTGTGTTTTTAAGCTTCAATTACAATATTTTTTCATATTTAATTCATCAATAGATTAAATTAATTATTCAAAACAAATATCAAACTATAACATATGTTTACATATATTACAATTTGAAAATTCAACTTTTAATTTAAAACAAAAGATATTCCCATTCACAATATATATCAAACATATATATTATAAATAGAATAAAATTTATTAACTTTTGAAAAATGATTCTAACCAATTTTTAAATTGTTAAAATATATTGATCACACTTACCAGATTAAATACTTGTTATCCGTTAATAAGATTAATTTCACCAATTTAAATTAAAATTATAAAGAAAATTTGTCAAATTAATCAAATTATTATTACAGATTATTAAATCGTTATTGCCCAAAATTCTAGGTCGTTACAATCCTCCCCCCTTAAAAGAATTTCGTCCCCGAAATGTAAAAGCAAAGTTAATTTAATAACCCAGCAAAGATTTTAATTTAATCAGCAAAGCATTCCTAACAACCAGTAACTAACAACCAAAGCAATCAATCACACAAACAAACTTAACTAATTACCCTGACATAAATCAGAATAAAACTCTAATACTATCTCGAGTTTCCCAAATATAAATCACTAGGAGACTCGCTCTACAGAAGCTAACAAACTAACTACACTACCAAAATCCAGTGCTCCTCTCTCCTCTAGATCCACCAATCTGAACAGAATATCAGATTATACTCAAATTCAGCTCAACATCCAACTCCATCTGAACTACAGATTCAACAATCAAAAATAAATCATACACATACTTCCCCAGAGATACGTGAAATAAAATGAACTCCAGCTATCCAAACTGGCAATTCAATCTCATAAACAACAGATCTTATCTTATCAGAACACCGATAAGAAATCTCAAATGCCAAAGCTCTAACCAACCAATCTTATCCAATTTCTGTTCTCTTAACCAGAGAAATCTTAACAACAAATGAAGTCTCCAACTTCGAATTCAAACTCCTTATCTCAAATCTGCATATCTCAACAGACAATCCAGGGCTGCCAATCTCTTCCTGATCAGCTCAATCTATGCTGATATTTTCTGAAACCACTAGACCAAAGAAAACAGTTCCTGGATTCTATTCAATAGAAAAATCTTCCAAGATCCGTCGAAATCCAGATCACAAATCCTACTACTCAAGCAATAGCAAACAGAACATGCTTCCTTCCTTGCTCAGCTGCTACCTTGCTTCCGCTGCACAACTCTGGTTCTGAAAATAGATAAGAATACTGTTGATGAACAAGAGTACAACTTATCCAATATCTCCGGAAAACTTTGTTCATCAAATCCATAAAAATCTGAGTAACTCATCTGACTCGGTCACACACCCTTATATCATAATCTAACTCAAAAGCTAGATCAGACCAAATCCAAATTCCTAAAATTCCTGAGCTGCTACACCAATCTTCCTACTAGGCTAACCACTCAAAATCGCTTCTGGAAACAAAACAATATAGAACTCAACTCCAGATGCAGATAACCTTCTGATTACATCAGCAGCTCCTACTTCCTCATGAGAATCCTCAGTCTCAAACAAAAGAATGCTCAAGAAAATTCCAAACCAATCGCAAGTCACTTTTGCGATTCAACCTAATTCGGATTCCATAGAAACTGTCCTTTCTTTACCAATTAGAACAGCTCTAAACTTTTCCAAACAAGGTTAATTCTTCAAGAAAACATCACCACCTTCAGCCCGGACTGCTGAAAGAGAACCACAAAGATTCTTAAACCACCAGAGAAACAAACCACACTGTTGCTTCTAAACTCCACTTTAAAGATACAACAAAGCTAAAAGATCTCCTCGTCAGCACACCGAACACTTCGAGTTGCACTACTACCACAGCTAACCAAGACTTCTAATCCAAAAGAAACTCGGCTCCAAACAAAGTATCAACACTTCACTCTCCTTAAATAAATGACAAATGAGACCATGTCGAAGCGAAGTAACTTATAGACCTTAGTCTCATATTCCAGAAAAGCCAACTTCCATACTGAAGATCCAGATAACTACTACACAGAGGAGTCTTCCCTGAAGCATGTAAAGACCGCTCCTCAACCAATCTAAAACTGCTTCGAAAGGAAACACCTTCGGAAATATCCAGGAATACTACATCTCATCTCGCAGTTATCGAGATACCATCACTTACTACTGCACTACCATCAAATCCAAACTCAAGAATAATTCGATCACCCGAGCGAAACCCAAACTTATTCTTCAAAGATAAACTCCGAATCACTTAAAAAGATTTCCTTCGAATATCAGAGAAATCCTTACTCCAAACTACAAATCTCACTCGAGACGCTATTAGGCTACAGTCTCGACAAAACTTCCAACCTCAACATATGGACCTCTTCCATTAATGGTATTCGTGTTACACACACACCACTACTACTACACTATCTACCTATATAACTTATGTTGGAAAATTCGAACGGATAACCCAACAGATTAGGTATATATATATATATATATAGTTATATATAAAAATAACAAATACGCTCTCTCAAGAAAGACACCACTACAGAGCCTAGGTATTCACTCAACCTAATGCTCCCTAAAGAAAGACACACTTCAGAGCGTAGGTATTCACTCAGCTTAATGCTATGATACCAAATGTAGCGACCCGACTTCCTATCTCCAGGAAATCGCATCACTAGTGAAGAAAGAAAGGGATAGAAGAAGAAAAGAAAGAGAAAGAAGAAAGACAACAACATCAGAGAACTCACAGCGGAACGAATAAAATATAGTATATCAAATAAAATTAATACATAGTATCAGAATACATCAGAGTACACATCGTACAACACACATTAGACAGTTATAAACATCTGTCTAATTCATACAACTCAAGTACAACAGAAGAAACAGATATCAAACACACAGCGGAACCAATATATATATATATATATATATATATATATATATATATATATATATGTAACTATACGTCGAAGCCTCCTGCTCCATATCTCCTCCAAAATTCGTCAAGCAAACCTGAATCACTTGACTACTCATACATAATATGAGTACCCAAGAGTTAAATAAAACAGAAAATAAAAACTCGGGTCAGACTGGGGTCTGGTGTGAGTAAACGGTTTAAAAGATGCTTAACTTTAGAAAAACTTTGGAAATAAAAGGTATCACGTAAGACTTCCCACACATAAACATGGAAAAAAATTTACCTTACGCTAACCAAAACATTTGATAGGAAATCCACTGATATTACAACAGTGTCTAGGGTTTTCAAGTAAATATGAAATAGCCGAAATTGTTACATCTATTAAATTCCAGCTACTAGCCACAAAAGTGGGTAATACAATCAAAACCGTAGGGTCTCGTAGAGAAAATGGGTTTCCATCAATGGCAGGGCTACTGGGGTACCGCCCGTCACAGTACGTGGCCTAGATCACCGTACCGAGGAGTACTCCCACTCCCCTGCAACACAAGGCCGGGACCATTCCTTACTGAACAGTCCCAAACAAGACAACCGAGGCAGTTGTCCGGATCAACCGCCCCACACAGCCGAAATAAAAGGGTCTTCTAGACAGGAGTAAATCTTGCTCTCCAGTGGGAGCTACCCACGAAGCCTGCTGCACCTCCCCTGTTTTAGCCATTCCCGGTTGATGAGGCTTGAGGCTGCGATTAACTTTATAGAACACATTTAGCTTAGAATGCTCATCGTCCACCTGACGATGTTCTGAAAGCATTCAATCCATACAAGTTCGTTCTGGGTTCGAACGAAACCGAATGCACTATCTCATTGCACTCGTTTTATAATCACCCTCAGGGTCAACGACCATAGCCCTTGCACTCTAAATCTCCATCTCAAATCTATTAGTTCTATTCCATCAAACTCATTACGGAATCACCCACAGAGTTATACTAACGTATAGCCCTTACACCTCGAGTCTTCACTTGCTCCACTTGGATTAACGACCTAACGTTTAATTGGAATCGATGTGGTTTTCGGATATCCAAATATGGAAACCCGATCCCGGTCTCACCGAAACCAAACGCCATTTTAATGTCCAAGTTGTACTTAAGGGATTTAAACAATTTAACTTAATTCAGGATGATATATAAACAGATAGATGAATAACATTATCACTATTGATATTTCAGATCAACATTCATCTCACAAAGCAGCATATCACATATCTCATAGACATTCCAAATCATCCAGTATCAACCAATCACCCAATATCAATCATCTATTATCATTCAACATCCCATATCAATCGTTCAATATCAACCATTCAATATTAATCAATTACCATAGCAGAATTGATTAACTCTTAATCAATTTAATTAACCTCTAATTAAATTAATTACTATCCTTTAATCATTTGGATTATCCTAACTCCTGCTTCCTTGATTTATACAAATCAAATTCATTTATCATTCCTTAATGATCTTCTTTAATTAATCTTCCCTGATTAATTATCCTTAATTATATTCAATAATTATCTATAATCCATAATCAGTAATTAAACTTTAATTACTATCATTAATTACAATAATTAATGATCCTTCATTAATTAATTAACTATAATTAATTACATTAATCCTTAATTAATTACAATTAATTAATCATATTTAAATTAATTACTTAACTCAATTACTTCCATTAATTATATTAATTAATAATTTTTATTACTTAAATAATTAACTTGTAATTAATCAGCTCATTAATCATAAACATTAATTAACAATTTGTAATTACTATCTTAATTAATTAACTTCTTAATTAATTATTTTCAAATTAATTATATTAATCCTTGATTAATTAATCAAATTAATTAATCTTTAATTACTTCATTAAGTAATTATTAATCAATAATTAATCCTTAATAATTACTTTAATAATTAATTACAATTTAAATTAATTACACTTAGTAATTAACCCTTATTGTAACGTTTGCGATTTTTCGTTGCCGAAAAACCGAAATGTTAGGGTTAAAGAAGAAGAAAAGATAGAAGAAAGAGAGAGAAAGATAGAACAGAACAGAAAGAAATAACAGAACAACATTAGAATCTCACAACTCGCAGCGGAACAACATATAATAAATAAATGAATAATCTGTAAACAAAGAACTATATCAGTTATTACATTTTATACATTACATTTCATTACATCATCAGAGTGTACAACAACAAATAACATCAAACAATGCAGCGGAAAAGAAATATAATATACGTGTAATACGCCATGCCATCCAGCTTGCCTCCAGCAACTCCTGAATTCCAGAATATCCTGATAAACCTTAATTCTTGACTGCCCGTGTGGAAATTGGTGGGCACCCAGAGTTTAGGAACGAAAACAATAAACTCCGAGTCAGTCATGTGACTGGTGTGAGAACTGAAAACAGTTTATTTATCTTTGAAAACAAAATAGAGGAATACTTTTAAAATCAATTCGCAATGCTTTTAAAAATGAGACTACCATAAGGCCTCCCGCACACACACACAATGCAAATGCAGAATCGGAGGAGATTTCTCCTTATGATAGTCAAAGATGCTTGATACGCATTAAAAAGAAACATTTGATATTATTACTAGTGCATAGTGTAGAAAATAATTTCGAAAGTAGAATATAAATCTTAGCCAACATACGACCATTATCGTATGCCTACTATAGCTACCATCCAAACAATGGGGCGCCACCATAAGTGAATGATAGGTTCTACAACTAATACCGTACAAGATCGTATTGTTTCTTTGGATTTCCAACAAATGGTCAGGCCAAGGAACTTCCCATTGCCACATGGAACGCCTCTGGAAAGACGCCCCGAGAACCAAACCGGATCTCTGCCAACACAAGGCCGGCTTACCCCTAACTGGGTAACTACTGACACGAATATGTCATCCCCCGATCGTAACCGATCTATCCGAGGATCCTCGATTTCCAAAAACCACAAAATATGCAGCAACAACATAGGTTAAATATCTGGGTTCCATACCATGATACCACCTCTATCCAGAAGGAATGACATACACTAAAGGGGCGCTACCCCCTAATAACCTTGCCGCATCCTTCCTGTTTTGACCATTTCCGGGGTGCGAGATCCGACGAAGTCTCGTCCACAAAGCCACACTTTATACAAAAGCCGTGCTTTGGGTCAATCAAATGATCACAGAAATGATCACCAAGATAGATGATCAAATAAATGATCCCATCACAAATGATCAAACAATGATCATTTCATAGCAACACTCAGCATGCCACACTACCAAATTGGGAGTATAGCACTAATAACCTTCAACTATATAACCTCTAAGCTTGTACGTCTCAGAGAAGGGTGTTAAGCTAAGAGAATAAATTCACCGCCACCAACAGAAATATATTTGAAAGAAATCAGCTTTATATCTCAATTTGTAATGTCAGACATACAATCCATACAAGTCTGTTCCGGGCTCAAACAGAACCGAAGGCACTTACAAAGAAGTCCTTGTAATCCGGATATTCCCTAATCACGACCGGACTTCCCGTCACTAAGGGTGATAAAACCTCTATATCGGAGATCAGCCGATGTAGAGTAACTCGACGGTAATCCTTCCGTTTGCACAAACATCCGGTCTTCAACACCGGTCATCAAATGCAATCTATAACAACGTATCACATACTCGGAATGGGTTATACGACCCCAAGGTCCTTTCCCGGCTAACCCGAATAGTGAGCGCTTATTCAAAAATAAGTGTGGCATTCAAATTCAAGCAATTCACAACAAATACCTATTTAAAGGTAAATATTGATAGTCGGATTATTTAACTATCAATAGGCAAGCTCAACATCACCAAATCCAAATAATTTCCCAAATTATTTACTTTCCAAAATATCTTTACTAGATATATAATTTTCCACACTTCAACCATTTGAAAACAAATTTTCAAATCACTTTTCCTTACGTGGAATTTCTTTCATTTCAACATGGTTCATTTAGACCAATTTAATAAATCCTTACCGATTTATTTTATATATTTACGTTCCAAATTCGTAAATTTATTCCCATACTTTAAAAATAAATCAACGTTTATTTTTAAATAATTTCCCCTTTCTTTTATAAATTCCTTAGTGAATTTATAATCAAAAAATATTTATGATATACAATTTTCAATCGATTTCAAATATTCACTTTCAATTTATCTTTACAAGGATAAATTCTAAAACGTTCATTTCTCATTGGAAAAATATTTCCATACTTATTTAATAATAAGTACATCACAAATCCATTTATTTTCAGTACTTAGAAAATATTCAATATACTTAAATCTAAAATTAAGTATATATTTCATTCTTTAAGAAATCATTCTCTTAAACACATTTTTTTGGGCCAAAACGAATGTTACGTAAAACATCGTTACGACGACCCAAAATCACTAGTATAGGGATTCAAAGTTTAAATAGATATATAAATCCCAATACTATACAAACCATTTCCTTTCGGAAACCATTTACTATAACAACAGTGTTATAGTCCACCATTTCCTTCTATTTCTCGAAAACGTCTATTTCAACAATGAATGTTAAAATCTATGTATTCGATACTTAATGCATTTTAAAATGTCTTTAAAATCATTAACTTCATTTCATAACGTTCCTTCCCTAAAAACATATCCATTTCATTTAATAATATATTCACTGTCCAAAATCGTGAATATAATTCCTTTCATATATTCCTATATACAACTTATCAAATTCAATTTATTTCGGATTTATAAACAACGTTTATAAACTCCATTTATATTTTTATAGACTTCCGGTTATAAAAATCCTTTTTATATCTCATTTTAAATGCCAAAATCCAATTTATAAGTTGATCACCTATAAATCTTATATTTTATAAAATCTATTCATTTTATATCTTCACAATTTATAAATCTATAAATTTCAATTCACCGATGAAATCCATTTTTATTTCACTTTATTACTTATAAAAAAACTCATTTTATAATTCCAATATTTTTAATTTATAAATATCCATTTTATAAATCTTTTATATAAACCGTTTATAATAATTCAAAATTCCCAATTAAACCATTTTATAAATTTATTAACTATTTATTTCAAAAATTTTAATTTGGTTATATTTTACAAAAATTATAACTTTTATAACATTAAACTTATAACGTTAATTTATTTAAAATAAATCAATTCGAAATTTTAATTAAATGTATACTTTCAAAAATCACTTTAAAAATTCCTTTAAAACCAAAATCATTATTTTAAAACTTCAAAAATGGATCCGATGATGCAGCAGCACCAAATAGTCAATCACGACATCCAAATATCATATATCGATATGATAATCAACAAATATCAAAATATCTGTAAATAAATAAATACAGTTGAGGAATCCAGTTGGATCCCTCCAACCTGTTTCCCTTCATCCAAAAACATTAGCATAATACCAATTCCGCTCCAGTACGTAATTATCGCGGTATATGGGATTTATAAAATTATCCGCTTAATAGACGGCGCAATAAGGTCTCATCCGCTATACAATGCGGGAAATCAACAACTGCAATATATACATATGCCAATATATATATATTGCTATTATATATAATACCAATTTCACTGCTTATGAAATATTCGCGGTATATGTTTTTAATAAATAACATCCGCTTACTAACGGCGCATAATGTCTATTTTAACAATCAATAGATAACAATCATCATTCAAACATACATTCAAGAATTTTAAATCTAACTATTTAAAATTAAAATCGAAACTGATTCGATTGAATGAGAAGTTCTCACCTTGATTTCAATTTCCGTTTTCAGCTTTTATTTCGAATAAAATTTAAACAGACGTTTAATTTTACCCGAAATTCTCACTAACTCCAAACGACTCCAATCCAATTTCATAGCGTAGTGCTCGTCCATATGATTCCAACGCAACTGGTTTCGCGCGTTTTCGACCTCGTATGAAAAAGTTATGGCATTTAGAAATTTATACTATTTATAATACAATTAAATTTACATTTCTTTTTCAAATTTTAACACAATTCACATCTGGCCATTGATTCTGCGTTGACTGCATCAGGGCCGCATTTTTTTGCTTCTTCCCAAACGTGAAAACTCCCCAGGCCATCACGTTCTAACACAACCCATTCACGTTCGAATTAGGGTTGAATGCCGCTCCACGTACAAACGTCGACAGCCCATCAAACCACCACCATTCGAACGCCAACGCCAAGAGCTACCCACGGCTTGAATTGCATAGTGCTCGGCCCCCCCATGTCCTAGAAAAACGTGCACAAAGTCGCGGCCTTCATCTCCATTTTGCCGTAAATCCGTCGCGTGAAACCCCATCATCACCGTATGGATTCGAAGCTCTCGAGATGCTCTTCATGTTTGTAGTTGAAAGTTTTAGCTAATTCTTCACGGATTGGAAGATATTGACGGGGGAAAGAGATAAATTTCTGGCCATCAACAGTAAAGTGGCGGCTGCTCAATGTTGGGCTAGGGTTTTGCAAGTTGTTGAGAGGGAGGTCCTTTTATAGAATTTCAACCGAAAACCACTATTCATCGAATTTTTCCGAACTCCGATTTACGCGCGGTAACCGGCGTTCCTAGGGTTTACCCCGCGTTACGGACACAATGGAACAGGTTTCAGAAGCTAATTCGATCATCTGTGCGAGATATGGAAATAAACAATCGATTTAAATTAAAACCGATTTAAACGATTTCTAGGCGTTTTCGCTTGCACCGGACAAACGGCAAATCCAATCGACTTGAAATTTGAAACCTTACAATAATATCACATTACGGATCTGATGAAACTGGTTTCGTCGAAATTCGAGACTTTTGAAAAATGGCTATTTTAACTCGCCAAATTAATATTAAAATAATTTCGATGCTTTTCGAGCTGCCGCGATCAAACGATAACTCCGATTGACACGAAAATTGAAATCCGATAATAATAAACTATTACGGATCCAATGGAACTAGTTTCGTCCAATTCTAAGACTGTTCAAAAATTGGCTATTTTTCAGTCGATAATTAAATATTAAAATATTCAATTTTCACAAATAAACTTTTAATTCGATTTCAAAAGTTCTATAATATCGTTCTAACTCCAACATGATAAAATAAAATTTTACAAATCAATTTTAATCATATTTAACCCAATTTTCAATTTCTTTCCATAATTTAACATGTTAAATTATCGATTTAATCATTCCGTTAAATCCAATTATTCGAAATAAAATTTATTCGACTCCTAAATCTTACTTATTAATATTTAAAATCAATTACATATTCAAATTTAAATTATTAGAAATCCTGGGTCGTTACAGACTTCCCCCCTTAAAAGAATTTCGTCCTCGAAATTACCAAGTAAGAAAAAGTTATAGAATCCATTAACTTTCCAAAACCATAGTTAAACTTCTTATAATACTTTACTAAGGTTTCAAATCATACTTAGTTATCCTTTCAAAAAAAACTACTATTGTTTAATTTCAATTCCAAAATCAAAGTTATAGTTTTCACAAATTTTCCCAATTTTTCTCAAATTTTTCTAACGCCTTAAATTTTCGGAAAAATTCGCCATAGTCTCCTTTGCACGGCACGATCTGAAAAAAAATGACAGTATATATATCACAAATATACATCTCATCAAGTGATGAGGCATCACGCAGGGAAAAAAGTGTAAAAGTACGGTATGTAATTCGAGATATGTACCTTATTATATTATTAGCGAGCATATACGGCTAATATAGCGCGAAAGCGAGCTCCAAAAGCGAAGCAAACGCCATCCGCACCTACTAAACACTCAACAACAACATGAGAATCATGCATATATGAAAATAATATCAATATACAACATATAGCAACATTTATATATGCCAATATAGCAAATGCAACTAAACAACTAATGCAACCATCAACCAACTCAATATTCATAACCAAATCAATATTCATTCATATTCTCATTAATATTCAATGAACTGGTTTTCAATTTAAATCACATTTGATTCATTTACATTGGATTTTACTAACATTCATTCATATTCAATTTTAATTAGTTTGCATTCACTAATTAAATCCAATTCACATTCAATTCTATTCAAATTTATTTACTTTCAATTTGAATTCAATTATATAGCTTTCAATTTTGCTAATTCACTTTCATTAACACTTAATGAATTATATACAATCAATCAACAATCAAATACCAACCAATGTTTATTCAATACAACCAAATTTATTCACTTTACATTCAATTTGGTTCAACACCTTTAATTCCAATTGGATCATATTAAATTGACTTCCATTCAATTTATTCAACTAGCTTTTAATGAATTAACACTTATATATTCATTATTTCATATCAATTGTTTACATTCAATTGATTTACATTCAATTCATTCATTAGTTCAATAGCTAATTCCTTTATCAATATAAAGTTGAATTTCATTCATATAACTCAAGCTCAATGACTTCACTTCATTAATTCACTTATTAATTTACTTTGATACCAAAATCAACTTCATTCAACTTCACTTAAGTTATATTCCATTTCAAACATCTTATCAAATCCAAATCAAATCCAAATTTTCCAAACAACTTCCTTTTAAACAATTTGGCAGCAATCCCTCTTTTGGAAACCAGAAAATGAACACCAATGATGTCGCGATCATCATCGGAATTATTTTCCAGCGACCAAAAAGGGTTTAGAGCTTTAATTTCTCCAAAACAATTTTCCTTTCATTTATAAATGACATTTATAAATATTTTTCTTATAGAGTTTCACTTTATATATATATAAGTTTATTTCACAATTGTAAATCACATTAATTATAATTCAATTCTTATAATTCATTTGCTTAAACATTATTCTTTAATTTAGATTATTCAAACAAGCAAACAATCTACTTATATACACTTTAATAATTCTGAAAAATTATTTCTTCATATACAAAATATAATCAAGGTAAAATTATTTGATTTACCCAATTTAAAACAATACTGTGTCGAATTGTTCTATACAAGTGTTTATAAACCCCTTCGGCATAGTTGTATAGACCGTGCTGACGAAGGTTCATATGCCACTCAATAAACCAATCATCACAATATAAAACAATTTTATATTCACTAACAAATACGCTCTCATATCTATTATTACACTCAAACTCATTCTAGAGTACTACTGACCTTATCTCTAATCAGTAATACCCAACAGAGCCATGGTTGTCGCTTAATCATAAGCTCTGATACCAAATGTAACGTTTGCGATTTTTCGTTGCCGAAAAACCGAAATGTTAGGGTTAAAGAAGAAGAAAAGATAGAAGAAAGAGAGAAAAAGATAGAACAGAACAGAAAGAAATAACGGAACAACATCTAAATCTCACAATTCGCAACGGAACAACATATAATAAATAAATGAATAATCTTTAAACAAAGAACTATATCAGTTATTACATTTTATACATTACATTTCATTACATCATCAGAATGTACAACAACAAATAACATCAAACAATGCAGCGGAATAGAAATATAATATACTAGTAATACGCCATGCCATCCAGCTTGCCTCCAGCAACTCCTGAATTCCGGAATATCTTGATAAACCTTAACTCTTGACTGCCCGTGTGGAAATTGGTGGGCACCCAGAGTTTAGGAAGGAAAACAATAAACTCCGAGTCAGTCATGTGACTGGTGTGAGAACTCAAAACAATTTATTTATCTTTGAAAACAAAATAGAGGAATACTTTTAAAATAAATTCGCAATGCTTTTAAAAATGAGACACCATAAGGCCTCCCGCACACACACACAATGCAAACGCAGAATCGGAGGAGATTTCTCCTTATGATAGTCAAAGATGCTTGATACGCATTAAAAAGAAACATTTGATATTATTAGTAGTGCATAGTGTAGAAAACAATTTCAAAAGTAGAATATAAATCTTAGCCAACATACGACCATTATCGTATGCCTACTATAGCTACCATCCAAACAGTGGGGCGCCACCATAAGTGAATGATAGGTTCTACAACTAATACCGTACAAGATCGTATTGTATCTTTGGATTTCCAACAAATGGTCAGGCCAAGGAACTTCCCATTGCCACATGGAACGCCTCTGGAAAGACGCCCCGAGAACCAAACCGGATCTCTGCCAACACAAGGCCGGGTTACCCCTAACTGGGTAACTACTGACACGAATATGTCATCCCCCGATCGTAACCGATCTATCCGAGGATCCTCGATTTCCAACAACCACAAAATATGCAGCAACAACATAGGTTAAATATCTAGGCTCCATACCATGATACCACCTCTATCCAAAAGGAATGACATACACTAAAGAGGCGCTACCCCCTAATAACCTTGCCGCATCCTTCCTGTTTTGACCATTTCCGGGGTGCGAGGTCCGACGAAGTCTCGTCCACAAAGCCACACTTTATACAAAAGCCGTGCTTTGGGTCAATCAAATGATCATAGAAATGATCACCAAGATAAATGATCAAATAAAAGATCCTATCACAAATGATCAAACAATGATCATTTCACAGCAACACTCAGCATGCCACACTACCAAATTGGGAGTATATCACTAATAACCTTCAACTATATAACCTATAAGCTTGTACGTCTCCGAGAAGGGTGTCAAGCTAAGAGAATAAATTCTCCGCCACCAACAGAAATATATTTGAAAGAAATCAGCTTTATATCTCAATTTGTAATGTCAGACAAACAATCCATACAAGTCTATTCCGGGCTCGAACGGAACCGAAGGCACTTACAAAGAAGTCCTTGCAATCCGGATATTCGCTAATCACGACCGGACTTCCCGTCACTAAGGGTGATAAAACCTCTATATCGAAGATCAGCCGATGTAGAGTAACTCGACGGTAATCCATCCGTTTTGACAAACATCCGGTCTTCAACACCGGTCATCAAATGCAATCCATAACGACGTATCACATACTCGGAATGGGTTATACGACCCCAAGGTCCTTTCCCGGCTAACCCGAATAGTGAGCGCTTATTCAAAAATAAGTGTGGCATTCAAATTCAAGCAATTCACAACAAATACCTATTTAAAGGTAAATATTGATAGTCGGATTATTTAACTATCAATAGGCATGCTCAACATCACCAAATCCAAATAATTTCCCAAATTATTTACTTTCCAAAATATCTTTACTAGATATATAATTTTCCACACTTCAACCATTTGAAAACAAATTTTCAAATCACTTTTCCGTATGCGGAATTTCTTTCATTTCAACATGGTTCATTTAAACCAATTTAATAAATCCTTACCGATTTATTTTATATATTTACGTTCCAAATTCGTAAATTTATTCCCATACTTTAAAAATAAATCAATGTTTATTTTTAAACAATTTCCCCTTTCTTCTATAAATTCCTTAGTGAATTTATAATCCCAAAATATTTATGATATACGATTTTCAATCGATTTCAAATATTCACTTTCAATTTATCTTTACAAGGATAAATTCTAAAACGTTCATTTCTCATTGGAAAAATATTTCCATACTTATTTAATAATAAGTACATCACAAATCCATTTATTTTCAATACTTAGAAAATATTCAATATACTTAAATCGAAAATTAAGTATATATTTCATTCTTTAAGAAATCATTCCCTTAAACACATTTGTTTGGGCCAAAACGAATGTTACGTAAAACATCGTCACGACGACCCAAAATCACTAGTATAGGGATTTAAATTTTAAATAGATATATAAATCCCAATACTATACAAACCATTTCCTTTCGGAAACCATTTACTATAACAACAGTGTTATAGTCCACCGTTTCCTTCTATTTCTCGAAAACGTCTATTTCAACAATGAATGTTGAAATCTATGTATTCGATACTTAATGCATTTTAAAATGTCTTTAAAATCATTAACTTCATTTCATTATGTTCCTTCCCCAAAAACATATCCATTTCATTTAATAATATATTCACTGTCCAAAATCTTGAATATAATTCCTTTCATATATTCATATATCCAACTTATCAAATTCAATTTATTTCGGATTTATAAACAACGTTTATAAACTCCATTTATATTTTTATAAACTTCCATTTATAAAAATCCTTTTTATATCTCATTTTAAATGCCAAAATCTGATTTATAAGTTGATCGCTTATAAATCTTATATTTTACAAAATCTATTCATTTTATATCTTCACAATTTATAAATCTATAAATTTCAATTCACTTATGAAATCCATTTTTATTTCACTTTATTACTTATAAAAAAACTCGTTTTATAATTCCAATATGTTTAATTTATAAATATCCATTTTATAAATCTTTTATATAAACCGTTTATAATAATTCAAAATTCCCAATTAAACCATTTTATAAATTTATTAACTATTTATTTCAAAAATCTTAATTTGGTTATATTTTACAAAAACTATAACTTTTATAACATTAAACTTATAACGTTAATTTATTTAAAATAAATCAATTCAAAATTTTAATAAAACGTATACTTTCAAAAATCACTTTAAAAATTCCTTTAAAACCAAAATCTTTATTTTAAAACTTCAAAAATGGATCCGATGATGCAGCAGCACCAAATAGTCAATCACGACATCCAAATATCATATATCGATATGATAATCAACAAATATCAAAATATCTGTAAATAAATAAATACAGTTGAGGAATCCAGTTGGATCCCTCCAACCTGTTTCCCTGCATCCAAAAACATTAGCACAATACCAATTCCGCTACAGTACGGAATTATCGCAGTATATGGGATTTATAAAATTATCCGCTTAATAGACGGCGCAATAAGGTCTCATCCGCTATACAATGCGGGAAATCAACAACTGCAATATATACATATGCCAATATATATATATTGCTATTATAAATAATACCAATTTCACTGTTTATGAAATATTCGCGGTATATGTTTTTAATAAATAACATCCGCTTACTAACGGCGCATAATGTCTATTTTAACAATCAATAGATAACAATCATCATTCAAACATACATTCAAGAATTTTAAGTCTAACTATTTAAAATTAAAATCGAAACTGATTCGATTGAGTGAAAAGTTCTCACCTTGATTTCAATTTCCGTTTTCAGCTTTTATTTCGAATAAAATTTTAACGGACGTTTAATTTTACCCAAAATTCTCACTAACTCCAAACGACTCCAATCCAATTTCATAGCGTAGTGCTCGTCCATACGATTCCAACGCAACTAGTTTCGCGCGTTTTCGACCTCGTATGAAAAAGTTATGGCATTTAGAAGTTTATACTATTTATAATACAATTAAATTTACATTTCTTTTTCAAATTTCAACCCAATTCACATCTGGCCATTGATTCTGCGTGTGACGCCCCACCTCTATACCCACGCTAGCCAAGAACATTACGGTGAATGTTGTCAACTGGCATGGAGAATAAGGCTGTTGAGGAGCGACCATCCATGTAATTGCTTTGCGTGAGCATCGATATGTCAGATAGTATAACATGCATTTCTTATCAAAAGGGAAATCCGACATACCGACACAAACTCAAAGCTGCTACACAGTGGCTATAATATCTTCAGAAACAAATACAGAAATAAACATAACATAAATCAGTCACAGATAATTTATATCACAAAGGCGGAAATAGATATGAATATTACACATGAAAGTGTACATCAGAGTAGTGGTCAAACAAGATCCACAATATCAAAAAGAATAGATACAAGTGCAAGAAAAAAGGATAAGTTACATCATAGAGTCTGTATCTCAAATGCATACAACAAAATAAACTACTAGTTTAAGTAGTTTGCCAAAAGTCAGAAGATGGTTCCAGGTAGGAAGCCATGAGGAAGCACCTGTAATATCTCAGTCTGACCCGCGTATTATTTAATAAGAAAATAATAAACGGATCAGTCTAGCTATAAATATCAGATGACGTGATAAATAATAAGAGATATGACATAAACATATAATAATCACAATGCCAAGCTTTGATAAATAAGTAATTGAAAATCAACAAGAGATTAATCAATATCACAATAATCTACTCAAGATAAAAAGGAATGTCATACTCCTAATTTCATTCACCAAGCCACAATAAATGACATATATATCAATGCCCATCGTAAAAGTTGGTGAAACATAAATTCCAGAAATCAACACACGAAATCCAGAAATTACAATAAAAAGGAAGGCCAATCCCATAAAAAAATGAGCCGGAGCTCCTCCAGACAGGGTATAGTCCCCCATTGCGGATATTGAGCCGAAGCTCCTCCTGGTGAGTCAAAACTCCTCCTGACAGGGTATAGTCCCCCATTGCGGACTTTGAGCCGAAGCTCCTCCTGGTGAACCTAAGTTCCTCATGACAGGGTATAGTCCCCCATCGCGGACATTGAGCCGAAGCTCCTCCTGGTGATCCGAAGTTCCTCATGACAGGGTATAGTCCCCCATTGCGGACATTGAGCCGAAGCTCCTCCTGGTGAACCGAAGTTCCTCATGACAGGGTATAGTTCCCCAGTGCGGACATTGAGCCGAAGCTCCTCCTGGTGAACCGAAGTTCCTCATGACAGGGTATAGTCCCCCACTGCGGACATTGAGCCAAAGCTCCTCCTGGTGAACCGAAGTTCCTCATGACAGGGTATAGTCCCCCATTGCGGACATTGAGCCGAAGCTCAATAAAATGAGGAACAGTCCTCCACATAGACAAAGATACATCGCACACTGCTAGTCTAAATCGCAAAGATGATCGTCATGATCAACGAGAAGTGTCGATTATAGTAAGCTAGTAAATATATGAGCTTAGCTTCATGTCTCATAACCACTAGCTTAACTTAAATATTTACGAACAAATTGTAGGTCTCCACTAGAAAATTGTCACAAGAGTTTCAATCGAACGAGTCCAAGAATTAACCAACGAAGTAAACGCAAGCGTTTCATACCACTTGTTTTACTAAGTCGTTTAATTAGATTTCTCATACGAGTGAGGTAAAGGTTTGTATATACTAATAGATTGGAAAATGGTTTTATAAACGAATTTGGTATTGAAAATAGAGTTGAAATCGTTTTGAGGAAAGAGTTTTGATATTTACTACTAGTATTGAAACCTTTATATTTTTAAAGTGACAAATCACAAAGATGATAGTAGAACAATTGATCATCAAAATTCACATACGAATACGTGAATAAATCCCAAAGAAATCGATATCAAATCCATCAAAATGGATATTTCCAAAAATCCCAAAAATAGAAGTCATTAACGTCGTAGCAACAACAAGTGGGAAATAACACGAGTCGATGGATTTTGGAAACCAAGCAAAAATATGCACAAATAGGCATAATAAGGCAAATTGGTGCAGGTCAGTCGACTGACCCAAAGGTCCAGTTGACTTAACCAGAAGCAAGGAAAAATAATTTCCTGCAGTCAGTCGACTGACCTAAAATTTCAGTCGACTGAATGCAGGAAAAAAGAGGACCCGAGCCTCTGTTAGCTGCCTTCGGAATGCCTATGTGCTACAGCCAGTCGACTGACTCAAGGTTCCAGTCGACTGACTGGCACCAAGGCTGTTTTCCAGCCTATGAAATGAAGATGCTATCTTCTTCAAAATGCAATCGGGCGAGCACGGTCACTAGGGGTTTACGCCAATCGACTACCCGGTCCTATAAGCTCTTCGACGCATCACCAAAAGCAAGTTCAAACTACAAAGCTATGATTTTTGAAGATTTGAACTCGAAACTCTAAAAATTGGAATATACACCAAATCAATCTAAACCAAATCCAAATGCACATGAATATGTGTTAGGAATTCATACCTAACAATCGAAGATAACCATAGACCTAGATGTGAGATTAAAAATCTCACCTTTGAATCCGAAAACAATGAATGAGAAGCTTGAAGACGAAGGAAGATCAACCACACTTCAATCTCAACACGAGAAGCTTGAATCTAAGCTTAAAAGAGAAACATTTCCTAAATTAGGTTTAGGAATTTTCTGAAATTGAATGGAGAAAGAGTTGGAGAAGATGATGGAGATGCTTACCAATGGGTTCACTTGAGTTTGGAGCAAGAAGATGGATTTGCTAATGGAAACTAAGGCTTAGGATTTCCTAATTATTTTTCTCTTCCCCCATTTTTGCTTGAGCTTGAGTGTTAGGAAAATAGAAAAGAAGTGAATGAAGAGGAGAGGGGTTGGGACTGAATACATAAGTGGGCTCAGCCCAAACCAAAACCCTAACTGAAAAAGTGGCAAAAATCAACTATTTCCAAACATATCGAAGTTTATACTAAAAAAGGTCGCAAACGTCATTTTGAACTCAATGGGGGTGGTCTCGAGTCCCAATTCGACTGTTTGCAAAAAGTAGTTTTTCGGACAAAAATCCGACGAACGATAAAATATTTAAATAAAATATTTAAATATAAAATCGATAAATATGTGGGTTGTTACAGACTCCCTTCCTTAAAGAAATTGCGTCCTCGCAATACTTAAGAAGAAAATAAGAAGTAACAACCATAGAAGCATATCAACACAAAAGAAAATTTGAAATAGGAAGTTCACCATAAAGTGCACGAAAGAGTTAGGAAGAAATCTGGTGAAACTTCAATTTCCACAATATTATCGGGCTCAAGAATGAAAACCGGAATCCCTAAGGCATTTCCGTAGATAAAAGACGTGGGAAACGCCAAGAATAGCAGAAAATTGAGCCGGTGCAACGGCGTAGTACGAAAACGGTACGCCCGAGGAACTAGAAACTCAAATAATTTGGAACATCAGCGTAGTACAAAAGCGGTACGCCCAATGAACCAAAGCAAAGACATTGATGTAGTACATACGGTACATCCAATGACTCAAATAGCAAAAACATTGATGTAGTACAAATGGTACATCCAATGAATCAAATAGCAAAAACATTGACGTAGTACAAACGGTACATCGAATGAATCGAATAAGACGGAACATCGATGTAGTATAAGAACAGTACATCCGATGAACCGAACACCATTAAGGAACACCGGACACTAGTCCATAAATAGGATGAGATAAAGCTCAATAAAACAAAGTGTATCAAAACGTCCGATGAACTTGATAAAAAGATGATTCCATTCAGACAACATCAAAGAATCAACCACTTGTTGCTTACGACAAAACGAATTGGCAACACGATTTCCCTTCCAGGAATAAAAAGAATATCAAGATCATAAGATGTCAGGAACTCGAGTCAACATGGAGTTCCATATGAGAAAATAATTATTCCAAAGATTTATGATCGAGGTAGAGAACAAATTTCTCCCCCAAAGATGATGATGTCAAACTCTAAAAGCAAAAACAATAGCCGCGAGCACTAGATCATGAGTGGCGTACCTAGTCTCGATAAGCTATAATGATTTAGAAGCACAAGTGATAGCACGTTCTTCTTTGCAGGAGAACGGTATACAAACCAATACGACTAGTATCGGTACAAATAGCAAAATCTTGGTTCCCCTCCAGGAATCACAAGAATAAGAGTATCGAAAGAAAGAACTTCTTTTAAATAATTCTCTTTCCCGAAAAGCTAAACCTTTCAAAATCTCAATTATCTCAATGTAAAAATATTTCTAGAAAAATTTACATTTTACAAGTCAATATATCGTGTCTGATTGTCTCATCAAAGCGTTTAGGAAATTCCTATCGATAACGTTGATCAAGCGCATCGACCAAAATTCTTAAAACACTAAATGGGTAATACAATCACAAAATCGTGTTCTATAGGATAAGTAAGTTTCTCACAAACTTCTAAGAATATTTTTTGTTCGTTTTAAGAAAAAAAATCCGGTTATACTTATAAATAAATCTTATGAAAAAGATTTTTGCAAAATTTTAAATTGCCATTCTCATCCAAAAATCAATAAATAAAAGAATGGTCTCATCGAAATATTCATAGAATATTTGATATATAAAAATGGATGAAATAAGCTGGACAAATTGAAAATGACAAAATAAGTCATTCATAGGAATCATAACAAGTGCGGAATGCGGTAAGTGGAATGCTAACTTCCGCAACTCGTAGCAAATGAAAACCGGTGGTAAGGTCAAACTGAAAATACCTTAGCACCACACAAAGATTACTTAAGTGATAAATCCTAAGACAAGTTCAAAAATACCGGAAAATTTCTCAAACTATTTAGATAAGAGAAACAACACTTTCCTTATAAGTGGGCTTAAGGAATAAAATGATGCCATCAAGTTGAAATCAAAATCATAAAGGAAAAATAGAAATCTACTTAACAGATTGGAAATGTCAAAGATGAATAGTCCACACGGGACAAATAGGATATGAGCTTCACGACGATTAAGCCAATCCTTACAAAAAAAATCAATTCCGAAGCCTAAGTAAAAATATCGGCTCGGAAAGATAAATCACATAAAATAATTTCGACATCAAATAAAAGCGAATTGAGTGTTGCAGATCAACCATCCGGATTCGCAGCTCACAAAGAATTCATCAAGCACAAAATATTTTCAAAGAAAAGAATCGACAAGTTCTTTTGATATAAAACAGTGAGCCATATCAAAAAGAACTCAAATAGAAAGTTCACGAAATAAAACAATGCCATCAAGGATTGAATGTAAAATACCTTGACTAAGAGAAGAGTTGCTAGGGTCTTGCAACTTTCCTTCTCTCCTGCTTTGACGCTTGGGACACGAAGAGATATAATGATCCACACTTTTGCAATAGCGGCAAGAAATAGGCCTTGGACACCTATTTATATAGTGGTTCCTAGAGCCACAATTGTAGCATTTTCCGCGATTAGGAAAGGGAGTATTTGCTATAGAAGTCTCTTTCTTCGCCCTCTTGTTATGATTAGGACTTTCAAACCTAATAAAGGGATGCCTCTTGTTGTTGTTGTTGGAGTTCGGTTTGGCACTCCGAACCTCGACATCAATTTCTCTATCGGCCTCTTCAAGACGAAGAGCGGTATCAATAAGCTGATCAAATGAAACCTCAAGTTTCAGGAGTAATGGCTTCTTAAGATTCTTATTCAAGCCATAAACAAATCTCTGATTTTTCTTCAATGGGGTGTTAATGTATTCAACCCCGTATTTGGAAAGAGATTCGAAAGATGCGACATAGTCTGTCACAGAAGATCCACCTTGAACAAGGTCAATAAAACGCCGGCCTAAATTTACCTTTTCAGCCTCCGGCACAAATTTCGATTCGAATCTTTCCCCGAATTGCTCCAAAGTGAGATCCGCTTCAACGATTTCAGAAATTAAAAGCTCATACCAATCTAATGCTCTTTCTTGGAGCATGCTAAAAGCCACTTGGACTCGATGAAGGTCAATAAGGTTCATGCGAGAAAAGATGCGATCGCATGATTTGAGCCAAGCTTGAATTTCTATAACACTCTCGGATCCCCTGAATGCCCTTCCACCCAAATCGGTGTAGTCTCTGCACAAACGTGCAAAACCGGATCTAGGATGAGTAGGCTATGGATTGGGACCGGCTGCTTGAGCGTTTTTTACTAGATCAAGAAGCTGCTGGGCAGACATAAATACTCCATCCTGGGGAGTAGCACTAGATTGACCGGCGCTGGGACGGCCTGGTCTAACCATTTCTCTTCTTTAAGAAAGAAAGAAAGAAGAGGAATAAGTTACTCAAAATAAATATCAAGCAATCTTGATAGATAAAACAAGGAATCATAAAAGAAAGTAGGATAGAACGGTACGAAGACCCGAATAAAATCCTAAAGCACAACTCCTAAGAAAGACTTAGGACATGATCCTTGCTAAATTATTCTATATTGTTCCGAAGTTTGGCTCTGATACCAAGCTGTGACGCCCCACCTCTATACCCACGCTAGCCAAGAACATTACGGTGAATGCTGTCAACTAGCACGGAGAATAAGGCTGTTGAGGAGAGACCATCCATGTAATTGCTTTGCGCGAGCATCGATATGTCAGATAGTATAACATGCATTTTTTATCAAGAGGGAAATCCGACATACCGACACAAACTCAAAGCTACTACACAGTGGCTATAATATCTTCAGAAACAAATACAGAAATAAACATAACATAAATCAGTCACAGATAATTCATATCACAAAGGCGGAAATAGATATGAATATTACACATGAAAGTGTACATCAGAGTAGTGGTCAAACAAGATCCACAATATCAAAAAGAATAGATAAAAGTGCAAGACAAAAGGATAAGTATACATCATAGAGTCTGTATCTCAAATGCATACAACAAAATAAACTACTAATTTAAGTAGTTTGCCAAAAGTCAGAAGATGGTTCCAGGTAGGAAGCCATAAGGAAGCACCTGTAAAATCTCAGTCTGACCCGAGTATTATTTAATAAGAAAATAATAAACGGATCAGTCTAGCTATAAATATCAGATGAAGTGATATATAATAAGAGATATGACATAAACATATAATAATCACAATGCCAAGCTGTGATAAATAAGTAACTGAAAATCAACAAAACATTAATCAATATCACAATAATCTACTCAAGATAAAAAGGAATGTCATACTCCTAATTTCATTCACCAAGCCACAATAAATGACATATATATCAATGCCCATCGTAAAAGTTGGTGAAACATAAATTCCAGAAATCAACACATGAAATCAAGAAATCACAATAAAAAGGATGGCCAATCCCATAAAAAATGAGCTGGAGCTCCTCCAGACAGGGTATAGTCCCCCATTGCGGACATTGAGCCAAAGCTCCTCCTGGTGAGTCAAAACTCCTCCTGACAGGGTATAGTCCCCCATTGCGGACTTTGAGCCGTAGCTCCTCCTGGTGAACCTAAGTTCCTCATGACAGGGTATAGTCCCTCGTTGCGGACATTGAGCCGAAGCTCCTCCTGGTGAACCGAAGTTCCTCATGACAGGGTATAGTCCCCCATTGCGGACATTGAGCCGAAGCTCCTCCTGGTGAACCGAAGTTCCTCATGACAGGGTATAGTCCCCCATTGCGGACATTGAGCCGAAACTCCTCCTGGTGAACCAAAGTTCCTCATGACAGGGTATAGTCCCCCATTGCGGACATTGAGCCGAAGCTCAATAAAATGAGGAACAGTCCTCCACATAGGCAAAGAGACATCGCACACTGCTGGTCTAAATCGCAAAGATGATCGTCATGATCAACGAGAAGTGTCGATTACAGTAAGCTAGTAAATATATGAGCTTAGCTTCATGTCCCATAACCACTAGCTTAACTTAAATATTTACGAACAAATTGTAGGTCTCCACTAGAAAATTGTCACAAGAGTTTCAATCGAACGAGTCCAAGAATTAACCCACGAAGTAAACGCAAGCGTTTCATACCACTTGTTTTACTAAGTCGTTTAATTATATTTCTCATACGAGTGAGGTAAAGGTTTGTATATACTAATAGATTGGAAAACGGTTTTATAAACGAATTTGTATTGAAAATAGAGTTGAAATCGTTTTGAGGAAAGAGTTTTGATATTTACTACTAGTATTGAAACCTTTATATTTTTAAAGTGATAAATCACAAAGATGATAGTAGAACAATTGATCATCAAAATTCACATACGAAGACGTGAATAAATCCCAAAGAAATCGATATCAAATCCATCAAAATGGATATTTCCAAAAATCCCAAAAATAGAAGTCATTAACGTCGTAGCAACAACAAGTGGGAAATAACACGAGTCGATGGATTTTGGAAACCAAGCAAAAATATGCACAAATAGGCATAATAAGGCAAATTGGTGCAGGTCAGTCGACTGACCCAAAGGTCCAGTCGACTGAACCAGAAGCAAGGAAAAATAATTTCCTGCAGTCAGTCGACTGACCTAAAATTTCAGTCGACTGAATGCAGGAAAACAGAGGACCCGAGCCTCTGTTAGCTGCCTTCGGAATGCCTATGTGCTGCAGCCAGTCGACTGACTCAAGGGTCCAGTCGACTGACTGGCACCATGGCTGTTTTCCAGCCTATGAAATGAAGATGCTATCTTTTTCAAAATGCAATCGGGCGAGCAAGGTCACTAGGGGTTTACGCCAATCGACTACCCAGTCCTATAAGCTCTTCGACGCATCACCAAAAACAAGTTCAAACTACAAAGCTATGATTTTTGAAGATTTGAACTCGAAACACTAAAAATTGGAATATACACCAAATCAATCTAAACCAAATCCAAATGCACATGAATATGTGTTAGGAATTCATACCTAACAATCGAAGATAATCATAGACCTAGATGTGAGATTAAAAATCTCACCTTTGAATCCGAAAACAATGAATGAGAAGCTTGAAGACGAAGGAAGATCAACCACACTTCAATCTTAACACGAGAAGCTTGAATCTAAGCTTAAATAAGAAACATTTCCTAAATTAGGTTTAGGAATTTTTTGAAATTTAATGGAGAAAGAGTTGGAGAAGATGAAGGAGATGCTTACCAACGGGTTCACTTGAGTTTGGAGCAAGAAGATGGATTTGCTAATGGAAACTAGGGCTTAAGATTTCCTAATTATTTTTCTCTTCCCCCATTTTTGCTTGAGCTTGAGTGTTAGGAAAATAGAAAAGAAGTGAATGAAGAGGAGAGGTGTTGGGACTGAATACATAAGTGGGCTCAGCCCAAACCAAAACCCTAACTGAAAAGTGGCAAAAATCAACTATTTCCAAACATATCTAAGTTTATACTCAAAAAGGTCGCAAACGTCATTTTGAACTCAATGGGGGTGGTCTCGAGTCCCAATTCGACTGTTTGCAAAAAGTAGCTTTTCGGACCAAAATCCGACGAACGATAAAATATTTAAATAAAATATTTAAATATAAAATCGATAAATATGCGGGTTGTTACACTGCGTTGACTGCATCAGGGCCGCATTTTTTTGCTTCTTCCCAAATGTGAAACCTCCCCAGGCCATCATGTTCTAACACAACCCATTCACGTTCGAATTAGGGTTGAATGCCGCTCCACGTACAAACGTCGACATCCCATCAAACCACCACCATTCGAACGCCAACGCCAAGAGCTACCCATGGATCGAATTGCATAGTGCTCGGCCCCCCCATGGCCTAGAAAAATGTGCACAAAGTCGCGGCCTTCATCTCCATTTTGCCGTCAATCCGTCGCGTGAAACCCCATCATCACCGTATGGATTCGAAGCTCTCGAAATGCTCTTCATGTTTGTAGTTGAAAGTTTTAGCTAATTCTTCACGGATTGGAAGATATTGACGGGGGAAAGAGATAAATTTCTGGCCATCAACAGTAAAGTGGCGGCTGCTCAATGTTGGGCTAGGGTTTTGCAAGTTGTTGAGAGGGAGGTCCTTTTATAGAATTTCAACCGAAAACCACTATTCATCGAATTTTTCCGAACTCCGATTTACGCGCGGTAACCGGCGTTCCTAGGGTTTACCCCGCATTACGGACACAATGGAACAGGTTTCAGAAGCTAATTCGATCATCTGTGCGAGATATGGAAATAAACAATCGATTTAAATTAAAACCGATTTAAACGATTTCTAGGCGTTTTCGCTTGCACCGGACAAACGGAAAATCCAATCGACTTGAAATTTGAAACCTTACAACAATATCACATTACGGATCCGACAAAACTGGTTTCGTCGAAATCCGAGGCTTTTTGAAAAATGGCTATTTTAACTCGCCAAATTAATATTAAAACAATTTCGATGCGTTTCGAGCTGCCGCGATCAAACGATAACTCCGATTGACACGAAAATTGAAATCCGATAATAACAAACTATTACGGTTCCAATGGAACTAGTTTCGTCCAATTCTGAGACTGTTCAAAAATTGGCTATTTTTCAGTCGATAATTAAATATTAAAATATTCAATTTTCACAAATAAACTTTTAATTCGATTTTAAAAGTTCTATAATATCGTTCTAACTCCAAGATGATAAAATAAAATTTTACAAATCAATTTTAATCATATTTAACCCAATTTTCAATTTTTTTCCATAATTTGAAATTTTAAATTACCGATTTAATCATTCCGTTAAATCCAATTATTCGAAATAAAATTTATTCGACTCATAAATCTTACTTATTAATATTTAAAATCAATTAAATATTCAAATTTAAATTATTAGAAATCCTAGGTCGTTACATTATTTAATCTCATTCATTAATTAATTAATCACATTAATTAATTAACTTAAATAAATTAAGTAATTAACTCTTAATTACTTGTATAAGTAATTATCTCTAATTACTTCTTTTAATAAATATTAATTATTTTCTTAACAAAAATTAATTCCATCATTAAATAAATCTTAACTAATTAATTACTCCATAATTAATTAACTTTAAAACAATTATATTAATCAATTCTTTGATTGATAATATTAAGTGATTCCATTAATCGCTTTAATTAATTACTCCCATGAGTAACTTCCCTAATTACTTCCATAAGTAATTATCATTCTAATTTCATTCAAAAATTAACCATTACTTACTTCATTAAGTAATCACACTTAATTAATCCATAATTAAGTGATTATTTAAAATTAATAAATAAATAACTAATTATTTAAAATTAATTAAACAATTAATTAATTAATTTCTTATATTTCAAAATCCTTAATTAATAAAACATTATCCTTAATTAAACTTTTTCTTTTACTTATAATCAATTCATATAACCAAGAATTCTTAAATTCATATCAAAAATAATTTAACCATATTTATCTACATAAGTAAATTATTAGAATTTAATCAAATCCAAATAACTTGAAGACAAATTATTTATTTGGATTACAAAATTATAACTTAAAACTTTATTTGGAAATAAAGCATTTAGAAATCAAAATTTAAAATCTATAACATTTAAATTTTCCCATTCAAACTTCTTTATTTTGAATAAAATTTTGAAACTTAAGTTTTAAAACATTATTTTAGAATTTTACTCAAAACTTGATTCACCTTTAAAATTCCAAATACTCTTTAAAAATAGAAATTCAAAAATTAAATTAAGATAATTACTTTCTAGGCAATCATTCTTAAAACATTTTAAATTTTGAAAATAAATTCAATTGTCACGTTTAAAAGTTGATTTACATTCACTTCACAGAACGAGCTTTAACCCTGTTATTTATTCTCTATAAAACTTTACTCGAACTCATTTACTCAATCAATGAGTAAATCTGTAACATATTTCTTTAAAACAACTTGCATATACCTGCTCGTGAGGAAATCTTGGGTTAAACCCGAGTAAAACTCACAAAATCTCCAAGCAAATCTCGAAGCAACTCATGCTTGCCCCGAGTCAACCCCAACAGCACCTACTTCGGGTCGCCCCCCCTAAAACACGAGCTCGACTTCGAGCACCCTTCATCTTCCCCAACCAAAATTCCCAGAACCTCAAACTGACATCAATCCGTGCAAGGTGCACATGCACCCCCACCGCCGTCCCCTTATGATCATCGCAAACCTCGCCACTAGTCACTATACTACTCGCGAACATGCACGAAGTCCCAGATCCAACGTTACGCATACGATTCGAAATTTGACCTATAAGCTCGAAAACCTTCAACTGTTTCGAGACCGAAAATCCCATCGCCAACGTTCAACTCATCGCTGTTGAACTCGCCACCATCCTTATCAACTCGACATAACCCCAGCCCCATGCTCCATCCTCGCGACACCCCCCGGTCCCCCATCCATGACGCAAAAGCCAAGAAATATCAGCCGAACCCATAAACCCAATAAACCCAAACTTCTTCAATTTCAAACCAACCACTCATTGAAAAATTTATTCAACATTTTTCTCAAGTTCCACATTTCAAATACTACCAACGATCCAAAATTCAACTCGAATCATTAAGTAATTCGACTGCAATCACCAAAAATCAGAAAAGATTCAAACCCAAAATTCCCACCAGTTACTGATCTAAAAACTATGATTTGAGTTTCAAAAATCATGATTTCTCACTTGCAATAAGATTTTAAAATCAAAACTTAGGTTTGCATCAAACAAAATTTGACCCAATTAATGAATTTACTGTAATTGTTAAATTTGAGAGTTAATTATTCAAGTTTACAACCTGAGACTATTTTTAGATGCTATATGATTTGATTAAAATCATCTCTTCTTTACAAATCAAGGGCAAAAACAGATTCAATATAGGATTACTGATTTAATATGAAATTAGTACCTGTTACATTTATACAGAGCATAAGTTTAACTTCTCAGGCAATCAAAGATTCAAAACTTCAACCATGCATTCAAGTTTAAATCCAAATAACTCATCAACAACATGCTGATCAACTACAAAATCAAGATAAAATTCAAAGGAATCAAGAACTGTTTTTAAAAGAAATCCATTTACTCACATTTTGAAAGAGGCAGAGCAGGGTTTTAAATTTTCCTCCAAGTTTTGAAAGACTGCAAATCAAGTTTGCTGATGAAAAATCCTCTGCATGCTTTTGAATCGAAGTTGTACATCATGCAGGTTGAAACATAACTCAATTGCAGATTTTAGCTGATAAGAAATTGCAGGTTGAAGATGCATGTTGATTTGCAGACTGCAGATTTGAGTTGCAGTATTATTTCCAAATTTTGCAGGTTTCTAATTTGATTTACTTTAGGTTTATAAAATTTCAGATTCAAGAACAAATTTTTCTGGTCTCCATTAGAATTAAGGAAAGAAACAAGAATGAAAGTGTTGTGAAAAAAAATAAAATAGTTCCTTCATTAATCATTTATTAAAAATATGTTGCCACTTGTTATTAGCTTGAACAAATGTCACAAACATATTTTAAAAGTTAACAAGTGTTACTTAGATATGTTAATATGACTACACATGTCATTAAGTAGTTTTAAATTGAATTTTATTAAATTTTAAATGTAAATATAAATTTACATATTTACTTACTTAATTGATAGATACTTACATGTATAAAAATAAGTTTACTTTTAAAAGAAAATATCCTAACTAATTATAATATAAATATAAATCTTATGCATGTATTAAAAAAAAATCTAAAACTTATGCATAAACATTTATAACCATTTAAAATTTTAAACATTATAAAAGAAAACAAAACAAAGCTTGTTTAAATCATTTTTAAACTATCTTATTTAAAGTAACAATTGTCTTATACTTTTGGAAACAGACTAAATTAATCTTTTAAATTATCTTTTGAAAAACATTATGTTTTTAAGCTTCAGTTACAATATTTATTCATATATAATTTATCAATAGATTAAATTAATTATTCAAAACAAATATCAAATTATAACATATGCTTACAAATATTACAATTTGAAAATTCAACTTTTAATTTAAAACAAAAGATATTCCCATTCACAATATATATCAAACATATATATTATAAATAGAATAAAATTTATTAGCTTTTGAAAAACGATTCTAACCAATTTTTAAATTGTTAAAAGATATTGATCACACTTACCAGATTAACTTGTTATCCTTTAATAAGATTAATTTCACCAATTTAAATTAAAATTATGAAGAAAATTTATCAGATTAATTAAATTATTATTACAGATTATTAAATCGTTATTGCCCAAAATTCTGGGTCGTTACAGGGTTTTTGTTACAGGAAAGGGTGATGGGTTTTGTAGAACTAGATTTTGATTTCTTGTTCGAATGGGAAGTTCAGGTTGTTCGATGGCGAAGGGAGGTCAGAGGCGACTTGTCTACAGTGGCGTTGGGCGGTCGATCGACGTCGTCGTTCTGTGCACGTGCACATTGGTTTGCGTTTGTCAGTGGTATAAGAGGATTGGTAGGCTCGGAAATGTTCCAGGGAAGATAGGGCGATTTCTCGAGATGTTCGCGGTTTTAACTGGTGTAGTTTTTTTTGAGTTTTAGTTTTGAAAGAATTCGAATTGTGTCTCAAGATTTTTGGCTTCAAGCTCGAGTGCATTAAGGGTTCGACCGAGGTTAATTTAAAACCAGTTTTTAAGTTTACATAATTGAGTTTTAAAGATTTAAATAAATTTGGTTTAAACTATAATTTACTAAATAACATAAAATTATTTGATTTGAAACATATATGATTTGTTAACTTATGCTTGATAAATTCTTAAGTATTTTAAAGTCAAATTAAGTAATTTTAATTAAGCAAGTCAATTTTAAAGGTAGTTGTTTTAATTATGATTGAGATAATTTAAGGGAGAATTAATCAAGGTAGGTGATTAAAGAAAAATTAATTTCTGTAATTAATTAAGGATTGTGGTGTGAGTTTCGACTTCGTTAGGAACTGGATTAACACGAATAAAGAATGATTGTGCTCGGGTCAGTATCTTAGTATTGTGCTGGGTTGGTTCAAGTTTTCAAAATTTCGAATGTTTTGGAATTGTTGCTTAGATGATTATATAGTAGGTAAATTCATATAGGTCTTTAAAGATGATTTAAATAATGTAATTGGATGAACATAAATTATTTAGTAAGAACGGTAGTTGGTTAATGTAATCAATTTAAGGGGATAAATTCTTAAATTAATAATTAAGATAAATCGCTAATTAGATTGGAAAAATCAGTGTAAGGAATTGATTTATTGATGAGATTAATTTCTGCAATCAAAGATTATTTACGTAGTATAATTAAATCAGGATTGGTTAATTAAAGAAGTTAATTAAGGAGTATGATTAATTTAAGGATAATTGATCAGTAGTGATTATAAGATAATTAATTTGAATAATTAATTAAGAATCAAGGCAAGTAATATAGAGGGGTGGAGGTTAATTAAATTGTGTAGTTAATTAGGAATTAATTACTTATTGTAATTGAAGGATAATTAATACAGGGTGATTAATTAAGATAAATAATGAAGGAATGATTGGTAAATTGACTTGAAATAAATTAATGTTAAATAAAGAAATCTAAGTGGTTGAGGTTAGTAATTCAATTAAGCTTAATTAAAAATTAAATTCATATGTGATTAAGCTTTGCTCATGGATGATTGAATGGTATGGATGCTTTGGATGAGTTGATAACTCAGTATGAAATGTTATGTATTTCTTTTAGATAACTTGGGTTAGGATGACATGAGACTCGAAGGGGCCGGAGTCGGGTATTAGTAAATACCCGAAACCACTTCGATTCTTTATAGATTGATATGTGAAATCAATTTGCTGAAGTGGAATTATTTAAGTTAATTAGACCATTTTAAATTTAAGTTTTTGGTACTTAGAAATTGACGTGTAATATAAGTGATGTCTATAACGATTTGTGAACCTGTAATTGATACAAGTTACCCAGGTTATATATAAGTTGTATGCTTTTGAAATTTTATGTTAGACGGGTTTACTCATGCTGGTTTCCTGCTTGACCCGGGTGTTACTTTGATGTAATGCTCGGGTCAGACCGGGTATTACAGATTTTCAAGTAGATACGTTCTGGAGCTGAGGCGGCGAGCTGGATGGCAATATCGTATAGAGTATTTCCGGTGTATTTATATTATTGTTAATCTGAGACATGATAATTGTAAATATTCAGTGACTATGTATAATGTGAAACTCTGATGTATTAGAATGTAATCGACATATATTGTATTCTTTTGTAAACTGTTATTATTTATTATTATAATTTATCTGCTGCGAATGTGACATGTTTGGTGTTTCTATTCTTCTTCTTCTTCTATCTCTTTCTTCTTTTTCATAACTATCTGGAATTTTCGAGATCGAAAATTTCAGGTCGTTACAGTAGTTTTGCTACACTTTTGTTTTGGAAAATGGACTTGATTGAATTTCTTGAATATGATTTGATGTGTGTGTATTTCAAAATGGGTTGAAGTGAAACCGGAAGTTTAACTCTTAAGTTTTGTATTAATTAATGGTTTCAATTATTGGAATGAAGCAAAACTTTTGAATGAATTGGAGTGTCTAAAATTAGAAATGAAATTAGAAACAATCGCAACAGTTGAACTAAGAAAAAATTTATTTATATAATCCTCAGTTGCATTCGAAAACATATATAACTTACCTAAAATATTCCAAAGTTAAAATGTAATGTGAATTTGTAATTGAAAGTCACACAAGAGAAAACTTAAGTAATAAAAATGTTCAAGAAAAATTTTATTAACAGAAATGGTGTAAATAAAAAAATAAATTTGTGTAGTGCTTAATTACATTCGAAAACATTAACAGGACTTTCCTCGAAAGGTTTGAATGTTAATGTGAACATGTAATTGAATAGTATACAATATAAATGTATGTAATAAGATGTCTAAAAATGAAATCTTGTTAAGGAGATTTTGTAAATAAAAATTTAATGGTTATAATAAATGTTTATATACTTAATTTATGTGCGACTTTAGTTAAGTGAAAATTAAATAATAAAAAGGGAATGTTATTTAAGTAAATAAAAATGAAATTATATGGTTTTAAATTAATTTTTGTATATAGTACTTTGTATTTCGAATCTATCTTTGCTTTCTATTACTTCTATACTCTTATCTCGTACATTTTCGTGGATGAAAAGCTATGGGTAGGGGAGAGTGTAACGACACATAAATTTTAATGATTTTTAATAACGTAATTAACCAATTTTTTCATGAAAAATAAATAATTAAATTTAGCAGTGAAAATTTAATATTTTTTATGCGTCTATTTAAATATAGCAAATGGTAGATTTTCATTGGTAAATAGAAAAGTTTGTTTTGCTTTGAAATTTCAATTTAAAAAATTTAAATCAGCTAAATTTGTTGGAAATAAAATAATTACAAAATCTGAATATATTTATATAATAAAAATGTAAATCATTTTCTGATTGAGGCATCATATTTTGTTTTGCCAAATTTGGACTGCTCTAGCTCCGTTAATCATATTTTCAGGGTTTTAGCAGCATTTTCGGCAGTGAAAAATCGGGTTTTGATAGCTTGGTCATATCATTGGTATCCTTGTAACATTTTGTTTGCTTCGTCATGCTGATCTCAGCAGTATATTCATTTGTGCATTTCGACATCCGGTACACGGCGAAATTGGCGAAATGATTAGCCCTATCGGTTCCGTATTTGGGCTTTTGGGTTTCCTAATGTCAGGACCCGATTCTTCGACTTTCGAAAATCAACATCAACTGCCGAGCAATCGAATGCCGGAAAACCGAACCATGAGGGTTGAAGAAGAAGAAAAAGACAGAAGAAGAGAGAAAAGATAGAAAATAGAACGGGACACAACACAACAGTACAATATCAGAATCTCGCAATTCGCAGCGGAACAACATATAATAGATAAATGAATAATCTTTAAACAAAGAACTATATCAGTTATTACATTACATCATATTACATTACATTACATCATCAGAGTGTACAACAACAACATGCAGCGGAAAAGAAATATAATATACTAGTAATACGCCATGCCATCCAGCTTGCTTCCAGCAACTCCTAAATTCCAGAATATCCTGATAAACCTAACTCTTGACTGCCCGTGTGGAAATTGGTGGGCACCCAGAGTTTAGGAAGGAAAACAATAAACTCCGAGTCAGTCATGTGACTGGTGTGAGAACTTAAAACAATTTATTTATCTTTAAAATCAAAATAGAGGAATATTTTTAAATTCAATTCGAAATGCTTTTTAAAAAATGAGACTACCATAAGGCCTCCCGCACACATACACAATGCAAACGCAGAATCGGAGGAGATTTCTCGTTATGATAGTCAAAGATGCTTGATACGCATTAAAAGAAACATTTGATATTACTACTAATGCATAGTGTAGGAAAATTATTTCGAAAGTAGAATATAAATCTTAGCCAGCATAGGCATTTCGCACTTATGCCTACTATAGCTACCATCCAAACAGTGGGGTGCCACCATAAGTGAATGATAGGTTCTACAACTAAAACCGTACAAGATCGTGTTGTTTCTTAGGATTTCCAACAAATGGTCAGGCCAAGGAACTTTCCATTGCCACATGGAAACGCCTCTAGAATGACGTCCCAAGAACCAAACCGGATCTCTGCCAACACAAGGCCAGGTTAACCCTAACTGGGTAATTACTGACATGAATATGTCATCCCCCGATCGTGACCGATCTATCCGAGGATCCTCGATTTCCAACAACGACAAAATTTGCAGCAACAACATAGGTTAAATATCTGGGCTCCATACCATGGTACCACCTCTATCCAGAAGGAATGACATACACTAAAGGAGTGCTACCCCCTAATAACCTTGCTGCATCCTTCCTGTTTTGACCATTTCCGGGGTGTGAGGTCCGACGAAGTCTCGTCCACAAAGCCATGCTTTATACAAAAGCCGTGCTTTAGGTCAACAAATGATCATAGAAATGATCACCAAGATAAATGATCAAATAAATGATCCTATCACAAATGATCAAACAATGATCACTTCACAGCAACACTCAGCATGCCACACTACCAAATTGGGAGTATATCACTAATAACCTTCAACTATATAACCTCTGAGCTCGTACGTCTCAGAGAAGGGTGTTAAGCTAAGAGAATAAATTCTCCGCCACCAACAGAAATATATTTGAAAGAAATCAGCTTTATATCCCAATTTGTAATATCAGACATACAATCCATACAAGTCTGTTCCGGGCTCGAACAGAACTGAAGGCACTTCCAAAGAAGTCATTGCATTCCATATATTCACTAATCACGATCGGACTTCCCGTCACTAAGGGTGATAAAACCTCTATATCGGAGATCAGCCGATGTAGAGTAACTCGACGATAATCCTTCCGTTTTCACAAATATCCGGTCTTCAACACCGGTCATCAAATGCAATCCATAATGACGTATCACATATTCGGAATGGGTTATACGACCCCATGGTCCTTTCCCGGCTAACCCGAATAGTGAGCGCTTATTCAAAAATAAGCGTGGCATTCAAATTCTAACAATTCACAACAAATACTTATTTAAAGGTAAATATTGATAGTCGGATTATTTAACTATCAGTAGGCATGCTCAACATCACCAAATTCCAAATAATTTTCCAAATTATTTAGTTTCCCAAATATCTTTACTAGATATAAAATTTCCCACACTTCAACCATTTGAAAACTAATTTTCAAATCACTTTTCACCTTTACCACTTTTTGAAAACAAATTTCAAACATTTTCCTTACGCGAAATACTTTCATTTCAACATGGTTCATTTAAACCAATTAAATAAATCCTTAACGATTTACTTTATATTTACGTTCCAAATCCGTAAATTAATTCCCACACTTCAAAAATAAATCAACATTTATATTTAAACAAATTCCCCTTTTTATTTATAAATTCCATAGTGAATTTACATTCCAAAATATTTATGAATATATGATTTCAATTATTCATTTTCAATTTATCTTCAAAAAGATAAATTCTCAAAACATTTCATTTCACATTGGAAAAACATTTCCGTACTTTATTAATAAGTAATTCACAAATCCATTTATTTTCAATACTTAGAAAATATTCCATATACCTAATATCGAAATTAAGTATATATTTCATTCTTTAAGGAAAACATTCACTTAACACATTTATCTGGGCTAAAACGAATGTTGCGTAAAATATCGTTACTACGACCCAAAATCACTAGTATAGGGATTCGAAATTTAGATAGATATGTAAATCCCAATACTATATAAAACATTTCCTTTCGGAAATCATTTACTATAACAACAGTGTTATAGTCCACCATTTCCTTCTTTCTCGAAAACGTCTATTTCAACAATAAATGTTGAAATCTATGGTTTCGATTCATAATACATTTTAAAACATCTTTAAAATAATTAACTTCATTCTATAATATTCATTTTGCCAAACATGACCATTTTATTCAATAAGGTATTCATTGTCCAAAATCGTGAATATATTTCCTTTAATAAATTTCAATATTCAATTTATCGAATTCAATTGATTTCGAGTTTATAAACAATGTTTATAAATTCCATTTCTATTTATATGCTTCGATTTATAAATCTCATTATTAACAAATTCCATTTATATCTCATTTCAATGCCAAAATCTGATTTATAAGATAATTACTTATAAATCTTCTATTTTACAAAATCTATTCATTTTATAACTTCACAATTTATAAATCTATAAATTCTCATTCACTTATGAATCCATTATACTTCATTTTAACACTTATAAAAACTTCGTTTTATAATTCCAATATTTTTAATTTATAAATATCCATTTTATAAATCTTTTATAAAAATTGTTTGTAATAGTCCAAAAATTCCAATTTAAACCATTTCATAAATTTATTAACTATTTATTTCAAAATCACTTTTCACTTACATTCCATAAAAACCATACTTTTATAACATTAAAATTTTAACGTTTATTTATTTTTAACAATTCAAAATTTAATAAAACGTATACTTTCGAAAATCACTTTAAAGTTCCTTTTAAAACCAAAATAATTATTTTAAAACTTCAAAAACGAATCCGACGATGCAACAGCACCAAATAGTCAATCACGACATCCAAATATCATATATCGATATGATAATCAACAAATATCAAAATATTTGTAAATCCCTCCAACCTGCTTCCCTGCATCCAAAGATGTTAGCACAATACCAATTCCGCTCCAGTACGGAATTATCGCGGTATATAGGATTTATAAAATATTATCCGCTTAAAAGACGGCACAATAGGGTCTCATCCGCTATATAATGCGGGAAATCAATTCCAAGTACATATATAATACCAATTTCACTATACTGTGAAATATTCGCGGTATATGTTTTTAATAAATAACATCGGCTTACTAACGGCGCATAATGTCTATTTTAACAATCAATAGATAACAATCATCATTCAACATACAATCAACAATTTTAAATCTAACTATTTAAAATAAAATCGAAACCGATTCGATTGAGTGAGAAGTTCTCACCTTGGTTTTAATTCCGTTCCAGCCTTTTGTTTCGAATAAAATTAAACGCGCTTTTAAATTTACTCAAAATTTTCCCTAGCTCCAATCGAATCCAATCCAGTTGCATTGCGTAGTGCTCTTCAATACGATTCCAACACAAAAAGCTTTGTCCAAAACGGACCTCCTATGAAAGAGATACACATTTTTAAAGTTCGTACACATTTATATATAATTTAATTCCATTTTCTTTTTATCTTTTACCCAAAACTATCTAGGCCGCACGATTTGCTTCCTCTCCATCTGGCCATTACACGCACCTTTCTTCCTCACCTTCCAGGTCGCGTACGCAAAAAGGAACCCATCTACACGCACACCTTCCTCCAGTACGCGACCACCACGACGACCTCCAACCTGATCAAACACCATCACGTGAAGCGCCTCCACGAACTCCACCACCAGCATGAACGGCGGCGAGCTCGGTCGTCCCTAGCGCCCTCGAATTGCATGCGAACGGCCGGTCTTCATGGCCAAAATCCCATCGATTTACTCCACTATTTTCGATCATACCCGTATGAAATCAAAGCTATCACTTCGCTCTACAATGTTGTAGTTGATAGTTTTCTGTAATTGTTTGTGGATTGTAAGTAATTGAGGAAAGAAATTCGTGAGTTTCTGGCCGTTCATTGCATAAGAGGCGGCTAGGGTTTTAAACCCTAATCTTAATTTTTTTTTTGTGATAAAATGGGGGCTATTTATAGAAAACAACAAACACTATTCATTCCGGAATTTCCAAACTCCGATTTACGCGCGGTGACCGGCGTTTTTAGGGTTTATCCCGCGTTACGGACACAATGGAACAAGTTTCGGAAGCTAATTCGATCATCTGTGCGAGTTATGGCTATAAACGATCGATTTAAAATTAAACCGATTAAATCGATTTTCTAGGCGTTTTAGCTTGCACCGGACAAACGGTAAATCCAATTGACACGAAATTTGAAACCATACAATAATATCACATTATGGATCCGAAACTAGTTTCGTCGAAATCCGAGACTGTTTGAAAAATGGCTATTTTAACTCGCCAATTTAATATTAAAAACAATTTCGACGCGTTTCGAGCTGCCACGATCAAACGATAACTCCGATTGCTACGAAAATTGAAATCCGGTAATAACAAACTATTACGGATCCAATGGATCTAGTTTCGTCCAATTCTAAGACTGTTCGAAAATTGGCTAATTTCACTTGTCGATTAAATATTAAAATATTCAATTTTCACAATTTAACTTTTAATTCGATTTTAGAAGTTCTATAACATCACTATAACTCCAGTATGATTAAATAAAAAATTTATAAATCAATTTCAATCATTTTAAACTCGATATTCAATTATTTCTGTAATTCCAACTATCAAATTATCGATTTAATTACCAATTTAAATCCAATATTTGAAATAAAATTTATTCGACTTATAAATTTCACTTATTAATATTTAAAATTAATTAAATATTCAAATTTTAATTAATATAAATTCTGGGTCGTTACAACTATGCCCTTTCATCTATCTACCATGTTAATTAATAACCATGTTCTTTATTTATTTCTGAACTCAACCCTTGGGTTTCACTATTCCCACATGTTCAAATTATTTAGTTCGTTTCCATTTTCTTATTTTCATGCCAATTCATTCAGTTCTTGACATAAATGTATATTAGATATGTGTAAAGTTTATATTTATACCAGAATGTTCGTTCTTCTTCATTGCTGCTCAACCTCCACCATATCTCTTCATTTTTATCATTCTTTTATAAATAATATATATATATATATATATAAATATAGCATTTGTATGGTGGTGCTCTACACATTCCATTTCCACGAAACATGCTTTTGTCCTCCCTCCGCCTATGAAGCTTCTCTCCTCGCCACCCCAGTCCGTTCCTAAAACCTTTATCTGTCCTCCCCTCAAGATCTAGTGCCTGCCTCCATAAGCCAGCAACCTTCACCATTTCAAAACCCTACAACTCCATTTCTATCACCAAACTTGTTGAACTCCTTCAACCCTCACTGAACTACATCCACCATATGCACCCTGACTGTTCGCCGACAGAAATTCTATCGGTTTAGAAAACCGTCGAACGAATTTTGAAATAAAATTTATACTGCAAGCGCACGGTGCACGAATGTAGCACGCGGCGAATACGGGTCGATCCGTAGGGAAATGATGATTTTAAAATTCTATTCAATCAAATTAACCAAAGTTGAAAGTGTGATTAGCTAAAAATGTAAGAAACTAACAAAAAGAAAAGAAAAGCAAATATGAGCGTTAAATGACAATTTAGAGAATAAATCCACTATCTAGATCATGTAGTTCAACACATGAAATCATGATCTCTCTTTTATGGTCATTAGTGTTTTAATTGATGTGCTTATCATAAGTATGGCATATTTAAGCTATTGATTAGCCAACATAAGCGATCAAACTATAACACACCTTTAAAACACTCGCTAACTTTCATGAAAATTGATAAAGAAAATGAGAATGAAATCTATTTTAACTATGGCCTATTAACTATTGATTAAAAACATAGACCAACAAATTTTAATTTCAAATCACTTTCTTATGCCATAATCATATATTGATGAAGAGGCATTTGTGTTAGTGATTCTTTAAGCATAGCATATTTGGTGTCAACAATATAGACTATCGAATTCAAAGCAAAAACAACAAATAAAAGCACTTCTATCATCATCATTGAGCACAAAAAGAGAGCATGAATTAACAAAATGTTGAAGCTACATTAATTAGAGAGCTTCATTACCCCTAAATTGAAGGAGTTTAGCGTCTCGTATTTGTCATTTTATTGGCAAATTAGCTAACAACATGAAAGCAAAATGAAGAAGAAAAAGAGAGCAAAATGAAAAGATAACTATTCTACTTGCATAAAAGTAAATCTATACTACTTGCATAAAAGGAAATGAACATGTAATTAAAAAGAAACAATAATTAACATTGCATAAAAGAAAAGAATTACATAAAAGAAGAAATGGCCAAGTGGTTATGGAAAGAAAGAGAGATTTGATTTATTTTCTGAACTAAAACTAACTCACTAAAAGGAAGATGGCTACATGAACTATAAGGGGTATTTATACAAGTTAGAAACCCTAATGCATATTTTTGGGGAGTACCTCAAATTCTCTTGGAAGAAGTGTGGTAGCCATGTTATCATTAGCTTTAATAATCCCCCACTTAAATGTCCATGAAGCTTTAAATGTCTTTTAGCATGTGCATTAGCCTTTAATTCGTACATTAGGTAGTGGGTAGGTGGGGTCCTCCATGTTCTTCACTTTGAATTATTTTCATCTTCATTCCTTTGTATTCATTTTGTGAATGCATATTCCTTCATGAACCCACTTGTAATTCAGTGTAATTTCCTATTATAAAAATTTCCAATTAAATGTTCTCAAATTAATATATGCACAAAAATGACCATTTTGCCCCTAGATGAAGATGAATATGTGACAATTTCAAATAATATGAATTTTGGTTTAAACAAGTTAAAATACCCAACATGATCATTTATTTAATTTAAAAAGAATAAATATGGTGGTTAAAATATGCACATTTACATGCACATCAAATACCCCCACACTTATCTTTTTATTCGTCCTCGAATAAACTAAAACTAAGGTAAATCCGTTTTCGTAGGGAGCACGATTGCATTGAGCATATGCAATAAGCCGTTAAACCTCTGGGTGTCCCCAGTAGGACGAGTGTTGTCTCGTGAGGGTTTTCAGCGGATACTACCCACAAAATCCAAATGCATGATGAAAATATTTACAAAATGCAAGATTTATTTACAAAGAGATGAATGCAAATTTTTGAAAATATTTACAAATGAAGGTTTTATTTTTAAATTGACACAAATAAGTTAAATATAGGTTTTGGTTATTATCTTGAAAATTTATGTCATTTACTCGTCAAAATTTTCAACAAAAATCAAGTTATCATAACAAATAGACAATAGTTTAATTTGTTGTTTCGGTTGATAACATAGTGTAATTATAAAATGGATCCTTAACTGATTATCAAAGTTTATCAAAGTGGTATTTTCATTTCTTTTTAATAACAAATCAATTCAAATAAGTAAAAATAGTGTTAGGATTTCAATTGCTTGCTCTCCCGTTATTTGCAAGAAAAATTAGACACCTAGCTCAGGTAAACTGAGGCCAGATATACCACCCATGCATTGCCTTTTGGGCTTATATGAGGGGAGCATAGAGCATGGCGAGTGCACACACTTTCATGCATACACTATCGAACGTAGGTGGTTTTTATTAAATCTTTTTTTTACATGTGTTCCATACATCATAAGCATGAGGACTTTTAAATGAGTGTGAAAGCACATAATCAAAAATTCCAAGTAATTCACCCATGCATAACCGTGAGGACTTTTAAATTAGAGTGAATACTTTGGATGTATTATTTTTATTATTTATTATTTTTATTTTTTTAAGAGAGAGAGAGTTTTGCAAAATCATCTTAGCACCATTTAACTTAGAAGACAAAAAAATGTTATATCCTTTACTTTAAATTCACCACTTTTAAAACAAAGATTTTCAATTAGGATGTATTTCATAATTAACACGTATGAATATTCCTATAGACTAGTTAAACGATTGTTATTCATAATCAAACTTCATTTTTATTTTTGTTAATACAAATAAATTTTCAATAATTTCAATTTAATAAACCATAACCATATATTTATCCTATAGCATTTCTTTAAAAAAAATCAAAAACACTAAAAATAAATTGTTCTTTTGTTTTTGGGTTTTTTTTGAGTTTTTGGAAGAAAAATGAAAAATTAATCCTGAAATATCAAGAAGAAGATGAGTCTCCCCCCACACTTAATTTTGACTGTGTCCCCACAGTCAACCTAAGGGAAGGAGAAAAATAAAATAAAAATCCAATATTTACATGAAAGATTATTATTTACAAGGAATGAGAAATTATACAGTCAAAAATTAAATGAAACTGTCTTCTAAAGACCGATTCATTTGTCTCGTGAAATGTGTGAGACACAATTTAAGCACGAAAAACCAAATCGTAAAAGATATCGAAGTTGAGTGTGGATTTGGAAAAAGGAAAGTCGTTTTATTGAAAATCGTATAAGTTGTTTTATTTTCGATGATTTTTGGGGTTGATAAAACAGTTGATTGAAATTCAAGTTTATTTTCACCAAATTGAAGTTCAAACTTATCATTGAAAACTTCTTCAAAATTATCGATTTCAAAACCAAAATGGTGATCGAAAATTTCCCCTTTAGAATTCAACAACTCATTTTCAAAAAGTCCATAAAACTCATGTTCGTTAAATTCGACTTCCTTTGTTGGATTATCAAGAACTTCATCGTGTAAATGGAGTTTGAAATTCAAAGTTGTCGTATTCAAGTTTTCAAAAGAAGGAAGATCGAAGTTTAAATCGAATTTCGCACCCTCAAAAGAATTGAAATCCAACCTAATTACCGTATTTTCAACAACTTGATTAAGATCGTCATTATCAATTTCAAAATTTGTTGTACGAAAATCATCGATTTGGGTAAAAGATGGATTATCTTTTGACTCGTCACACATTGAAATTTGATTTTGTTTCTCAAGAAAATTTTCCAATGTTTTAATCAACAAATTTGTGTGATCATCATAAATTTCATTCATTTGCTCAACAAAGTCAAATTTGTAATTATTAACTTGAAAATTTTCAATTTGGACTTGTTGAGAACAAGAATTGTCTATTTCGATAAACGACAGACTATTATTTGATTCTTCGCAAGTTGAGATTTGGTTATGATTTTCACGAATTTTTTTGTATTTTTCAAGTAATAAATCCCCGTTATCTTTTTCCATTTGGTCAACGAAATCAAATTCATGATTATTAATTTGAAAACTTTCATTTTGAATTTGTTGATAACCAAAGTTTTCAATCGTGTCATTATTGAAACTATTCCCATTGCCAAAATTATTTGAAAATTGGTTTACATTTTCGTATTTTGAAATTCATCTTTAAAATCTAAATTGAATTGGCATGGGTTACACTCGAAATCATTTGAATTTTGAAGTGAATTCAAATTTTGATTAGTTTGAAAACCTTGATTCGAGTTATAGCACAAATATGAATTGCACCACTCATTTATCTCTTGATTTTGTTGTGTAGCGATTTCAAGTAACGACAAAATGCTATTTTCAAGAGTTGAGGGTTGGCCATTATTTTGGAAATTTTGTGGTTCAAAATTCGAATTGTCCAAACAAAAGTTGTTGTTAAAATATCCATACGAATTTGGAGTGAATTCATATGGATTATATTGATTTTCACAACTAAATTCAAGTAAGTAAGAAAAAGGAAACTCGGACATGTTCAAGAATTTTTTTTTGGCTTTTTTTTTAGAAAAAAAATATTTACAAGCAGAATTTATTTTTCAAAATGGAAAAATGATTTTTGTTTTGTTTTTGGATTTCAATTTTTTTTTAAACTTTTTTTTTTGAATTTTTGGAATTTTGATTTGAAAAAAGGAAAAAGGAAAAAAACTAAGTTAAGAAATATTTACAATTTTTTTAATTTCGAATTTTGAAATTTTTTTGTTTTTTTTTGTAAATATGCATGAACTAATGCAACTAAATGAATGCAAGGGTCTAATTACAAATGATTTATCCTTAGTTAACCCAAAATTGTATGATCACAAATTGTCTTAGATAAACAAGATAGTTCTCGGCCAGGTAACGGACAGGATTTATCGGTGCACCACGAATCAGCGTAGCAATGTAGCCGAAGGCTTAAGTACCTTCAGAGTAACAACCACTATAATATTTACGAATCACCGTAATATTTATAAATGGTTATTACTCTGTCGTAGCCTAGACACCAAGAAACTAAATTGTTCAAAGAAGACAAATTGTCAATATACAATTAAGTGTTATTGATGTCTAACCGTTATTACGAAATAAAATTCTAGAATGAAATGCAGAGCGGAAATTAAATGTGTACTAACAATGCAACTACGAATGGAATTTTTTTTGTTTATGATTTTTTTTTTATGAAATGCAAGCAAACGACAATGCAAGGAAAATAAAAATAATAGATATAGCAATCACGCTAAGCAATAATTTTTTTTGGGCAAGCGTTCTGTCTCCTTCTCCTTTGGCAACCTGAAAATGAAAAGAAAATATATATATACACAATTTTTTTAGATGAAGAAAGAAAACAAAGCAAAACTAAATAAAACAAATGAAAACACCACAAAACAAAACAATTGAAACTTTTTTTTTATTAAAGGAACTAAGAAAAAGTCGAAACCGAACAAATTGCCAAATTTCGGAACTCAAATCAAATTGCCAAAACCAAAATTCACTAATCAGATAAAACCAACACAAACTTTTTTTTAGAACTAAATAAAACAAAGATAACTAACGCAAATGTCAACTGAAACAGGCCACACGAACTAAGCCCGCTAAGACCAAACAGAAACAAATACACCAAACTAAAAGACACAACTCACACAATTATCGAAACAAACCCGACCCAAAGAAAAAAAATACAACCCATTCAATAAAATTTTCACAAACACAGTTTAACAATTGAAGTTGCGATGAGGATTTCGTGGGTTGACGAGGCTTCGAAGGTTGTAGGAGGAAATCACAAATTGGATTGCGACGCGGTGGTTCGTTGTGGTGATTTTGGTAGAGGAATGATGGGCGAAGGCTTTGGCGGTGGAGGCAGGTGCGATTTGGGGTTGTGGATGTCGAATGGTGTGCTTTGTTGTTTGTGTTGGTGCTGTTGTCAGGTAGAAAAAAAAGCTCGATCAGGTGACGTAGGCACGACCGTTGATTTGATGACAGAGGGGCAGGCTCTGGCAGGTGATGTACGTCTGATTCGTGGTGGTATTTCGATGCAATTGAGGGCGAAGGTCGATGGGTAGAGGTGATATTCGATTCACGCGTGTAGGAATTTTGGTTATTTCAGTTGAGGATGGTTGCTGATTGGTCGCGGTTAAATTGGGGACAAGTGCAGTGATTTCTTGAGTTTGTTGATGGTCAGGGATTTTTTTTTAAACACACACAAAATAAAATCTAATGAAAATAATTCGAAGAATAGAAAATCAAAATCAAAACAACGCCCTAGCAACAGCACCAAAAACTTGTTCGTCGACGGAAATTCTATCGGTTTAGAAAACCGTCGAACGAATTTTGAAATAAAATTTATACCGCAAGCGCACGGTGTACGAATGTAGCACGCGGCGAATACGGGTCGATCCACAGGGAATTGATGATTTTAAAATTCTATTCAATCAAATTAACCAAAGTCGAAAGTGTGATTATCTAAAAATGTAAGAAACTAACAAAAAGAAAAGAAATGCAAATATGAGAGTTAAATGACAATTTAGAGAATAAATCCACTCTCTAGATCATGTAGTTCAACACATGAAATCATGATCTCTCTTTTATGGTCATTAGTGTTTTAATTGATGTGTTTATTATAAGTATGGCATATTTGAGCTATTGATTAGCCAACATAAGCCATCAAACTATAACACACCCCTTAAAACACTTACTAACTTTCATTAAAATTGATAAACAAAATGAGAATGAAATCTATTTTAAGTATGGCCTATTAACTATTGACTAGAAAAATAGACCATCAAATTTTAATTTCAAATCACTTTCTTATGCCATAATCATATATTTACGAAGAGGCATTTGTGTTAGTGATTGTTTAAGCATAGCCTATTGGCTGTCAACAATATAGACTATCAAATTCAAAGCAAAAACAACAAATAAAACCACTTCTATCATCATCATTAAGCACAAAAAGAGAGCACGAATTAACAAAATGTTGAAGCTACGTTAATTAGAGAGCTTCATTACCCCTAAATTGAAGGAGTTTACTTCTCATATTTTTCATTTTATTGACAAATGTAGCTAACAACATGAAAGAAAAATGAAGAAGAAAAGGAGAGAAAAATGAAAAGATAACTATTCTACTTGCATAAAAGTAAATCTACACTACTTGCATAAAAGGAAATGAACATGTAATTAAAAAGAAACAATAATTAACATTGCATAAAAGAAAATAATTACATAAAAGAAGAAATGGCTAAGTAGCCATGGAAAGAAAGAGAGATTTGATTTATTTTCTAAACTAAAACTAACTCACTAAAAAGAAGATGGCTACATGAAACATAAGGGGTATTTATACAAGTTAGAAACCCTAATGCATACTTTTGGGGAGTACCCTAAATGCCCTTGGAGGAAGTGTGGTGGCCAAGTTATCATTAGGTTTAATAATCCCCCACTTAAATGTACATAAAGCTTTAAATGTCTTTTAGTATGTGCATTAGCCTTTAGTTTGTACATTAGGTAGTGGGTAGGTGGGGTCCTCCATGTTCTTCACTTTGAACTATTTCCATCTTCATTCTTTTGTATTCATTTTGTGCATGCATATTCCTTCATGAACCAACTTGTAATTGAGTGTAATTTCCTGCAAAATATTGTAAAAATTTCCAACTAAATGTTCTCAAATTAATATATGCACAAAAATGACCATTTTGCCCCTGGATGAAGATGAATATGTGACAATTTCGAATAATATGAATTTTGGTTTAAACAAGTTAAAATACCCAAATGATCATTTATTTAATTTAAAAAGAATAAATATGGTGGTTAAAATATGCACATTTACATGCACATCACTGACCTTCTCTGCCCATCATCAGACCTTCAACGCCATCCCTCCTCGTTCTCCATGGCCGAACAATCGTTGTCAAACCTGCGGCCACTGTCACCACTCAAAACCCAGCCTCCTTTGCACTGCCTTCCCTTCCTCCAAGTCAGCCTTGAACCCAACCCTGCCTCTTCCTCAGACCCTACTTTGCCTTCACAATCCGTTTGCCACTTCACCGGCCTTTGATTGCTCCTACCATCAACATAGCGCGTGACTCACCGAACACAAAATCCATGCCTACTACAGCAACCGAGCTCCCCTACCAGCCTTGCAGCGCCTCTCCTCTTGTGTTCCACTAGATCGCGAGCTTTCCCACCCCCGACAGCTTGCAAACCCATCAACGTCCCCTTTTTGCCTTACCACAATAATAGCTCCACCGCTGCCACAGGACAGCCTACCCATCGCCTTGAAACACCTATGCTCGACTAGTTGCTATGCCATTCTCCGTCCCATGTCCACACTCCAGTTTGTAGGTACCATGCCCTCTGGCCTCGCTCCCTTCCTCCACAACCATATCGTTGCATATAACCAAGCAGACCCGCATGCTAGCCATCCTCCATTCGCTTCCTTCCCTGAACACAGCCGTAGCCCACCTCCACCTTCTCCTTTGACCTCTGCCTCTTTCCCGCTATTTTCCCCTGGCTGCAGATTTGATATTTGACCATATATATCATATATATACACATATTTATTTGAGATTTGATATATATTATATATATAAAAAGAATATTTATTTAAAAATAAATAATAATATTATAATATATAGATGTTTCGATTTTAATATATGTGTTTCATAAATATTGATTTTTAAAATATATAACATGAAGATTTTATTTTTAATATGTGTTCTAAATTTAATATTGATTTTAAAATATAGACAAATAGATGTTTCATTTTGATATGTGTTTAAACTGAATATTGATTTTTGAAATATAATATATAGATTTTATTTTAAATATGTGAGTAAATTTTAGATTTTGAAAACTATATATCTTGTTGTCATCAATTCAAGTACATCGTGCTTTGCGTCGGATTTTGCTTTGGAGTTGCTTTCAAAAGCTTGGTTGTTGACTCGTATTGTTGGAATTGGTTTTGCTTCGATCTTGGATTTTAATTTGTTGTAGATCTCTGCTTCGCCCCACTATTTTTTCATCACCTTCATAGCCTCGAAAGGTGAGCAATCACACATGATTAACATTCTTGTGTTTAGTAAGTTTATTTCACATGAAATGACGATTGACATATGTTGTTAAATACTAAATTGGTTAAAATTTATTTGTTAAGTATGATATGTTATTATCTGCATTTGTTAATTGACATATGACACAATAACCCGTTGTATATATACATTGATAATTATGATCATATTTTCCATTAATAATCTATGTCATTTTATATATTTATTTTTTTGTTCCCAATCTGCAAGTTCCTTGTTAGTTTAGGAATTCTTTATGGGTTGAAATAATAGGTACCCGAATAATTTTTAGATTAGGGGAAATTGTTATGAGTTGAAATGATTAACCCAAGCGATTTTATTAATTTTGAATTTTGGGATTATCGGTTGAAATTATATAAATCTGCAAATATTAAATTATTGAGGATTGAAAAGATAAATATCTGTATCATTTGACCATAGGATAGCAAATTATATACGGACACCGTAACTATTTAGAAAAATGATTTCCAAAGTTTTGAAAGGAAATAGATGGGTTTTAACAAATATTGATTTTTAAATATAGTATAAATATTTTTATTTTAATATGTGAAAAATTTAGATTTTTAAATTATATGTTCGAAAATTTTAAATAGGTAGAGTTAAGTTTTGAAAATTAAATTTTTAAGATTTTACTTATATGTTCATTATTTTTAAATATATAAAATAAGACTTAAAATAAATTTTATAATAAGGTTTAATTTAATTTAATTTAATAAAAATTTAAATTTAATAATTATATATATAATATGTTTAAAATATTTATTTAAATTTATATTAATATTTTGAAGATAGATTTTTGTAATAACTTTAATAAATTAAAGGTTGGGAGGACAAATTAAGTTAATTTGTAATTTAATTTGGTTGAGAATTGAAATTAATAAGAATCGATTGGAAATTTATTGATTTTGAGATTTTGAAAGGTACGGTTTTATAACTTAATTTAGTTAAACGTGATTAAATGAATATTTTCAAGTTTAAATAAAATTAAGATTGAATATTAAATATTGATTTAAATTTGTAAGTTGAGATTTTATTTAAATATAACTAAAATGATTTAGCGAATAATTTCAAATTAAATAAAATAAAAATTTAATTTTAGAATATAAATCACATTTATGAAATTGAGTTAATGAAAATGTTTGGATATTTAAACATTGAAACCTATTGAATTGGAAGTGGTTTAAATTTGTAGTTCGAACCAGGATTTGAAATCGATATAAACAAAAATGGTTTTAATGAGAATTTGAATTGAAACTCTAACTGTTTTATTTGAAATTGTTGAACTGAGATTGATTTAAATTAAATTTGGGAGCCGAGGTTGATTTGAATTGATTTGCGAAATTGGAAGAAACAATTCTTACTTGAAACTATACTCGGTGAATATATTTTAATACGCAAACTATTTTTAATATATAAACTATTTTTAATACATAAACTATTTTCATATATAACCTATTTTTAAGTATATATATGTTAGCACCAGAATTGGTCACTAATACCCAAAGAAAGATTCTTATAGAGAGATTAATGAAGAAGGTAAATTAAAACTGAGGAATTACGCAGTAGAATGCAGTAATAACTATGAGAAACAAGAACACCATATTTATAGTGGTTCGGCGTAACTGCCTACATCCACTTTGAGTTTAATCTTTATTGCTTTTCTAAATAATTGATTACAGATGCAATCTGTATAGAAATTACTCGAATGCAAATAATAAGTGAAAAAGAATGAGTCTTGAAAGCGGTATAATTTGGCCAGTGTTCTCGAAAAAAGGTCCATTTCACTATGCCCCTGCCCTTCTATTTATAGGCAAAGATAGGCCAAACTTCCTTTGCGGGCCTAGGGGTAAGGCACTTCGGCCCACAGTAGGTTGCTTCTATGTGCCGAGCCAAGGATGCCAGACGGCGGTTGCCGAGCGATAATTATCTACAGCGATCATCAAGTGACTCACGGTAAAGTTCTGTCGAACGCCCTTGGTTTGCTGTTGGCTTGACAACTTTTTAACTCCTTTTGTATGCACCAAGACATGGATGCCGAATGGCAGTTGCCGAGCGAGGTATTTATGTCGAGCGGCATGCCTATGCCGAGCAAGGCCTTAATGGCGAGTAAGGGATAAATTCAAAGCGACATGATCTGGCCGAACGAAACATAGGCGGAGCGAGGCTCTTGTGCCGAATGAGGGGAGATGCTGAGCGAGGCTCTTGTTCCGAACGAGGGGAGATGGCGAGCAAGGATCTTGGCTCTTGGCTCTTGTGCCGAACGAGGGGATATGCTGAGCGAGGAGTGTAGGCCGAATGAGGCCGTGTGCCGAACGAGGTCTCGTGCCGAGCGAGGCTTTGTGCCGAACGAGGCCTTGTGCCGAACGAGGCCTTGTGCCGAACGAGGCCTTGTGCCGAGCGAGGTTTTATGCCGAGCAATGCATCTGTGCCGAATGACTCATTACCGGGTCAAATAACCCGGTAACACTTGCCCCCCAAAGTGTATCGTATGAACCAATATGATGCGCTTTGAACCATGAACAATCCACATTTTCCTTTAAATCCTTGCCTTGACTTCTCATTAATTGATCCACACTGTCTCCTGAACGCCGAACCAATCGTTCGGAGAGTACATTGTCGCTCGTTGTGACTGCTTACCAAGCCACAAGATACTTTGACCGGATTCACCATTCGATGCCTGCTCATCTTCTCTTCTTCGCGTATAAAAACCAACAATTCTCTCCGCTTCCTTTTTACTTTTACTTTAACTCTGCATGATTTTCTAACTTTTCTTTACCCAAACTCTTGCCACCTCCCTAATCTTTCTCTTCTTTCTTAAATCCAGTACGCTTGCCCCTACAACTGACGTTGATAACAAGCCTAAGTGGATTTCAATTCCAAATCAAGCACTTCCCTAAACTTCGACCCATTCTCCTAGGTATCAACTTCTCATTTGATTGACTTTCCCCAATTAAGGGTTTTGTACGAGATTCGAATTCACAACTTTCCTTTAACTCACGGATAATGGAAGTCGTGTAGATATGGAAGATGGATCTGAGGTCTAAACGTGCCTTACGATTAGATGGAGAGGTGGAAGGAAAAAGATACCGGAGGTAGCTGAGACGTAGGCTCATGTTGGGTCGCTGAGTGAGGGAGGAGGAAGTTTTGATGACTCGACGAGTGTTGGTGAGTTCAATAGGTGTTGGATGATCGAGGTCGTGAGTGAGCAAGGAACGAGGGAGTAGTGATTGTGAACGGGTCAGCATGCCGAGCGAATGCGGCTCGGTATGCCCCCCGCATGCCAATGGTGAACAAAGGGAACATGAGAGAAGTGTAACGGAGTTGGGTATCTATGCCGGGCGGATGCGGCTCGGCATTGAGCCTTTGGAGTGTGTGAGAGTTTAGGAGGTTTTTTAGTCGAGTCTTTAAAGTGTTGCTCGGCATTAAGTTTGGAAGTAGGCTACAACAGTCAGAACCATCCCAACTCGAACATAGTGCATGTCAACTTGACTTACTTTCTATGCCTGAACATATGACAATAAACAAGGACATGGACTTAAGCAAACAAGCATATCGAACTAATCCGGACGAATAATTTCTCAGTCCCAACAACTATAATCCTGAGTTTAACTCGATTAAAACAAACAATAACCTTCCATTTAAAAGCGTCGATGCCGAGTTCAAAGTAGAAACCATCATATGACAAGCTCTCGGAGACGGACATCGATGACGGTCTTCGAAGATGATAGTCCAAAGGCTAACTTTATTTTATCAACTTTATGGCTTTTAATTCTTTGGCACTTATACTCGAACGATTGCACTAGTTCACAAACAACATGGGGGGGGGGGTATTCTTGTTTTTATGTCTAATTTTGATTGTTTTTCAAGTATAGTTTAAACAGGTGTTTCATCAGATCCAACACTCATTGGAGATGTCGAGAAAATCCAGTTCTGCCACAGTCTTAGATAGACCCGAGCTAACTTCTCAAGAAGAAGTAGATGGAACTTCGAATCCATCGACTACTCCTGTACAAGATATTCCAAGTTCCATAGTTGCATCTGCTAACCAAGCTCCCGATGCCCTAGATGTAGCGATCTTCCAAGATAATCCAGTCGATTCTCAAGCTTCGAAAATCAATGAAAGTGCCCTTCATCGACAATTTTTGATACACGGAATTCCTTTCGACGATGTACTGGTCCCATCAAGGCAAGATCGACCCTACCTGCCCCTAGCCGGATATACTGCCTACAACAAATTCATGTGCTGGGTTGGTAGCGTGCCACCATTCAACTCCTTCCTTCGTGATGTGCTGCAATATATAGAGATCGCCCAATCACAGCTACATGCCAAGAGCCACGCTTTTTTATCAGGCACATGTATTCTCTTCATGAGCATTCTACTTAGGCCCCCCACTCCCGATGATTTCCACAACATTTATCATGTCAAGAGGCGATCTGACAGCCCATCTTTCTTATTCCTTGAGCTGTACAACCAATGCCAAATCCCTACGGGGCCGTGGAGAAAATTCGCCAACTACAAGCAAGGATGGTTTTACGTGCGCTTCCCCCTAGTTTCACGAGGAGATGGCTGGAAGGGAGTAAGTTCCTTGTTTAGATTAATAGTCGTACGTGTGAGGAAATGAATTATTCCTAACCCTTTTCTCGATTTTTTTACAGGTGTCATCCCGCATCCCGAAGGCTCCGGGTATTCTGAGGCCGTTGAAGCTATCCGAGCTGTCCCCGTGGGAGACCGAGACATTAGATCTATTATTTCAAACGAATCATTCCTGAAATTTGGGCTGCTGGCAGAAGGTTTCCGAATAAGTCTTCCTAACAGCGTCACTGTAACTGGGTCTGCCTTGGACAAGGACAAAAGGCGAGCTGGGCCTTCAGCACGTGATGCCCCATATACACTCGAGGAAGGCGGGATTAGAGAGGCTAAAGTGTCAAACACACGTGGTGGGAATGTTAGTCTTGCTCGAGAGTCGGTAGTTGAGGTTCACGATATCGAAGTAATGCCTCCCCCTTCGAAGGGAAAGAAGAAATTGGCTTACAATTGAGGAAGAAGGTAGTGGGTGGAACTTCTAAGGTCACAATCACTCTAGTGGAGGAGAGCCTTCTCCTCAACACTTAGAGAATTCTTTGAAAGGCTTGTCGGACCTCACTATTCTCGATGATTTGCTTAATTATTGTTTTGACTGCCCGGAAGCCCCAAGACCCCACCCTCCTGTGGAAGGCGATGAACGCGTACAAGCCCGAAACCAAGGAGAAAAAACTCATATCGGTAAAGATAAAGAAACTGGTCCGTCAGGGGAATCACTAGGACACACACAGACGTGTGCACTTCACTTTGCACTTACATTTTAGCCATCACTCTATTTTTTTCTAACTTGTCGTCATTCAATTTCTGCGCAGGTGATATGGGGCGTACTCACGGACTCGACCATCTTCGCGGGTCATCTATTTTTCACCACTCTAGATGGGATTCGGGCTTCGAAAAACGTTGGGATAGAGACGATGACAGCGACAGGGATTATCGATCATGGGATTCATCATCTCGAAGGAAAACTTACCATAAGCTTTCATATCATTACAATCCTCCCTCTCACCCGGAGCAAGGCAGGTTGAAATCTGGCCACAAGGGGTCCCAATTCGATACTCCCCTCGATCAACACTCAGATTCATACAGCACAAGGCAATCTCGGGAACCCCACAAGAAATCTGAAGTCTCGAGACCATCTCTCTCTACTCCCACTTAAGATCCATCTATATCGGAGAGGCTAGCCGAGCTTAAGGCAAGGTTCCCCAAAATATGCTTTGATGGTCTGAATTTTCTCCCGGCGATTCATCACATTCCGGTACATATCAAACAAAGCGCCATTGCTTGTAACAACGATGTTTACGTTCAACATGACGTGTTTGTCCATTTAGTTGAAAAAGTCTCAGAAGTCTTTATTGAGCGCCAACATGAAATCGATCGCCTGAAGCTCGAAGCTGTTCATGACAAAGACATCATTAAAGCTCAGGATGAAGAGCTCTATTCATACAAGTCTCAGCTCGAAGATGCTCAAAAAAAATGCTAAAGACACAACGGAGACAGTTAATCGTCTAGAGGCGACACATAAGAAAGAAATTGATGAAGCGGTTCAACGCTGCGGAGCCTTAGCTTTAGACAAAGATTCTGTTTAAACGGAGAGAGATGCATTTGCTCAGCGCATCAAAGAGTTGGAAGAGCTACTCTCCAACGAAAAAGAAGAAAAAATAGCAGCTCAATAGGAGTCACAACAGTATTGCAACGAGATTGTTGCCACTCGACTTCTCAACAAAAGAATAGATGAGAAGCTCTCAAGGGCAAAAGCACTGAAGGAAACAGCCCGCGAGGAGGGTAAAAAGATGGCGCTTCCTGACATCGATGTTCTCCTTGAGGCGGCTGCCGAAGTCGGCAGGGAGGAGATCGAGTGCTTGTTCTACCCGCTTATAGCAGAATATAATACTTATATGCATCGGGATCTAACATTTATTGGCGAGGGTTACCTCGAATCTCTAGCCGAAGCATAGGAAACTTTGATAAAGATGGAAAATCATGATTTTAGATGATACAATCATAATTTCTAATTGGGTATTTCGTGTGAATTCCGGGTTTGAACGTTTTGGGAGTTTTTGGCAATTGCCGTTGATCGGCGAGGTGATCGAAGCTATAATCTAGGTCGAAGTTAGATTTTATGATGTTGATGAGAGGAAAATTGTTTTCAGATTTTTCCAATGGCAAATTTGTTTGGTTTTGGTTGATCTAGGGTTTTTGTTGGTTCTTGTTTCCGCTATACTGACGTGAACATTGCGATGTGAATGTTGAACCGGAAGTGATCGCAATGGTTGAGAGAGGAAGTTCTTGGTCACGACACTTCGATGGTATGGTCGGCAAAGATCATCGGTGACGAGATGGCCAGAGGCGATGGGATTTTGGTTTGTTGTTTTCTGTAGTGTGGACGCTTATGCTCGAATTTTGTTTCATGTACCTATTGTTGGATCTGGGTTCGATTTTGGGCTCACGCGTTGCAGTGTGGTCGTCGTCGATGGTGACAACGAACTATAGCGGCCGGAGGTGGTCGTGCACGTGCACGGGAAATGCTGTGTGCACTGGGAGATTTTGTTTGGAGAAGATCAGTTTTGCTCGAGAAACTCTCGTGTTTCTCGCGTTTCGACTCGATGTGTGGAGTTTGGGTATTGTCTCGAAGCAGGCTCGGGTTGTTTGAATGATTTACTCGAGTCATTAAGGTGATTGACTCGTGTAATTTTGTTGTGGGTTTCGGGTTGCCGTTTAATGTTAAGTTGCAATTTAACTTGATGGTGTTAATAAATGAAATCAAGCATTAAGTTATAAACAAGTTTATAAAGAAAACTAAATTTAAACTTGTTGTTTTGAAAATAAAGTTAATCAAACTTTTAAAGTATTAATTGAATATAATTTAAATTTAAATTGTTAAGAAGTTTGTTTTGAAAGTAATTACCTAAGTAAATTTTGAGTTTCAATTTAAATTAGTGTTTGAATTTAAAGTGTTAAATCAAGTTTAAAGTAAATTTTTAGGTAATGATTTAAAATAAGTTTCAATTTATATTGGAAATAAATAAGTTTAAATCAGATGTTTAAAATATTTTAAATTTTAAATTTTATTTCTAAAATCCTTATTTTCAAAATAAGGTTATTGTTATGGTTTTTGGAAAAACAAAATTAAATAATTTGTTTTAAGTTATTAAAATTTGATTTAATTGAAATAATTTATTTATGAAAATAAATAATGTTAACTTATTATTGATATGAATTTAAGAGTAATTAATTAATATAATTTGTTATTAAGTAGAGATTAATTGAGATTAATGATTTCTTAATTAATAAAGGATTTTGAAATATAAGAAGTTAATTAATTAATTGTTTAATTAATTTTAAAAAATTAGTTAATTGCTGTTTAATTTTAAATAATCACTTAATTTTGAATTAATTAAGTGAAATTACTTAGTGAAGTAATCAATGGTTAATTATTCGAAGTAATTGTGTGTAATTACTTATGGAAGTAATTAATGGAAATTACTCATGGGAGTAATTAGTTGAAGTGATTAATGGATAATCAGTTGATGTTATTAATTAAGGAATTGATTGATATAATTGTTTTGAAGTTAATTAATTATGGAGTAATTAATAAATTAAATAATTAAGAATTATATAATGATGGAATTAATTAAGTAATTAATTAAGAGAGTAATCAAGATTTATTAATGAAAGTAATTAGAAGGTAATTACTTATGCAAATAATTAAGAGTTAATTACTTAGTTATTTTAGTTAGTTAATTAATGTGATTAATTAATTAATGAATGAGATTAATTTAAGATTAATTACTAAGGGTAATTAATTAAAATTGTAACTAACTAATAAAGTAATTAATTAAGGATTATTTGTTAATTTCATTGGATAATAATTTCTTAATGAAGTAATTGAAGATTAATTAATTAGAGTAATTAATCAAAGGATTAATATAAATAATTAAGAAGTTGATTAATTGAGATAAGTAATTACAAGTTATTAATTACTGTTTATGATTAATGAGATGATTAACTATAAGTTAATTATTTAATTAATTAAAGTAATTATTAATTAATAAAGGTTATTGGTTATATAATTAATGAATTAATCAAGATTGATTAATAAAAGTGATTAGTTAAAGTGTGATTAATTAATTGTAATTAATTGAGGTTCAATGTAATTAATTATAATTAAGTAATTAATGGAAGCAAATGAAGGATCATTAATTATTGTAATTAATGATAGAAATTAAAGGTTAATTGCTGAATATGGTTAAGGATAATTACTTGAATGAAATTAAAGGATAATTAATCATGGGAGATTAATTAATAAAGATCATTAAGAGATGATTAATTTATTTAATTATCTGAAATAAATAAATGAACAAGGATTTAGGTAATCCAATTGATTTAGAGTTAATCAATTCTACTTTTGGATGATTGATTGATATTGGGTGATTGATTGATATTGGATGATTGATATTGGGTGATTGGTTGATACCGAATGATTTGGATATCTTTGTTATGTGGTATGCTGCTTTGTGAGATGAATGTTTGATATGAATTATCTATTGTGATAATATGATTCATCTATCTGTTTATATCATCCTAAATATAAGTTAATTGTTTAAAACCTTTAACAACTTGGACAATAAAATGGCGTTTGGTTTCGATATGACCGGGATCGGGTTTCCATATTTAGATATCCGAAAACCACATCGATTCCAATTAAACGTTAGGTCGTGAATCCAAGTGGAGCTTAGTGAAGACTCGAGGTGTAAGGACTATTCGTCAGTATAACTCTGGGGGTGATTCCGTGATGAGTTTGATCGAAATAGTCCTTATAGGTTCGAGATGGTGGTTTAGAGTGCAAGGACTATGGTCGTTGACTCTGAGGGTGATTCCGAAATGAGTGCAACGAGATAGTGCCTTCGGTTTCGTTCGAACCTGGAACGAACTTGTATGGATTGAATGCTTTCAGAACATCGTCAGGTGGACGATTAGCATTCTAAGATAGATGTGTTCTATAAAGGTAATCATAGCCTCAAGCCTCATCAACCCGGGAATGGCTAAAACAGGGGAGTTGCAGCAAGGCTAGGTGGGTAGCGCCCATTTCAGGACAAGATTTTCCCCTGTCTAGAATTCCCTTAATATTTCGGCTATGTGGGCATTTGTTGGCCACAACTTCAGGGTTGTCTTGTTCAAAGCTGTTCAGTAAGGAACAATTTCGACCTTGTATTGCAGGGGAGTTAGGGTGGCTCCTCAGCACTGTGGTCTAGGCCCCATACTGTGACGGGCGGTACCCCAGTAGCCCTGCCATTGATGGAAACCCATTTTCCCTACGAGACCCTACGGGTTTGTTTGTATTACCCACTTTTGTGACTTGTAGCTGGAATTTAATGGATGTAACAATTTCGCCTATTTCTTATTTATTTGATAACCCTAGACACTATTATAATATCACTGGATTCCTATCAAATGTTTTGGTTAGCGTAAGGTAAAAACTTTTCCATGATTTTGTGTGGGAAGTCTTACGTGGTACCTTTTCTTTTGAAAGGTTTTTCTAAAGTTAAGCAATTTTAACCTGTTTACTCACACCAGACCCATGTCTGAGTCGAGTGTTTATTTTTTGTTTTATTAAACTCTTGGGTACTCATGTTATGTATGAGTAGTCAAGTGATTCAGGTTAGCTTGACGAATTCTGGAGGAGATATGGAGCAGGAGGCTTCCACGTGAAGATATATTATGGTTCCGCTATGTTTGTGTTGTATCTGTATCTTGTGTTCTTGAGTTGTATAGTTAGACAAATGTTTATAACTGTCTAATATGTGTTGTTTAAGTTGTGTGCTCTGATGTAATATGATACTATGTAATATTTTATGTGATATATTATACTTCATTCGTTCTGCTGTGAGTTCTCTGATGTTGTTCTGTTTCTTCTTTCTCTTTCTTTTCTTCTTCTATCCCTTTCTTTCTTCATTAATGATGTGACTTTCTGGTGTAAGGAAGTCGGGTCGTCACAGCGGTTGTTTCTTTGGAAGAGCGGCGGCTGGTTGTGAACGCGAGGTCACAAATTTTTGCAGGCTAGGTTTTCTACTTGAAACCTGGTAGAGATACGTGAGAGAGGTGACGTGGAAATTAACGTATTATTTTTATTTAATTTAATTTAAATTCTATACTTCTAATTGCAATAACTTTCACATACTAGGTACGTTTAACGTGCGGTTTTCTTCGCTAGGTTCGTATTGGAATTCCGGATACTTTGGAGCTTCTTTGGGTGAATTCTGAGACTGTTCAAATTTTTGGTTTAAATTGGATTTAAATTCAATTTAAATTCAAAAGGTGAGTATTTTAACCCACTCACAACTTCTAAAAGTTCTTGTTTGTGTTAAATTAATTTCTGTTGTGATTAGAAATTTATTTATGACTGTTTGGCATATTTTTAATCATCATCTCAAATAAATTGAAATTATTGAATAAAGTTGTTATTTAATTTGTTATTGCACATAAATTGCCAGTAAATACATGTTATTTCTTTTCTGTTCTATATTGATGTTATTGTTTGAATTAGATGATGATTGTGATAAATTTTTGATGGTTTATATTTGATGAATAGATGTTGGATTTTATATTATCATGAACTGCAAGATGTTATGCATGTTATTTCATTCGGGATTGCGGTTTGAAATGATACATAACCATATTTTTATTTTAAATTGCGGATGGAAATGATAAATATCTGTATCACTTGACCATAGGAAAGAAAATTTTATACAGACACCGCGGTATATATATAAAAATATTTTGAAATGATTTCTACGGCTTTGTAAAGAAATATATAATTTTTTGAGATACTGATTTGGTATTTTATAAATATTATTTTATATATAGTTAAATTTTTGGTTTTAAGCTATGAATAAAAAAACTTAAAAGTATAAAATAAGTTTAATAATAAAGTTTGATTTTATTAAATATAATATGGATAAGTATTTACTTAAATTATATTTTAACATAGAGTTATATTGATTTTTATAAATCAAGGTTGGGAGGTTAGTTTTGAAATTGAGTTGAGTTTTTATTTAATTAAGAGTTATATTTAATAAGAATCCATTTGGAACTTATTGAAATTAAGAGTTTGAAAGAATATGATTTTATAAATTAATTTGGGTTTAAGGTGATTTAAGTGAATATATCTATAACATCCCGCCTTATCGCACGATTTAAACAGACACACATGCCAATTCAAACCATACGTAAGGGCGGATTGTTATGGTATAAATAAGAAAAACAGAGAAGAAGAAAAAAAAAACTAAACAGAATCTCATAGCGGAAGGATAAAATATAATAATCAAAATATACAGCTCATGAAGCTGTTTTACAAAACCTTGGATTTTATTTACACAATACATATCAGAGTGCACATACCATATAACAATGCAGCGGAACAGTATGAGTGAAGTGCAATAATATAAATAATAATAATACGGATCTTCGTCTTCGTCCTCCTGAGATAAATCTTCAAATCCTAAAACGCTCGGACTGACCCGAGCGAATTTGAAAAGACAAAAACAACCAAGTCAGAACTAAAAGATCTTATGTGAGTTAAATTAACAGAAATAAATATGAGTACAGTAACTCAAGAGATGCTCCGGATTTACATCTTCTAAGGATCCGTTAAACTATTCATTATGTAGTATATTGCGCTATTATAATAGTGTCTAGTTGCAAAATAAACTTACTTTAAAATAGTGTTGAGGCTTTACATTTTCCACCTTAACACGTAATAGTGCCAATAGTCTATATAGTGCCTGCATATCTCCTGTTCGGGAGACTACGAGAAGACACTCCATAGGTACGACACAAATAGAAACTCGTAGTAAAGGCTCGGTATGGTAGGTGACACGGCATAACTTGGCAATGCCAGGGTAGATATACCAATTGCTATCCGGGCTGATAGAAACGCGTAGCCACAGCTACCGCCCACCTCGAACAATCTCCCCCAAAAATCAAAGTAAAAGTGGCCACTGAAACAATCCAAAGTCAAAGTATAATATCGAAGAGGAGTGTCCGATCAGAGGAATGACCTCATTGTCCGAGAATCGCTCCTGTTTTAGCCACCTTATGCCAACTCACGGGAGTCGGGTCCACGTATTTACCTTGCAGGAAACGCCTCCACCAACCTACTTCATTTTGGAATCTCCACCACGTACACGGTTGTTAAAGTGGTTTTCGGAGTTGGCAGAGATTATGACAACTTCTGATCCCGGTCTCTTCAACAACCAAACGTTATTATAACACCGCGGTCATTTAAAATAATTATACTTTAAAATCAGAGTAAAATAACCATTTTTAAACCATATAAATACGGTATCATTTATGCTTTTTTAAAACCCCAAATCAATATGATATCATTTAGATCCAAAATCGTATAATATCATTTTATTTTCCAATTTATATTCTTTTCCAAAATCATAGGGTTTTCAATGTAAAATATTCAAAACTCTTGAATATAATATTTTCAAATTATACTACCTTGAAAATCATACCCTTGAAACAAGTTTCCATCTCTCAAATGGTTAAATATTAAGTTACTTTTACAAAACAAAATAGCTTCTTTAGATTTCACAAATCAATTTCAAATATCGATTTAAACTACCAAATACCATTTCAATTCTTATGTTTCAAAGCTTAAAATATTTCACCATTTCAAAACAAACTCATTTGACAATCCCATATATATTAAATTCAATTACTTATTATTTAGACTTGAAATATTTACTTAATGAATTCAATATAATTTAAGAAAACCTTTAACTTCACATAACTGGAAAATCTTTCAATTAATTATTATATATTCATTTAAATCAACCTGATATTCATTTAAATCACTCTACCCAAAAATCAAGTTATAAAAATCATATCCTTTAGAAATTCTAACTTTTTATTTAATTCCAATTTAACTTAATATTCATCTTCCAACCTTATTCTCATTTAAGTCAATAGAACTTCCAGAAATTAAATTTTTAAATAAATGCTTAATCGTATTTGATCTTAAAAATCAAACTATATTTTGTACTTCAAATCAAATTTACACAAAGCTTAAAAACTGGAAATTACAATATATATAATAACCTTTATCAATAACCAAATCAATATCCCATAAATCATATATATATATAACTTTACAGAATCATAGAAAACCATTCCAATATATATATATATATATATATATGTATATATATATATATATCCCGTGGTGCCTATATAAAATTTTCTACCCTATGGTCAAGTGATACGGATGTTTATCATTTCAATCCGCAATGTAAAATAACAATGCAGTTGTATATCATTTCAAACCGCAATCCTGAATGAAATGAAAATGCATGATGACTTGAAGTTTATACAATATAAATGTAGCATCTATTCATCCGAATATCAGTCATCAACCATTATTTGCAATCATCATCCAATTTAAACAATCATCGATATAGAGCATATAAATTATACAGGTAATAAATAACATGTATTAACCAACAGTTTATATTCAATAATAAGTTTATTAACTGTTAACTATCAGTTTATATGCAAATAAATAAATTCTTAACTGTCAATTCATATGCAATAATAAAATTAATTAACAGTTAAACTACATAAATGCGATTTAACAGAGGTGATAAATAAAACATGCCAAATAGTCATAAATAACTTCCTACTTATATCTTAAGTCAAATTAACAAACATAAGAAATTTTAGAAGTTGTGAGTGGGTTAAAACACTCACCTTTTGAATTTAAATCCCATTTAAACCCAAAAATTTAACGGTCTCCAAATCCGTCCAAACTAGCGTCAACGCATCTGGAATTTTATTACGATCCTAACAAAAAAAATCTCGTGTAAATCAGACACCGTATGCAGAGGTTATTCGAATAAAACGATTTGAAAATTGAATTAAATTAAAACAAAGTAAAAAAATCCTAACCTATCCCACGCCACCAAAAAACGCGTCTCCTCCATCTTGCGCATGCAAAATTTTCCAGACCGAAGCCCTAGCTGCCGAAAACACCATCGTTCCACCAAATTTCGTCGCCTCCACGAGCTAAACCGCCTCGATCAGGACACCCCATCGCCTTCGCCACGTCGAGCCGCCCATAATGGTTCCCACGGTAAAAATTCCGGTCCCACAAACTATCAGCGCCGTCGCCTCCTATTCAAGTCTACCACCACCAATCTACACGACCTGGCGACGAACGAAAACCACCAACAAGGCCTGCATCGCGCCCCCTTCCGAACGCCGCCCCTTGATCGACGATTGGGCGACGATCCGCCGTTAGATCGTCAAACCCTAAAATTGACGGCCAGAATTAATCGCCATTTTCTGGCCAAATGGTGGATCGATTCGAGAAACGACCAGCATCAGAAGATTACGCCTGAGAGCATAAACATATATTTTTTTGGAATTTTTCTGAGATGTTTGAATTTTCAACTTTTGATTTGCATTGTTTGAAGTTTGAATTTGGATCTAGGGTTTCTAGCAATTGGAAGAAGAGAAGGAACTGATGAAATGAAGGCACAAACAAATGAGAATAGATGGGGCTAGGGTTTATAATTGGGTTTATGTAGATAGGTTAGAAATAGAGTAGATGGATCGTGTTGGATATACGTGCTAACGTTAACGTGGCCCAAAAACCCCGTTCTTACCCCGGAACGAAATTTGTTAAACCCATATATCAAAATAGGTATTTAAAAATATTCTGAACGCGATTGAAAAAGTTTCGTGTCCAAATTTGATCGTATGAAGAAGTTATGTTGAAAACAATATTTTCAAATTGATTTCAAATTGATTTTAATTAAATCGATTTCAAGGCGTTTCGCGTTCGTACGATCAAACGACAAGTCCGATCGCTACGAAACTTGAAACCCTATAATAATTCACTGTTACTCATACGGTGAAACTTGTTTCGTCGAAATCCGAGTCCGTGACCAAAATGGCTATTTTTATATTAATTAAATAAATTCAAAATAAATAAATAAAATCCAATTTTATATTTAGATTCTAAAATTGACCCATTTTATCACTTTTTAAAAATTCTTAATCATTTACAAAATTTCAAACAAGTTAGAAGTCAAATTACAGAAGGTAAATTTATAAATTTCAATATAAATCCTTAATCTCATCAAATTCACAAATTAAAATTTTACTTTCTAAAAATTTATAGTAAATCAAAGAAATCAATGGTTATTTCATTTACATATTTCAAATCGATGGATTTAATATTCGATTCAAAATTTATTATCCTACTATTCTTCGATTACACTTAAACCCTTATTAATGTAATATTTAGATTTTAAATTTTCATTTATTTCGATTAAACATATTATCATATATTACTTTAAATATACTGAAAAGCTTACTTTTGCACCATTTTATCTAAATAAAAATCTTCGTAACTTCAAACATTTAATCCATTTAATTCCAATTACTCCTTTCATTAAATTTTGAATTCAAATCAATTTATATAGCTTTACCTCCATTCTTTATATACACTAACCATCATTTAATGAAGAATTTATTTATGTTATTCCCCATTTATTCCTTTATTTATTTATCGTAACATTTATTTTATAATTATTGAAACGATTTCCGATTTAATTGAAGGAACTAAGTATATAACTCAAACTCTTAATTCTACATTTATAAGTATATCCTTATCCGTTATAGCTATTAATTAAATAAACTTCATTTTTAAGTCCTTTAAATTTATTACTAAATATCCATTTACCTTTCCCATCAAATTTGAATTCCATCAAATTAATATAACCAATCAGATTTCCATTCACACCTTATTATCAACCCACAATTATTGCAATTCATTATCTTATATTGATTTTATACAATTACCATTAACTTTACATTCAATTACTATTCAATGCATATTTATTCATCAATCAAATTCGATATTTACTTTTCTTTCCTTTTATTTGATAAATAACCTAGTATACATTTGCATACATTCATTTCATTCCATTCATTTATGGGTATTGCATTGAAATTAAATTTATTAGCTAATACCAACATTATTACCATTAATTACAATTGGATTCCCAATTTTATTCAGTACCCTGAATAAATAACATATATATTAATCAAATCCTTACATTTTGTTTTTCTCATATTCCATTAAATATATGCACACATACAAATTAAGATTCTAAATCCAATTAGTTATTCCTTATACATCAACCATCACTTATGAATAATTATCGTTTCCTATTTATTTTGTTACATTCACTTATATTCACTTTATGAGTAAATTGGTATTCCCTTTAACCCATTAATTACTAACTTTATTATTGCAATTTATTATCCAACATACAAATTGAATCTATTGTCAAATTTTCCATTTCAATTAATTAACACCTTACAATAGTTAATAAAAAGGGATTGTACTAAATAAAAATTTATTTTCATTGATGAATTCAATACTTACCTTTATTTACTTATTTCTAACCTTATATCCAATTGCAACAATTCCCACTATTTCAATTAATTGCAATATATAATTCAATTTGTAAATTTTAATTTCCCTTGATACATCTAATTACAACATTCTCTTTCCTATAAATAAATAAGATTTCTGTTTCTTCCTAAATTTAAATTATAAATCCTATTAAATAAACAAATTAAATTATCGAAATTTACGAGTCGTTACAATTTCCCCCACTCAAAATTTTTCGTCCCCGAAAAGGAAAAAAGGGAAAAGAAGAATTAAATAACACTACATCTTATTCAAAATACTTAACTTATAAGCAATAATTTACTAAATTTATTTCCTTAACTAAAATATACCCGTTTTATAATCATTATATCTTTTTACACTTAAAGTACTAAAGTTTGGTAAACATTTCAAATATTCTAAGTCCAAATTTTTCGAAAAATTTCGGCAGAGTCTCCTTTGTACGAAGAGGCTTGGAAGAAATATAATATAAATATAACAATATACAAAAATACTTTCCAAAATAAAATATATCCCTACACGGGAAAATACATAAAATAGCGCTATAACCCGTAATTCGAAACGTACCTATTTGTTGGGCAATATATACTTAATTTATGGAACCAAAAGCAATAGCAATTGCTTCCATAACCTGCATTTTCACTTATAAAATCTAAAGGGTTAACAATTTATATAAAGTGAAATATTTAAATGGTTTCAATCACTACCACAAATGAATACAACAACCAATAATTTCCCCAAAAAGCATACACAACAAATATAAAACAACCATTCAATCAAACAAACAAAAAGTTGTTCGGTTCAAAACTTTTAAATTGTACGGAATGAATAATAAACTATTAGCGCATCATTTACTCAACAGTCTTAGATAAAACTAAATAATTTTTCATTCATCCTTACAAATTTAAAGTATCCTTACCCAAAACAACTAAAACCCAAAACAACAACAACAAATTTGAACAACAAATTTTTGTTTATCCTCATTAATTTCATTCATACATTTGTTGTCTAATTTCTATTTTTATTCATACCACATAAATTTTCCTTTTATAATTACATTTATTTCTAACAATTTTTTTTTAAATTTCATTTACACATTCACTGTTTGTTTCATTTGTTTTTACTTATTACTTATAATTATTCCTTCCCATTATCTCAGGTCATGCCAGTTCTTTTTATTTGATTTTAATTATTTATTCATTTATTGCATGCCCTCATTTACTTACATTTGTTTATCAATAGTATTCATGTCCCATTTAATTTCTTAGCATTTCCATTTTATTTACTTAAGTTGATAATCATCTATTTGACATACTTACCTTTAATTATATTTACTTATAATAAGTTTCCAATTATAACTTAAGTTTATAACATTAAATTCTCATTTATAATAGCAAATTCATTGAATACTTTCATTACCTACTTTTACTTGTACAAATTTCTATTACATTTCTTATTAAACATTTCAACCTTTTTATATTTGGAAGTCATATATGTTTTTAAAGAATGTACTTGAAATTTATACAAGTTTTCTCGTTACCTATGATTAATTTAACGTTCAATGATAATATTCTTTATTTCGTAGGTTATAATTTCAAATTCCATTTAATACCATTTATAACCTATCATTAAATCTCTTATTTCCTTTAGGGGTTATAATTTTTTAATTACCTACGTTTCAATTCACTACAATAATTGAAACAATTAATTAATGGAAATCTAAGAATTTAATACCGGGATAAATTTCAAATTATTTTAAAATAATAGATAAATATATTCTTACAACTTATATATCTCTAATTATATTAAAAACAATTCAAAACTTATATATTTTTCAAAATGAATCTACAGTAGAACTACTACAGTGGCCTTTCCTCTTCGAAACTCGAAAATGAAAGTCGACGATGCGGCCACCATCACCGAAATTATTTTCCAGCGACAAAGAGGAAAGCACAAAACTTATTTTCTCCACAACTTTCTTTAAAACAATTTTCCGAATATTTATATCAGAAAACACTTATAAACAATATTATTATATTCAAAAAAAATTTCGAAATAAATTTCAAAACCGCGGAACTTGAGTTCTAAATTTCCAAATTTCATTTATTTTATTTTTCAATCTAATTTCTATTATTATTTATACACTTTATTACCTAACAACCAATCTATTGCAACCAAATATAGATATCATTTGAAATTTTTTATTTTATATATAGAAAATATAATAGGAAAAATTATTTCATTCATCTATATTAAAACAAATATTATGTCGGTCTGTCCTATTAAGTGTTTAGAAATCCCTATTGATGTCACAGTGTCCCATGCATCAACCAGAATTTATAAATACAAAACGGAAGAGATTGACACAATATAAAATCTTTTTATAACACTAACAAATACGCTCTCTCATATATATACACTCAGCGACTCCCATAGGGTATTACAACCCTATTAATAAAGAGTCAAACCCCACAAAGCTAAGGTTTATTGCTAAACTAAAGCTTTGATACCAGATGTAACATCCCGCCTTATCGCACGATTTAAACAGACACACGTGTCAATTCAAACCATATGTAAGGGCGGATTGTTATGGGATAAATAAGAAAAACAGAGAAGAAGAAAAGAAAATTAAACAGAATCTCACAGGGGAAGGATAAAATATAATAACCAAAATATACAGTTCATGAAGCTGTTTTACAAAACCTTGGATTTTATTTACACAATACATATCAAAGTGCACATACCATATAACAATGCAGCGGAACAGTATGAGTGAAGTGCAATAATATAAAGTATAATAGTACGGATCTTCGTCTTCGTCCTCCTGAGCTAAATCTTCAAATCCTGAAATGCTCGGACTGACCCAAGTGAATTTAAAAGACAAAAACACCCGAGTCAGAACTAAAACAACTTATGTGAGTTAAATTAACAGAAATAAATATGAGTACAGTAACTCAAGAGATGCTAGGGATTTACATCTCCTAAGGATCCATTAAACTATTTATTATGTAGTATATTGCGTTATTATAATAGTGTCTAATTGTAAAATAAACTTACTTTAAAATAGCGTTAAGGCTTTACATTTTCCACCTTAACATGTAATAGTGCCAATAGTCTATACAGTGCCTGCATATCTCCTGATCGGGAGACTACGAGAAGACACTCCATAGGTACGACACAAATAGAAACTCGTAGTAAAGGCTCGGTATGGTAGGTGACACGACACAACTAGGCAATGCCAGGGTAGATATACCAATTGCTATCCGGGCTGATGGAAACGCGTAGCCGCAGCTACCGCCCACCTCGAACAATCTCCCCCAAAAATCAAAGTAAAAGTGGCCACTGAAACAATCCAAAGTCAAAGTATAATATCGAAGAGGAGTGTCCGATCAGAGAAATGACCTCATTGGCCTGAGAATCGCTCTTGTTTTAGCCACCTTATGCCAACTCATGAGAGCCGGGTCCAAGTATTTACCTTGCAGGAAACGCCTCCACCAACCTACTTCATTATGGAATCTCCACCGCGTATACGGTTGTTAAAGTGGTTTTCGAAGTTGGCAGAGAGTATGACAACTTCTGATCCAGGTCTCTTCAACAACCAAACATTATTATAACACCGCGGTCATTTAAAATAATTATACTTTAAAATCAGAGTAAAATATCCATTTTTAAACCATATAAATACGATATCATTTATATTTTTTTAAAACCCCAAATCGATATGATATCATTTAGATCCAAAATCATATAATGTCATTTTATTTTCCAATATATATTCTTTTCCAAAATCATAGGGTTATCAAAGTAAAATATTCAAAACTCTTGAATATAATATTTTCAAATTATACTACCTTGAAAATCATACCCTTGAAACAAGTTTCCATCTCTCAAATGGTTAAATATTAAGTTACTTTTATAAAACAAAATAGCTTCTTTAGATTTCACAAATCAATTTCAAATATCGATTTAAACTACCAAATACCATTTCAATTCTTATGTTTCAAAGCTTAAAATATTTCACCATTTCAAAACAAACTTATTTGACAATCCCATATATATTAAATTCAATTACTTATTATTTAGGATTGAAATATTTACTTAATGAATTCAATATAATTTAAGAAAATATTTAACTTCACATAACTGGAAAATCTTTCGATTTATTATTATATATTCATTTAAATCAACTTGATATTCATTTAAATCACTCTACCCAAAAATCAAGTTATCAAAATCATATCCTTTAGAAATTCTAACTTTTTATTTAATTCCAATTTAACTTAATATTCATCTTCCAACCTTATTTTCATTTAAGTCGATAGAACTTCCAGAAATTAAATTTTTAAATAAATGCTTAATCGTATTTGACCTTTAAAATCAAACTCTATTTTATACTTCAAATCAAATTTATACAAAGCTTAAAAACTGGAAATTACTATATATATAATAACCTTTATCAATAACCAAATCAATATCCCATAAATCATATATATATAACTTTACAAAATCATAGAAAATCATTTCAAAATATATATATATATATATATATATATATATATATATCCCGCGGTGCCTATATAAAATTTTCTACCCTGTGGTCAAGTGATACAGATGTTTATCATTTCAATCCGCAATTTAAAATAAAAATGCGGTTGTATATCATTTCAAACCGCAATCCCGAATGAAATGAAAATTCATGATGACTTGAAGTTTATACAATATAAATGTAGCATCCATTCATCCAAATATCAATCATCAACCATTATTTGCAATCATCATCCAATTTAAACAATCATCGATATAGAGCATATAAATTATATAGGTAATAAAATAACATGTATTAACCAATAGTTTATATTCAATAATAAATTTATTAACTGTTAACTATCAGTTTATATGCAAATAAATAAATTCTTAACTGTCAATTCATATGCAATAATAAAAGTAATTAACAGTTAAACTAAATAAATGCGATTTAACAGAGGTGATAAATAAAACATGCCAAACAGTCGTAAATAACTTCCTACTCTTATCTTAAGTCAAAATAACAAACATAAGAAATTTTAGAAGTTGTGAGTGGGTTAAAACACTCACCTTTTGAATTTAAATCCGATTTAAACCCAAAAATTTGTTGGTCTCCAAATCCGTCCAAACTAGCGTCAACGCATCTAGAATTTTATTACGATCCTAACAATAAAAATCTCGTGTAAATCGGACACCGTATGCAGAAGTTATTCGAATAAAACGATTTGAAAATTAAATTAAATTAAAACAAAGTAAAAAAATCCTAACCTATGCCACGTCACCAAAAAACGCGTCTCCTCCATCTTGCGCACGCAAAATTTTCCAGGCCGAAGCCCTAGACGCCGAAAACATCACCGTTCCACCAAATTTCGTCGCTTCCATGAGCCAAACCGCCTCGATCAGGACACCCCATCCCCTTCGCCACGTCGAGCCGCCCATAATGGTTCCCACCGCAAAAGTTCCGGTCCCCCAAACTATCAACGTCGCCGCCTCTTATTCAAGTCTATCACCACCAATCTACACGACCTGGCGACGAACGAACACCACCAACAAGGCTTGCATTGTGCCCCCTTCCCAACGCCGCCCCTTGATCGACGATTGGGCGACGATCCTCCGTTAGATCGTCAAACCCTAAAATGGACGGCCAGAATTAATCGCCAATTTCTGGCCAAATGGTGGATCGATTCGAGAAACGACCAGCATCATAAGATTCCGCTCATTGAGAGCACTAACATATATTTTTTTGGAATTTTTCTGAGATGTTTGAATTTTCAACTTTTGATTTAGATTGTTTGAAGTTTGAATTTGGATCTAGGGTTTCTAGCAATTGGAAGAAGAGAAGGAACTGATGAAATGAAGGCACAAACAAATAAGAATAGATGGGGCTAGGGTTTATAATTGGGTTTATATAGATAGGTTAGAAATATAGTAGATGGATCATGTTGGATATACGTGCTAACGCTAACGTGGCCCAAAAAGCCCGTTCTGACCCCAGAACGAAATTTATTAAACCCATATATCCAAATAGGTATTTAAAAATATTCTGAACGCGATGGAAAAAGTTTCGCGTCCAAATTTGATCGTATGAAGAAGTTATGCTGAAAATAATATTTTCAAATTGATTTCAAATTAATTTTAATTTAATTGATTTCAAGGCGTTTCGCGTTCGCATGATCAAACGACAAGTCCGATCGCTACGAAAGTTGAAACACTACAATAATTCACTGTTACGGATCCGATGAAAGTAGTTTCGTCGAAATCCTAGTCCGTGACCAAAATGGCTATTTTTATATTAATTAAATAAATTCAAAATAAATAAATAAAATCCAATTTTATATTTAGATTCTAAAATTGACCCATTTTATCACTTCTTAAAAATTCTTAATCATTTACAAAGTTTCAAACAAGTTTAGATGTCAAATTACAGAGGGTAAATTTATAAACTTCAATATAAATCCTCAATCTCATTAAATTCACAAATTAAAATTTTACTTTCTAGAAATTTATATTAAATCAAAGAAATCAATGGTTATTTCATTTACATATTTCAAATCGATGGATTTAATATTCGATTCAAAATTTATTATCCTACTATTCTTCGATTACACTTAAACCCCTATTAATGTAATATTTAGATTTTAAATTTTCATTTATTTCGATTAAACCTATTATCATATATTACTTTAAATATACTGACAAGCTTACTTTTGCACCCTTTTATCTAAATAAAAATCTTCGTAACTTCAAACATTTAATCCATTTAATTCCAAATACTCGTTTCATTAAATTTTGAATTCAAATCAATTTATAAAACTTTACCTCCATTCTTTATATACACTAACCATCATTTAATGAAGAGTTTATTTACGTTATTCCTCATTTATTCCTTAATTTATTTATCGTAACATTTAATTTATAATTGTTGAAATGATTTCTGATTTAATTGAAGGAACTAAGTATATAACTCAAACTCTTAATCCTACATTTATAAGTATATCCTTATCCGTTATATCTATTAATTAATAAATTTCATTTTTAAGTCCTTTAAATTTATTACTAAATATCCATTTACCTTTCCCATCAAATTTGAATTCCATCAAATTAATATAACCAATCAGATTTCCATTCACACCTTATTATCAACCAACAATTATTGCAATTCATTATCTTATATTGATTTTATACAATTACCATTAACTTTACATTCAATTACTATTCAATGCATATTTATTCATCAATCAAATTCGATATTTACTTTTCTTTCCTTTTATTTGATAAATAACCTAGTATACATTTACATACATTCATTTCATTCCATTCATTTATGGGTATTGCATTGAAATTAAATTTATTAGCTAATACCAACATTATTACCATTAATTACAATTGGATTCCCAATTTTATTCAGTACCCTGAATAAATAACATATATATTAATCAAATCCTTACATTTTGTTTTTCTCATATTCCATTAAATATATGCGCACATACAAATTAAGATTCTAAATCCAATTAGTTATTCCTTTTACATCAACCATCACTTATGAATAATTATTGTTTCCTATTTATTTTGTTACATTCACTTATATTCACTTTATGAGTAAATTGATATTCCCTTTAACCCATTAATTACTAACTTTAGTTATTGCAATTTATTATCCAACATACAAATTAATCTATTGTCAAATTTTCCATTTCAATTAATTAACACCTTACAATAGTTAATAAAAATGTAACGACCCAGAATTTTTATTAATTAAAATTTGAATATTTAATTAATTTTAAATATTAATAAGTGAATTTATAAGTCGAATAAATTTTTATTTTGAATTTTTGGATTTAATTGGATAATTAAATCGATAATTTAATATGTTAAATTATGGAAATAATTGAAGATTGAGTTAAATATGATTGAAAATGATTTGTAAAATTTTATTTTATCATATTGAAGTTAGAATGATATTTTAGAACTTTTAAATTCGAATTAAAAGTTAATTTGTGAAGATTGAATATTTTAATATTTAATAATCGACTGTAAAATAGTCAATTTTTGAACAGTCTCAGAATTGAACGAAACCAGTTCCATTGGATCCGTAATAGTTAGTTATTACCGGATTTCAAATTTCGTGTCAATCGGAGCTATCGTTTGATCGTGGCAGCTCGAAACGCATCGAATTATTTTTAATTTAAATTTGGCGAGTCAAAATAGCCATTTTTCAAAAAGTCTCGGATTTCGACGAAACTAGTTTCATCGGATCCGTAATGTGATATTATTGTAAGGTTTCAAATTTCAAGTCAATTGGATTTACCGTTTGTCCTGTACAAATTAAAACGCCTAGAAATCGGTTTAAATCGGTTTAATTTAAATTGAGCGTTTGTAGCCATAACTCGCACAGATGTCCGAATTAGCTTCCGAAACCTATTCCATTGTGTCCAGAACGCGGGATAAACCCTAGGAATGTCAGTTTCGGCGCCTAAATCGGAGTTCGGAATTTCCGGGTGAATAGTGTCGTTCGATTCTCTATAAATACACCCCCTACCCTTCATTAATAAAAAAAAAATATAAATATCTCTAAACCTAACCCTAGCCGCCACTTTAATAACCAATGGCCAGAAATCGCTCTCACTTCTTCATCAATCTCTCTCAATCCGTAAAGAATTACGCGAAGTGTTCAACACGGAAGTCGAAGAGCTCGACGAGAGCTTCGATTCCATACGGAGATGATCGGAAACGGTGCGACGTGGAGGGCGCTAGGGGAGGCCGTTCGTGGCCGGATGTGCACGTAATTCATGGCCATATAGGGGGCCGAGCTTCATGATGTTGGTGGTGGTGGTCGAGCTCGCGAAGGGCTTCGACATGGCGGTGATGTGATCGAGTATAATCGTGTGTGGTGTGAGCAAATTGAAACCCTAAATTGAAGTAATGGGTTCGGTTGTATTTGGTGTTGCCTGGAGATGAACACGAGAGGGAGAAGGGAGTGGGTGGACGGCCTGATGAGAGGGGGGGTTTGGATCCAAGGGTGATGTAGGATTTAGGTTTAAAATTTAATTTTAAGTTGTAAATTTATATTAGTTTAAATCGAGCAAACTTCAAATATTCATAACTTTTTCATACGAGGTCGAAAAAATGCAAACTCAGTTGCGTTGGAATCGTATGGACGAGCACTACGCGATGGAAATGGATTGGAGTCGTTTGGAGTTAGTGAGAATTTTGGGTAAAATTAAACGCGCGTTTAATTTTATTCGAAATAAATCGCTAAAACGGAAATTAAAACCAAGGTGAGAACTTCTCACTCAATCGAATAGGTTTCGATTTTATTTTAAATAGTTAGATTTAAAATATTTGAATGCATGTTTAAGTGATGATTGATATTTATTGATTGTTAAAATAGACATTATGCGCCGTTAGTAAGTGGATGTTATTTATTAAAAACATATACCGCGAATATTTCATAAACAGTGAAATTGGTATTATATATAATATCAATATATATATATTGGCATATGTATATATTGCAGTTGATTGATTTCCCGTATTTTTAGCGGATGAGACCCTATTGCGCCGTTATTAAGCGGATAATATTCAATAAGAACATATACCGCGATAATTTCGTACTGGAGCGAAATTGGTATTGTGCTAATGTTTTTGGATGCAGGAAAACAGGTTGGAGGGATCCAACTGGATTCCTCAACAGTATTTATTTGATTATGGATATTTTGATATTCGTTGATTATCATATACGATATGTGATATCGTTGTAGTCGTGATTGACTATTTGGTGTGTAGCATCATTGGACCCAAGTTTTGGAATTTTAAAATGATTTATAAAGTGATTTTTGAAAATATACTATATGTTTGGAATTTGATCTATTTTAAATAAATAAACGTTATAATTTTTAATGTTATAAAAATTATGATTTTTGAGAAAAATAGTTAAAAACTGATTTTTGAGAATATGATGCTAATGATTTTATAAAATAGTGAAATCGGAATTTTTTGAATTTATTATTGAAAGTTTAAATATGGGATTTATAAAATTTAATTATTTTATAAATCAAGAGAATGATGAAGTTTTTAAAGGAATTTAAAGACGTTTAAAAGAATAATATAAATTGATTTATATTAAGAGATTTATAAATAGGTATTTATAAGTTGAAATATTGACATTATAAAACGAGTTTTTATAAGTGTTTGAATGAAGTGAAAATGAATTTCATAAATGAATGAAATTTATAGAATTATAAACTTTGAAGTTATAAATGAAATTTATAAATAGTAAGATTTATAAATTTGGTGAAATTATTTGAAGAATAGTTAGGTAAAATAAATGGATCGTATAAGTTATAAGATTCATAAATTGGAAAGTCTTTAAAAGAACGATTTTGTAAAATAATCGTTTTATAAGCATTTAACTTATGATATGAACCTTTGTTTTATAATTGAGTTATAAATCGAATAGGTTAATAAAGAAAATTTATAAAAGGAAGTTGTTATAAAATAAATAGAAATGGAATTTATAAACGTTGTTTTATAAATTCGAAATGACTTATTTTGATAAGTAAATTATTATAACTTATGTATGGAGTTATATTCACGTTTTTTAGACCGTGAATAATCCAATGAAATAAAATGCATAGAATTGATGAAATTTGTTAACGTGGTATATTCACGTTTTTGAATAGTGAATAATACGTTAAAGAAATTGTTTTGGATGTGAATGTTTTAAATAGAATTAAAACGATCTAACGATGTTTTAAAATGTGTTGAGATTCGAAACCATAGATTTCAACGTTTATTGTTGAAATAGACGTTTTCGAGAAATAAAAGGAAATAATGGACTATAACACTGTTGTTATAGTAAATGATTTCCGAAAGGAAATGTTTTGTAGAGTATTGGGATTTATATATCTATTTTAAATTCGAATCCCTATACTAGTGATTTTGGGTTGTCGTAACGATGTTTTACGCAACATTCGTTTTGGGCCAAATAAATATGTTAAGAGAATGATTTCCTTAATAGAATGAAATATATACTTAATCTCGATTTAAGTATATTGAATATTTTCCAAGTGTTGAAAATAAATAAAATTTGTGAATTACTTATTAATAAATAAGTAAGGAAATGTTTTCCAATATGCAGGGAATATTTAGAATTTATCTTTTTGAAGATAAATTGAAATGGACAATTGAAATCGTATATGCATGATATTTTGAAATATAAATTCACTAAGGAATTTATAAAAGAAAGTGAGATTGGTTTAGAAAAATAAATATTGATTTATTTTGAAGTGTTGAAATTATATATATCTTGTAAAGATATTTTGGAAAATAAATAATTTGGAAATTTTTTTGGAATCTGGTGATGTGTGCATATCCATTGATAGTTCAATAATCGACTATCAATATTTCCCTTTGAATGGGTATTTGATGTGATTTCTTTAAATTTGAATGCCACACTTATTTTTGAATAAGCGCTCACTATTCGGGTTAACCGGGAAAGGACCATGGGGTCGTATAACCCATTCCGAATATGTGATACGTCGTTGTGAATTGCATTGAAGATCGGTGTTGAAGACCGAGTATTTGTGAAAGCGATAGGATGACCTATCGATTGTCTCTGCACTGGGTAGCTCCTGGTATTGAGATCTCCTAAGTGATGGGAAATTCGATCGGGATTGTGAATACCCGTATTGCAAGGGCTTCGTAAGAAGTGCCTTCGGTTTTGTTCGAGCCCGGAACAGACTTGTATGGATTGTATGTCCGACATTACAAGTTGAGATATAAAGCCGATTTCTTTCAAATATATTTCTGTTGGTGGCGGAGAATTTATTCTTTTAGCTTAACACCCTTCTTTGAGACGTACGTGCTCAGAGGTTATATAGTTGAATGTTATCAGCGATATATTCCCAATTTGGTAATGTGACATGCTGAGTGATGCTGAAATGATCATTGTGTTGATTATTTGTGATAGGATCGTTTATTTGATCGTCTATCCTTGTGATCGTTGTGTTGATCATTTGTTGACCCAAAGCATGGCTTTTGTATAAAGTATGTTTTTGTGGACGAAACTTCGTCGAACCTCACACCCCGTGAATGGTCAAAACAGGAAAGATGCGGCAAGGTTATGAGGGGTAGCACCCTTTAGGGTATGTGCATTTCCTTCTGGAAAGGGTGGTATCATGGTATGGAGCCTAGATACTTACTCATGTTGATACACTATATTTATTACTGTGTGGTGTTGTTGGTGAGGAGCGCTCAGTTAAAAGGTCCAATGGGACCGGGGGATGCCATACTCGTGTTGTAGTTACCTAGTGATAAAGGTAACCCGGCCTTGTATTGGCAGAGAGCTGGTTAAGTTCTCGAGGACGTCCAGCCAGAGGCGTTTCCATGTGGCAATGGGAAGTTCCTTGGCCTGACCATTTGTTGGAAATCCAAAGAAACAATACGAAACTGGTACGGTATTAGTTGTATAACCTGCTATGGAATGTGGCGGTAACCTGCTATTGAACATAGTAGCTATAGTAGGCATAAGTGCGGAATGTCTATGCTGGCTAAGATTTATATCTTTATTTTTGAAATGATTTTCCTATACTATGCACTAGTGATAATATCAAATGTTATTTTAAATGCGTATCAAGCATCTTTGATTATCATAAGGAGAAATCTCCTCCGATTCTGCGTTTGCATGTGTGTGTGTGCGGGAGGCCTTATGGTAGTCTCATTTTTAAAAGCATTGCGAATTGACTTTAAAAATATTCCTCTATTTTGTTTTCAAAGATAAATAAACTGTTTTGAGTTCTCATACCAGTCACATGACCGACTCGGAGTTTATTGTTTTCCTTCCTAAACTCTGGGTGCCCACCAATTTCCACACGGGCAGTTAAGAGTTAAGGTTTATCAGGATATTCTGGATATTCTGGAGTTGCTGGAGGCAAGCTGGATGGCATGGCATATTACTTATATAGTATTTCTTTTTCCGCTGCACTATTTGTTGTTGTTGTTGTACACTCTGATGATATGATGTAATGAAATGAAATGTAATAACTGATATAGTTCTTTGTTTAAAGATTATTCATTTATTATTATATGTTGTTCCGCTGCGAATTGTGAGATTCTGTTGTTGTTCTGTTGTTCCTTTCTGTCCCGGTCTATATTCTATCTTTCTTCTCTTTTTCTTCTATTTTAAAAATTTTCTATCTTCTGTTTTCTTTTCCCTCTATTATCTATCTTCTCTCTTCTTCTGCCTTTTTCTTTTCCTAAATTTTTCTTAAAACCCCTAAGGGTTCGTATTTTCGTTCATCTTGAATTAATAAATGGAGATTAGTGTCTATTCAAGGAGTACGGACTTACGGGTCTTTACATTTGGTATCAGAGCATATGGTTAAGCGACAACCATGGTTCTGTTGGGTATAACTCGTTAGAGATAGGGTCAGCAGTACTCTAGAATGAGTTTGAGTGTAATAATAGCTATGAGAGCGTATTTGTTAGTGAATATAAAATTGTTTTGTATTGTGTTGACTTATCGGTTGATTGTTTATAGATTCCGGTCGATCTAGTGTAGCTAACTATCGTAGATAGGGGTTTCTAAACTCTTAAACAAGATAAACCGACACGATATTGTTTTAAATTGGGTAAATGAAATAATTTTACCTCGATTATATTTTATATATAAAGAAATAATTTTTTCAGAATTATTAAAGTGTATATAAGTTGATTGTTTGGTTGTTTGAATAATCTAAATAAAAGAATAATTGTATAAGCAAATGAATTATAATTAAAGTGTTTTACAATTGTGAAATAGACTTATATATATAAGAAGTAAAATTATATGAATATAATTATGAATATGAGTTGTAAATAATCAAGTGGATTAAATGAATATAAACTTGAGTTATATAAATGAAAATTCAACTGTAGTAATTGAATTGAATTAATGAATTGAATATTAATCAATTGAATGTGAATAATTGATATGAAATGATGAATATAAGTGTTAATTCATTGAAATCAAATGTTATTGGAAGTTGAATAAATTGAATGAAAATCAATTTAATTAAACCAATTGAAAGTGATGGTGTTAAACCAAATTGAATGAATATAAGCAAAGGAATTTGGTTGTAATTAATATACTTTTGTCACGACCCGGCTTCCAAATACCAGGAAGCCGCACCGTGAATTAAGAAAGAAAGGGATAGAAGAAGAAAAGAAAGAAGAGAAAGAAGAAACAACACAAGAATCTCAACAGCGGAACGAATAAATTATATTAATAACATAAGTATTACATAGTATACATCAAATATCAGAGTACACAGACATATACAACTCATACTAGACAGTTATAAACACCTATCTAATTATTACAACTCAATTACAATACATAACAACTCAGAGATACCAACACAGCGGAAAACAATATAACTATACGCAGAAGCCTCCTGCTCCATATGCTCCTCCACAATTCGTCAAAGCTAATCCTGAATCCTAACCTGAATTCCCTTGGCTACTCATAAAAATTTGAGTACCCAAGAGTTATAGAAAAACAGAAATAACTCCGGGTCAGACATGGGTCTGGTGTGAGTAACAGGTTAAAGTTGCTTAACTTTGAAAAGCCTTTGAAAAGAAAAGGTATCACGTAAGACTTCCCACACATAAACATGGAAAAGTTTTTACCTTACGCTAACCAAAACATTTGATAGGAAATCCGATGATATTATAATAGTGTCTAGGGTTTTCAAATAAAATACAGAAATAGCTGAAATGCTTACATCTCACATTTCAACATAGTTGGGCACAACTAATACGTACGGCACTTATTGGATTTTGGATTCCATCAATGGCAGGGCTACTGGGGTACCGCCCGTCACAGTACGTGGCCTAGATCACCGTACCGAGGAGCCACCCTAACTCCCCTGCAACACAAAGCCGGACCCGTTCCTTACTGAACGGTTCCAAACAAGACAACCCCGCAGTTGTGATCAGCAACCGCACCACTAAGCCGAAAATAAAGGGACCTCTAGACAGGGATAAATCTTGCTCTCAAGTGGGGGCTACCCACGAAGCTTTGCTGTACCTCCCCTGTTTTAGCCATTCCCGGTTGATGAGGCTTGAGGCTACGATTACCTTTATAGGACATATCACTTAGAATGCTCATCGTCCACCTGACGATGTTCTGAAAGCATTCAATCCATACAAGTTCGTTCCGGGTTCGAACGAAACCGAAGGCATTATCTCGTTACACTCGTATTGGAATCACCCTCAGAGTTAACGACAATAACCCTTGCACTCTGAATCTCCATCTCGAATCTATAAGTGCTATTCCGTCAAACTCATTACGGAATCACCCACAGAGTTATACTGACGTATAGCCCTTACACCTCGAGTCTTCACTCGCTCCACAATGGATTCACGACCTAACGTTATTTGGAATCGATGTGGTTTTCGGATCCCAAATATGGAAACCCGATCCCGGTCTCATCGAAAACCAAAGCGTGTCTTTTAAGGTCCAAGTTGTTTTAAGTTTAAAACAATTCAATTCATTATCTAAATATACATAGATAGATAATTCACAACACAATAGATAATCAACATTATCATTACCAACAGATAATTCATATCATAATCAGATATCCATACTATCATCCAAAAGCAACCAATGCATACATATCACATACACTACTAATCTCATAACTGAGATTACAAACCATACCAATCAATACCAATCATCCAACATAAGCAACTATCTAATGATCATTCCATTCTATAATTAATTTAAAATGAATTAAATTAATTACTTACTCTCTAATTAATTTAAAATAAATTAAATTAATCATTTCATCATCAAATCCTGCTTATCTTAATCATCAATTGATTATAAATCAATTTATAAATCATCTCAATATTCATTTCAATTAATCCTTATTGATTAATAATTCCCTAATTACAATAAGTAATTAGCATTTAATATTAATTATACCTTAATTAATCAATTCCAAATTACATCATTAATTAATTAATTAATGATTTCTAATTACATTTAATCAATCTCTAATATAAATTAATTACATAAGTAATTAATCTTCAATTTAAACCATATATATTAATCACCCATGATTAATATCCAATTAGTAATTAACTATTTTAATTACTCCTCCCATAACTTAATTACCCTTAATTAATTATCTTCATTAATCACTTGATTAATTTTCAAAGTAATTTAAATCAAAATTACTTCTATAATCAATATCTTTAATTACATCCTGTAATTATTAATTAATTACTTCTCTAAGTAATTATAAATACATTAATTACATAAAGTAATTATCAAACAATCAACAATGGTTTAAATTAATTAAACTTAATTAATCTAAACTAATCACCTTAATCAAATTAATTACACCAAGTAATTAATTCATTAATTACTTTTATTAAGTAATTAAACAATTGATTATTATTAATTAATTAATCTAATTAACTATTAAAATTAATCACATTAATTAATTGTTAAATAATCTTAAGTTAAAGACCTTCATTAACATTTCTTAATTACTTAATTAAGAATTAACTTATAATTAATCATTATTAATTATTAATTAACTAATATTTAATTACAATTTAATTAATCTCTAATTATTAATTAATTAAGTGTTAATTAAAATCTTAATTATCTTTAATCTCTTAATTAAGTAAATCTTAATCATTAATTAAAACTTAATTAACCATCCTTAATTATAGATTAATTAACATTAATTAATTAAACTCAAATCTTAATTAATTAACTTAAAAATTATTAATTACTTAATTAATCCTCCACATTATTAATTAAGTAAATAATTAATATTCCATTTAAATTATTAATTAATTTAAATGAAACCAATTATCTTAAGTTCAAAATTAAGAAACCTTCTTTCTTTATATAAAGTATTTAAACACTTTGTTCCCAAAGCAAAATTCAAATTTAAAAATTTCTTTTAAAATTCAAACTGAAACAAAAATTCAAATTTTCATTCAAGATTAAATCTTAAGAATTTAAAACTATTTTTACATTCCATCTTCATTTTCAAATGCAAATCATTATCTTAAAACAAGTTTAGATTTAAACCTTTATTTTTAAAAACTGAAGTTTGAATTTAAACTCCTGATTTAAATTAAATCAAACTCGGATTCATGTCCATACTTTACTTTCCAGATTTAAACTTGTTTTAAATTTCCAATTTGCATTTTAAAGTTTACTTTTAATATAAAACAGAAAAACAGTAAACAATTTCCTGTTTAAATTTAACATCTTAAATTTGAATTCAAAAATGATTCAAAACTTCAGATTAAAATTATTGAATCATATCTAAGTTTCAGGTTAAAATTTCAAATTAAACTCCATCTTTAATTTGAAAATTTCCTTTTAAATCTAAAAACAGAAAACAGTTTCTGTTTTATTCTAAAACCCAGCTTGAATTTAAAAGCATTTTAAATTTAATTCAAAGATTTTAAACTTAAAACTTATTGAATACAAATCCAACTTCAGATTCAAAGCTTAAATCCAGATTTTTGATTGCATCTATCCTCACTGTATATTTTTAATAACCTGGAAAACATAATACTGCAAATCCTAAAATTGAAGCACTGGAACAACCCGAGCTACCACTATCTTACTTCGAGTCATTTTATCCCCTGCTTCGAGTTATTTCCACATTCCCCCGAGACAATCTCGAGTTCACAAAACCTGCAACTAAAACTGAACCACCATCATCACCAACCTGCACAACACTTCTGTGCACCCTCATCCCAACTCCGGCCATCTCTGGCCATCAACTCAGGACATCCTCCAACTACCAAAATCCCCTCATCAACATTCAATCACCAAATGCCCTTAATTCAACTTGAATTTAATTTCAAGTTAAAACTAAAACCTGGAACAGCACCTCCTTTCCAATGATCAACCTGTCAACGCAATCAACCCACTACTCCGGCCACCATCATCCTCGAAACTTCGGTGACATGCTCATCAACCCACAATCTATCCATACTCAAAGTATCCTTGAATTCGAATCATTGATGAGGTAGCAGTTCTAACATTTCTTAACCCCAGTAAAACTAGGGTTCAAACTGAAATTCCCAAATCTCATCTCAAAATTGAATTGCAAAACTACTTAATTATGAAGTTTGAATTTTTATCCTATATGAATTGTTGCTCTGCATAACTGATTCCCCAGGTTACAGACAAATTTGTTTAGTTTATATGATATTTTAAAGCTTATCCTATTTTAACATGAACAAGCTATGTCCAATTGTTTTAAATCATAGTAGCAACAAGCTACAGAAAACTCAGGGATCAATATGAGTTTGAAACTTGCAGAAACCCACATGCACAGCCATAAATTAGATCACAGGCAGATATTTATATGTATAACATTCAAAGAAATCTCATATGGATCTATATGCAATTCATAAAACATATACACAATTAAATTCATCAGATAAGCAAGCAATGAAATCCTACTAAACTTACTTAGATTAGGTGTTACTCACATGTTTAAATTGCAGAGCCATTTCCAGATTTTAGCATGCAGAAAGAACTTGATTTTTTTTTTTGAATCATGCAGAGCATAGTTGTATGAATGCAGGCCTCTTGTTAATGCTTTCTACTCTTTTGTTTATACATGCTTCCAATTTGAATGCAGATGCCAAATTCCAGTTTGAAGATTCATGAATGCAGATGCAAATCCCCCCTCAGGTTTTAAAGAAAGTGAATGCAGGCTTGATTTGATGCATGCAGAGTCTTCTAGCCTTTCCAGATGAATGCATGTTTAAAATTGGTAATGCATGCAGGCTTTTGTACTTTGGGAAATGCAGGTTTGAACAAAATTTTGAAGAATGCAGGCTTTTGTTTGTTTAAAATGAAGGAGTTGAATGCCATGCTTTTGATTTTGTATTATGAGGAGATGAACTTGCAAATTTGAGGAATGCATGTTTCTAATCTTGATTGTTCAGATTTGAAAAATGAGAAGAGGAAAGAAATGAGAAAGAGGAGAGGAAATGAATATATGCAATGTTTTATATAACTTATCTTTGATTTAAAGAAAATAAAAACTAGAATTTGACACTTGTTAAAAAGAATGGACACATGTTTAACTCAAATCTTAAATTACATACACATGTAAATTTAGCTTACATATGTCTTAATTAAATGATTGGTTATCTTAATTAGGTGTTAAAAATAAATTAAACTAAATGAAAGCATGTTCATATTTTAAATTGTATTTCAAATTTACAAATTAAATTAACAAATCAAATTTATCAACCAACATTTAAAAAGAATTTTCACAAACATTTTGTAAGTTATTGTTAATATACAACTTAAGTTAAAATGAATTTTCAACCAATAAAATATTTATCTTACATATTTAAAATCATTAGTATTTTATTAAACATTTTTGAAAAGCTTAATATTAAAAATAAATCACAATTCCTATTTTTAAAACATTAAAACATGCTATACTAATTTAAATAAAAATAACTTGTCTATTTATATACAAATACATATACATTATTAAATAGAAAACAGATTTATTAACTCATTAAAAATAATTTCACAAATTAAATATTTAAATAAAGAAGATTATTAAATCAAATCAAATTTATTAACAAAAATTATCAATTCAATTTAAATTTAAACCCAGATTATTAAATTTAAATTGTCCAAATTTCCGGGATATTACAACTTTGGTTGTTATATGATTGTTAGTTGATTGTATATAATTCATTAAGTGTTAATGAAATTGATTTAATAAAATTGGAAGCTAAAGTAATTGAAATTCAATTGGAAGTTAAATGAATCTTAAATGAAATTGAATTTGATTTGGAAGTGAACCAACTCGAATATGAATTAGTGAATATAAACTAATTGAAAATGAATGTTAGTAAGAACATCCACTGTATATGAATCAAATGTGATTTAAATTGAAAAACCAATTCATTAAATATTAATGAGAATATAAATGAATATATATTGCATTTGTTGTTTAGTTGCATTTGCTATGTTAGCATATATAGTTATTATGTTGCTATATGTTGTATATTGAGATTATTGTCTATATACATGATTCTCATGTTGTTTGTTGAGTGATTAGTAGGTGCCGATCGCGTTTGCTTCGCATTTGGAGCTCGCTTTCACGCTATATTAGCCGTATTTGCTTGCTAATAAAATATAAGGTACATATCTCGGATTACATACCGTACTTTTACACTTTTTTCCCTTCGGGATGCCTCATTACTTGATGAGATGTATATTTGTGATATATATACTGTAATTTTTTTTTCGGATCGAGCCGCGCAAAGGAGACTATGGCGAATTTTTCCGAAAATTTAAGGCGTTAGAAAAATTTGAGAAAATTGGAAAATTTTGAAAACTTTAACTTTGATTTTGGAATTGAAAGTTAAATGATATAGTTTGTTTTTGAAAAGATAACTAAGTATGATTTGAAAACTTAGTAAAGTATTATAAGAAGTTTAATTATGAATTTTGGGAAAATTAATAGATTCTGTAACTTTTCTTACTTGGTAATTTCGAGGACGAAATTCTTTTAAGGGGGGAAGATTGTAACGACCCAGAATTTTTATTAATTAAAATTTGAATATTTAATTAATTTTAAATATTAATAAGTGAATTTATAAGTCGAATAAATTTTTATTTTGAATTTTTGGATTTAATTGGATAATTAAATCGATAATTTAATATGTTAAATTATGGAAATAATTGAAAATTGAGTTAAATATGATTGAAAATGATTTGTAAAATTTTATTTTATCATATTGAAGTTAGAATGATATTTTAGAACTTTTAAATTCGAATTAAAAGTTAATTTGTGAAGATTGAATATTTTAATATTTAATAATCGACTGTAAAATAGTCAATTTTTGAACAGTCTCAGAATTGAACGAAACCAGTTCCATTGGATCCGTAATAGTTAGTTATTATCGGATTTCAAATTTCGTGTCAATCGGAGCTATCGTTTGATCGTGGCAGCTCGAAACGCATCGAATTATTTTTAATTTAAATTTGGCGAGTCAAAATAGCCATTTTTCAAAAAGTCTCGGATTTCGACGAAACCAGTTTCATCGGATCTGTAATGTGATATTATTGTGAGGTTTCAAATTTCAAGTCAATTGGATTTACCGTTTGTCCTGTACAAATTAAAACGCCTAGAAATCGGTTTAAATCGGTTTAATTTAAATTGAGCGTTTGTAGCCATAACTCGCACAGATGTCCGAACTAGCTTCCGAAACCTGTTCCATTGTGTCCGGAACGCGGGATAAACCCTAGGAATGTCAGTTTCGGCGCCTAAATTGGAGTTCGGAATTTCCGGGTGAATAGTGTCGTTCGATTCTCTATAAATACACCCCCTACCCTTCATTAATAAAAAAATATATAAATATCTCTAAACCTAACCCTAGCCGCCACTTTAATAACCAATGGCCAGAAATCACTCTCACTTCTTCATCAATCTCTCTCAATCCGTAAAGAATTACGCGAAGTGTTCAACACGGAAGTCGAAGAGCTCGACGAGAGCTTCGATTCCATACGGAGATGATCGGAAACGGTGCGACGTGGAGGGCGCTAGGGGAGGCCGTTCGTGGCCGGCTGCGCACGTAATTCATGGCCATATAGGGGGCCGGGCTTCATGATGTTGGTGGTGGTGGTCGAGCTCGCGAAGGGCTTCGACATGGCGGTGATGTGATCGAGTATAATCGTGTGTGGTGTGAGCCAATTGAAACCCTAAATTGCATTAATGGGTTCGGTTGTATTTGGTGTTGCCTGGAGATGAACACGAGAGGGAGAAGGGAGTGGGTGGACGGCCTGATGAGAGGGGGGGTTTGGATCCAAGGGTGATGTAGGATTTAGGTTTAAAATTTAATTTTAAGTTGTAAATTTATATTAGTTTAAATCGAGCAAACTTCAAATATTCATAACTTTTTCATACGAGGTCGAAAAAATGCAAACTCAGTTGCGTTGGAATCGTATGGACGAGCACTACGCGATGGAATTGGATTGGAGTCGTTTGGAGTTAGTGAGAATTTTGGGTAAAATTAAACGCGCGTTTAATTTTATTCGAAATAAATCGCTAAAACGGAAATTAAAACCAAGGTGAGAACTTCTCACTCAATCGAATAGGTTTCGATTTTATTTTAAATAGTTAGATTTAAAATATTTGAATGCATGTTTAAGTGATGATTGATATTTATTGATTGTTAAAATATACATTATGCGCCGTTAGTAAGCAGATGTTATTTATTAAAAACATATACCGCGAATATTTCATAAACAGTGAAATTGGTATTATATATAATATCAATATATATATTGGCATATGTATATATTGCAGTTGATTGATTTCCCGTATTTTTAGCGGATGAGACCCTATTGCGCCGTTATTAAGCGGATAATATTTAATAAGAACATATACCGCGATAATTTCATACTGGAGCGAAATTGGTATTGTGCTAATGTTTTTGGATGCAGGAAAACAGGTTGGAGGGATCCAACTGGATTCCTCAACAGTATTTATTTGATTATGGATATTTTGATATTCGTTGATTATCATATACGATATGTGATATCGTTGTAGTCGTGATTGACTATTTGGTGTGTAGCATCATTGGACCCAAGTTTTGGAATTTTATAATGATTTATAAAGTGATTTTTGAAAATATACTATATATTTGGAATTTGATCTATTTTAAATAAATAAACGTTATAATTTTTAATGTTATAAAAATTATGATTTTTGAGAAAAATAGTTAAAAACTGATTTTTGAGAATATGATGCTAATGATTTTATAAAATAGTTAAATCGGAATTTTTTGAATTTATTATTGAAAGTTTAAATATGGGATTTATAAAATTTAATTATTTTATAAATCAAGAGAATGATGAGAATTTAAAGACATTTAAAAGAATAATATAAATTGATTTATATTAAGAGATTTATAAATAGATATTTATAAATTGAAATATTGACATTATAAAACGAGTTTTTATAAGTGTTTGAATGAAGTGAAAATGAATTTCATAAATGAATGAAATTTACAGAATTATAAACTGTGAAGTTATAAATGAAATTTATAAATAGTAAGATTTATAAATTTGGTGAAATTATTTGAAGAATAGTTAGGTAAAATAAATGGATCTTATAAGTTATAAGATTCATAAATTGGAAAGTCTTTAAAAGAACGATTTTGTAAAATAATCGTTTTATAAGCATTTAACTTATAATATGAACCTTTGTTTTATAATCGAGTTATAAATCGAATAGGTTAATAAAGAAAATTTATAAAAGGAAGTTGTTATAAAATAAATAGAAATGGAATTTATAAACGTTGTTTTATAAATTCGAAATGACTTATTTTGATAAGTAAATTATTATAACTTATGTATGGAGTTATATTCACGTTTTTTAGACCGTGAATAATCCTTTGAAATAAAATGCATAGAATTGATGAAATTTGTTAACGTAGTATATTCACGTTTTTGAATAGTGAATAATACGTTAAAGAAATTGTTTTGAATGTGAATGTTTTAAATAGAATTAAAACGATCTAACGATGTTTTAAAATGTGTTGAGATTCGAAACCATATATTTCAACATTTATTGTTGAAATAGACGTTTTCGAGAAATAAAAGGAAATAATGGACTATAACACTGTTGTTATAGTAAATGATTTCCGAAAGGAAATGTTTTGTACAGTATTGGGATTTATATATCTATTTTAAATTCGAATCCCTATACCAGTGATTTTGGGTTGTCGTAACGATGTTTTACGCAACATTCGTTTTGGCCCAAATAAATATGTTAAGAGAATGATTTCCTTAATAGAATGAAATATATACTTAATCTCGATTTAAGTATATTGAATATTTTCCAAGTGTTGAAAATAAATAAAATTTGTGAATTACTTATTAATAAATAAGTAAGGAAATGTTTTCCAATATGCAGTGAATATTTAGAATTTATCTTTTTGAAGATAAATTGAAATGGATAATTGAAATCGTATATGCATGATATTTTGAAATATAAATTCACTAAGGAATTTATAAAAGAAAGTGAGATTGGTTTAGAAAAATAAATATTGATTTATTTTGAAGTGTTGAAATTATATATATCTTGTAAAGATATTTTGGAAAATAAATAATTTGGAAATTTTTTTGGAATCTGGTGATGTGTGCATATCCATTGATAGTTCAATAATCGACTATCAATATTTCCCTTTGAATGGGTATTTGATGTGATTTGTTTAAATTTGAATGCCACACTTATTTTTGAATAAGCGCTCACTATTCGGGTTAACCAGGAAAGAACCATGGGGTCGTATAACCCATTCCGAATATGCGATACGTCGTTGTGAATTGCATTGAAGATCGGTGTTGAAGACCGAGTATTTGTGAAAGCGATAGGATGACCTATCGATTGTCTCTGCACTGGGTAGCTCCTGGTATTGAGATCTCCTAATTGATGGGAAATTCGATCGGGATTGTGAATACCCGTATTGCAAGGGCTTCGTAAGAAGTGCCTTCGGTTTTGTTCGAGCCCGGAACAGACTTGTATGGATTGTATGTCCGACATTACAAGTTGAGATATAAAGCCGATTTCTTTCAAATATATTTCTGTTGGTGGCGGAGAATTTATTCTTTTAGCTTAACACCCTTCTCTGAGACGTACGTGCTCAGAGGTTATATAGTTGAATGTTATCAGCGATATATTCCCAATTTGGTAATGTGACATGCTGAGTGATGCTGAAATGATCATTGTGTTGATTATTTGTGATAGGATCGTTTATTTGATCGTCTATCCTTGTGATCATTGTGTTGATCATTTGTTGACCCAAAGCATGGCTTTTGTATAAAGTATGTTTTTGTGGACGAAACTTCGTCGAACCTCACACCCCGTGAATGGTCAAAACAGGAAAGATGCGGCAAGGTTATGAGGGGTAGCACCCTTTAGGGTATGTGCATTTCCTTCTGGAAAGGGTGGTATCATGGTATGGAGCCCAGATACTTACTCATGTTGATACACTATATTTATTACTGTGTGGTGTTGTTGGTGACGAGCGCTCGGTTAAAAGGTCCAATGGAACCGGGGGATGCCATACTCGTGTAGTAGTTACCTAGTGATAAAGGTAACCCGACCTTGTGTTGGCAGAGAGCTGGTTAAGTTCTCGCGGACGTCCAGCCAGAGGCGTTTCCATGTGGCAATGGGAAGTTCCTTGGCCTGACCATTTGTTGGAAATCCAAAGAAACAATACGAAACTTGTACGGTATTAGTTGTATAACCTGCTATGGAATGTGGCGGTAACCTGCTATTGAACATAGTAGCTATAGTAGGCATAAGTGCGGAATGTCTATGCTGGCTAAGATTTCTATCTTTATTTTTGAAATGATTTTCCTATACTATGCACTAGTAATAATATCAAATGTTATTTTAAATGCGTATCAAGCATCTTTGATTACCATAAGGAGAAATCTCCTCCGATTCTGCGTTTGCATGTGTGTGTGTGCGGGAGGCCTTATGGTAGTCTCATTTTTAAAAGCATTGCGAATTGACTTTAAAAATATTCCTCTATTTTGTTTTCAAAGATAAATAAACTGTTTTGAGTTCTCACACCAGTCACATGACTGACTCGGAGTTTATTGTTTTCCTTCCTAAACTCTGGGTGCCCACCAATTTCCACACGGGCAGTTAAGAGTTAAGGTTTATCAGGATATTCTGGATATTCTGGAGTTGCTGGAGGCAAGCTGGATGGCATGGCATATTACTTATATAGTATTTCTTTTTCCGCTGCACTATTTGTTGTTGTTGTTGTACACTCTGATGATATGATGTAATGAAATGAAATGTAATAACTGATATAGTTCTTTGTTTAAAGATTATTCATTTATTATTATATGTTGTTCCGCTGCGAATTGTGAGATTCTGTTGTTGTTCTGTTGTTCCTTTCTGTCCCGGTCTATATTCTATCTTTCTTCTCTTTTTCTTCTATTTTAAAAATTTTCTATCTTCTATTTTCTTTTCCCTCTATTATCTATCTTCTCTCTTCTTCTTCCTTTTTCTTTTCCTAAATTTTTCTTAAAAGCCCTAAGGGTTCGTATTTTCGTTCATCTTGAATTAATAAATGGAGATTAGTGTCTATTCAAGGAGTACGGACTTACGGGTCTTTACAAAAAAGGGATTGTACTAAATAAAAATTTATTTTCATTGATGAATTCAATACTTGCCTTTATTTACTTATTTCTAACCTTATATCCAATTGCAACAATTCCCACTATTTCAATTAATTGCAATATATAATTCAATTTGTAAATTTTAATTTCCCTTGATACATCTAATTACAACATTCTCTTTCCTATAAATAAATAAGATTTCTGTTTCTTCCTAAATTTAAATTAGAAATCCTATTAAATAAACAAATTAAATTATCGAAATTTACGAGTCGGTACAATATGAAGTCTAAATAAATTGAGGAATATTCAATTATTGAAATTCGAAGTTTTATTTAAAGGATATTGGATTTATTAAGAAAACATTTCAAAACTAAATAATAGTAAAGTAAATTTGGTGTGTGTGTGTGTGTATATATATGAATTATACAATTTAGTTTTGAAATATTGAGTATTTAAGCTTTAAAATATATTGAATGTGAAATGGATTATTTTGTGGATCAAACCTGTTTTGAAGTCGATATAATTTGGAATGGTCTATTTGAAAACCGAATTGAAATAAAATTTATGATTTGGGGATTCGGTTAGATTTAAAATTTACAATTCGGGTTGTTTTGGAAATAATTTGTGAAATTTAAGAAGCTAGTTTATTTTATAAAATATTTTAATATTTAAACCATGTAAGGGATGGAAGTTATGTTTCAAAGTTATAAATTTCAAAGTATTACGTTTTGGAAGTGTTATAGTTTTAAGTCTTTGGTTTCGAAATTTTATAACTTTGAAATACTATGATTTTAAAATGATATCATATTGATTTGGTTTTAAAATGAAAATGATATCGTATTTATATGGTTTTGAAATGAATAATATATTTTGGTTTGAAGTATAAACTATTTTGAAAAGACTATAATAACGTTTGGTTGTTAAAGAGGCCAGAATCGGAAGTTGCCATACTCTCTGCCAACTCCGAAAACCACTTTAACAACCGTGTACACGGTGGAGGTTCCAGAATAAAGTAGGATGGTGGTGGCGTTCCTTTGAGGTATATACATGGACCCGACTCTCGTGAGTTGGCATAAGGTGGCTAAAACTGGAGCGATTGACGGGTAAGAAGGTAGCACCTTTTATCGGACACATCCCTTCGATATTATACTCTGCCTTTTGGATTGATTCGGTGGCCACTTTTGACTTTTATTTGGGGGTGTGGCTCGAGGTGGGTGGTAGCTGCGTGCAACGCATTACCACCGGCCCGGAAGCTTAATTGGTATATCTACCCTGGCATTGCCTAGTTGTGCCATGTCACCTACCCTAGCGCGCCTTGTACGAGTTTGATTTGTGTCGTACTTTTGGAGTATCCTCTGGTAGCCTCCCGATCAGGAGGTACTACGGTACTGTATAGACTATTGGCACTATTATGTGTTAAGGGCTATATGGGTAACCCCTTAACGCTATTTAAAAGTAAGTTTACTTTACTATTAGACACTATTATAATAGATAAATATTACTACGTAGTAAATAGTTTAACGGATCCTTAGAAGATGTGAATCCCGAGCATCTCTAGAGTTACTGCACTCACGTTACACGGTAGATAGGAGATGTCAAATCCCGTAAACATCTCTGACGCCTTTCCACTCATAGTATTTACGTTTGATTTAACTTACATAAGTTCTTTTAGTTCTGACCCGAGTGATTTGCCTTTTCAATTCGCTCGGGTCGGCCTGAGCATTTCAGGATTTTGAAGACCTTATTTCTGGAGGACAAAGATGAAGATTATTTTACTATTATCTATTATATTATTTTGCATCATGTGCTCCACCGCATTTTATTATTCTCTAGTATGGGTAACTCTGATATTTATTGTATAAGTATAATCATATGTTTTGTAAATAGCTTCATAGATTGTTTATTTGATTATTATATTTTATTTAACCGCTGCAAGATTCTATTTTGTTTTTTCTTTCTCTGTTTTTTCTTTTTTACTCCATAACAATCTGCCCTTCTATATGGTTTAAGTCTGACGTATGTGGTTTATCGTCGATTTAAAGCGTACAAAAAGGCAGGATGTTACATCTGGTATCAGTGCTTTGGTTTAGTGATAAACCTTAGCTATGTGGGGTTTGATTCTTTATTATTATGGTAGTAATACCCTATGATGATGAGCCGCTGAGAGTATATATTTATGAGAGAGTGTATTTGTTAGTGTTATAAAAAGGTTTTGGATATTGTGTTAATTTTTTCCATTTTGTATTTATAAATTCTAGTTGGTGCATAGGACGCTATGACATCAATAGGGATTTATAAGCACCTAATAGGACATACCAACATAAAATTTGTTTTGAATACAGGTAAATGAAATAATTTTTCCTATTATATTTTCCATGTATAGAATAATTTTTTATAAATAATATATATTTGGTTGTAATATAATTGTTGTTTGATAGAGAAATTTATAAATATTGGTTGTAAAATAAAATCTACAAATAAAAATAAAGAAAATTTGGAAAGTTAGAACTTAAGTTCCAGGATTTTAAAAATGGCTTTCAAAGGATTTTGGAACATAATAATACCGCGTAGAAGTATTTTCTGATATAAATATTTCAATATAATTTGAAAGAAATATTTTAAAGAAATTTTGGGAAGAAATAAGTTCTGTACTCCCCTCTCTATCGTTGGAAAATAATTTCGATGATGAGTGCACACATCGTCGACATTCATTTTCGAGTTTCACAGTGGGAAGGCCACTGTAGTAGTTTTACTACAGATTTATTTTGATAAATGAATATATAAATTTTAAATTGTTCTAAAAGATTATAGGATATATAAATTGTAAGTACACACCTTTATCTATTATTTTTAAAATGATTTGAAACTTAACCCCGTATTTAGTTCTTAAGTTTCCGTTAATTAATAGTTCAATTATTATAGTGAAATGGGTTGTAACTAATTAATAATTGGAACGTCTAATTAAAACAAGAGATTAAATGCTAAGTTATATATGAAATTTCCAGAAGTTGAAATTAGTAAGCTACAGACAAATGATATGATTATTGAACGTTAAACTTATTAAAAGAAATGACAAAAACCTGTATAACTTTCAATTACATCCTTAAAAGCATATATATATATATGTAACTTACAAAATGTTAAAAGTTGTAATATTTAATAAGAAAATGTAATGGAAATTGTATAAGTAAACTTATGAATAAAAGTGTTCAATAAATTTCTTTTGTAGATAAGAATTTGATGTTGTAGTTGTTATAAACTTAAGTAAAATTGAAAGGCTACTAATTAAATAAATGAAAAGGTAAGTATTATAAATAAATGAATAAACGAAATTAAGTAATAAATGAAATGAAAAATTTGCAAGAAATAAATGTAAATTAAAAAGATAAATCATTATATGAATGAAAAAAATCAAACAACAAATAGTATGAAATGAAAATAATAAGAATGAACTTAATTTATTGTTTGGATTTGTTGTTTGTTTTGGTTTATGGTTGTTTGGGTATGGATACTTTAAATTGTTTGGATGTATAAATAATCTATTTAGTTTGATCGAAGATTGTTGAGTAAACGGTGCACTTAGTAGTTTATTCTTCATTATGTATTTAAAGTTTTGAACCCAAACAACTATTGATTTGGTTTTATATGAATAGATAATTGATTTATGTTGATTTTATGTGATGGTTGTATGTTTTGTTGCAAGTGATTGTTGTTATATCGATTTGTTTGTCAGTGGTTGAAACAACTTTAAACATTTCATTTTATATAATTATTAACTCTTTTTGGATTCTATAAGTGAAATGCAGATTATGAAAGCAATTGCTACTGCTTTTGGTTTCATAAAATAAGCGTAAATTGCTAGACAAATAGGTACGTTTTTTGGATTACGGTGTAACGCGTTATTATATTCTTTTTCCCGTGTTAGGATATATTAATTTGGAAAATATATGTTGTATATTGCTATAATTGATATTATATTTTCTCCCGAGCCTCTCCGTACAAAGAAGACTCTGCCAAAAAATTTCGTAAATTTTGGACTTAGAAAATTTTTAAAAATGTTTTCCAAACTTTATTAATTTGAATATGAAATGATTTAATTCTTTATAAATCTATATATTTTATTTAAATTATCCTATTCTGTAAATTTATTGTTATGAATATAATGTTTTGAATAATATATATTTATAAGTTCCTCTTTTCCCTTCTTTTCCTTTTCGGGGACGAAAAGTTTTGAGTGGGGGAGACTGTAACGACTCGTAAATTTTCAATAATTAAAATTAGTTAATTTAATAAGATTTTTGTAATAAAATGTAGAAAGAAATAAGAACTTTATAATTTATAATGAAATAGTGTAAATTGTGCATTTAGTTATAAAAAAATTTAAAAATAAGTAAGTAAAAGTTAGTATTAAATTAACCAATGAAATAATAACTTAAATGAGATGTAATAAGGGTAATCTAATGTAACAACCCGCATATTTATCAATTGTATATTTAAATATTTTATTTAAATATTTGATTGTTCGTCGGATTTTGGTCCAAAAAGCTACTTTTTGCAAACAGTCGAATTAGGACTCGGGACCCCTTCCATTGAGTTCAAAACGCCGTTTGCGATCTTTTTAAGTGTAAACTTTGATATGTTTGGAGTTAGTGGAATTTAGCTACTTTTTCACTTAGGGCTTTGGTTTGGGCTGAGCACATTAACCCCACTTAACTCAGTTCCAACCCTCTCCTCTTCATTACTTCATTTCATATTCCTAACACTTTAAGCTTTAAGCAACAATGGTGGAAGAGAGTGGAAATTAGAAACTCCAAGCCCTAGTTTCATTGCAAATCCAATATCTAGCTCCAAATTCTAAAATAACCCATTGGTAAGCTTCTCTTCTTCTTCTCCAACTCATTCACTTATCAAATTCAGAAATTCCTAAACCTAACTTTGGGAATGTTTCTCTTTTTAGTTTAGAATCAAGGTTCTTGAGTTGGATTTGAACAGTGGTTGATTCTCTTTTGCTTTCAAGCTTCTTCTTCAATTACTTGGGTTCAAAGGTGAGATTTTTATCTCACATCTATGCTTGTAATTATCTTCGAATGTTAGGTGTGAATTCCTAACACTTATTCGTGTGCATTAGCTTTTGGTTTGGATTGATTTGGTGAATATTCTAATTTTTGGTGTTTTGGGTTCAATTCTTTAAAAATCATGGATTCGATGTTCAAATGCGTTTTTGGTGATGCATCGAGGAGCCAATAGGATCGGGTAGCCGTTGGGCATAATTCCCTATCGTCCGTGCTCGTTCGGTTGCGAATTGGTGGAGTTTGCACATCAATTAAATGGGTTTAAAATTACAGAATATCAGGTTCGGCCGACCGAACCCCTGGGCCGGTCGACCGACCTGCTACTAAAGTGCAATTGCACTTCTCTGTTTCTGGTTGGGTCGGCCTATTGCAGGTCTCTGTTGACCGACCTACTTCCCGAGGATTTTCCAAAATAGGGTCCGGTCGACCGATCTCTGTAGCCGGCCGACCGACCTGGTGCAATTTTGCCTATTTCGCCTAGTTGTTCGAATTTTCAACTTTAATCGATTCGTGTTGTTTCCTATGTGTTGTTATCATTTATTATGACTTTGATGATTCCTTTTTAGGGATTTTTGAATATCCATTTCGATGGATTCTTTATCGGTTTCGTTGGATTTTTTATTCACATCTTCGTATGTGGATTTTAGTGATTGATTGTTCCTACAATCTTCTTCGTGATTTGTCACTTTAAAAATATAAAGGTTTCTATACTAGTAGTAAATATCAAAACTCTTTCTTCAAATGATTTCAACACTATTTTAGTACGAAGCTCGTTTCTTAAACCGTTTTTCAATCTATTAGTATATACAAACCTTTACCTCACTCGTATGAGAAATCTAATTAAACGACTTAGTAAAACGAGTGGTATGAAACGCTTGCGTTTACTTCGTCGGTTAATTTTTGGACTTGTTCGATTGAATCTCTTGTGACAATTTTATAGAGTAGATCTACAGTTTGTTCGTAAATATTTAAGTTAAGCAAGTGGTTATGGGACATGAAGCTAAACTCATATATTTACTAGCTTAGTGTAATTGACACTTCTCGTTGATCATGACGATCATCTTTGTGATTTAGACTAGCAATGTGCGATGTCTCTTTGTCTGCGAGGGAGACTAAACCCCGTTTTGTGGAGTTTGGACTCAAATTGGTGGGGTAGAAACCCATGGTCTTCGGGCCGTTTATGGAGCTTCGGCTCAATTTGTGATGGTTAGCAACCATGGAATTAGCGTTTCGTTTGTGATACACGTGTTGGTGAGCTTTATGCTCTCGTTTGTGATAGGCCTTCCCCCCTTTTTGTGATTTCTGGATTTCTTGAGATGATTTCTAGAATTTGTGCTTGACCAATTTTCGTGATTTCCATTGATAAGTTTTATCGATATTTGTGCATTGATCAATTTGTGTGCCATCGACTTTTGTGATTGACATTGATATATATGTCATTTATTGTGGCTTGGTGAACGAAATAAGGAGTATGACATTTCTTTGATTCTTGTATAGATTTGGTGATATTGATTAATCTCTTGTTGATTTTCAATTACTTATATATATCACAGCATGGCATTATGATTATTATGTGTTTAGTCATATCTCTTATTCTATATCGTTTCATCTGATTTATAGTTAGACAGATCCGTTTATTATTTTCTTATTAAATAATACTCGGGTCAGACCAAGATGTTACAGGTGCTTCAGCTTGACTTCTCACTTGGGATTGATTTCCCTGACTTTTGGCTAACTACTTTGATTAGTAGTTATTTTTTTATATACACTTGAGATATAGACTCCATGATGTATACTTATTCTTTTTTGTAGTTCGTGTGACTATTCTTTTGTGATATTGTGGATCTTTTTAGACCGCTACTCTGATGTACACTTCCTAGTGTAATATTCATATCTATTTCCGCCTTTGTGATATGAATTGTCTGTGACTGATTTATGTTATGTTTATTTCTATATTTGTTTCCGAAGGATTTGTATAGCCACTGTGTAGTACCTTTGTGTTTGTGTCGGTATGTCGGATTTCCCTCTTGATAAGGAAATGCAAGTTATACTATCTGACATATCGGTGCTCGCGCAAAGCAATTACACGGATGGTCGCTCCTCAACAGCCTTATTCTCCATGCTAGTCGACAGCATTACACCGTAGTGTTCTTGGCTAGCGTGGGTATAGAGGTGGGGCGTCACAGATTGGTATCAGAGCCAAACTTCGGAACAATATAGAATAATCTAGCAAGGAACATGTCCTAAGTCTTTCTTAGGGGTTGTGCCTTAGGATTTATTCGAGTCTTCGTACCGTTCTATCCTACTTTCTTTTATGATTCCTTGTTTTATCTATCAAGATTGCTTGATATTTATTTTGAGAATAACTTTTTCCTCTTCTCTCTTTCTTTCTTAAAAAAGAGAAATGGTTAGACCAGGCCGTCCCAGCGCCGATCAATCTAGTGCTACTCGATGGAGTATTCATGTCTCCTCAGCAGCTTTTAGATCTTGTAAAGAACGCTCAAGCAGCCGGTCCCAATCCATAGCCTACTCATCCTAGATCTGGTTTTGCACGCTTGTGCAAGGACTACATCGATTTGGGTGGAAGGCCATTCAGGGGATCCGAGAGTGTTATAGAAATTCAAGCTTGGCTCAAATCATGCGATTGCATCTTTTCTCGCATGAATCTTATTGACCTTCATCGAGTCCAAGTGGCTTCTAGCATGCTCCTAGAAAGAGCGTTGGATTGGTATGAGCTTTTAATTTCTGAAATCGTTGAAGCGGATCTCACTTGGGAGCAATTTCGGAAAAGATTCGAATTGAAATTTGTGCCGGAGGCTGAAAAAGTAACTTTGGCCCGACGTTTTATTGACCTTGTTCAAGGTGAATCTTCTGTGACAGACTGTCGCATCCTTCGAATCTCTTTCCAAATACAGGGTTGAGTACATTAATACCCCATTGAAGAAAAACCAGAGATTTGTCTATGGCTTGAATAAGAATCTTAAGAAGCCATTACTCCTGAAACTTAAAGTTTCTTTTGATCATCTTATTGATATCTCTCTTCGTCTTGAAGAGGCCGATAAAGAGTGTGATGTTGAAGTTGTGGGTGCCAAACAAAACTTCAACAACAACATGAAGAGGCCTATTATATTCAAAGGCCCCATTCCCAACAAGAAAGGGAGGAAAGAAACCCCGGTATCAAAAGTTCCTACCTCTAGTCATGGGCAATGCTACAATTGTGGTTCCACGGACCACTATGCAAGGGAGTGTCCGAAACCTCTTTATTCTCGCTATTGCAAAAATTCGGGTCACCATATAACTGTATGTCCCATACTTCAAAGTAGGAAGGAAGGAAAGCTTAATGTAGTGCAAGCTCCTGGTAACACTTCTCGTGGTCAAGGTATTTCTCATTTAATCCTTGATTACATTTATTTTGTGATCTTCTTATTTGAGTTCTTTTTGGTATGGGTTCCGTCTCACTATTTTATATCAAAAGAACTTGTTGATTCTTTTTCTTTGAAATATTTTGGACTTGATGTCTTCCTTGAGAATTGCGAATCCGGATTAGTAGATACGCAACACTCAATTTGCTTTCTATTGATGTCGAAATTATTTTATGTGATTTTTCTTTCCGAGCCGATATTTTTTTACTTAGGTTTCGGAATTGATTTGTGTTAAAGGATTGGCTTTTTCATTACGAAGCCATATCCTTCGTCCCGTGTGGACTATTCATCTTCGACATTTTCAATCCGTTAAGCAGATTTCTATTTTTTCCTTTATGATTTTGATTCCAACTTGATGGCATCATTTTATTCCTTAAGCCCACTTATAAGGAAAGTGTTGTTTCTCTCATTCATATAGCTTGAGAAATTTTCCGGTATTTTTGAATTTGTCTTAGGACTGTCACCTAAGCAATCTTTTGAGTAGTGTTAAGGTCTTTTCAGCTCGACCTTGCCACCGATTTTCATTTGCTGTGAGTTGCGGAAGTTAGCATTCCACTTACCGCATTCCGCACTCGTTATGATTCTTATGAATGACTTATTATGTCATTTGGTTTATCCAGCTTATTTCATCCATTTTATAAATCGAATATTCTATGAATATTTCTATGAGACCATTCTTGTATTTATTGATTTTGGATGAAAATAGTAATTTATAATATTGCAAACCTTTTCCATAAGATTTATTTATAAGTAAAATTGGATTTGTTCTTGAAACGAACGAAGAATATTCTTAAAAGTTTTTAAGAAACATGTTTATTATCTAGAAGACGATTTTGTGATTTTATTGCCCGTTGAGTGCTTTAAGAATTTTGGTCGATGCGCTTGATCAACGTCATCGATAGGAATTTCCTAAACGCTTTGATGAGACAATCAAACACAGTAAAATTCACTTCAAATAAGTAAAATTTTCTAAAAAGATGATCACATAAGTTAATTGTAATTTTGTAAGTTTTATTTTTTGGGAGAGAAGATTATTTGAAAGAATTCTTTTCCGATACTCTTATTCTTTTGTTTTCCGAAGGGAACCAAGACTTTGCTATTTGTACCGATACTAGTCGTATTGGTTTGGATGCCGTTCTCTTGCAAAGGAGAACGTGCTATCACTTATGCTTCTAAATCATTATAGCTTATCGAGACTAGATATGCCACTCATGATCTAGTGCTCGCGGCTATTGTTTTTACTTTTAAAATTTGGCATCACCATTTTTGGATGAGAAATTTGTTCTCCACCTCGATCATAAATCTTTGGAATATATATTTCTCATGAGGAACTTAATTTGCGTCAACCTCGTTGGCTCGAGATTCCTTGTATCTTATGATCGTTTTACCAAGTTCATCGGTCGTTTTGACGTACTTCGTTTTATTGAGTTTCATCTCATCACTTTTATGGACTAGTGTCCGATGTTCTTTTATGGTGTTCGGTTCATCGGATGTATTGTTATTATACTACATCGATGTTTCGTCTTATCTGGATTAATGGATGTACCATTATTTTACCACATCGTTGTTCCGGTTTATCGGTTCGTTGGACGTACCGTTTTTGTACTACGTCGGTGTTCCGAAATTATTCGGGCTTTGGTTCATTGGACGTACCGTTTTTGTACTACGTCGGTATTCCGAAATTATTCGGGCTTTGGTTCATTAGGCGTAGCGTTTTTGTACTACGCTGATATTCCAAATTATTTGAGTTTCTAGTTTCTCGGGCGTACTGTTATTATACTACGTCGTTGCACCAGCTCAATTTTCTGCTATTCTTGACGTTCTCCACATCTTTTATCTACGGAAATGCCTTAGGGATTCCGGTTTTTTATTCTTGAGCCCGGTGATATTGTAGAAATTGAAGTTTCACCAGATTTGATTTATGAGCAACATCACATTCGCATCATTGCTTCGGGGGTTGAGCGCCTTCGGAATAAAGATGTTCTTCTTGTGAGAATTCAATGGTTCTCAAATCCTAAGGATTGCTTTTGGAAATCCAGAGAATTCATCGAGCGATCCCGTTCAGGCTTACTCTTTCATGCTCCTTATGGTGAACTTCCTATTCCATATTTTCTTTTGTGTTGATATGCTTCTATGGTTGTTACTTCTTATTTTCTTCTTAAGTATTGCGAGGACGCAATTTCTTTAAGGAGGGGAGTCTGTAACAACCCACATATTTATCAATTGTATATTTAAATATTTTATTTAAATATTTGATCGTTCGTCGAATTTTGGTCCAAAAAGCTACTTTTTGCAAACAGTCGAATTTGGACTCGGGACCCCTTCCATTGAGTTCAAAACGCCGTTTGCGATCTTTTTAAGTGTAAACTTTGATATGTTTTGAGTTAGTGGAATTTTGCTACTTTTTCACTTAGGGCTTTGGTTTGGGCTGAGCCCATTAACCCCACTTAACTCAGTTCCAACCCTCTCCTCTTCATTACTTCATTTCATGTTCCTAACACTTTAAGCTTTAAGCAACAATGGTGGAAGAGAGTGGAAATTAGAAAATCCAAGCCCTCGTTTCATTGCAAATCCAAGATCTAGCTCCAAATTCTAAAAGAACCCATTGGTAAGCTTCTCTTCTTCTTCTCCAACTCATTCTCTTATAAAATTCAGAAATTCCTAAACCTAACTTTGGGAATGTTTCTCTTTTTAGCTTAGAATCAAGGTTCTTGAGTTGGATTTGAAGAGTGGTTGATTCTCTTTTGCTTTCAAGCTTCTTCTTCAGTTGCTTGGGTTCAAAGGTGAGATTTTTATCTCACATCTATGCTTATAATTTTCTTCGAATGTTAGGTATGAATTCCCAACACTTATTCGTGTGCATTAGCTTTTTGTTTGGATTTATTTGGTGAATATTCTAATTTTTGGTGTTTTGGGTTCAATTCTTTAAAAATCATGGCTTTGATGTTCAATTACGTTTTTGGTGATGCATCGAGGAGCCATTAGGATCAGGTAGCCGTTGGGCATAATTCCCTATCGTCCGTGCTCGTTCGGTTGCGAATTGGTGGAGTTTGCACATCAATTAAATGGGTTTAAAATTGCATAACATCAGGTTCGGCCGACCGAACCCCCGAGCCGGTCGACCGACCTGCTGCTAAAGTGCAATTGTACTTCTCTGTTTCTGGTTCGGTCGGCCTGCTGCAGGTCTCGATCGACCGACCTGCTTCCCGAGGATTTTCCAAAATAGGGTCCGGTCGACCGAGCTCTGTAGCCGGCCGACCGACCTGATGCAATTTTGCCTATTTCGCCTAGTTGTTCGAATTTCCAACTTTAATCGATTCGTGTTGTTTCCTATCTGTTGTTATCGTTTATTATGACTTTGATGACTCCTTTTTAGGGATTTTTGAATATCCATTTCGATGGATTCTTTATCGGTTTCGTTGGATTTTTTATTCACATCTTCGTATGTGAATTTTAGTGATTGATTGTTCCTACAATCTTCTTCGTGGTTTGTCACTTTAAAAATATAAAGGTTTCTATACTAGTAGTAAATATCAAAACTCTTTCTTCAAATGATTTCAACACTATTTTAGTACGAAGCCGTTTCTTAAACCGTTTTCCAATCTATTAGTATATACAAATCTTTACCTCACTTGTATGAGAAATCTAATTAAACGACTTAGTAAAACGAGTGGTATGAAACGCTTGCGTTTACTTCGTCGGTTAATTTTTGGACTTGTTCGATTGAATCTCTTGTGACAATTTTATAGTGGAGATATACAGTTTGTTCGTAAATATTTAAGTTAAGCGAGTGGTTATGGGACATGAAGCTAAACTCATATATTTACTAGCTTAGTTTAATTGACACTTCTCGTTGATCATGACGATCATCTTTGTGATTTAGACTAGCAATGTGCGATGTCTCTTTGTCTGCGAGGGAGACTAAACCCTGTTTTGTGGAGTTTTGACTCAATTGGTGGGGTAGCAACCCATGGTCTTTGGGCCGTTTGTGGAGCTTCGGCTCAATTTGTGATGGTTAGCAACCTTGGAATTATCGTTCCTTTTGTGATACACGTATTGGTGAGCTTTATGCTCCCGTTTGTGATAGGCCTTCCCCCCCTTTTGTGATTTCTGGATTTCTTGAGATGATTTCTAGAATTTGTTCTTGACCAATTTTCGTGATTTCTATTGATAATTTTTATCAATATTTGTGCATTGGTGAATTTGTCTGCCATCGAATTTTGTGATTGACATTAATATATATGTCATTTATTGTGGCTTGGTGAACGAAATAAGGAGTATGACAATTCTTTGATTCTTGTGTAGATTTGGTGATACTAATTAATCTCTTCTTGATTTTCAATTACTTATATATATCACAGCTTGGCATTATGATTATTATGTGTTTTGTAACATCCCGCCTTTTCGCACGATTTAAACAGACACACATGTCGATTCAATCCATATGGAAGGGCGGATTGTTATGGGGTAACTATGAAAAACAAGAAAGAAATAAAAGAAAACAGAATCTCACAGCGGAAGGATAAAATATAATAATAAAATATACAGTTTATAAATCAGTTTACAAAACATTCATATAATACATATCAGAGTTACACATACCAACAACAATGCAGCGGAACAGTGTGTAGTGCACTAGTATAAATAATAATAATATACGTCTTCGTCTTCGTCCTCCAGAGCTAAAACTTCAAATCCTGAAACACTCGGACTGACCCGAGCGAATTTGAAAATACAAAACACTCGAGTCAGAACTAAAAGATCTTATGAGTTAAATTAACAGAAATAAATATGAGTACAGTAACTCAAGAGGTGCTCAGGATTTACATCTCCTAAGGATCCGTTAAACTATTTACTATGTAGTATATTGCGCTATTATATAGTGTCTAATTGTAAAATAAACTTACTTTTAAATAGCGTTAAGGCTTTACATTTTCCACCTTAACACATTTATAAATTCCCATAGTCTATACAGTACCGTAATCTCCCCCGTACTGGGCGTCGTCAGAGGGCACTCCATAGGTATGGTACAAAACAAAATCGTATAAGGCGCGCTAGTGTAGGTGACACGGCACAACTAGGCAATGCCAGGGTAGATATACCAATTACGCTTCTGGGCCAATGGAAACGCGCCGCGCGCAACTGCCGCCCACCTCGAACAAACTTCCCACATCAAAGAAATCAAAAGTGAAGGTGGCCACCGACAAATCCAAAGTCAGAGTATAGTATCGAAGGGAAGTGTCCGATCAGAGGTGCTACCTCATTAACCCGTCAATCGCTCCTGTTTTAGCCATTTTATGCCAACTCACGGGAGTTGGGTCCACGTATTTACCTTACAGGAAACACCGCCACCAACCTACTTCATTCTGGAATCTCCACCGCGTACACGGTTAGTCAAAGTGGTTTTCGGTATCGACAGAGAGTATGTCCATATCCGATCCCGGTCTCTTTGCCAACCAATCGTTATTATAACACCGCGGTTATTTAAAAAAAATTATACTTTTAAAACCATAATAAAATATCCATTTAAAACACATATAAACCCGATATCATTTATTCTTAAAACCCCAAATCAATACGATATCATTTATTTTCCAATATATATTCTTTCCAAAATCATAGGGTTTCCAAAGTAAAATATTTAGAAATCAAAACTCTTGAATTAGTATTTCCAAATTATACTACCTTGAAAACATAGCTTTGAAACAAAATTTCCATCTCTTAAATTGTTAAATATTAAATTACTTTTATAAACAAAATAGCTTCTTTAGGTTTCACAAATCAATTTCAAATATCGATTTAAACTTCCAAATACCATTTCAATTCTTATGTTTCAAGGCTTTAAATATTTCATCATTTCAAACAGACTCATTTGACAATTCCATATATATATCAAATTCAGTTACTTATTATTTAGACTTGAAATGTTTGCTTAATGAATTCGATATAATTTAAGAAAACCTTTAACTTCATATAACTGGATCATCTTTCAATTTATTATATATTCATTTAATCAACCTGATATTCATTAAAATCACTTAACACAAAAATCAAGTTATAAAAATCATATCCTTTAAAAATTCTAATTTTTATTAAATTTCAATTTAACTTAATATTCATCTTCCAAATCTATTCCCATTTAAGTCATAAACTGCAGAAATTAAATTTTAAATAAATGTTTAATCTTATTTGATCTTAAAATCAAACTTTATTTAAACTTCAAATCAAATTTATACAAAGCTAAAAAACCAAAAATTACTATATATATAATAGCCTTTATTAATAACCAAATCAATATCTCATAAACCATATATACATATATATATAACTTTACAAACCATAGAAAAACATTTCAAAAATAATTTTATATATTTACCGCGGTGCCTGTATATAATTTTCTATCCTATGGTCAAGTGATACGGATGTTTATCATTTCCATCCGCAATTTAAAATGAAAAAAAAATGCGGTCATATATCATTTCAAACTGCAATCCCGAATGAATGAAATGCATAGCAACTTGCAATTAATAGAATTAATCATCCATTCATCCATCAAATCATACATCCATTTATCACAGTCATCATCCAATTTCAAACAATCATCAATATATAACAGGTGATAAATAATGGTATCAATTATCAGTTTATACTCAAAATAAATTTAATAACTGTTAATTGGCAGTTTATATGCAAAAATAAACGTAAATTTAACTGGCAGTTAATATGAAATAAATTTTTTAACATAACTATGACTGGAAGTTAATATGCAATTAAATAAATTCTAACTGTCAAATTTATGCAATAAATAAAATTAATTAACAGTTATATTAAATGAATGCGATTTATCAGAGATAATAAATAAAACATGCCAAACAGTCATAAATAAATTTCTACTCATATCTAAATTAATTTGACAATCACAAGAAATTTTAGAAATTGTGAGTGGATTAAAACACTCACCTTTTGAATTTAAATCGAATTTAAATCCGATTTAAACTCAAAATTTCGACTTTCTCCAAATCTGTCCAAACCAGCATCAAAAGATCTGGAATTTAATTACGATCCTAACAAAAAAAATCTCGCGTGAATCGGAATAAGTATGAGAAAGTTATTCGAAAATTTCGATTGTAACAAAAATTAAATAAAACAAAATAAAAAAATATACCCCATCACCATGCCACGTCACACGCCACGTCCTTCTTCTCAAATTCGAGCACTTCTCAAATTCGAGCACGCTACAGCACCAATAGAAAAAAACGGACAGTACCAACAGATTACGCTCTTCGAGAATTATGACATATAATTTTTCTGGAATTTTTAGAAGAGTTTGAAATATATATATATATACACACACACACACACACACACACACACACACACATTTGCACTGTAATTGGATCTAGAAATTTTGTAGCGATTGGAAGAGAAGAAGTTGAAGAAAAGAACACACGGAGAGAAATGAAGATAGATGGAGGCTAGGGTTTACACAGCCTATAAATAGACAAAGTGAAATAGGATAGGTGGGCACGAATCATAAACGCACAAAACGGTTGTTGGCCCACCAGAATATTTTATATTAATTGGATACGTTACGGATTAGTAAATAAATTAATTTCTTCCTCAGACATTTACATTGAATTTTAAACGTATTTACAAATGTAAATTTAGATGCTTCATTTATAAGTTTCAATATAAATTCACAATTTCATTAAATTCCAAATTCATAGATAAGTTTCCATTTTCAACTAAATTTCTAAATTACCGTAATAATTATCTTAGATTTTTATTCATTCTCAATAGATTTAACTATTGTAAATTGACTAAGTTTTCATACTATAAAAATCCACATTTCTATGTATATATACATTTGAATTCCCTACTAAAATATTTTATTTATATTTCGCAATTACTTCCAATCCATTTTTTTTTGCATCGCACTGTTACTTAAATAAATAGCCTATACTAAACTTCTAGACCTTGTATTACTTATCATATTAATGTAACCTTTATTTAGTGTATTAACATTTATTTCAATTCAAATTCTATCAACCAATTAAACATGTAACCTATTACTATTGCTTACAAATCAAAATATTACACCCATTGTCATCTTCTGAATGAAATTAGTCTTTATTTCAAAACTTATCTAAATTTACATTGAGACTATATTTAATCCTCTTTGATAATATTAATCCTCAATTTATTAAATGGAATCAATATATCTTACATACCATGTTTTACGCATAAATTTTTAATTAATATTATTTCAACTTATTCCCCATATTCTCAATAATTACCTAACATAAATCTACGCTTATTTTATTCTACATTCATACTTCCATTACTCTCAAATCAATAAGTAACGTTGATATAAATAGATTTTATGTCAGTTTCCTATTTATTGTGATATTTTTATTTATTTATTACTGCATAACTTTACTTATTTTCTTCCCATCACTTTAAAATTAATCGTTAAAGTAACGCTTATCAATACGCATCAAATTATTTACCAAATTAAAAGGTTTTGATTTTTTTTAACAAATTAATTGACAGATTAATTAGGTAATGTATACGAATTGTTATTATACCCATAAATTTACACTTAACTAATTAAATGCCTTACCTATATTCTCTATCTTCCCATTATATTCAGGTACAATACTTACACCAATTTTTATTGAAAAATTTATTCATATTACAAACAAAGGCTTAAATTACCATTGTTAAATTAGCGTTCAATATATATTTATCACCTTTTATTATTTCTACTAAATTTTTATTACAAAATTCTATTAAATAAATTAAATCGTCGAAATTTACGGGTCGTTACACTCTCCCCCACTCAAAACTTTTCGTCCCCGAAAAGGAAAAAGAAGGGAAAAGAAGGATTTAGAATCTACATATCTTATTCAAAACATTACCTTATAAACAATTAAATTTACAATATCTGTTACTTTTCTTAAAATATACAAATTTACAACATTATCTTTTTATACTTAAATTTATTAGAGTTTGGAGAACATTTTAAAATATTTCTAAGTCCAAAATTTAAATATCTAAGTAGTTCCAATCACTAATCATCCAAATTAATACAACAACCATCAATTTCCTCGAACAGCATACATACAATTACAAAACAACCATACAATCACACAATCAAATAGTTGTTTGGGTTCAAACTTGAAATTGTACGGAATGAAAAATAACTATCAAGTGCATCATTTACTCAACAGTCATAGATGGAACAAAATAGATTATTTATTCATCCAACAACTTCAAATTTCCTTACCCAACCAACCATAAATCAAACAATAACAATTCGAACCAGCAACCAAACTAACTTATTATAAATTTCATGCTTTAGTTGTTTGATTTCCCTTTTTGTTTATATAGTTATTTTTTTCTCATTCACATTTACTTATCAAAGGTTTGCTCATTCATTTTTACTTACTACTTACAATTATTCAATTTCATTAACTCGGGTAACGCTGGTTCCTTATATTTTGTTATAATTATTCATTCATTTATAATTGCATGTCCTTATTTATTTACTTTAATTCCTTAAGTTTTATAATCATCTATCTATCATGCTTGCCTTTATTTATATTTACTTAGTAAAATTTCAATTATATCTTAAGTTATTGAATACAGCAAATTCATTGAATGCTTCATTACCTACTATTACTTGTACAAATTTCTACTACATTTCTTATTAAACATTTCAACTTTTCATATTTGGTAAGTTATATATGTTAAAGAAAATGCAAATGAACTTATACAAGTTTTATCTCATCTTTTAATTAAATTTAATGTTCAACAATATTACTCTTTATCTCGTATGTTGCAAATTTGAAATTCCCCTTTATAACATTGCATTAAATCTCTTACCTAAATTAGAGGTTTCAATTTATTAATCACGTACCTTTTATTTCACTACAATAATTTAAACAATTAATTAATGGAAATTTAAGAATTAAATACCGGGTTAAATTTCAAATGATTTTGAAATATTAGATAAATATATTCTTCTAACTTATATACCTCTAATTTATTTAAAACAATTAAAAATCTATATCTTTTTTGAAAATAAATCTGCAGTAGAACTACTACAGTGGCCTTTCCCCTTCGAAACTCGAAAATGAAAGTCGATGATGCGGCCGCCATCACCGAAATTATTTTCCAACGACAGAGAGGAAAGTACAAAACTTATTTTCTCAAAAATCTTCTTTAAAATGATTCTTCCGAATTATGTTAAATATTTATATCAGAAAATACTTATAAACAAAATTATTAATATATTTCAAAATCATTCAAAAGAAAAACCCCGGACTTAAGTTCTAAATTTTCAAATTTCATGTATCTTATTTTTCAATCTTATTTCTATTATTATTTACACTTTATTGCCTAACAATCAATCTATTGCAGCCAAATATAAATATCAATTGAAAACTTTTATTTTATATATAAAAATATAATAGGCAAAATTATTTCATTCACCTATATAAAACAAATATTATTTCGGTCTGTCCTATTAAGTGTTTAAAAATCCCTATTGATGTCACAACATCCCATGCACCAACCAGAATTTATAAATACAAAACGGAATAGATTAACACAATATTAAAACCCTTTTATAACACTAACAAATACGCTCTCTCATAAATATACTCTCAGCGACTCCCATAGGGTATTACTACCCTATTAGTAAAGAGTCAAACCCCACAAAGCTAAGGTTTATCGCTAAACCAAAGCTCTGATACCAGATGTAACGTCCCGCCTTTTCGCACGATTTAAACAAACACACATGCCGATTCAATCCATATGGAAGGGCGGATTGTTTTGGGGTAACTAAGAAAACCAAGAAAGAAATAAAAGAAAACAGAATCTCGCAGCGGAAGGATAAAATATAATAATAAAATATACAGTTTATAAATCTGTTTACAAAACATTCATATAATACATATCAGAGTTACACATACCAACAACAATGCAGCGGAACAGCGTGTAGTGCACTAGTATAAATAATAATAATAATATACATCTTCGTCTTCGTCCTCCAGAGCTAAAACTTCAAATCCTGAAATGCTCGGACTGACCCGAGCGAATTTGAAAAGACTAAACACTCGAGTCAGAACTAAAAGATCTTATGTGAGTTAAATTAACAGAAATAAATATGAGTATAGTAACTTAAGAGATGCTCGGGATTTACATCTCCTAAGGATCCGTTAAACTATTTACTATGTAGTATATTGCGCTATTATAATAGTGTCAAATTGTAAAATAAACTTACTTTTAAATAGCATTAAGGCTTTACATTTTCCACCTTGACAAATTTATATATTCCCATAGTCTATACAGTACTGTAATCTCCCCCATACTGGGCGTCGTCAGAGGGCACTCCATAGGTATGGTACAAAACAAAATCGTATAAGGCGCGCTAGGGTAGGTGACCCGGCACAACTAGGCAATGCCAGGGTAGATATACCAATTACGCTTCCGGGCCGATGGAAACGCGCAGCGTGCAGCTGCCGCCCACCTCGAACAAACTCCCCACATCAAAGAAATCAAAAGTGAAGGTGGCCACCGAAAAATCCAAAGTCAGAGTATAGTATCGAAGGGAAGTGTCCGATCAGAGGTGCTACCTCATTAACCCGTCAATCGCTCCTATTTTAGCCACCTTATGCCAACTCACGGGAGTTGGGTCCATGTATTTACCTTACAGGAAATGCCGCCACCAACCTACTTCATTCTGGAATCTCCACCGCGTACACGGTTAGTCAAAGTGGTTTTCGGTATCGACAGAGAGTATGTCCATATCCCATCCCGGTCTCTTTGCCAACCAATCGTTATTATAACACCGCGGTTATTTAAAAAAAATTATACTTTTAAAACCATAATAAAATATCCATTTAAAACCCATATAAACCCGATATCATTTATTCTTAAAACCCCAAGTCAATACGATATCATTTATTTTCCAATATATATTCTTTCCAAAATCATAGGTTTTCCAAAGTAAAATATTTAGAAATCAAAACTCTTGAATATAATATTTCCAAGTTATACTACCTTGAAAACATAGCTTTGAAACAAAATTTCCATCTCTTAAATGGTTAAATATTAAATTACTTTTATAAACAAAATAGCTTCTTTAGATTTCACAAATCAATTTCAAATATCGATTTAAACTTCCAAATACCATTTCAATTCTTATGTTTCAAGACTTTAAATATTTCACCATTTCAAACAGACTCATTTGACAATTCCATATATATATATATATCAAATTCAGTTACTTATTATTTGGACTTGAAATGTTTGCTTAATTAATTCAATATAATTTAAGAAAATCTTTAACTTCATATAACTGGATCATCTTTCAATTTATTATATATTCATTTAATCAACCTGATATTCATTAAAATCACTTTACACAAAAATCAAATTATAAAAATCATATCCTTTAAAAATTCTAATTTTTATTAAATTTCAATTTAACTTAATATTCATCTTCCAAATCTATTCTCATTTAAGTCATAAACTCCAGAAATTAAATTTTAAATAAATGTTTAATCTTATTTGATCTTAAAATCAAACTTTATTTAAACTTCAAATCAAATTTATACAAAGCTAAAAAACCGGAAATTACTATATATATATATAATAGCCTTTATCAATAACCAAATCAATATCTCATAAACCATATATATATATAACCTTACAAAACCATAGAAAAACATTTCAAAAATAATTTTATATATTTACCGTAGTTCCCGTATATAATTTTCTATCCTATGGTCAAGTGATACGGATGTTTATCATTTCAATCCGCAATTTAAAATGAAAAAAAAATGCGGTTATATATCATTTCAAACCGCAATCCCGAATGAATGAAATGCATAGCAACTTGCGGTTAATAAAATTAATCATCCATTCATCCATCAAATCATACATCCATTTATCACAGTCATCATCCAATTTCAAACAATCATCAATATATAACAGGTGATAAATAATGGTATCAATTATCAGTTTATACTCAAAATAAATTTAATAACTGTTAATTGGCAGTTTATATGCAAAAATAAACGTAAATTTAACTGGCAGTTAATATGAAATAAAAAATTTAACGTAACTATGACTGGCAGTTAATATGCAATTAAATAAATTCTAACTTTCAAATTTATGCAATAAATAAAATTAATTAACAGTTATATTAAATGAATGCGATTTATCAGAGATAATGAATAAAACATGCCAAACAGTCATAAATAAATTTCTACTCATATCTAAAATTAATTTAACAAACACAAGAAATTTTAGAAATTGTGAGTGGGTTAAAACACTCACCTTTTGAATTTAAATCGAATTTAAATCCGATTTAAACCTAAAATTTCGACGGTCGTCCAAACCAACATCAAAAGATCTGGAATTTAATTACGATCCTAACGAAAAAAATCTCGCGTGAACCGGACTACGTATGAGAAAGTTATTCGAAACTTTCGATTGAAACATAAATTAAACAAAAAAAAAACAAATATACCCCATCACCATGCCACGTCACAGGCCACGTCCTTCTTCTCAAATTCGAGCATGCTATAGCACCAATAAAAAAAACGGACAGTACCAACAGATTACGCACTTCGAGAATTATGACATATAATTTTTCTGGAATTTTTAGAGGAGTTTGAAATATTTTTTTTTTATTTTTATTTTTATTTTGGACTATAAATGGATCTAGAAATTTTGCAGCCAATGGAAGAGAAGAAGTTGAAGAAAAGAACACATAGAGAGAAATGAAGATAGATGGAGGCTAGTGTTTACACAGCCTATAAATAGACAAAGTGAAATAGGATAGGTGGGCACGAATCATAAACGCGCAAAACGGTTGTTGGCCAACCAGAATATTTTATATTAATTGGATACGTTACGGATTAGTAAATAAATTAATTTCTTCCTCAGACATTTACATTGAATTTTAAACGTATTTACAAATGTAAATTTAGATGCTTCATTTATAAGTTTCAATATAAATTGACAATTTCATTAAATTCCAAATTCATAGATAAGTTTCCATTTTCAATTAAATTTCTAAATTACCGTAATAATTATCTTAGATTTTTATTCATTCTCAATAGATTTAACTATTGTAAATTGACTAAGTTTTCATACTATAAAAATCCACATTTCTATGTATATATACATTTGAATTCCCCACTAAAATATTTTATTTATATTTCGCAATTACTTCCAATCCATTTTTTTTTGCATCGCACTGTTACTTAAATAAATAGCTTATACCAACACTAATTTATATATCAATCCTTATAACTCAATAAATTTGTCAAATGTGAATAACCTTAACAATACTTACACATATTATCTTACTTATAATAATGTAATATTAAACGTTGAATTTCATTTATTTAGCAATACTTCAATTTAATTAATAAATGCTGCTCTTATACTTAAATCTATATTAACAAATCGTTAGATTTGGATCGATAGAAATCGGTTTACCAAAGCTTACGTACACATTACGTAAATAAACAACTATATAAATTTGCCACCTATTAGCTCTAAATTTTATTCTTAAGTTTTTTACCTATCAATTTATATTATACTTCCATCTATAATGCAAATCCAAATCTCCTCTAACTGCATAAATTAGGGCAATTTATTGAAATTGATTTCCCATTAAACTTCATAAATTAAAAAATTGAAACCTAAATAAAAATGTTTTTTATTTAAAAATCTTGTTGTTTAATTGAATTGACCATTCACGGATATAATTTACGTTCTCCAATTATTACTTAAATACATCACACAACGTTAAATCTATATTCAATACAATTTGTTACCAAAATTAATTTAACGAAAACAATTACGCCCTTAAAATTTCTCTTCATTCATTAATTGCAAATTGTTATTCAATTAAACCTATTCATTTAATTTCCCTATTATGCATCAATTATAAACCCATCATCTTAAAGGTGATGTCTACATTTTATACTATAAATTTACCCTTTTATATTCTAATATCAATGAATGCTCACATACAAATTAAACTACACTTAATTTCAATTAACCTTATCATTACTTTTTATATTCCAAACAAATAAATTAATAATAGGTTAATTGAATCAGATTTACAATCCAACTTTAATTATTTGCAAATTTTGTCAGTTTGGACCACTTGGTAAATTCATAATCCTTTAACAACTTCCTACATTAATTTATTTTTGAATAATCCCAAAATTTTCAATATTAAAGTACAAATCCAATTTATCAAAAATTAAAACTTAAGTTTCATGGAATTTATTTATTTAGGTTTAGATCCTGTTATTCACTAAAATTGGTTGGTATTTATTTCATTCGCCTCTTTAATTATACGTAAATTTCTCATAAATACACCTAAAATTTCATTTAATTCCAACTGCTTCCTAATTTCCATTTCTACGTCTTAACACACTCTATAATAAACTTCTAGACCTTGTATTACTTATCATATTAATGTAACCTTTATTTAGTGTATTAACATTTATTTCAATTCAAATTCTATCAAACAATTAAACATGTAACCTATTACTATTGCTTACAAATCAAAATATTGCACCCATTGTCATCTTATGAATGGAATTAGTCTTTATTTCAAAACTTATCTAAATTTACATTGAGACCATATTTAATCCTCTTCGATAATATTAATCCACAATTTATTAAATGGAATCAATATATCTTACATACCATGTTTTACGCATAAATTTTTAATTAATATTATTTCAACTTATTCCCCATATTCTCAATAATTACCTAACATAAATCTACGCTTATTTTATTCTACGTTCACACTTCCGTTACTCTCAAATCGATAAGTAACGTTCATATAAATAAATGTTATGTCAGTTTACTATTTATTGCGATATTTTTATTTATTTATTACTGCATATCTTTACTTATTTTCTTCCCATCGCTTTAAAATTAATTGTTAAAGTAACGCTTATCAATACGCATCAAATTATTTACCAAATTAAAAGGTTTTGATTTTTTTTAACAAATTAATTGACAGATTAATTAGGTAATGTATACGAATTGTTATTATACCCATAAATTTACACTTAACTAATTAAATGCCTTACCTATATTCTCTATCTTCCCATTATATTCAGGTACAATACTTACACCAATTTTTATTGAAAAATTTATTCATATTACAAACAAAGGCTTAAATTACCATTGTTAAATTAGCTTTCAGTATATATTTATCACCTTTTATTATTTCTACTAAATTTTTATTACAAAACTCTATTAAATAAATTAAATCGTCGAAATTTACGGGTCGTTACATGTTTAGTCATATCTCTTATTCTATATCGTTTCGTCTCATATTTATAGTTAGACTGACCCGTTTATTATTTTCTTATTAAATAATACTCGGGTCAGACTGAGATGTTACAGGTGCTTCAGCTTGACTTCTCACTTGGGATTGATTTCTCTGACTTTTGGCTAACTACTTAGATTAGTTGTTATTTTGTTATATACACTTGAGATATAGACTCCATGATGTATACTTATTCTTTTGTGTAGTTCGTGTGACTATTATTTTGTGATATTGTGGATCTTTTTAGACCGCTACTCTGATGTGCACTTCCTAGTGTAATATTCATATCTATTTCCGCCTTTGTGATATGAATTGTCTGTGACTGATTTATGTTATGTTTATTTCTATATTTGTTTCCGAAGGATTTATATAGCCACTGTGTAGTAGATTTGTGTTTGTGTCGGTATGTCGGATTTCCTTCTTGATAAAGAAATGCATGTTATACTATCTGACATATCGGTGCTCACGCAAGGCAATTACACGGATGGTCGCTCCTCAACAGCCTTATTCTCCGTGCTAGTCGACAGCATTACACCGTAGTGTTCTTGGCTAGCGTGGGTATAGAGGTGGGCTCACATCTAAATTAAATATAAACTATTTGAATGAAGTTATAATTAACGGGATTAATGTAAATGTTATACTAGGCTATAAATCCAATATACGAAAACAAACGTAAATATTAAATTAATTAATGAATTAATATATATTGAATGGTAATTGAATATAATCATTGTTTAGTAAGAAATTGTAACATTAGTTTGGAAATGATTAAACTTGTAAGAATGTGATTGAGAGTTAATGATAAAAAATTATTATGAGTTACTTGTTTTGATGGAACTGGAAATAAAATTTAATAAATGTAAATAAATGTTACATTAATGAGAATGTAATACAATGCTTAGGAGTAGTTAAACTGGAGTATATTAAGGTAATGAAGGGAAAACAATGTAACTAAGTTTATAGAGTAGTAATGAACTTAACAAAAATATTTGAATTGAAACAAATCAATCCATCGAAATCCAATTTATAATAAGTGTAATTGACGCAGCGGATATTAACAAAACGATATAGGTCGATGAAAGTAGCAAACGGTGGATTGAAGATACTGAAATGCCCAAATTCGTTGATCACAAAGATACCAAATTCTAGCTATCTTCGACACGTTGATCGCGCACGATACCGTGAAAGAAGATCTTCAATTCTTCAAACGTTGATCAAGCGCACTTGATACCGTGAATTGGCTTCAACGATCGTTGATTCGAGCGCACTCGAATAACCGAAAGTGGAGATAGGAGATCACACTCAACTACCAATTTAGATGAAAGCACACAGCAATCAAACAAGTTTTTATTCAACAATCAACCACCTTCAAGTTACAACGCACGCCCTATTTATAGCCTTTTTACAACCCAGACCCTTAAGTCGTACACGACTTACGACTCATCCTTGGGTTGGCAGCGACTCATCAGCAGTGACTCAATATAGACGACATACGACTCACGACTCAACTTAGATCGCTAGTGACTTATCCATATACGACTCAACTGATTACACGACTTAACAAACAAACGGCGACTCAATACAAAACGACCTACAAGTTATGACTCATCAACACTACAACATCAAGCGACTCAACCATATTTACAACACGAGTTACGACTTAAGAAAATACATCACAACAACGACTTAACTGTTACCAATGACTCAATATACGACGACTTAAAATGATACGACTTAACCAAGCCACGACTTAAAACAGCAATGACTTTAGAAACAGCTTCAGGACATCTTCACGCGACCTAACTTGGACGACTTAAGACTTCAACGACTTAACATGAGTCGTAACTCGTCGGCAGCTTGAAGGAACGGTAACTTCCCACGACTCAGTTAAGTCGTAACCCGCTTCCGACTTAAGGCCTTCAACCATTGGAACTTTTTCTTGATTTTTGTTAAGTCGTGGACGACTTATAACCATGCCGTTAGATCGTGTGTGACTTATATCTTCCTTAAGTCGTATGTGACTTATACCTTGGAAAATTATGGGTTGCGTATTTTCAACCCTGGCCTGAGCGGCATCATCCTCCCCAGGTTGAGAAAAATTCGTCCTCGAATTTGTAAGTTCTTCCACATCGAATTGTTCATTCCCATAATATGGCACGAGATGTTTAACATTGAACACGTCAGAAGTGTGCACATCTTCCGGTAGCTTCAACTTATAAGCATTTTCATTGATCCGTTTCACGACTTCTACATGACCAATTTTTCTGGCTTTCAACTTGTTATAAGCGCCCACTGGAAAACGGTCCTTTGTTAGCGTAGCATACACCATATCTCCTTCATTGAACTCAACATTTCTTTGCTTCAGATCTGCGGATCTTTTATACTTCTCATTTGCCTTCTCCAATCGTTCTTTAACGATCTTATGACATTTGGTCAACCCATCAACAAAATCTACAGCTCGTTTAACCGTCCCCTTCGGTTGTGGTACTACCGTTAAGTCCAACGGTCCCCTGGGTAGATTTGAATATACAATCTGAAATGGACTGAAACCCGTACTACGATTCACTGCATGATTATGTGCAAACTCTGCCTGGAATAACTTCATGTCCCAACTCTTCAAATTGTCCTTCACAAGACATCGCAACAAATTTCCCAACGATCTGTTGACAACTTCTGTCTGTCCATCTGTTTGCGGATGATAAGCGCTGCTAAAGTTTAACTTCGTTCCCACCATCTTACACAAACTTGGCCAAAAATGACTTAGAAAACGAGTATCTCTATCCGAAACAATAGACTCTGGTAACCCATGTAAACGATAGATCTCTTTAAAGAACAACTGTGCCACATGGACTACATCCGCCGTCTTCTTACAAGCAACAAAATGTACCATCGTCGTGAAACGATCCACTACAACATATATAGAGTCATTCCCCATTTGAGTTCTCGGCAATCCCAACACGAAATCCATGCTAATGTCTACCCACGGTTTTGTAGGAACAGGTAATGGCATATACAATCCCGCATTTGTAGCTGTCCCTTTCAAAACCTGACAAACATGACATTTACGCGCAAACCTTTCAACCTCTTTCCTCATTGACGGCCAAAAATAAGACTGAGAAATCAACTACAATGTTCGATCTCTACCCACATGCCCTTCTTCATGCAACTCTTTCACAATTTTCATTCTCAAGCTGCAATCTGGTACGCATAATTGATTCCTTTTGAATAAGAATCCATCTATCAACACAATTCATCAGTACTCCCATCCTTGACTTTCTTAACGAACTTAGTAATGTAAGGATCTTCTTTAATCAACTCTGGCAATATCTCAAATCCTATCACTTCAACCTTCATCGTTGTCAACAAATGGTTCCTCCTGCTCAATGCATCAGCTACACGATTTGTTACACCCGATTTGTGCTTCACAACAAAAGTAAACTGCTACAAATATGCAATCCACGATGCATTCCTTGCGAACATCTTATCCTGCCCTTGCAAATGCTTCAAAGCTTCATGATCCGTATAAAGAACAAATTCCTTCTAAAATAGATAATGTCTCCAGTGCTTTATTGCTTGAACAATTGCGTAAAACTCAACATCATAAGTGCTATATCTCAACTTAGCTCCAGACAACTTCTCACTGAAATAAGCAACTGGTCTTCCTTTCTGACTCAAAACTCCACCAATCCCAACTTTAGATGCATCGGTATGTAACTCGAACAGCAACTGAAAATCCGGTAATACTAGAATTGGCGCTGTCGTCAACAGTGTCTTGATTTTCTCAAAAGCAACCCCTGCTTCCTCTGACCACTCAAACTTCTTTCCCTTCATGTAATCGGTTATAGGTGCCATCACACTACTAAAATGTGGAATGAATCTTCGATAGAAAGATACCAATCCATGAAAACTCGTCACTTCAGTAATTGTCTTTGGCTGTGGCCAACTCCTGACAGCTTCTACTTTACTTTCATCCACTTGAATTCCTTCTTTCGATAGAACGTATCCCAGAAACAAAACACTGTGCGTCATGAACACACACTTCTTTGTTGCAGCATAAAATTTCTCCTGTCGTAGAATCAACAGTACTTCACGCAAATGCTGGACATGCTTTTCCATACTCCCACTATAGATCATAATATCATCAAAGTAAACTACCACAAACTTCCCAATGTATGGTTTGAAAATCTAGTTCATCACTCTCATAAAAGTACTCGGTGCATTCGATAAACCAAACAGCATAACCAACCATTCGTACAAACCTTCCCTGGTTTTAAAAGCAGTCTTCCACTCATCACCCGGCCTTATACGAATCTGATGGTATCCAATCTTCAAGTCAAGCTTCGAAAACACAACTGCTCCACTCAACTGATCAATTAAATCATCAAACCTAGGCATAGGAAATCTGTATCTCACAGTGATCTTGTTCAGAGCCCGACTATCCGTACACATCCTCCACGAACCATCCTTCTTGGGCACCAATAAAGCAGGCACTACACAAGGACTCATGCTCTCCTGAACACGCCCCTGTTCTAACAACTCTTCCACTTGCCTTCGCAACTCCTCATGTTCCTTTGGACTCATTCGGTAATGTGGCCTGTGTGGTAATACTGCCCCTGGCACAAGATCAATCTGATGTTGAATATCCCTCAACGGTGGTAACTCCGTTCGTAACTCTTCAGGAAACACATCACTGAATTCTTCTAATAACGGCTTTACTTCCTCTGGGATTTCAACAAATTCAGTCGTTTCACGTCCAATCAACAAAAATACTTCTGGACTCTCTTCTACTTCTTCAACAAATTCTTTCAAAGTCAACAAAGTTTTAAGCTCCTCAATCTCTTTTGACTTGATTTCTCCTTGTTGTCTCTTCTTTGGAACTAAAATAATCTTAACACCTTCAAACATAAAACAGTAGCTATTGGTTCGACCGTCATGCTGCACTGCTCGATCATACTGCCATGGTCTTCCCAAAAGTAAGTGACAAACATCCATCTCAACTACATCACACCAAATCTCGTCTTTATACTTCTTCCCAATAGAAAATGGAACTCGAACTCGCCTTTCCACCTTCACCTCTCCTCCTTTTCTCAATCATGCTAACTTGTAAGGATTTGGATGTTTCTCCATTTTCAGCTTCAACTTCCTTACAGCTTCAGTAGAAAGAATATTGTCACAACTTCCTGCATCAATCACAAATTTGCAAACCTTCCCCAGAATAGTGCACGTTGACTGAAAGATGTTACTCCTCAACCAACTAGCCTCTTCTTCTTGCTTCGGTATTAAACAAGACCTCCTCATCATTAGATTACATCCTTCATCTCCTGACGCAACATCCTATTCATCCTCCTCAGCTGGACTAGAATAACCATCATCAACATTCTCACCTTCAGCTTCAGCAATCATAGTTCGCTTCTTTGGCTTTGGACATTCATTACTCTTGTGTCCGACTTCCTGGCAACTGTAACATTTGAAACTGTTATTGACCATTGCCTTCGCAACTTCATTCACAACTGGTTTACTGACAGCTTTAGAAACATTGGAACTCCCACTAGCACCCTTGTTCTGAATATTGGAACTTGTAAACACACCACCACCTCGTCTTCCCTGCTTCTCCCAAGCCAACGCTTTCTGATGTGCTTCTGCTATAGATCTAGGATCAAACATATTCACCATATCTTAAATCTGCATCCTCAACCCTCCAACAAATCAAGCAGTCAGCTGTTCCTCTGTCTCCATAATGTCATTTCGAGCAATCAGTTGATAAAATTCATCAGCATAATCATTAACAGTATTTGTCCCTTGCCTCAGATTCTGCAACCTCTGATACATGAGTGATTGATAATTGTAAGGCAAAAATGTAGCTTTCATCAGTTTCTTCATCTTCTCCCATGACTCAATCTTCGACTTCCCCATCCGTTTTCGTGTTAGTTTGGTTTGCTGCCACCATGCCATAGCTCTCCCCCTCAACCTAGTAGCAACCAACTTCACTCGACGATTCTCCGGAACCTCTTTGAAATCAAAGATCTCTTCAACATTAGACAACCAATCCAAAAATTCTTCTGCTACCATTCCACCTTTGAATTCTGGAATTTCCATCTTCATACCCGATTCCCAACGACGATCATCATCTACATCCCTAAATAAATTTCGAACTTGGTCTCGATCTCGATAATGAAAACTAGCTCTATCACCATCTTCATCAAAATCAAATGTACGTCTATGTCGATCTCCACCATCAACATCCCTTCGATCACGCATGTCTCTTCTGTTATGTCTCTCTTCATCACGATATGGCTCATCTTCAAACTCATGTGGAGTTCTTCTCTCTTCATGTCCATAGTCATGGTGATCTTTCTTTGATGCAATTGATGTTTCTCTTCTTTCTCTAAAAGATTGTGGCGACACCCTTCTCGCTTCCGTAACCGTTGGCGAAACTCTGTTTCCTCCATGGTTCGAGATTGGCGATCTCCTCCTTTGAGTTTGATTCATGTCAATCATCAACTTCTCTAGCTTTCCAATACCTTCATCAAACTTCTCATTGATACGTTGTTCTATTTGCTCGGCTTCTTCTCTTCTATACAACGCTTCAACATTTTGATGACGATTAGCTCTCCTTGGCGGCATGATTTAATCAATACAAACACTTCAAAACTTCACAAATATTCAACTCAAACTTGAACAACAATCACGGCTACCACTAGCTCGAACAATATGCAACGACCTAAGGCTTAGGTCGGCTCGACTCAAACAAAGCACGGCTCAATATCAAACTTTGGCGTGCAAACTCCCACGGCCAAATTCAAACAACTTCCACACTTTGATCCAAAGTGGAATGGACCGAAAGTTCTCCTCTTGGTGCAACAAACTATGAACACGATGAACACCAAACTTCAAACTCCTTGGCTCCAAGACTCGTCTTAGCTATGATTGGCTAAGTCAAGCTCTGATACCAAAAACTGACGCAGCGGATATTAACAAAACGATATAGATCGATGAAAGTAGAAAATGGTGGATTGAAGATACTGAAATACCCAAATTCGTTGATCACAAAGATACCAAATTCTAGCTATCTTCGACACATTGATCGCGCACGATACCGTGAAAGAAGATCTACAATCTTCAAACGTTGATCAAGCGCACTTGATACCGTGAATTGGCTTCAACGATCGTTGATTTGAGCGCACTCGAATAACCGAAAGTGGAGATAGGAGATCACACTCAACTACCAATTTAGATGAAAGCACACAGCAATCAAACAAGTTTTTATTCAACAATCAACCACCTTCAAGTTACAATGCACGCCCTATTTATAGCCCTTTTACAACCCAGACCCTTAAGTCGTACACGACTTACGACTCATCCTTGGGTCGGCAGTGACTCATCAGTAGTGACTCAATATAGACGACATACGACTCACGACTCAACTTAGATCGCTAGCGACCTATCCATATACGACTCAATTGATTACACGACTTGACAAACACATAGCGACGAAATACAAGATGACCTACGAGTTACGACTCATCAACACTATAACATCAAGCGACTCAACCATATTTACAACACGAGTTACGACTTAAGAAAATACATCACAACAACGACTTAACTGTTACCAACGACTCAATATATTACGACTTAAAATGATATGACTTAATCAAGCCACGACTTAAAACAGCAACGACTTAAGAAACAGCTTCAGGACATCTTCACGCGACCTAACTTGGACGACTTAAGACTTCTACGACTTAACATGAGTCGTAACTCGTCGGCAGCTTGAAGGAACGGTAACTTCCCATGACTCAGCTAAGTCGTAACCCGCTTCCGACTTAAGGCCTTCAACCATTGGAACTTCTTCTTGCTTTTTGTTAAGTCGTGGACGACTTATAGCCATGCCGTTAGATCGTGTGCGACTTATATCTTCCTTAAGTCGTATGCGACTTATCCCTTGGAAAATTATGGGTTGCATACTTTCATCCCTGGCCTGATCTGCATCAGTAATTATCGTAACAATTGGAACTAAATATTATGAAATTGAGATAAAGTTAAAATGGGAAAATGTTAATACAGGTTAATAAATAACTAATTTAGTGCCATCCCATTCAATTGAAACTAATTGTAAGGTTACAACTGATTGTAATTAATACATTGGGAACTAGTTCCAAGTGTTTTAGTTGACCAAATAATACGAATTAAACTGTAATTTGATAAAATAAATGTTAGTGTAAAGTAAAGAAATAATTGGAAATAATGTCAATTCTACTTATAATATGACAATTGGTTGAATAACAGGAATGGGAATAAAGTTTTATCAATATATTGGAATTTAATTTATGATAATAGGATTAATTGCAATTAAATGAAATTAAATATTTAAATATTACATAAATGGAAATTTCGATGAAATCTAAGAATATTAATGTAAACAATCATGAACCAATATTAACTTCATCCTTTTGATAATAATGGATTGAATAATAGAGTGAAAGGTCAATTAAATGGGATTATGGAAAAATTAAATTTGTAATTTCTACAGTTATTGAAATTGAAATTAAATACGGTAATTAGTGAAAAAATTAATGTTGAATTAATATAGAAATTTGTTTTAAGTTATTATAATTGTCTAAGAAATCAAATGTGATAAAATTTATAAATTATAGAATTTAGATCGAAATAGTGATTTAATTAATTTAATATTAATTTATTTAATTAACTGGAAAATAGCCATTTTGGTCACTGACCCAGATGGATCCATAACGGTGAATTATTGCAGGATTTTAAGTTTCATAACGATAGGACTTGTCGTTCGATCGTACGGGCTTGAAACGCCTTGAAATAAATTAAATTGAAATTAATTGAAATCAATTTGAAATAACTTGATTTTTTTATAACTTCTTCATAGGATGGAATTTGGACTCGAAACCTATTCCATTGATTTTAAAATGTTCAAAAACGTATATTTTGATATATGGGTTGACCCATTTTCGTTTCGGAATCCAAACTTTTTCGCTAAATTGTTTATCCCATTGCTCATGTATATTCAGTATATTATGTATTATCATTCCGCTATGAGATTATACTGTTGTGCATTGTCGATGTTTAGTATACTTGATTTTAAAGCTTTTTGAACCAAATCATTATATTAAATTTTCAATATTAATTTCAATGCGTTTCCATCTCGTACGACCAAACCGTAAATTCAATCGCTACGAAAATTTAAATTTGATAATGATACAGTGTCACGGATCTAATGAAACCTGTTTCGTCGAATTCCAAGACTGTGCCCGAAAGGCTATTTTAACACGTCGATTTAATCGACGATTTTCAAAATTTTCGGAATCACTTGAAATTCCAGTTTCAAAAACTTACTAACTCAATTCTAATTCAAATAGAATTTACATCAACATTAGAAATCATTTCGATTCATATTTAATTCAAATTTCAATTATTTGTACTATTTTCTTGTTACGATAAATAGCTATATTTAAAATTTAAATTCATTCTATCATTTAAACCAAAATCTTCATATTCCAAAAGTCAACTTATATTCCAAATCAATGTTTAAAACCATTTAAATATTCAGAATCAAAACACGGAAAATCCTGATCGTTACATTATATATAGAATATAAAGATGTAATTCTATAAACCGATAAATTCATTTGTGACTGTTTGATGATGACTGGATGTTTTACTGCTTGATTGATCGATTGTTATGGTTGTGCATATTATCATTTACTGATTAATTAGTTGTGCTCGGCCAATTTACGAGCTTCTGACTTTTGTTATTGAATTTGAACAGTGCATAACCAGCGGTAAGTAATTTACTTTTCATGCATGGGAAGGGTAGAAATTGTAATCTTTTGTAGATGTTGGAACAAACACCGGGTGAATTTAGTTTCACAATTTGACTATAAGGCGTTCAACGACAATGTTAGGTTAAAATTTATTGTTAGATTAAAGTTATTTATTTTTAATCCAAACTAAGAATTATGATGTTTGAAATGAATATTATATAAGATAATGACTCATACGAATATGATTTGTGACTAAAAATGGAAATTCAATATGGAAATTTGAGAGTTTGAACTCTAGGAGTTTTGAAAGTGTTTTCTAAGATTTTGAAAAAAATATAATAGTATTAAGTATTTTCCATACTAAAATGTTTTCAAAGTGATTTCGAAAGAAATAAATTCAGAAATTACTTCTGCCGCTGGAAAATAATTTCGGTGATGATTGCGACATCATCGGTGTTTTTTTCGAGATTCAAAGTGGTGGAGGCCATTTTAGTAGCTTTGCTACTCGTTTTTTATGAAACTGATTTGATTCAAATTCTAGAAGTATGATTTGATATTCGAAAGACATGTATATATTTATTTCAAATGATTGAAATAAAACTCGATATTCTCTTCTCGAGTTTCTATTGAATAATATTATGAACACATGTATCATATGCATTAGGATTGATTGGTTGATTGGTTATGCATCTTGTTGAGATGGCTGATTGCTGATTTTCAATTTTAGATTGGAATTTTATTTTTTTTCCGACTATTCTAAATGGTCGAACACTTCCAAAATAGAGAATTAATTTTCACATCTAAGTATTTTGGAAAGTATAGTAAGTTTGGTTTGGAAAATTTTAAAGTAAAGACTAATAGAAGGTGAACATATGATTTCAAAACTTGAAAACTCAAATATAAAGCAAAGATCAAAGTTCAAATCAAGTACAAGATTCAACTCAGTTTAAAAGTAAATCAAACAACCCCAGTTCAACTTATTTCAAACCTGGAACAAAGACATTCCAGTTCAAGGACAAAATCAAACAATAAAGCAATAGATCAGAGCATCAAAACCAAACTTTGATTCAAATTCTTTTCAAAGCAAATTCAACTTCAATAACTAAGAACAGATAAACTCAGCAATCAAAAACAACATTCTAAGTTTCTGTTCAACAATTTCCATGCAAAAACTTCTCTGTTTTTTCCAAACTCAGGTGAGCAAACTCCCCTCAATCTGATCTTTAGCATGAAGCTATGAAAAATGTTTGTATGTACGTAAATTTGTTTGAATGCATACAAGTATGTATATATATGTGTAGATATAGAGGCGCATGTCTGGAAAACAAGCAAAAACTTGCCTCTATTCATACATTCCAGTTTTTAAAACCTGTTTGAAATTTAAATCATCCCACCCAAACAATTTTAGGTTTTGTTTGCTGAATGAAAAATGTTTATATGAGTACATCTTTTTTAAAAATAAATCCAAGTGAAAATATTGAGTAAATGATTTTAAAATAAGAAATCACAGGGGAAAATTATACTAAGTCAGAAAATCAATTGTTACAATTTCATGCTTTTACTTTATCATCTAGTTCGAGCTTGAAAATGTTGATTTTTGAAACTAATATCATAATTTTTAATATTGGGAATGCTTGGGTTTGTCGAATTGACCATTTTTAGGTTTTCTGCTAAATTCCGTCAATCAACGTTGAAGTGGATATCGGGTTCAAGGTAGGAGGTAGCCTAGGTGGTGAGGGTTCACGAAAATATGGTTGTAAGGTTTGTAGTGCACCGTGGTAGCCAGAAATTGACGAACTAGGGTTAGGTTCATAGTTTTGATGGCTGAGCATTTGCGATTGGTGCATCGTCGAGGTTGGATCGGGTTTGATCATGAAGGGGGAAAACGACGCATGGTGATGCAGCTCTGCCCTGGGATGGTTCGACGGGTGTTCGTTGGTCGATCGTGGCGGCACGTTGTGGTTTTTAGTCGATGGTTTAGTTCCAAATTTTGGTTGATCGGCTCATGTCTGGATTATTAAACAAATCGATAGTGATGGATGGTCGAGTCGTCGTCGGAGGTGATCAGCGACTTATGGGTGGTCACCGTGATGACTGGAGGTGGGTTAGCTGAGGCATACATGTGCACGAGGGTATATGCTTGTCTTGGTGTTTGTGTTGTTTGGGAAGATGAAGGGAAACTTGGGTAGAAGCTGGTGTAGGTGATGAGATAACTCGAGCCTTGAATCGGGTAGTTCGAATGTTGAAACTGTATAACAGGATTTTCAATTTAAACTAAAATAATGTTTTAAAAAGGAAAGGAAAGGAAGAAGACGGAAGGAGCTCAGGGAAAACTCGAGAAAGAATTGAACTTTTCTCGTGAATTTAGCTTTTGGACTCGGGGTTTATTTAAATCGTATTAACCAAGTTTTAAAGTTTGGAAAAATGAATAAGGTTTCAAACGAATATTTCCAAGTTCAAAAGTAAATTATTAAACAGGATTTTAACCGAGTTTCAAAGTTTAAATTTTAAAGTTAACAAATTGTTTTGGTGATGAATAAATATGTGTTCGTTAATTAATGTAATTAATTAACAAGTGTTTTGAAATATAATGAAAGAAGTTAAAAAAAGATAATCACTTAATGTAAGTTAACTTATTTATGTGATTAATTAGGAATGATCACTTATTGTAATTAATAAAAGGTAATCAATTAAATGGTAATTAATTAAGGGGTAATTACTTTGTGTAATTACATTAAAGGATCATTGATCTATGTGACGAAGTAATTAAAGGTAATTAATTGCTTAAAGATAATTACTTAATTAAAAGTAATCCATTAATGGTTAAAGTTCATTAAGTGATTAAGGATAATTATTTATTAATTAAGAATAATTAATTAAATTGTAATTAATTAAGAATTAATTAATGTAATTAATTAATGATAATTAACTAAAGAATAATTAATTATCAATTGATTTATTAATTAATTAAGGTTGATTAATTAATAAAAAAGGTTAATTTATAAATGATTAAAGGATAATTAATTCAAAAGGTTAGTAATTAATAAATGTTAATTAACCAGGATTAGTAATTTATTCATAATTAATTAGTCTGATTTAAATACCAAAAGTGACGACTCGGATTTTCGCGCTTCAAAATCGACATTCATACCTTTCTCGTATTCGAATGCCGCAGATTCAAACGTTCAAATATGATTTGTAACGAATGCGATTTTATCGGGATCCGAAGGTCGGGATTCTTACGTCCACTATATCAAATGCCGCATAATTGAATGCCGAAAAACCAAATTGTTAGGGTTAAAAATAAGAGGTAGAAGAAAAGGTTAGAAGAAGTAAGGAAACAGAACAGAAACAATATCATAATCTCGCAGTCGCAGCGGAACAACATACAATAGATAAATGAATAATCTTTAAAACAAAGAACTATATCAGTTATTACATTACATCACATCATCATCAGAGTGTACAACAATAATATACAACACAATAAAACAATGGACAGCTATACAAACATGTCCCTACAAGTGAATTTACAGCGGAAAGATATTATCATATACAAGTAATACATCTCCCCATCCAGCTCGCCACTTGAGCTCCATAGCACTTCTAAATCCAGAATGACCTGATAACCTGACTCTAGGCCGCACATGTGGAAAATTATGGGCACCCAGAGTTTAGGAAGATAACAATAAACTCTAGGTCGGTCATGGGACTGGTGTGAGAACTCAGAACATTTATTTTTCTTTTAAAACAACAACAAGGGAAGTGAAAAATATCCGCAATGCTTTTGGAAAATGAAATTACCATAAGGCCTCCCCACACACACACACAATGCAAACGCAGAATTGGAGCAGATTTCTCCTTATGATAGTCAAAGATGCTTACTACGCAAAAACAAATCATTTTTTTGATGTTATTATTAGTGCATAGTGTAGAAAGCATTTCGAAAATAGAATATAAATCTTAGCCAGCATAGACATTCCGAACTACGCCAATTATAGCTACCATCCAAACAGTAGGGCGCCACCATAAGTGAATGGCAGGTTCTACAACTAAAACTGTACAAGGCTCGCATTGTTTCTTTCGATTTTCCAACAAATGGTCAGGCTAAGGAACTTCCTATTGCCACATGGGATCTCCTTTGGCGGGACGTCCCGAGAACTTAACCAGCTCTCTGCAAACACAAGGCCGGGTTACCTCTGTAACTAGGTAACTACTACACGAATATGCCACCTCCCGGCCCTTTGGGACCTTTATCCGAGGGCCCTCGATAACCAAGCAACAACTACACAGAAAAATGAGATTGGAGCAACCACATAGGTTAAGCATCAGGGCTCCATACCTGACACCACCCTTTTCCAGAAGGAAATGACATACCCTAAAGGGTGCGACCCTCATAACCTTGCCGCATATTCCTGTTTCGACCATTTCCAAGTTGTGAGGTCTGACGAAGTCTTGTCCACAATGCTACGCTTTTTCACAAAGCCATGCTTTGATCAACAAATGATCAATTAATAATCATCGCACAGTAACACTCAACATGCCACATTACCAAATTGGGAATATATTGCTGATAACCTTCAACTACATAACCTATAAGGGTGTTAAGCTAAGAGAATAAATTCTCCGCCATCAACAGAGATGTATTTGAAAGAAATCTGCTTTATATCTCAAAATGTAATGTCAGACACGTAACCATACAAGTCTGTTACGGGTTCGAACAGAACGAAAGGCACTTCAAAAGAAGTACTTGCAATCCAGGTATTTACAATCTCGATCGAATTTGCTATCACAAAGGAAATGTCCATACCGTAGCTAACGGTGCAGAGACAATCGATAGGTCATCCTATCATTTTCACAAATACCCGGCCTTCACCACCGGTCTTCAATGCTATCCATTATGTCGTATCACTATTCAGAATGGGTAATCCAAATAACGAGCGCAATAATTTAAAAATAAGTGTAGCATTCAATTTCAACCAATTCACAACAAATAGCCATTTAAGGGTCAATATTGATAGTCGGTTATTTAACTATCAATCAATATTCATGACATAACCCGATTTCAAATAATTTCCCCAAATTATTTATTTTCTAAAATATCTTTACAAGATATAATTTCCACACTTTAACCATTTTCCAAATCAATTTACATCCTTACAACTTTCATTTCAAAATGGTTCATGTAGACCAATTAAATAAATCCTTACCGATTTATTAAATTTACGTTCCAAATTCGTAAATTTATTTCCACACTTTTAAAAATAAATCAATGTTTATTTTTAAAACAAATTTCCCTTATAAATTTCCATTGTGAATTTACATTTCCAAATATTCACCTTTTATACGATTTCTCAAATCGATTTCAATTATTCACTTTCAATTTATCTTTAAAAGATAAAATCTCTAAACATTCACTTCATATTGGAAAACATTTCCACACTTATTTAATAATAAGTAATTTACAAATCTGTTTATTTCCAACATTTGGAAAATATTCAATATACTTAAATCCAAATTAAGTATATATTTTATTCCTTAACGAAAACTTCCCTTAAACACATTTATTTGGGTCAAAACGAATGTTACGTAAAACATCGTTACGACAACCCAAACTCACTAATATAGGGATTCGAAATTAAGATAGATATATAAACCCCAATACTATATAAAACTTTTACTTTCGGAAATCATTTACTATAACAAGAGTGTTATAGTCCACCAATTCCTTCTATTTCTCGAAAACGTCTATTTCAACAATTAATGTTGAAATCTATGGTTTCGATACTTTATACATTTTAAAACATCTTTAAATCGTTTTAATTCTATTTAAAATATCACTTCCCTAAAATATTTCTTTAATATATTATTCACCGTCCAAAATCGTGAATATACTTCATTAACGAAATTCAATTTCTACATATTTTATTTAAAGGATTATCCACAGTCCCAAAATCGTGGATATATTTCTTAAATAAGCTATACTAACTAACTTATCCAAAATAAGTCGATTTGGGATTTATAAAGCAACGTTTATAAATTCCTATCCATATCCCATTTACACACCAAAATCCAATTTATAGGTTAATTACTTATGTATCTTTTATTTTACAAAATCTATTCATTTTGTAATTTCACAATTTATAAATCTATATATTTCATCCACTGATGAAATCCATTTACATTTCCTTTTAATAGTTATAAAAACTCGTTTTATAATTCTAATATTTTAATTTATAAATATCAATTTTATAAATCTTTTATATAAATCATTTACAATGATTCAAAAATCCCAATTTAAACCATTTTCTAAATAAATCAACTACTTATTTCAAAAATCACATTTCAGTTATATTTCACAAAAATCAAAATTTTTATGACATAAAAATTTCAACGTTTATTTATTTAAAATGAATCAATTCCAAAATTAAATTTTATTATGAATTCTCAACTTAAATTTTCAAAAATCAAATTTTATTTGTTTGTGCCAAAATTGGTCACAAACAACCAATACCGTGAAAACACCCGTTTATCAACACGGCTCAGCAACAATCAATATGGAATTCAGATCTAAGCAACAACAATCACGATAATTCACAAATAACAATCACAAACGCAGGATTTATAGTGGTTCGGCGATCTCGCCTACGTCCACTTTGAAGGTTCTCTCTTTATTGATTCACTTGATGATATTAATCGATTACAGGGGATTACAGTTGATGATAGCTTTCAAATCTGAATACAACAGCGATAATGAAGTATGGAATTCAATCTGGTAGAGCCTGGACGTTCGATGGCGGAAGCTCCGAAAGATCCCCATTTTTGAAGGCTTCAGGGTGCTATTTATAGGCGTAGGAGGCCCAGATCTCGCTCAAACTTCGGGAGACTTCTTCTGGCACGAGATTGGGCCTACGCGACCGACCCCACCAAGTTTCGGCTCGATCTGTCATCGATTCGAAGTGATTTCGAACCCATCAACAAATGGTCCAATCAAGCTGAAACTTGGCAGGAACAATCTTTATCATGTATGGAATCTACTGTGAAAATTTCGTTGCATTTAGATCAGTCGTTTAGGAGATATGATCGATTCGAATTGGAGTTTTTCGGCTGGCTGTGTAGTTCGAATCCATCCCTTCGAACCCATCCCTTTGAATCCATCAGCTCACGTGGCCTTGTGATGAGGTGGCGCGCGTCTTTCGAGTCGATCCGGTCTTCCCTCCTTGTTGAGCGCTTCGTCTCCATGAATCTTGCCGTCTTTGCATCATGGGGTGACCCGTCATCCAAGCTAGTTGACTTGGTGGATACGAACAAATGAATATTCCTGGGTTCGAACGCGACCGATCCGAACCGAGGTGTCCCAACGGGTTCGAACTTGATCGATTCGAACAACATCGGTTCGAAGTGACTTGGGTTCGAACCTGGTGGGTTCGAATGGATTCGAACATAGTCATGCAAGGATGGATTCGAAGTGAGGTCTTGCCTGATGGAGTCGAGGCAAAGGAACTTCTCATGGGTTCGAAGCTGATGGAGTCGAAACAAGACGCTCTGATGGGTTCGGCTTGGATCGATTCGAAGGTGATGGCTTCGAAGTAGTTGGAGTCGAATCAATGGATTCGAACATAGTCTCTGGCCATCGGTTCGAACTATGGGTTATCCTATGGGTTCGAACCGAACATGGGCCATCTTTCTCAAATTGAATCCATCATATCTTGAGCGTACGAACTCGGATTAACTTGAAACATGAAACGCTGGCTCTCGTGGATTTGCTTGTCATGTCTTGTCGATTCTGGCACAATCCGGACTCGGACAAAATTCATCGATATCCACAGCGAAGCGAAGTACAACCAATCTCTGAGATGAACTGTTTCTTGTCTTCGAACAATCTTTTGGTATCACGGCTTTGCCAAAAAGCAGGATAACATTTGCCCCCCAAAACATGCCTTGCGGTAGGAAGGTGTGTTTTGCAATGCCTTGAGTTGGATGTTCATATCCTATCACCAACCTGTAAAGAATTTGATAGTTTCATATGTCCTCCAATGACGATCGTTCGGGATCGAGCTATTTGGGATGAAGCGCGTCCGTTCATGGTCAAGCGCCTAACTTCAAATGATGACCGTTCGTGATTGAGTCGCTTGAGGTGAAGTGCGACCGTGCGCGGTCAAGCGCATAAATCCATGCGTCGTTCGTTCAGGATCGAGTCATCTGTGGTGAAATGTGACCATTCAAGGTCAAGCGCTTAACCTCAAATGACGACCGTTCGGGATCGAGTCATTCGAAGTAAAGTGCGACAGTGCGCGGTCAAGTGGCGGACCTCAAATGACGACCGTTCGCGATCGAGCCATTTGAGGTGAGATGAGTTGTGTCGTTCGGGGCGAGTCGTGACCGTTCGCGATCGTGTGCCGTTTGAGGCGTTTTTGTGACCGTTCGAGGTCGGGTGCCGTTCGTGGCGAGTTGTGACTGTTCGAAGTCGGGTGCTGTTCGTGGCGAGTGGTGACTGTTCAAAGTCGAGTGTCGTTCGAGGCGAGAAAGTGTGCCCGGGAGGATTTGGATTTATCGATACCAGGCTTACGTTCGCGTGGGTCCCTGGATCGTTTGTCAGGGCGGTTTGTCGCCATCTCAGAGCATGCCTAAGGACCGTTCACGACCCCGTACATGTGTAAGTAGCTTAGCCATTTCAGAATTATCAAAATCAAATATCTATTCCACAGATGAATTTTAAAAACAGAAATTTCCAAACAAACCAAGTTTAAATGTTCAAATCAACATGAAACAAAAGCAATGCAAGGATGTCAAAGTGTAAGTTCCCACTACGAAACAGTCAATGACCATTCAGAGCATTCTTGGAGAACATTCGCGATCTCGTACATGTGTAAATGATTTAGTTGCGTTAGTGGAAGCTTGAGACTTGTTCATCATTATTTTAATTAATTGATAACCAAACGATGTCCTGGTTCAGGGTTGCCCCTAGCTGATGTGGACGTTGGCCGCTCTAGCTCCACCGCTGAAGCTCGCCTGCTCACATACTGAAGGAGCATACCGTTCCTGATATGCCCTTCCACCTCGTCCTTCAAATGCCTACAATCATTAGTGTTATTACCATTTAATTCATGAAATACACAAAACTTATCTGATCTCTTTTTGTCAGAAGTTGGATCCCTTCGTATCGGTTTACGATAGGGAACCTGCTCTTTGGTATCCTGATAAATCTTCTCCAAACTCTCAGTCAGCTCATTGTAAGTAGTGAATCGCGGATCCCTCCGTTGCCGTTTTGACCTGTCATTATAATCCTCAGCCATTCGTTTTCCTTTATCCTTGCCTGAGTCCTTTTCGAAAGGCTTTTTGTCTTTAAGCATATAAACTTCTATTCACTCTCCTTCTACTCTTTCCGCATTCGCATCCTCTAATCGTAAAAACTTTTCTGCCTCGTTGTAAAATTCCTCTAGATCCACGGGTGGATCTTTCGTCAATGAATTTTTGAACTCTGTGCCGTCAGCTACTCCGGACACAGCTGCCATCACCACCATAGATGGATCTGCTCGATCCACCGAAGCAGCTGCTGCATTGAATCGTGCTAGATAGCTCCTCAAGGTCTCTCCGGCCTTTTGCTTTAGGGTTGCCAAAGTCATAACATTCTTGGGTCTTGTAATGTGAACCCGGAATTGCCTCATAAATCTCTCAATTAAACCATTCCATGTTCCGATGGATCCATTCTCCAATTGTCTAAACCACAATGCAGCAATATCCGCCAAGTACAATGGAAAGCACTCGGCCATAACTTCCTCTGATGCCCCCATCACTTCCTTATGCCTCATATACTTCGTTAGATGAACCGTGGGATCTGTTCTCCCGTCGTACATGTCCAATGATGGTAATTTGAAATCCGGTGGGTTTCTAGCTCGTCTGATTGCTGGAGTAAAAGGACTCCTATTAACATCTTCCAAATCCTTATTCACTAATCCGCCTCTCATGGCTCGCCTGACTATCTCCGCCAATCTGTCATTGTCCCCGAGATGCAACCTTCACTCATCACTTTCGACCTGCCCCCCGAGTCCATGAGGGAAATCTGGGATCTGCTCCCTTGACCGAGAGTTCACTCCTCGACTACTCCCGGGTTGTGCAGATGTTCCTCTCTCTCTCTGAAATTGGGTCAACGTTCTCCATGGGTGTGCCCCCTAGTTCAGGTGCTACGCCGGATGGTCCTGCTCCGTTATGGACTCCATTAGCTTCTCTATTTTGTGCTCCAAGCTGTCCTATTTGTTGAAATAAACTCTGGATCAACTCCTCTTGTTTCTTCATTATTGTTTCCATCTCGTCCCTAGTGATGAAGATCGAAGCTTGATTCGCTCCTGAGGAAGCCTCTTGACTTCCTTGGTGTTCGCTCCTCTCTGGCCTTTGCTTCTTACTTGTTCGTCTCGTTATAGCTCTTAGATCTGAACTTTCAAACTTTCTGGACCAACTTCTAATTGGTAGAACTCCTGAATTAGCCTTCTCAGTGAAAGCACCAAAATGTTTATGCCCAAATTGGTCACAAACACCCAATACCGTGAAAACACCCGTTTATCAACACGGCTCAGCAACAATCAATATAGAATTCAGATCTAAGCAACAACAATCACGATAATTCACAAATAACAATCACAAAAACAGGATTTATAGTGGTTCGGTGATCTTTCCTACGTCCACTTTGAACGTTCTCTCTTTATTGATTCACTTGATGATACTAAACAATTACAGTGGATTACAGTTGATGATAGCTTTGAAATCTAAATACAACAGCGATAATGAAGTATGGAATTCAATCTGGTAGAGCCTGGACGTTCAATGGTGGAAGCTCCGAAAGATCCCCTTTTTGAAGGCTTCAGGGTGCTATTTATAGGCGTAGGAGGCCCAGATCTCGCTCAAACTTCGGGAGACTTCTTCTGGCACGTGAGTGGGCCCACGCGACCGACCCCACCAAATTTCGGCTCGATCTGACATCGATTCGAAGTGATTTCGAACCCATCAAGAAATGGTCCAATCGAGCTGAAACTTGGCAGGAACAATCTTTATCATGTATGGAATCTACTGTGAAAATTTCGTTGCATTTGGATCAGTGGTTTAGGAGATATGATCGATTCGAATTGGAGTTTTTTGGCTGGTTGTGTAGTTCGAATCCATCCCTTCGAATCCATCAGCTCACGTGGCCTTGTCCTGAGGTGGCGCGTGTCTTTCGAGTCGATCCGGTCTTCCCTCCTTGTTGAGCGCTTCGTCTCCATGAATCTTGTCGTCTTCGCATCGTAGGGTGACACATCATCCAAGCTAGTTGACTTGGTGGATAGGAACAAATGAATATTCCTGGACCGATTCGAACCGAGGTGTCCCAATGGGTTCGAACTCGATCGATTCGAACAACATCGGTTCGAAGTGACTTGGGTTCGAACCTAGTGGGTTTGAATGGATTAGAACATAGTCATGCAAGGATGGATTCGAAGTGAGGTCTTGCCTGATGGAGTCGAGCCAAAGGAACTTCTCATGGGTTCGGGTCGAAACAAGGCGCTCTGATGGGTTCGACTTGGATGGATTCGAAGGCGATGGCTTCGAAGTAGGTGGAGTCGAATCAATGGATTTGAACATAGTCTCTGGCCATCGGTTCGAACTATGGGGTATCCTATGGGTTCGAACCGAACATGGGCCATCTTTCTCAAATTGAATCCATCATATCTTGAGCATACGAACTCGGATTAACTTGAAACTTGAAACGCTGGCTCTCGTGGATTTGCTTGTCATGTCTTGTCGATTCTGGCTCAATCCGGACTCGGACAAAATTCATCGATATCCATAGCGAAGCGAAGTACAACCAATCTCTGAGATGAACTGTTTCTTGTCTTCGAACAAACTTTTGGTATCATGGCTTTGCCAAAAAGCGGGATAACACTATTTATTTTCGGCATCTAACGATACCAAAAATATATTCAGCTAAAATTTAGCCTTTAACGATTTCAATCACAAAGATAATCATGCATATTATAAATAGATCAACACACAACATTGAAATAAATTCAATTATTTGAGGAATCCAGTTGGATCCCTCCAACCTGTTTCCCTGCATCCAAAGATGTTAACACAATACCAATTCCGCTTCGAGATAAAATATCGCGGTATATGGGATTTATAAAATACTATCTGCTATTATGCGGCACAATAAGGTCTCATCCGCTCTATAATGCGGGAAAATCAACTCCAAGTACATATATAATACCAATTCCATTCAAGTTGGAATTATCGCGGTATATGTTTTTAATAAATAACCTCCACTTAATATATGGCGTATAGGGTCTATTTCAATATAACAGAAAATAATTGTCATCAAATCACACAATCAAGCAATTTTAAATCTAACTATTTAAATTTTGAATCGAAACAATTCGATTGAGTGAGAAGTTCTCACCATGGGTTTCTGATAATAGTTGTAGCATTTTATTTCGAACAAAATCAAACGTGCGTTTAATTTTACCCGAAATTTTCACTAGCTCCAAACGACTCCAAACCAGCTCCATAGCGTAATGCTCGACAAAACGATTGCAATGCAATTCGTTTCGTAATTGTTCGACCTCGTATGAAAGAGATATTGATTTTTTTAAAGTTCATACGAATTATAACTTAATTAAATTACAATTTCTTTTATAATTTTATAAACCTAAAACCATAGCCGTTGGATCACAAGCCCTAGTATCCAGGCCCTCCCCCCTTTATTCCATCTCCAGTATCTCGTTCACGACATAGAACCCATGAAGCCGCCACTTTTCATCAATTATCGAGCCACCAACAAACATCGAGTTGTTGATCAGGGACCACCACTAGAACGCCCTCGACAAGTGCTACCCACGGCCACCACGGCTTGAAGCTCGGCCTTGCCTTGACCTCGTGATGCATGCGCTACTTCCTGATGAACGCAAGCCATTTGCCGCCAATCCATTTGCCTAAATTCGATCCCCACCGTTGGATACGTAGCTCTCGTTGTGCTCTTTAACTTTGCAGTTGGAAGTTTGTTGGATCGGCGTGTGGATTTGAAAAAAATTAGAGGATAAGGAAGTGATTTTCAGCCATTAATTTGATTACTGGCGGCTAGAAAAGGATTAGGGTTAGGGTTTGCAAATTGTGAGAATTGAGGTGCTTTTACAGAAAACCGACGAACACTATTCATTTCCAATTTTTCGAACTCCAAATTTCGCACGGTGACCGGCGTTTCTAGGGTTTACCCCGCGTTTCGGACACAATGGAATAGGTTTCGGAGGCCAATTCGATCATCTGTGCGAGTTACGGAAATAAACGATCAAATTTAAATTAAATCGATTAAACCAATTTCTATGCGTTTTGGCTTGTCCCGGACAAACCGTAAATCCGATTGACACGAAATTTGAAACCATACAATAATATAACATTACGGATCCGATGAAACTTGTTTCATCGAAATCCGAGACTATTTGAAAAATGACTATTTTCACTAGTCAATTAAATATTAAAATATTCAATTTTCACAAATTAACTTTTAATTCGATTTTAAAAGTTCACAAACATTGTTCTAACTCCAATATGATTTAATATAACTTTATAAATCATTTTCCTTCACATTAAACCCAATTTCCAATTATTTACACTATTTCAACCGATTTAATTATCCAATTAAATCTAAATATTCGAAAAATAAATTATTCGACTTACAAATTTTACTTGTTGATATTTAAAATCAATTAAATATCTGAATTTCAAATGACAGAAATTCTGGGTCGTTACAAACTTCCACCCTTAAAAGAATTTCGTCCTCGAAATTGCCAAGTAAGAAAAAGTTTTGAAATCCATTGACTTTCCAAAGCAAACCGTTTCAAATTTGATTTACAAATCTCTTAAGTGTTTAACTTTTCCAAATCCATAGTTAAACCTCTTACAAAACTTCACTAATATTTTCAAATCCATATATAGTTATCTTTTCAAAATCAACTATATCGTTTAACCTTTAACTTCAAATCAACACTTAGTTTTCACAAAAATTTTCCAAAATTTCTCAAAAATTTTCTAACGCCTTAAATTTTCAAAAAAATTTCGCCATAACCTCCTTTGTATGAAGAAGCTTTTTAATATGACAATAGATGTAAATATATATACATCGACCCACCCGGTCGGAAAAATAGAAAAATAGTTCATATTTCCTATTTTTATTGCGTAGGCGTACCTTTTTAGCATTTTTAAGCAAAGCAGTTATTTATTTAGCATTTTTCGCAACTATAACGAACCAACCATTAGCCCCGGTACCTGTACTTACTCAATATAAACACGAAAGTGACATATATAAGAAGTTATTAACATTTTACTCTTTTAAACAACTACAACACATGCATATTAAAAGAAATGTAACTAAACAAGGTTTATAAACAACTTATATGATTTTGAAATTACTTGTAATTGTTTACAACCAATTCCTATACAACGACATTCAATTATTCATTTTCAATTAGTTTACATTCACTAATTTACATTCATATTGGTTCACTTCTAATTCAAATCAATTTCCATTCAATTTAAAATTACTTAACTTCCAATTTGAATTTAATTGCTTTAGCTTTCAATTTTATTCGTTCAATTGCATATGAATTTCTATTCAATCAATTAACAATAATCTAACAACCAATGTATATCCAATACAACCGAATTTATTCACTTTACATTCAACATTCATATTCACTTTGTTTACCTTCAATTTGGTTCAACATTCAATTAGTCTTAAATGAATTAACACTTATATCCATTATTCTATATCAATTCATTTCATCCGATTGATTAATATTCAATTCATTAGTTCAATTACTAATTTATTTTCGAATAAAGTTGAATCTCCTTTATATAACTCAAGTTCATATTCATTTAATGACTTCATTTCATTAATTCATTTTGATACCAAAATCAACCTCATTCAGCATCACTTAAGTTATATTACATTTAAACATCATTTGTTTAACTTTACTTAAATTTCCATTTGAACAACATATCTAATCCAGTTAAAATCCAATTCAAATTCCAACTCCAAAGTAAATTCTATTTAACTTTCACCACAGTCAATTTCATCACTTATTCAGATTCATACCTCGTTTTGCTTAACAAAGTTGTTTAACCATTTTAATAATTGGTTTTACTTACATCTTCACATTTTATAAGTTATACAACTTATCATTCAACTTCCAAATCTGATTTAATTTATTTAACTTCCTTTAGTTAAATTTCACATCATATATTTATCATACTAATTCAAATTTATTTCAACTTTACCAAAGTTAAATCTTTATTATCTCATGTTATAAGTTCAAAACTTGATTACTTATATTCATCAATTTCAACTTGGATTTTAATTTCCAACTTGTTTATCACAACAAAATTCAATTTCAATTTACTATGGTAGCAAATCCATCACACAAAAACTTGAAAATGATACTGATGATGCTGTATTCATCACCCTTATTATTCCCCAGCAACAGTAGTGAATCCAATGCTTTAAATTCTTTTAAAATTTTCTTTTGTTTATAAATTACATTTATAAATCTTGCTTACATAATTTCACTATTTCACTTTACTTATACAAGATTATTCCACAATTGTAAATTATTTCAATTATAATTCTATACATATAATTCATTTTCTTTTATATAACTTATTCTTTAACAACCGTTACTTTTTATTCAGATTATTCGAACAACTTTAATTCACTTATATATTTTCATATATTTTCAACAATCAAACAATTCAATTTTTACATACACTTTGATAATTGCTGAAAAATTATCCTTTATATATAAAATATAATCGAGTTAAAATTTTTGCTTTTACCCAATTTAAAATGATACTATGTCAGTTTAACTCATTTAAGAGTTTAGAAACCCTTATCGGCGACAGTTAGCTAGACTGCATCGACCAGAATTCATAAACAATCAACTGATAAGTCAACACAATACAAAACAATTTCATATTCACTAACAAATACGCGCTCGTATCTATTATTACACTCAACTAATTCTAGAGTACTACTGACTCTATCTCTAATGAGTAACACACAACAGTGCCATGGTTTTCACTTAACCATATGCTCTGATACCAAGTGTAACGAATGCGATTTTATCGGGATCCGAAGGTCGGCATTCATACGTCCAATGTATCAAATGCCGCATAATCGAATGCCGGAAAAACGAATTGTCGGGGTTAAAAAGAAGAGGTAGAAGAAAACGATAGAAGAAGTAAGGAAACAGAACAGAAACAATATCAGAATCTCACAGTCGCAGCGGAACAATATATAATAGATAAATGAATAATCTTTAAAACAAAGAACTATATCAGTTATTACATTACATCACATCATCATCAGAGTGTACAGCAACAATATACGGCACAATAAAACAATGGAAAGTTATACAAACATGTCCCTACAAGTGAATTTACAGCGGAAATATAATATCATATACAAGTAATACGTCTCGCCATCCAGCTCGCCACTTGAGCTCCATAGCACTTCTGAATCCAGAATGACCTGACAACCTGACTCTAGGCTGCCCGTGCGGAAAATTATGTGCACCCAGAGTTTAGGAAGTGAACAATAAACTCTAGGTTAGTCACGGGACTGGTTTGAGAGCTCAAAACGGTTATTTATCTTTTAAAACAACAACAACAAGGGAAGTGAAAAATATCCGCAATGCTTTTGGAAAATGTTAACTCCTATTTCTACCACGACCTAAAACTCCGCGACCTATAACTCAGCAGCCCAACGACCTAAGAGTACCTGACGACTTAATGGTCTCAACGACCTAACGGCATAATTGTATTAGCGACCTAACTCCACGAAGCAGCTATGCGACCTAAAGACTTAAGCATTGTCACGACCTACGACCTATGGGGAGTAGCGACTTAATTCCTGAAGATATGGAGCGACCTATCAAGCTTTGCGACCTAACAGAGAGCTGCGACCTAAAGACTTAAGCATTGTCACGACCTACGACCTATGGGGAGTAGCGACTTAATTCCTGAAGATATGGAGCAACCTAAAGACTTTATGCGACCTAACTGTCCACCGACCTATGAAGTTTCGCGACCTAAGGGATTCAGCGACCTAAGATCAGCTATGGCTACAGGAAAGTACTCACGACCTAGGGTAGGTCGCTAACGACCTAAACACGTAAATAAAGAGGCCGCCTCTACTATGCCGCTGAGTGTTAGATCGCGCACGACCTAGAACTTCTTGAAAAAAGCATGCGCCTACTCATGAAAAAGGAAAACCGGAGCTTCATAGGTCGGAGACGACCTACGACCTTACTTAGGTCGGTCACGACCTACGACCTAAGTCCGAGCAAAGCCTATAAATACACCCCTAATTCCAACTAGAAAAGGACTTTTGGGCTCACTCTCTTCAAGCGCCGATACTCTGCTGCATTCCAAACCAATCTAACACTTGAAGCTCTCAAGACACTAAGAAAGCTACAAAAAACTTCAAGAAGAGTTCACATACATCCAACATGGATTCAAAAATTCTCATCTTCATCGAAGTTTAGGCTACTTGTTCTAAGTCTCTTGTAATTCAAAGTGTATTATACTTGGGAAGAATTGTATCAGCTTGTAACGAGATCATTAATAAAAGTACTTAAAGTGGACGTAGGCTATACCCTTAAGCCGAACCACTATAAAATTGTTGTTGTTTACTGCTTTTCTGCTATTATCTGCTTGTAATCTGTTCCCGAGCTATCGGGTGGTGCTTTCACAACTACAACTCATACACCGGGGTGTTAGCGTTCAAATTTTAGCGTTAACATTTTTGGTGCTTTCACTGAGAATTGAACTCAGGAAAAATTATCATCATTGCTTCACAGAGATTTGTAGAGAGAATTTCCTTGAAAACCAGAAGTCTGTCTGAGATTATGGCTCCTGGAAGGAAGAGTAGATCTGTCAGATCTGGGAACGTTCAAGAGGGAACATCCGCTTCCCTTGTACCTAATCAACCCACTACGTCTGCTGGGGTTACGAAAGCGGAGTTGGATGCTGTAATATTAGGGCTGAACCAGCAGATAAACGCCCAGAATGCACAATTAGAGGCTCAGAGTGCCCAAAATGCTCTAATTCTGAATAAGTTGAATGATTTGCTCGGGGCAAACAATCAACCGGCTGGTAATGGAAGGAATTATGCTGGCAACATTCATGATGCTAATGAAAGGAATGCTCCTGAAAGGGCTGCCAGTCCCTTTGAGCAAACGCTTCCTGAGGTTGGTGGATCTGGAACTCGAGATGATGAGGAGTATCTTTCTGGAATGGTCCGGCAAATCATGAAAGAAAGTATGCAAAGGGTTGAAGATGAGAAAGAATGGGGTTTCTCCCCAAGTAAAACTCCATTTACTGAGAAAATCTTAAAGGCGGAATTTCCAAGGAAGTTTGTCCCTCCAACTATCCCAGCTTACAAAGGGACAAGTGATCCGAATGAATTCTTGTATAAATATGATTGGCACATGACAGGTGCCAGAGCCTCTGACGAGATAAAGTGCCGATATTTCCCCGTATACCTTGAGGGTGTGGCTCTATTGTGGTTTACCAAGTTGCCAGTCCGATCTATTGATCAGTTTTCAGACTTGACCCGAAAATTCAAGGAGCAGTTCAGACTATATGCTTCAAAGGCCAAGGACATCATGTCGTTGTCGAGTATAGAACAGAATCCTGGTGAATCTATCAGATCTTTCTTGAACCGCTTTAATATAGCGCTGGCAGAGGTGGACAATGCTGAACCGCGAATGATATTGACTTATCTGATGAGGGCTATTGATAAGTCGAGCGAATTTGGGAAATGGCTAAACATGAAGGAGCCAACCTCCCTCGAAAAGTTCTACAAAAAGGCAGATGAATTCATACGCCTGGAAAGCCGTCCTTTACCAGTAAAGGCAGTATTGGAGAAAGTTGAAGATAACACTGTCGCTCCAAGCAAGAATGAATCGGTGGGGCAAAAAAGGGAGAGTAATAATGGAAAGAAACAGGGTAATCTGAAGAAGCCCCGATCCTTCAAGCCATCAGAGTATACTCCATTATCACATACGCCGGAGCACATCTACCTTGCCACTAAAGATTCTGTTGATTTTCCTAAACCTATCCCTTTGAGGACCGGGAAAAAGGCTATACAGAGTGGGATGTTCTGCCGCTTCCATAATCAACCCGGTCATGAGACCGATCAATGCCGCCAGTTGAAAAATCTGATTGAAGAGTTGCTAAGAGAAAACAAGCTGCAGCAATTTGTGAAAAAGAATAGCAACAATCCTGCATCGTCAAGTCAGGGGCAACAGGCTCCTGTTCATCAGCCTAGGATAGGTGAGAAAGCTACGGGGCATGAATCTGGAAGGCCCATTATCAATGTCATTACAGGAGGACCTCACCCAGCTGGCAAGAGCTGGGGTGAGATGGAGAGATATACCAGGGCTTTGAAATATGTTCCAGCCGAAGAAGACGTCTTTGTTTTAGAAGACACTACGTCCCTGAAACAACAGAAAACTTTCAGTGATGATATTATTTTCAGAGCCAGAGATTCCACAGGTATCGAAGCTCCTACCCTAGATCCCTTGGTCATCTCAGCTGGTATCGGACCGGCCATTGTCAGAAGAGTTCTCATTGACTGCGGAGCATCATGTAATATCCTCTTCAAGAAGACATTCGACCAAATGAAAATCCCTATGGTCGATGTACAAGCCTCATCGCAGAAGATCGCTGGCTTCACTGGGGAGCCAAAGCAACCAATAGGAACCATCGATCTGCTCGTAGAACTTGGGGAAGGAGAAAGGAAAGTAGTTCGCAAGCAAACATTTGTGATTGTCGATGAATTTTCTGCTTATAATGCTTTCCTTGGCCGTCCAACGCTCGTAGCGTTCAAAGCTATCCTAGCCCCGTGGTGCCTCACTATTAAATTCCCTACAGACAATGGAGTAGGAGTTATAAAAGGGGATCAAAATGCTGCGCGAGAGTGCTATTTGACAGAGTTGCGAGAGTCAAGAAAAAGGGAAATGGGAAAGGATGCGGCAGCCCCGGTCCGCATCAAAGAGCCAGCCTTGTAGCAATTACGGGGCGGACCCTGCACTGGCGAGCATAGCGGGGCACGGAAAGAGATGGATCCCAGAAAAGCCAGTGCATGGGAGAATAGATTAGTGCCGGTTGAAACGACAGTACCGGTACCTGTTGACCCGAAGGACCCAAATAAGGTGTTGAATGTGGGTTCACAGCTTAATGTGTCAATTCAGAATATCTTGATATCTTTCCTGAAAGCAAATCTGGATGTCTTCGCTTGGACTCATGCTGATATGTGTGGAATATCTCCAGAAGTTGCAGTACACGCTCTGAATATTGACCCAAAGTTTACACCAGTAAAACAGAAAAGAAGAACCCAAGGTCCAGAAAGGTCAGCAGCATTAAAAGAGGAAATTGATCGACTCATGGAAAATAACTTCATCAAAGAATCTACATATCCGAATTGGGTTTCAAATCCTGCGCTGGTTAAGAAAGCAAATGGAAAATGGAGAGTGTGCATCGATTTTTCAGATCTGAACAAGGCCTGCCCCAAAGATTGCTTCCCTTTACCCAGGATCGATCAACTGGTAGATGGAACAGCGGGGCATGAATTGTTATCTTTCGTGGATGCCTACTCCGGATATAACCAGATCATGATGCATGAACCGGATCAGGAGGACACGAGCTTTATCACCGATGTTGGTCTTTATTGCTACAGAGTTATGCCCTTCGGATTGAAAAATGCAGGGGCAACCTACCAAAGACTTGTTAATGCTATGTTCAAACCTCAATTGGGCAAAACTATGGAAGTTTACGTCGACGACATGTTAGTAAAGTCTAAGAAAGCAGCAGATCACATTGAACACTTAGCAGAAATGTTCGCAGTCCTCCGGAAATACAGAATGAAGCTTAACCCTCTGAAATGCACGTTTGGGGTCGAGTCCGGAAAGTTCTTAGGGTTTATCGTCAGCGCTAGGGGCATTGAGGCTAGTCCAGCTCAAATTACTGCCTTAAAAGAAGTTAAAGCTCCTAGAACGAAGAAGGAATTGCAAAGCCTGAACGGAAAGGTCGCCTCCCTGAGTCGGTTCATTTCCAAAGCTACTGATAAATGCATCCCATTCTTTGACGCTCTGAAGAAAGGAAAGAAGAACTTTGAATGGACTCCCGAATGCCAAAAAGCCTTTGATGAATTGATCCGTCATATGGAAACGCCTCCAATACTTTCTAGGCCAGGCAATGGTGAGGATCTTCTTATATACTTGTCAGTATCATCTCATGCTCTAAGTGCAGCGTTGATTCAGGAAGACAAAAGGATTCAACATCCGGTTTACTATATCAGCAAAAGACTCACTGGGGCAGAGCTGAATTACTCCAAGTTGGAAAAACTCGCCTATTGTCTACTAGTTGCATCAAGGAAGTTGAGGCAATATTTCCAAGCTCATCCTATCAGAGTACTCACTGATCAACCTCTAAAGCAAGTCCTGTTTCGCCCTGAAACTTCGGGTCGCCTTCTAAAGTGGAACATTGAACTCAGTCAATATGACATCACTTATCACCCCCGAAAAGCAATCAACGGACAAGCTTTAGCTGATTTCATTGCAGAATTCATAGAGAAAGGTAATGGTGAGGAAGAATCGATCAATGATTCCCCAATCCAGTGGAAGTTATACGTTGATGGCGCAAGAAATGACTACTGTTCTGGAGTAGGGGTGGTACTTGAAACTCCTGAAGGTCGGTCATTATGCTATGCACTAAGATTGGAATTTCCTTCAACAAACAATGAAGCAGAATATGAAGCTCTTATCGCAGGACTGAAAATCGCTAAAGAACTAAACATCAGAGCATTACAGATCTTTAGTGATTCTCAGCTTATTGTATGCCAAGTCAAGAAGGAATTTCAAACGAAAGGGGGAAACCTGCCCGCTTACTTGTCAAAGGCTTGGGAACTTCTGTGTGAGCTCGATCACTATTCGATAAGCCACATTCCTCGGGAAGAGAATATGAAGGCAGATTCCCTCGCAAAGTATTCAAGTTCTGGTGAAGCTCAACTATTGGGATTAGTCCCCGTAGAAGTCCTTTCAGCACCAAGTATAGACGAGATAGATATTGACTGGATTATGAATGTATCTCAAGAACAAGAGTCATGGATGACTCCAATACTGGACTACCTACTCAGAGGTTCTCTGCCAGAAAATTCGAGAGAGAGACAGAAGCTACTAAGGAAAGCCTCTCGCTATGTAATCCAGGATTGCCGATTATACAAACGGGGATTCTCAATGCCATTGCTTCGATGTGTATCCAGGGAAGAGTCCAAAACAATCCTAGCTGAGGTGCATGGAGGAGAATGTGGTGATCATTCAGGTGGCCAAACCTTAGCAAAGAAAATTCTCCGATACGGATATTTTTGGCCAGAAATTAATCATGATGCTGCAAGCTATTCCCGAAAGTGTGACAGATGCTAAAGATTTGCCAAAATTCCTAGAGCGCCTTCAACTGAACTCACACAAATGGTCAGTCCATGGCCGTTTGCAATTTGGGGAATGGATCTCATTGGGCCGCTACCGACTGCCAAATCAGGGATTAAATATGCTATTGTTGCAGTTGATTATTTCACTAAATGGGCTGAAGCTGAACCATTGGCTACTATCACCTCTAAGAAGATGATAAGTTTCGTGACCAAGAATATCATTTGCAGGTATGGTGTGCCTAAGAAAATAATCACAGACAATGGTACTCAGTTTGAAAGCGAGGAATTCCAAGATTTTTGCAAGCAATTCAAAATCCAGAAAAGCTTTTCAGCAGTTGCTCATCCGCAGGCAAACGGGCAAGTGGAAGCAGTAAACAAGATCATCAAATCAACCATCAAAAAGCAACTTGAAAGAGCAAAAGGTGCTTGGGTCGATAAGCTACCACTTGCGCTATGGCCATACAGAACCACTCACAAAACTGCAACTCGGCACACTCCTTTCTCATTAGCATACGGATCGAAAGCAATGATCCCGGTAGAAACAGAGGTTCCTTCACACAGAAGGATCCATTTCAATCAAGCAGAAAATGAAAGGCTACAGCTTGAAGCGCTAGATTTCCTTGATGAAAAAAGAGATGAAGCTAATCTCAGAATTGCAGCTCATCAGCAAAGGATAGCTAGACATTTCAATTCCAAAGTTCGCCAACGCAGCTTTGAGATTGGAGATCTAGTCCTGAAGAGAATTATGACAGCAACAGGTGTGTTTGGGCCAAATTGGGAAGGACCATATGTCATAGGTCAGAAGCTTCTTGACGGCACATTCAAACTCACTACTGTTGAAGGAGATCAAATTCCAAGGGCATGGAACAGCAATCACTTGCGTCCATACTTCACTTGAAAATTTTGCTGAAATATTGTAAAAAGAGTTGCGAATGTGTGATTCTTGTAATCGAAAGCAATTGTAAAACTGATGCAAGTGAATAATGAAAAAATATAAAGTGGATGTAGGCCCAAATTCCTGGCCGAACCACTATAAATCTTGTGTTCCTTATTATTATTACATGTTTGCTTTATTTTCGATATAAAAGTACATAAAATGTATTGCTGAAATGTCGATTTGAATTTTTGCAGACAATGGAAGTGAAACTTGCACATAAAAAGACCAAGTGATTCTCGCCAAATTTCAAGTCACAGGAGCCCCGAATTCAAATCCTAGATAGGAAGTACTTCAATTGAACGGCCTATGATTTCGACAGAAACGGGTCTTTGCTAATAAATGAAGATCGTTTGAACAAACAAACATCCAATTAAAAAGCTAGTGCTCGTTCTCACGAAATTGCCTGACAATGAAGCACACTTCCTTGGATTAAACAAGTTACTTGTAAAAAAAAAAAAAAGATAAAAAGGGGCAGAGGATCATTGAAAAGGCATAAGCAAGTGAACAGAGGAACAACCAAAGCCATCATCAGCAGCACAAGTCCTCTTCGGAGGCACAACTCTTTAGAGGATAAAGAACTCTAATGGGTCATACGCCACAAAAAAGAAAGTTCTCTACTCAACAAAAAAGATTGGAGGAGTCATGACCCTCCAACCATGAGAGAGTAACTTCCAGGCGATGAAAACCCTCTCTGAGGCACATTTCACCAGGAGTTGAAGTGTTATGACCGCTCTTTGGAATTACACTTCACCAGAGTTGAAATGCAAACAAAATAAAAGCCCTCTTCGGAGGCCCATTTCACCAGGAGTTGAAGTGTTATGACCGCTCTTCGGGATTTCACTTCACTAAAGTTGAAATGCAAACAAAATAAAAGCCCTCTTCGGAGGCCCATTTCACCAGGAGTTGAAGTGTTATGACCGCTCTTCGGGATTTCACTTCACCAAAGTTGAAATGCAAACAAAATAAAAGCCCTCTTCGAAGGCACATTTAGCCAGGAGTTGAAGTGTAACAACCGCTCTTCGGAATTTCACTTCACCAAAGTTGAAATGCAAAACAAGATAAAGACCTTCCTGGAAGCCCATGTTTCACCGAGATTGAAATAAAACTTCCAAGTGTCGAAACGTGAAAAGGCTTTCCTCGAAGGCACAACTCTTTGGAGGTACACGTTTCACCAAGATTGAAATAAAACTTCCAAGTGTTGAAACGTGAGAAATCCCTCCTCAGAGGTACAACCCCCTCCCGGGGACACAGTTAAAAAGAAAGACCTCTTCAGAGGCCCACGTTTCACCAAGATTGAAATAAAACTTCCAAGTGTTGAAACGTAAAAAGGCTTTCTTCAAAGACACAACTCTTTGGAGGAACACGTTTCACCAAGATTGAAATAAAGCTTCCAAGTGTTGAAACGTGAAAAAATCTCTCCTCAGAGGCACAAATTTTTATTAAAAAAAAAAAGAAGAGAAAAATCCTCATCAAGAGCGTACTTTAACTTTCAAAGGAAGAGCGATTTACCTATTCTAAAAAAAAAGAAGGGGGAAGAAAGTTAAAGTACATTCAGAGGTCCGCTTTACCACATAGAAGAATTCACTTGGCAAAATATATACATACGCAAAAGGAAAAAGTGATTTCTTCGAAGGACAAAGCGTAGAAACTTATATGAAGGAAGTTGCACTCTACGAAAATTCTCTTCGAGAATGAAGTAATTATTCTTTAGAAAACGAGAGTGCAAGTCCCCTCAAAGTATACGATATTGCAGTAAGCTCATGGTATAGGGGCAACATGGTATAGTTACATACAAAGTGGTATAACTATGTCGGGAAAGTACGCTCAAACAACATAACACAAGCTCACCGCAACATCTTATAAATAAACTTGTGCAAAAATGAATAATAAATGCATTCTCAAATTCAAACAAAAATCTGTACAAATAAAGAATCATTTTATTCAATTGCAGATATTGCAGATACAGGTTTCAAAATAAAAAGCAGGGGCCGGTGCCTGCACAACATCCGACCATTACACAAAAAAGGAATCAGAAAGCTCAACTCTTCATTTCTTCTTGCCGCCTTTAGACCCTTTTCCCGGCCGAATGGTTAGCTTTTCAGGTCTTTCAGGTTGGTTTGAAGGCATAAGGGAAGAAGGGGAGGGAGGTGCAACTGGTGCAATTTCCGGTTCCTCTTCAGTGGTGATAATTTTCTTCCCCCTCCTCTTCGATGTCCCATGCTTCTTTCTTCTCTTCGAAGAAGACTCACTCCCCGGAGTAACGAGAGCGGACAAAACTATGTCGTCAGAAGGGGTCCGCTCCGGAGAGATCTCGCCTCCTTCGAGTCCCTCATCTTTTTGCTCTTGCGAAGCAATAGGGTCATCCAAGCCATGAAGAGCCTCAATTTTCTCCTCTTGTGACCCAGGTTGTGAAGCGGAAGGAGGAGTCACTTGAAGAGATGGAGGAGGAATAACCAGAGAAGGCGAAGTCTGCACGGCACTTGTTGTTTCAACTGCAGAAGAAGAAAAATTGAAAATGTTAGTATCTTCCCGAAAGAAGGGAGATATGGGTTCATCGAGATTCAAGAGGTAATCGAGAAGCTCATCAAATTTTTGAGGAATAAGCAGGTAATCCACCTGAATCGGACCAATGTCGAAATTACCTGAAGATGTTGGCTTCGTCAGTTCAATCTCATAATTCTGAGCCCCAATGTCCTCCAAAGCCTCTTCATCAGTAGGGGTAATTACCCTGGTTCTTGTAGGAGGCGGCGAATGAGCACTAGAGCCTGTAATCTCCACCTCGGGAGAAACTAGAGGACGTTCAGAGGTAGTAGGCGGTACTTCTTTCTCAGAACGCTCCTCTTTCGCCGTCCTGGCCCGCGCTCTGGCAAGCTACTCTTTTCCCTTGGCAAGAGCGGCGCGGGCTTCATCATCAAGATAATGCTCTTCAAGGGCTGACTCAGCATATCCAGCACCTTTACCACCGAGCATATCAAGTGTTGCCTCCCAAACTTCAGCCAGTGTGATTTCATACTTGGGGCCTAGAAAGGCAAGGCTGCCACGTCCCAAAATGCTGTGCAGATAAAAATCGAATAATGTGGAGCTAATATCAGCTTTGGTCGCTTGATGAGCCTCTTCGGCCGCAAGTTTACCAGCAACAGCCTCGTCGCGCTCCTTTTCGGCCATAGCAAGTCGAGTTTTTAACAACTCTATCTCCAAGCTTTGAGAGCCGGTCTGTTCTCGCAGTTGTACAGTTTCAGCACGATATTCTTCCATGACCTTTTCCTTGTGTGCAAGCTTATCTTTGACTGCTCTTTGACTGGCATGCGCATCTCGTACTTGTTGCTGAAGCATGCTCTCCTTTTGAGAATGGAAAGTAGATGAAGTAGCTAATTCTTCCTTAAGTTTTTCTACTTCCGCTTCCAGCTTTTCATTGTAGGAAGCAATACTTCTCATTTCGGCGTCATGCTGTTCGAGAGTCTTCTGCCACTCAGCCTTATCATTCTCCATGGTTAGCATGGCCTCAAGATTGGCTCGGTTAACCCTCTGAAGTTCGTCGACGAGTTTTTGCCAGTTCGACATTCTTTCGATATCGGTCCTGACAGTATCAAGATTTCGCAGCATAGCCGGTTTGTCGAGAGGAACCAAGTCGAGATCAAATCGAACCCCTCTCAGGCACCACTGAGGAAATCGACTTTGAAGAGTGGGAGGACCTTGCCAGACTTGGTATGCGGGCCGGTTGATGATTGCTTGAATGTCGGAGCGAACGGGAGCAGGAGATTGAGCAGGGACATGTTCAGAAGCTGAAGGAGTTGTTTCTTCAGTAAGTCTAGCCCGCTTGCTAGAAGAATCGTCTATGTGACTCTTTCCTCTCTCATCATGAGCTTTTCTCTTTTGGGTATCATCATCTCTGTGGGGAAGATCATGTCTTTCTTGTTCCCTTCGGCGACGTTCTTCATATGCTCGTCTCTCGTCGGCTTTCCTGATGGCCCTCTCTTCATCCGACTCTCTGTAAGAAGGAAGGTAACGCCTGTAATCATACTGGCTACGCCTCCCATAGCACTGGAAATCATCATAATACGAGCCGCTGCGCCCCATAGGAGAATCTGGAATTAAAATAATAAGCTTTAGAAATCTTTAAAGTACAAGAAGATAAGTACATAGAAGTGATGAGAAATCCAAAGTGTCGTGTAACGTGTAAACTACGCGCATCAAATTACAAACCACTCTTTGGAATAGAGGTAGTGATAACTTGAGTAGGAGGAGTTGACATTTGCTGAAAAGAAGATGTCGCCTCGATTACAGAAGAGACAGTTTTAGAAACATCATCTTTGAAAAGTTCTTGAGATGTCACAATTAAATCGCTCAACCCCTCAAAAACATCATCGCCATCTTGTTTTTTGGAGCTTGCTTTCTTAACTCTTTCACTAGTAGATCGAGGGGGTTCTTCCTCTTCAGTAACTGGGGCAAGTACAGACTTGTCAGATGGCCCCGCAACATCTTTCAGAATTGAACACTTAACTAGTGAAGTTTCTATAGAGGTTCCTCCCTGCAAGTGCTCTTTAGCGGAGACTGGGGCATCAGGAGTGCTCGTCGGAGAATCAGGAACCTCCGTTGGAACTTCATGTATTTGAGTGGAACGAGAAGGATGTAGAAGCTCAAACTGATGAAGAAGTTCTTCTGTCAATAGAAATTTTGCGCTTCTTTCTTCAGCAGCCACAGTGCTTAGCCTTTCAAAAACTGACTTATGGCTGGAATCTCTAGAAGGAGGAGGAAGTGCTGGAAAGTTAAGGAATGGAATCAGCATCTAGCAATACGAACCAGGTAAAACTTAGAATAAAATTAAAGAGAAAAAAGATCTCACTTCCTACTCTCCATTCTGCGTAAAATTCTGCGGGGCAACGAATGTAGAAGTATTGATTCAGGAATCCATGTGCACTCTCCGGCAAATCCAAAATAAGTTTGCGGTTCCTCGCACCTCTTACAAGTACAATTGAAGGATGGTCCTTGTTCTTCGCAAAAGTGCACAAGTAACAGATTTCCTCAAAACTCGGAAGACGATCAAGTGTCCTCCTGAACAGAACACACAATCCCATCAAAATAGCACAGCCATTGGGGTGCAGCTGAAAAGGAGAGATCGTCAGTCGAAGTAGGATTTGCCGGAGAAATTCATTAAAAGGAGGAATTGCTCCACTCAAGCACATTTGTCGATTAATGGCAACAAAACCGTAAGGTGGTCTATCAGCAGAGTCATTTGGTCCAGGGAGTAGAACTTCTGCCTCGGCAATGCCAAATTGAACGCATAATTGATTAAGCGCCCGCTGTTTCAAAAGGGTAGGAGTTCTTTCCGGAGGATTCTCTAGTGGAATAGCAATCGAGAAAACCCCTTCAGCGTGTTCTATCATCTCTTCTTGTTGAGACATCATTCTACATAAGCGACTGGATGTTCAGATGAGAAGGTGCACGTTTCCTAAAAAGTGTGAAGTGTTGTGCAGAACTTTAAAAAAAAAGAAAGCAAACATAACTGAAGTTAAACTAGTTGACAATTAGTCGACTATGAGATTTCAGGACTTGTTAATATAAAGCTCAAGTGAAGTGTTAATGCGAACGAATCAACTTTAACTGGATATTTTAGTTTTGCTTTAACACTTCACTTGAATTCATTGGTTCACAGCATTTCGTTCACACAATTCATTTATGTTTATTACTCTTTATCGACTAATCTGTCATTCGATGTGGGCAGTCAATGGCAGTATATTCGTCCCAATTTTCTGCAAATATTATGTTTAACAGGTAATTAGCATTAGAGATAATCTGCAAGGAAGTACAACAAAATCCAAGTTCAAACAGTTCAATCAAAGTTGTCTCAAAATGTCACAAGTCCTAGGTCGTCCGGCGACCTAGCATAGGTCGGAACCTTCTTAGGTCGCACTGTGCAAAGTAAAGGATAAGGCATTTCAATCTCGTCATAGTGTTAGCTTGGCCGCGACCTAGAGTCTATGTCGCAAGAAAGTTAGGTCGTGCGGTTCCTAGCTCGAGTAACTCTTAGCTCATGAAAAGTCTTAGGTCGCGCAAATATTAGGTCGTTCAGCGACCTAGTATGGGTCGAAACTATTCCTTAGGTCGCAAGGGTTCTTAGATCACGAATTATCTTAAGTTGCTCAAATTCACTAGGTCGCTAGCTTCCTCTCCACGCAATGCTTCACCGGACCTGATAACCCGCTATCAACTACACCGAAATCCATCATCCTATTCGTGAAGTTCATCATCTTTTCATACCACCAAACCATTCGAAAAACCGATTCAAAGTATCTCCGATCTATCATAAATCTAACTCACTACTGTGCGTTCGTGAATCGCAACAACCACAATAACCAGTAACGATCAAAAATCGATCACAGCGCAACTCAAAGTGAAGCGCGACGCGCAAAATCGATTTGAGGTTCAGAGGTTGGAGTTCGTGGTTCGATGGTGAGTATGGAATGAATAAAGATCGAAGATGCTTACGTAATTTGATAGCAAGAATGAATTGATGAATGATTTGGTTGAATTCGTCTTTGAAATCGCAGAATTCTGTTAATGGCAGAACAAGAAATTGAAGCAGTTAGGTAATGGGGAGGAAACGACCTAGCAATTTATATGGAGCTGAAAGAAGAAGGCGAGTAGACACGCGAGTTAGCGTATGTTTTAGGTTGCTTACGACCTAGCGAAGTTAAGTCGAAGCACACGATCTATGACATAGGCCTGTACTTCGAGGGGCAAATGTTAACTCCTATTTCTACCACGACCTAAAACTCCGCGACCTATAACTCAGCAGCCCAACGACCTAAGAGTACCTGACGACTTAATGGTCTCAACGACCTAACGGCATAATTGTTTTAGCAACCTAACTCCACGAAGCAGCTATGCGACCTAAAGACTTAAGCATTGTCACGACCTACGACCTATGGGGAGTAGCGACTTAATTCCTGAAGATATGGAGCGACCTATCAAGCTTTGCGACCTAACAGAGAGCTGCGACCTAAAGACTTAAGCATTGTCACGACCTACGACCTATGGGGAGTAGCGACTTAATTCCTGAAGATATGGAGCAACCTAAAGACTTTATGCGACCTAACTGTCCACCGACCTATGAAGTGTCGCGACCTAAGGGATTCAGCGACCTAAGATCAGCTATGGCTACAGGAAAGTACTCACGACCTAGGGTATGTCGCTAACGACCTAAACACGTAAATAAAGAGGCCGCCTCTGCTATGCCGCTGAGTGTTAGGTCGCGCACGACCTAGAACTTGTTGAAAAAAGCATGCGCCTACTCATGAAAAAGGAAAACCGGAGCTTCATAGGTCAGAGACGACCTACGACCTTACTTAGGTCGGTCACGACCTACGACCTAAGTCCGAGCAAAGCCTATAAATACACCCCTAATTCCAACTAGAAAAGGACTTTTGGGCTCACTCTCTTCAAGCGCCGATACTCTGCTGCATTCCAAACCAATCTAACACTTGAAGCTCTCAAGACACTAAGAAAGCTACAAACAACTTCAAGAAGAGATCACATACATCCAACATGGATTCAAAAACTCTCATCTTCATCGAAGTTTAGGCTACTTGTTCTAAGTCTCTTGTAATTCAAAGTGTATTGTACTTGGGAAGAATTGTATCAGCTTGTAACGAGATCATTAATAAAAGTACTTAAAGTGGACGTAGGCTATACCCTTAAGCCGAACCACTATAAAATTGTTGTTGTTTACTGCTTTTCTGCTATTATCTGCTTGTAATCTGTTCCCGAGCTATCGGGTGGTGCTTTCACAACTACAACTCATACACCGGGGTGTTAGCATTCAAATTTTAGCGTTAACAGAAAATGAAACTACCATAAGGCCTCCCCGCACACACACAATGCAAATGCAGAATTGGAGGAGATTTCTCCTTATGATAGTCCAACATACTTCCTACGTAAAAAAAATCTTTTTTTGTATTATTATTAGTTCATAGTGTAGAAAGCATTTCGAAAATAGAATATAAATCTTAGCCAGCATAGACATTTCAATCTATGCCTATTATAGCTACCATCCAAACACTAGGGCACCACTATAAGTGAATGGCAAGTTCTACAACTAAAACCGTACAAGGGTCGTATTGTTTCTTTGGATTTTCCAACAAATGTCCAGGCTAAGGAACTTCCTACAACCACAAGGGATCGCCTCTGGCAGGACGTCCCAAGAACTTAACCAACTCTTTGCCAACACAAGACCGGGTTACCTCTGTAACTCGGTAACTACTACACGAATATGCCCCCCCGTCCTTTGGGACCTCTATCCGAGGGCCCTCGATCACCAACAACAACCACACAGAAAAATGAGATTGGAGCAACCACATAGGTTAAGCATCAGGGCTCTATACCTGAGACCACCCTTTTCCAGAAGGAAATGACATACCCTAAAGGGAGCGACCCTCATAACCTTGCCGCATATTCCTATTTCGACCATTTCCAGGGTGTGAGGTCTGACGAAGTCTCGTCCACAAACCTACGCTTTTTCGCAAAGCCACGCTTTGATCAACAAATGATCAATAAATAATCATTACATAGAAACACTCAGCATACCACATTACCAAATTGGGAATATATCGCCGATAACCTTCAACTACATAACCTCTAAGGGTGTTAAGCTAAGAGAATAAATTCTCTGCTACCAACAGAGATGTAATTGAAAGAAATCTGCTTTATATCTCAAAATGTAATGTCAGACACTTAACCATACAAGTCTGTTCCGGGTTCGAACAGAACCGAAGGCACTTCAAAAGAAGCCCTTGCAATCCAGGTATTCACAATCCCGATCGAATTTCCCATCACAAAGGAAATCTCCATACCGTAGCTAACAGTGCAAAGACAATCGATAGGTCATCCTATCGTTTTCACAAATACCGGGTCTTCACCATCGGTCTTCAATGCTATCCATTACGTCGTATCACTATTCGAAATGGGTAATCCGAATAACGAGCGCAATAATTTAATAATAAGTGTAGCATTCAATTTTAAACAATTCACATCAAATAGCCATTTAAGGGTCAATATTGATAGTCGGTTATTTAACTATCAATCAATATTCACAACATAACCCGATTTCAAATAATTTTCCCAAATTATTTATTTTCCAAAATATCTTTACAAGATATACTTTCCACACTTTAACCATTTGAAAACCAATTCCAAATCAATTTACACCCTTACAACTTTCATTTCAAAATGGTTCATTTAAACCAATTAAATAAATCCTAACCGATTTATTAAATTGACGTTCCAAATTCATAAATTTATTTCCACACTTTTAAAATTAAATCAATGTTTATTTTTAAAACAAATTTCCCTTATTAATTTCCATTGTGAATTTACATGTCCAAATATTCACCTTTTATACGATTTCTCAAATCGATTTCAATTATTCACTTTCAATTTATCTTTAAAAGTTAAAATCTCAAAACATTCACTTCATATTGGAAAACATTTCCATACTTATTTAATAATAAGTAATTCACAAATCTGTTTATTTCTGACATTTGGAAAATATTCAATATACTTAAATCCAAATTAAGTATATATTTTATTCTTTAAGGAAAACTTCCCTTAAACACATTTATTTGGGTCAAAACGAATGTAAAGTAAAACATTGTTACGACAACCCAAACTCACTAGTATAGGGATTCGAAATTAAGATAGATATATTGTAACGATCCCGATTTCTGAGTCAAATTTAATTGGTAATTAAATTGAATTTTAGGATTAAGTTATAAATTAATTTGATTTTTCCAAATTTAAATGAGATATTTGTTTGTTTATTTACTTATAAATACAAATTGATTGTAAATTGAATTGTGTATTTGAATCTTAAAAATAAGTTTGATTTGAATATAGAGAAATGAATAATATATATATATATATATATGTATGTATGTATGTATGTATGTATGTATATATGAAAGTTTATTTTGGAATTAATGTATATAGATAAACATATTTTTTTTGTATAATAGTTTCAATTTAAATAAGATTTGACAAAAATGGTTGTAAAGCTAAATTGAAAAAAATAATAATTAAAATGAACATATCCTTTGGAATAAAATTTGGTTTGTAAAATATAAACATATAAGGATGAATATATGACATTTGTAAATTAGTAAGGTCAAAACAATAACAAGTGTTAAAACAAATAAACAAATGGCATTCACTATATTTAATTGGATTAAATAATTAAATACCAAAAAAAAAATAAACTCTTCACTTCCCCATATGCAATTATTAAACTTCTCAGCAAATTTCTGAAAAGTAAACAGTAGAAAGATTTGAATATCTTAAACCACAACACCAAATAAAGTAGAAAGAAGCTAGATCGAAGAAAGAAAAAAAAATCAGAAAAGAACTGTCATTCTCTTCTCAAAAAAAAAAAATCCGAGAGCAAAATGAAATACGATCTTCAAATTGAATCTCCTGGGTAGCAACATCAGGTAGTCAAGCTTCAGATTGAAAGTTCAGTTTCAAAAACCTAAAAGTAAAGTCCAAAGAATTCATCCTGGAAGAAAAATACAAATCAAGTAGCTTCAGTTCAATACTTCAGTTTCAAATGCAAACCAAGATAAAAGAAAATCTGCCATTATCAGTTCAAAACTGAAAACCAAATCAGTTAAAAAGGAGATTTTAAATCTGGAAGAATGCAAGTTCAAAACTCAGGTTGCCGTTCAAAGTAAATTCAGATAGAATGCAAAAGTTCAAAACTTGAAGCTAGCCAGAGTTTTCAACCTGAGATGATTAAGGAAAAAATTTTTTTGAAACAATTTAAGATAGTAAAAAAAAACTGGAAATTGGCTCTGCATGCCACCTGAGATTAAAGGAAAAGTTAAAATCTGGAAACAGATTAGAAGGAAAAAAAAACAGAAATTAGGATCAAGCAATAGCTTCAGGCAACTCAGTGGAACAAAAATCAAAGTTTGGTTCAAGCGAATTAAAGGAAAGAAGATCAAAACCTTTCAGCTTGTGATCTCCTCTGAAAACAAATTCAACCTGTAAGTAAATCTCTTTTTTGTTTGTTATTAAGGAAGTAAGTAACAAATGCAATAGGAAATTTAAAACGAAGGTATGTTAATAAACTTCTACAGATCAAAGAAAAAGAAAAACTACAATCAAAAAAATTCAACAACTAAAGTCTAGGCTTTGTTCTTCTGTTCTTCCCAAATACTCATGATCTAGTTGCTTCTCTGTTACAAGCATGACAGGTGAGCAAACACACTTGAACACATTCATATGCCTTGATATTTGAGTTGATGTTTGAAATATATGTGTTTAGTGATGACTATGTTAGTATGTTTGCATGAATTTGCTTGTGCATGCTTGTTTTTCGTCTGAATATCTCTGTCTTAGTTTTAAGGCTCAAGTTTATTTCAATATTCATTACCTCTTGAATTAAATCACAGTTAGGATTTAGAATGTAAACAAAAAATTTTTTTTATTGATAAAGTAATTTTTAAAATTTATTTAAGTTAAAATAAAAATTTGAAAAACTCACTGGAAACCATGAATAGCAGAGTAAAATAAGTATGGGTGGAAAATTCAACCTTCTAAATTCATAAATTCAGGAATATTAGTGGAATACTCGAACCAAATCATGAATTTTAAAACCAAAGTTAAAATTTTTAGAATTGGGAGTTAAGTGTAATTCATATTTGAACTGGAAAGGGAAACAAACTTTCTTTAAATTTGAATCTGGAAGCTTTAGCATGGAAATCAACTTCAACAAGAATTCAAACAATCCAACTTAGTCTAAAAGGCAAAGAAAGAAATCAAAGCAGTCTTCTAAAGCTAAACAATGTTAACTCAAACCTGTTCTTTCTTCTCTGTTCTTTCTAAACTCCAAGGTGAGCAACCTGACCTACTTTAGTTTGAACTTGAGTATATGTTTATGATTTATGATGTGGTTGCTGTGAAAATTGATGATATATAGTATGGATTATGTTGTGCATGCTTGGGAATGTATATATGTATGTGCGCTGTATAACAAACCCAAAATCCATCAGAAGAAAAAAAAAACAGTTTTGGATCTGGACTAAAATTCAAACCCCCTTGATTTTGTTATGATTTGAACTTGAGATTCAAAGCAATCTGGGTTGTCTCATCACAATCTTTAGTTTTAAATTTTACTTAACTTAAAATCGCTTTTCATTATCTCTGGAAGTCATTAACAGCTGATCAAACTTCGAAATAGAGAAAATTTAAATATCATGATTTAATGTTTCAGGGTTTGGGTTTGAAACAACATTCGAAAATGTGAATTTTAAAACTAAAATCAAGATTTTTAATATCGTATCTGTTGAGAAATTCAAAGTTGAACGGTTTTGGGGTTTTGATCAAATTCTGGTGATCGCGTTGTTGATTCACCTCGTGATTGAATCTGAAGCTCGTTGGATGATCGTAGACTTAGGGAAAAATAGCATGAAAATTTATCAAAGCATGTTAGAGGTGTGCGAAGGGGATTTGGGTCGGCAACCCTAGTTTACTGGGTTGAACATTTTATTTTCTTTTTCTTTTCTCCCAAGTGATCGAGTGCTTTAAGATTTGGAGTAGTGGAAGTGTGGTCACTAACGGGGGCATGGCCGGAGTTGCGCAGTTTCAGATGATCGGAGACGTCGTCACGGTGAGTTTTTTTGGAGATGTTAGTGGTTCCAGGTTTGGCTCAACATGCTCGATCTTGATTATGGATTTTGGGTGGAGGATTGGTGATCTGGATCGATATTTTAGGTGATGGACGATGTGTCAGAGGGTGCGAGGTTGGTCGGAGTCGTCTCGGTTGACTGTGCAGGTGCACCACCTCGTGGTCGGGTCAGTTCGTTTTGTTCTTTTCTGGGTTTTGAGGAAGCTCAGACAACTCGAAGCAAGATACGGGGCGAACGTGGGATAGCTCGAGTTTGTACTCGAAGTAGGATTTCGGTGTTACAGTAAAGTACTTAGAAAAATTTTAATTGAAAATTTTAGGGCACTCGGGTTAGTTTTTGGAGAAACCCGAAGAAAAAGGGGGATTGTCTCGGGGGATGCTCGGGGAGAAAGTGAAATGGCTCGGGTTTTTGAGAAAAACTTGTTGCAAGTTTAAAAATTATTAGATTAAATAAGTTTAAAAAGATATGAATCAAGATTTCTAAAGTAAATTTATTTACAAGGGTTGAAATAAATCTCCAAGATTTACCTTTAAAGGATTAGGTGTTTTAAAAAAATCTATTAATATGATTTTATAATAGTTTTTTCAAAATGATTAATTTAATTTCAAAAGTGTAATTTAATGGTAAAAATCAAGAAACGATTCACCAAGGATTTCTTATTCAATGATTTGATGTAATTAGGATAAGTGATGTAATTAAAGTAATAAAATAAATAAAGATAAAGCGGTTTATCTTTTAATTTAATTAAGAAATAAATGATTGTTAATAAAAGTAATTAAGATAAATTTATTAACAATTCCAGTTAATTAATCAAGTAATTAATGAATGATTTAAATAAAAATAATAATTACTTAGTGAAAGAAATTAAGAATAGATGATTAAAGATTAAAGGTTGAATAATCAAATATTAAGGGTGAATTACTTTACAGCATAGTTAATTTATGTGGTTAATTAATTAGGGTAATTAATTTAAGAAAAGTCAATTAAGGAATAATTAATTAATAGAAGTAATTAAGATTCAATTAATTACAATTAAGGTTTAATTAATCAGGATAATTAATTAAAGATATGATAAACTAACGAAGGGGATTAAGACATAATCAATTGAAATTGATGATAATTAATCATTAATTAAAAATGACTAATGAAAGTGATTATGTGAGCAATAGATTTAAAACCACACAGATTTATTCACCTTAATTGTAGATGTTTGATTGCTATTGATTGATGTGTGATGGTTTGTTATATTTGTTATGTGATGTAATGCTATGTAATGTTTTATGCTAAGCTGTTAGATCTGTGATGTATATACTGTTATATGAACATGCAAACCCCTTGACCCGTAAAACGACATTTGAATTTCGATGCGACAGGGAGTCGGATTCCAATTGGTTATCCGAAACCCACATCGAATCGTATTAGTGAATCTTTGGGATTGATAATCTACTTTATCTATGAATTTGTGAATATAGATAAGCGTTATGGGTTATACCGCTTATCGATATGATTGAATCTGTGATGATGTTGTGCACTATTGTGTTGAAACCCTGGACCACACTTATACACACACGAATATGGATTGCACGTGGAAATGGGTTAAGTCACAGATCTTTGGAATTGTTTTAAAATTGAATTTTTGAATCCAAAATAGTTTTGGAATTAGAATTGAAAGCTTTTGAAAATGAGTTTCAAAAAATAAAAGTTATTTTGAATAACTTGATTGAGTTTTGAAATTTAAATAATTTGATTTAAATTTGAAATCAATATTTGAAATTGAATTCAATGATTTGGAACTAAGGTTTAAAAAGGGTATTCAACATATAATTGGGTTTATATGAGTTTTTAAACCATTTTAAAAAGTGTTGTTTTGAGACTTTAAATTTAACCCAGGGTTTTAACTTGTATGAATATAATTGGATTTTTCTGAAACGAAAACTGTCGTTTTCAAATAATAAAAGCTTTCACATAAGAAGTAAACGTCCAATTTGTGTTAAAAGGATTTCGAGTATAAAATGGAAAATAGTTTTTCCTAGTTATGAATAAATCTTTGGGAACGGTTTGAAAGCTAAAAATTAAGTCTTTAATTTAAAGATTTAATGAGTTAATCCATTTGAAATGGAAATTTGTTTTGGAAATCTATAAATGTACCTTTGTGAAACTGGGTGAAACTTTGTGAAATAAATCTTTTTGTTTAAAGATTTAAAATGGTAATTTGTTAACCATTTGAAAGAAAAGCTTTGGATTTTTAAGCTGTGACTTCACGAAATCCCATATCCATATGTTTTTAAATATGGCGCTCACTATTCGGTTTAGCCGGGAGAGGACCTTGTGTCATATAGCCCATTCCGAATAGTGATACGACGATATGGATTGCATTTGAAGACCGGTGTTGAAGACCGGGTGTCTTCGAGAATGATAGGATAACCTGTCGATTGACTCTGCACTGAGTTGCTCCGGTATAGAGTTCTCCCTTAGTGACGGGAAGTCCGATCGGGATTGTGGATACCCGGATTTGCAAGGGCTTCTTCGAAAGTGCCTTCGGTTCTGTTCGAACCCGGAACAGACTTGTATGGTTGTATGTTCGACATTACACTTTGAGATATTAAAACGATATCTATCAAATACATTTCTGCTTGGTGGCGGAGAATTTATTCTCTTAGCTTAACACCCTTCTCTGAGACGTACGAGCTCAGAGGTTATGTAGTTGATATTTATCAATGATATATTCCCAATTTGGTAATGTGACATGCTGAGTGCTGCTGTGTGATGATGATCATTTGTTGATCATTTGTGATCAAAGCATGGCTTTGTGCCAAAGCGTAGCTTTGTGGACGAGACTGCATCAGGACCTCACACCCCGAAAATGGTCGAAACAGGAATGATGCGGCAAGGTTATGAGGGTCGCTCCCTTTAGGGTGTGTCATTCCCTTCTGGTAAAGGGTGGTATCATGTTATGGAGCCCATATATTTACTCATGTGGTTGCTCCAATCTCATTTACTGTGTGGTTGTTGCTTTGAGACGCCTCGGATAAAGGTCCCAAAGGACCGGGGGATGGCATATTCGTGTAGTAGTTACCTAGTTACAGAAGTAACCCGGCCTTGTGTTGGCAGAGATCTAACCGTAACGTTAGTTCTCGGGACGTCCCGCCAGAGGCGATCCCATAGACAGTAGAAAGTTCCTTAGCATGACCATTTGTTGGAAATCCATTCATCCAATACGTGCCTTGTACGGTTTTAGTTGTAGAACCTGCCATTTACTTATGGTGGTCACCACTGTTTAGATGGTAGCTATAGTAGGCATAGTTCGGAATGTCTATGCTGGCTAGGATTTATATTATACTTTTGAAATGGTTTTCCGCACTTTGCACTTATAATAATAATATCCAAAGAATTTCTCGTATTAAGCATGTTTGACTATCTTAAGGTGAAATCTCCTCCAATTCTGCGTTTGCATTGTGTGTGTGGCGGGAGGCGTTATGGTAGTTTCATTTTTCTAAAAAGCATTGCGGATTTTCAAATTTAAATCCTGTAGTTTGTTTTAAAAAGACCAAATGTTTTTGTTTGCTCATACCAGTCCCATGACTGACCTGGAGTTTATTGTTCCTTTCCTAAACTCTGGGTGCCCACTATTTTCCCACATGGGCAGTCTAGAGTTGGGTTTTTTGAAATAGTCAGGTCTAGTAGATTATCTGGAGCTAGTTCAGTCTTTGGATCTGAACTGCACTTGCTTATCCTTGTGAATCGTGATTCGGGAGTTCAAGCCATTGCTGGATTGGTGTCTTGGAGATGGAGATTACCGATACTGGAGTTCTTCCTTGAAGACTATCTTGGAGATTTTGTTCCGCTGTGGTGTTACCTTTTCTTTCCGCTGCTATTATCTTGTATCATATCTCTGATGTATATTAATTGTATCATATTGTATCTGAGATTGTATCAATGTTGTATATCATATGTATTATTCTTTTTCTTCCGCTGTGTTGTTTTACTTAATGGTGTTATAAGCTCCGGCGAACCAGATTCGGCGTTTGGATCTGCGGCATTTGAATACGAGTGTCGTATTCGATGCCGATTTTCGAATCCCGAGTCAGGGTCGTTACATTTGGTATCAGAGCTGAGGGTTAAACTTTAGCTCAGGAGTATAACACATTAAGTAACTCATTAGAGATAGGGTGAAGTATACCCTAGAATGAGTATATCTCTAAGATATCCGTTCGAATGCCTCAGTAAATTCTCTTACTATCCACTGATAGTGAGTATGAGTGCGAGAAGAGAACGAGATAGGGGACAGGGAAGTACCACTACAAATGGTCAATACCCTGCAACAGTGGAAACAACTTTCTTTTCAATCTCCTTTGATTCGATTCCCAATTCTTTTGATGGCTTCGTGACAGCTCTAGAAAGAAGCTTCGGTGTGATGGTGGCCTTACGAATCGTTGTAGAAAATCCTTACTTCCTATCTTCATCGGTTTCTTGTCAGCTTTTCGATCTAAACTCAAATGAATTTGAATTTGAATTTGAAATTGAAAATTTAAATTAAATAAATTGGAAATTTTAAATTAAGTAAATTGGTTAACTAATATGAAGCTGAATTTGAATTGTATAAATAAAACGATATAGGTTAAAACCAAATTTTAAATTCTATTGTAATTTCTTGTGTATATCAAAGTCCGAAGTAGGACAAGTTGAAATATATTTTGGAATATTCCGACAAGAATTTGGAATTCATATCTAGTGTTTGAGAATCATGGAAGATAAAATCCATCTATCTATTCTCTGGGATCCGATATATTCTACGAACGATTAGTTACCCTTTCGAACTAATCAATGCCCTTGCATACTCGTAGACCGATGGAACCGAATATTTGTGTAATAATTGTATGAGTTTGTTCTCATATTGTTGATATTCTTATTTGGTAAGCCAAATACAGAATTGTTATCCAGTTTGATTTGGAAAGATATTTTTCTATCTTTCACCTTTTCTTTCTCGTCTTCCTTGCAAATTTCGAGGACGAAATTTATTTAAGGGGGGAATCTGTAACGATCCCGATTTCTGAGTCAAATTTAATTGGTAATTAAATTGAATTTTAGGATTAAGTTATAAATTAATTTGATTTTTCCAAATTTAAATGAGATATTTGTTTGTTTATTTACTTATAAATGCAAATTGATTGTAAATTGAATTGTGTATTTGAATCTTAAAAATAAGTTTGATTTGAATATAGAGAAATGAATAATATATATATATATATATATATATATATGCATATATGAAAGTTTATTTTGGAATTAATGTATATAGATAAACATATTTTTTTTGTATAATAGTTTCAATTTAAATAAGATTTGACAAAAATGGCTGTAAAGCTAAATTGAAAAAAATAATAATTAAAATGAACATATCCTTTGGAATAAAATTTGGTTTGTAAAATATAAACATATAAGGATGAATATATGACATTTGTAAATTAGTAAGGTCAAAACAATAACAAGTGTTAAAACAAATAAACAAATGGCATTCACTATATTTAATTGGATTAAATAATTAAATACCAAAAAAAAAAACTCTTCACTTCCCCATATGCAATTATTAAACTTCTCAGCAAATTTCTGAAAAGTAAACAGTAGAAAGATTTGAATATCATAAACCACAACACCAAATAAAGTAGAAAGAAGCCAGATTGAAGAAAGAAAAAAAATCAGAAAAGAACTGTCATTCTCTTCTCAAAAAAAAAAAAAATCTGAGAGCAAAATGAAATACGATCTTCAACTTGAATCTCCTGGGTAGCAACATCAGGTTGTCAAGCTTCAAATTGAAAGTTCAGTTTCAAAAACCTAAAAGTAAAGTCCAAAGAATTCATCCTGGAAGAAAAATACAAATCAAGTTGCTTCAATTCAATGCTTCAGTTTCAAATGCAAACCAAGATAAAAGAAAATCTGCCATTATCAGTTCAAAACTAAAAACCAAATCAGTTAAAAAGGAGATTTTAAATCTGGAAGAATGCAAGTTCAAAACTCAGGTTGTCGTTCAAAGTAAATTCAGATAGAATGCAAAAGTTCAAAACTTGAAGCTAGCCAGAGTTTTCAACCTGAGATGATTAAGGAAAAAAAAATTCTGAAACAATTTAAGATAGTAAAAAAATATGGAAATTGGCTCTGCATGCCACCTGAGATCAAAGGAAAAGTTAAAATCTGGAAACAGATTAGAAGAAAAAAAAACAGAAATTAGGATCAAGCAATAGCTTCAGGCAACTCAGTGGAACAAAAATCAAAGTTTGGTTCAAGCGAATTAAAGGAAAGAAGATCAAAACCTTTCAGCTTGTAATATCCTCTGAAAACAAATTCAACCTGTAAGTAAATCTCTTTTTTGTTTGTTATTAAGGAAGTAAGTAACAAATGCAATAGGAAATTTAAAACAAAGGTATGTTAATAAACTTCTACAGATCAAAGAAAAAGAAAAACTACAATCAAGAAAATTCAACAACTAAAGTCTAGGCTTTGTTCTTCTGTTCTTCCCAAATACTCATGATCTAGTTGCTTCTCTGTTACAAGCATGACAGGTGAGCAGACACACTTGAACACATTCATATGCCTTGATATTTGAGTTGATGTTTGAAATATATCTGTTTAGTGATGACTATGTTAGTATGTTTGCATGAATTTGCTTGTGCATGCTTGTTTTTCATCTAAATATCTCTGTCTTAGTTTTAAGGCTCAAGTTTATTTCAATATTCATTACCTCTTGAATTAAATCACATTTAGGATTTAGAATGTAAACAATTTTTTTTTTCTATTGATAAAGTAAGTTTTAAAATTTATTTAAGTTAAAATAAAAATTTGAAAAACTCACTGGAAACCTTGAATAGCAGAGTAAAATAAGTATGGGTGGAAAATTCAACCTTCTAAATTCATAAATTCAGGAATATTAGTGGAATACTCGAATCAAATCATGAATTTTAAAACCAAAGTTAAAATTTTTAGAATTGGGAGTTAAGTGTAATTCATATTTGAACTGGAAAGGGAAACAAACTTTCTTTAAATTTGAATCTGGAAGCTTTAGCCTGGAAATCAACTTCAACAAGAATTCAAACAATCCAACTTAGTCTAAAAGGAAAAGAAAGAAATCAAAGCAGTCTTCTAAAGCTAAACAATGTTAACTCAAACCTGTTCTTTCTTCTCTGTTCTTTCTAAACTCCAAGGTGAGCAACCTGACCTACTTTAGTTTGAATTTGAGTATATGTTTATGATTGTTGATGTGGTTGCTGTGAAAATTGATGATATATAGTATGGATTATGTTGTGCATGCTTGGGAATGTATATATGTATGTGCTCTGTATAACAAACCCAAAATCCATCAGATGAAAAGAAAAAAAAAACAGTTTTATATCTGGACTAAAATTAAAACCCCCTTGAATTTGTTATGATTTAAACTTGAGATTCAAAGCAATCTGGGTTGTCTCATCACAATCTTTAGTTTTAAATTTTACCTAAGTTAAAATCGCTTTTCATTATCTCTGGAAGTCATTAACAGCTGATCAAACTTCGAAATAGAGAAAATTTAAATATCATGATTTAATGTTTCAGGGTTTGGGTTTGAAACAACATTCGAAAATGTGAATTTTAAAACTAAAATCAAGATTTTTAGTATCGTATCTGTTGAGAAATTCAAAGTTGAACGGTTTTGGGGTTTTGATCAAATTCTGGTGATCGCGTTGTTGATTCACCTCGTGATTGAATCTGAAGCTCGTTGGATGATCGTAGACTTAGGGAAAAATAGCATGAAAATATATCAAAGCATGTTGGAGGGGTGCGAAGGGGATTTGGGTCGGCAACCCTAGTTTACTGGGTTGAACATTTTATTTTCTTTTTCTTTTCTCCCAAGTGATCGAGTGCTTTAAGATTTGGAGTAGTGGAAGTGTGGTCACTAACGAGGGCATGGCCGGAGTTGCGCAGTTTCAGATGATCGGAGACGTCGTCACGGTGAGTTTTTTTGGTGATGTTAGTGGTTCCAGGTTTGGCTCAACATGCTCGATCTTGATTATGGATTTTGGGTGGAGGATTGGTGATCTGGATCGCTGTTGTAGGTGATGGACGATGTGTCAGAGGGTGCGAGGATGGTCGGAGTCGTCTCGGTTGACTGTGCAGGTGCACCACCTCGTGGTCGGGTCAGTTCGTTTTGTTCTTTTCTGGGTTTTGAGGAAGCTCAGACAACTCGAAGCAAGATACTGGGCGAACGTGGGATAGCTAGAGTTTGTACTCGAAGTAGGATTTCGGTGTTACAGTAAAGTACTTAGAAAAATTTTAATTGAACATTTTAGGGCACTCGGGTTAGTTTTTGGAGAAACCCGAAGAAAAAGGGGTATTGTCTCGGGGGATGCTCGGGGAGAACGTGAAATGGCTCGGGTTTTTGAGAAAAACTTGTTGCAAGTTTAAAAATTATTAGATTAAATAATTTTAAAAAGATATGAATCAAGATTTCTAAAGTAAATTTATTTACAAGGGTTGAAATAAATCTCCAAGATTTACCTTTAAAGGATTAGGTGTTTTAAAAAAATCTATTAATATGATTTTATAATAGTTTTTTCAAAATGATTAATTTAATTTCAAAAGTGTAATTTAATGGTAAAAATCAAGAAATGATTCACCAAGGATTTCTTATTCAATGATTTGATGTAATTAGGATAAGTGATGTAATTAAAGTAATAAAATAAATAAAGATAAAGCGGTTTATCTTTTAATTTGATTAAGAAATAAATGATTGTTAATAAAAGTAATTAAGATAAATTTATTAACAATTCCAGTTAATTAATCAAGTAATTAATGAATGATTTAAATAAAAATAATAATTACTTAGTGAAAGAAATTAAGAATAGATGATTAAAGATTAAAGGTTGAATAATCAAATATTAAGGGTGAATTACTTTACAGCATAGTTAATTTATGTGGTTAATTAATTAGGGTAATTAATTTAAGAAAAGTCAATTAAGGAATAATTAATTAATAGAAGTAATTAAGATTCAATTAATTACAATTAAGGTTTAATTAATCAGGATAATTAATTAAAGATATGATAAACTAATGAAGGGGATTAAGACATAATCAATTGAAATTGATGATAATTAATCATTAATTAAAAATGACTAATGAAAGTGATTATGTGAGCAATAGATTTAAAACCACACAGATTTATTCACCTTAATTGTAGATGTTTGATTGCTATTGATTGATGTGTGATGGTTTGTTATATTTGTTATGTGATGTAATGCTATGTAATGTTTTATGCTAAGCTGTTAGATCTGTGATGTATATACTGTTATATGAACATGCAAACCCCTTGACCCGTAAAACGACATTTGAATTTCGATGCGACAGGGAGTCGGATTCCAATTGGTTATCTGAAACCCACATCGAATCATATTAGTGAATCTTTGGGACTGATAATCTACTTTATCTATGAATTTGTGAATATAGATAAGCGCTATGGGTTATACCGCTTATCGATATGATTGAATCTGTGATGATGTTGTGCACTATTGTGTTGAAACCCTGGACCACACTTATACACACACAAATATGGATTGCACGTGGAAATGGGTTAAGTCACAGATCTTTGGAATTGTTTTAAAATAGAATTTTTGAATCGAAAATAGTTTTGGAATTAGAATTGAAAGCTTTTGAAAATGAGTTTCAAAAAATATAAGTTATTTTGAATAACTTGATTGAGTTTTGAAATTTAAATAATTTGATTTAAATTTGAATTCAATATTTGAAATTGAATTCAATGATTTGGAACTAAGGTTTAAAAAGGGTATTCAACATATAATTGGGTTTATATGAGTTTTTAAACCATTTTAAAAAGTGTTGTTTTGAGACTTTAAATTTAACCCAGGGTTTTAACTTGTATGAATATAATTGGATTTTTCTGAAACGAAAACTGTCGTTTTCAAATAATAAAAGCTTTCACATAAGAAGTAAACGTCCAATTTGTGTTAAAAGGATTTCGAGTATAAAATGGAAAATAGTTTTTCCTAGTTATGAATAAATCTTTGGGAACGGTTTGAAAGCTAAAAACTAAGTCTTTGATTTAAAGATTTAATGAGTTAATCCATTTGAAATGGAAATTTGTTTTGGAAATCTATAAATGTACCTTTGTGAAACTGGGTGAAACTTTGTGAAATAAATCTTTTTGTTTAAAGATTTAAAATGGTAATTTGTTAACCATTTGAAAGAAAAGCTTTGGATTTTTAAGCTGTGACTTAACGAAATCCCATATCCATATGTTTTTAAATATGGCGCTCACTATTCGGTTTAGCCAGGAGAGGACCTTGTGTCATATAGCCCATTCCGAATAGTGATACGACGATATGGATTGCATTTGAAGACCGGTGTTGAAGACCGGGTGTCTTCGAGAACGATAGGATAACCTGTCGATTGACTCTGCACTGAGTTGCTCCGGTATAGAGTTCTCCCTTAGTGACGGGAAGTCCGATCGGGATTGTGGATACCCGGATTTGCAAGGGCTTCTTCGAAAGTGCCTTCGGTTCTGTTCGAACCCGGAACAGACTTGTATGGTTGTATGTTCGACATTACACTTTGAGATATTAAAACGATATCTATCAAATACATTTCTGCTTGGTGGCGGAGAATTTATTCTCTTAGCTTAACACCCTTCTCTGAGACGTACGAGCTCAGAGGTTATGTAGTTGATATTTATCAATGATATATTCCCAATTTGGTAATGTGACATGCTAAGTGCTGCTGTGTGATGATGATCATTTGTTGATCATTTGTGATCAAAGCATGGCTTTGTGCCAAAGCGTAGCTTTGTGGACGAGACTGCATCAGGACCTCACACCCCGGAAATGGTCGAAACAGGAAAGATGCGGCAAGGATATGAGGGTCGCTCCCTTTAGGGTGTGTCATTCCCTTCTGGTAAAGGGTGGTATCATGGTATGGAGCCCAGATATTTACTCATGTGGTTGCTCCAATCTCATTTACTATGTGGTTGTTGCTTTGAGGCGCCTCGGATAAAGGTCCCAAAGGACCGGGGGATGGCATATTCGTGTAGTAGTTACCTAATTACAGAGGTAACCCGGCCTTGTGTTGGCAGAGATCTATCTGTAACGTTAGTTCTCGGGACGTCCCGCTAGAGGCGATCCCATAGACAGTAGGAAGTTCCTTAGCCTGACCATTTGATGGAAATCCATTCATCCAATACGTGCCTTGTACGGTTTTAGTTGTAGAACCTGCCATTTACTTATGGTGGTCACCACTGTTTAGATGGTAGCTATAGTAGGCATAGTTCGGAATGTCTATGCTGGCTAGGATTTATATTATACTTTTGAAATGGTTTTCCGCACTTTGCACTTATAAAAATAATATCCAAAGAATTTCTCGTATTAAGCATGTTTGACTATCATAAGGAGAAATCTCCTCCAATTCTGCGTTTGCATTGTGTGTGTGGCGGGAGGCCTTATGGTAGTTTCATTTTTCTAAAAAGCATTGCGGATTTTCAAATTTAAATCCTGTAGTTTGTTTTAAAAAGACCAAATGTTTTTGTTTGCTCATACCAGTCCCATGACTGACCTGGAGTTTATTGTTCCTTTTCTAAACTCTGGGTGCCCACTATTTTCCCACACGGGCAGTCTAGAGTTGGGTTTTTTCAGATAGTCAGGTCTAGTAGATTATCTGGAGCTAGTTCAGTCTTTGGATCTGAACTACACTTGCTTATCCTTGTGAATCGTGATTCGGGAGTTCAAGCCATTGCTGGATTGGTGTCTTGGAGATGGAGATTACCGATACTGGAGTTCTTCCTTGAAGACTATCTTGGAGATTTTGTTCCGCTGTGGTGTTACCTTTTCTTTCCGCTGCTGTTATCTTGTATCATATCTCTGATGTATATTAATTGTATCATATTGTATCTGAGATTGTATCAATGTTGTATATCATATGTATTATTATTTTTCTTCCGCTGTGTTGTTTTACTTAATGGTGTTATAAGCTCCGGCGAACCAGATTCGGCGTTTGGATCTGCGGCATTTGAATACGAGTGTCGTATCGGTGCCGATTTTCGAAGGCCAAGTCAGGGTCGTTACATATATAAACCCCAATACTATATAAAACTTTTCCTTTCGGAAATCATTTACAATAACAACAGTGTTATAGTCCACCAATTCCTTCTATTTCTCGAGAACGGCTATTTCAACTATGAATGTTGAAATCTCTGGTTTCGATACTTTATACATTTTAAAACATCTTTAAATCGTTTTAATTCTATTTAAAATATCACTTCCCCAAAATATATTTTTTTATATTATTCACCGTCCAAAATCGTGAATATACTTCATTAACCAAATTCAATTTCTACATATCTTATTTAAAGGATTATCCACTGTCCCAAAATCGTTGATATATTTCTTAAATAAGCTATAATAATTAACTTATCAAAATAAGTTGATTTCGAATTTATAAAGCAATGTTTATAAATTCCAATTATACTTTTTAACAACTTTAACTCATAAAACAACTTTATTAACAAATTCTATCCATATCCCATTTACACGCCAAAATCCAATTTACAGGTTAATTACTTATAAATCTTTTATTTTACAAAATCTATTTATTTTATAACTTCACAATTTATGAATCTATAGATTTCATCCACTTATGAAATCCATTTATATTTCCTTTTAATACTTATAAAAAATCATTTTATAATTCCAATATTTTAATTTATAAATATCAATTTTATAAATCTTTTATATAAATCATTTATAATGATTCAAAAATCCCAATTTAAACCATTTTATAAATAAATCAACTACTTATTTCGAAAATCACATTTCGGTTATATTTCACAAAAATCAAAATTTTTATAACTTACAAATTTCAACGTTTATTTACTTAAAACGAATCAATTCCAAAATTAAATTTTATTATGAATTCTCAACTTAATATTTTCAAAAATCAAATTTTATTTATTTTCGGCATCTAACGATACCAAACGGCTAAAATTTAGCCTCTAACGATTTCAATCACAAAGATAATCACACAGATTATAAATAGATCAACACACAACATTGAAATAAATTCAATTATTTGAGGAATCCAGTTGGATCCCCCAACCTGTTTCCCTGCATCCAAAATGTTAGCAAAATACCAATTCCGCTTTGAGACGGAATATCGTGGTATATGGGATTTATAAAATACTATCCGCTATTATGCGGCGCAATAGGGTCTCATCCGCTATATAATGCGGGAAAATAAACTCCAATTACATATATAATACCAATTCCATTCAAGTTGGAATTATCGCGGTTTATGTTTTTAATAAATAACCTCCGCTTAATATACGGCGTATAGGGTCTATTTCAATACAACAGATAATAATTATCATCAAATCACACTATTAAGCAATTTTAAATCTAACTATTTAAAATTTAAATCGAAACAATTCGATTGAGTGAGAAGTTCTCACCTTGAGTTTTCGATAATAGTTGTAGCGTTTTATTCCGAATAAAATTAAACGTGCGTTTAATTTTACCCAAAATTTTCACTAGCTCCAAACGATTCCAAATCAGCTCCATAGCGTAGTGCTCGACAAAAAGATTGCAATGCAATTCATTTCGTAATTTTTCGACCTCGTATGAAAGAGATATTGATTTTTTTAAAGTTCGTTCGAATTATAACTTAATTAAATTACAATTTCTTTTATAATTTTATAAACCTAAGCAAACCAGAATCGTTGGATCACAAGTCCTAGTATCCAGGCCATCCCCCCTTTTCTTCCATCTCCAGCATCTCGTTCACGACATAGAACCCATGAAGCCGCCACTTTTCATCAATTATCGAGCCACCAACATACATCGAGTTGTTGATCAGGGACCTCCACTAGAACGCCCTCGACAAGAGCTACCCACGGCCACCACGGCTTGAAGCTCGGCTCTGCCTGGACCTCGTGATGCATGCGTGACTTCCTGATGAACATGAGCCATTTGCCACCAATCCATTCGCCTAAATTCGATCTCCACCGTTGGATACGTAGCTCTCGTTGTGCTCTTTAACTTTGCAGCTGGAAGTTTTTTGAATCGGCGCGTGAATTTGAAAAAATGGGGGGATAAGGAAGTGACTTTTCAGCCATTAATTTGACTACTGGCGGCTAGAAAAGGATTAGGGTTAGGTTTTGCAAATTGTGAGAGTTGAGGTGCTTTTACAGAAAACCGACGAACACTATTCATTTCCAATTTTTCGAACTACAAATCTCGTGCGGTGACTGACGTTTCTAGGATTTACCCCACATTCCGGACACAATGGAATAGGTTTCGGTGGCCTATTCGATCATCTGTGCGAGTTACGGAAATAAACGATCAATTTTAAATTAAATCGATTAAACCAATTCCTATGTATTTTGGCTTGCCTTGGACAAACCATAAATCTGATTAACACGAAATTTGAAATCGTACAATAATATAACATTATGGATCCGATGAAACTAGTTTCGTCGAAATCCGAGACTGTTTGAAAATTGACTATTTTCACTAGTCAATTAAATATTAAAATATTCAATTTTCACAATTTAACTTTTAATTCGATTTTAAAAGTTCACAAACAATGTTCTAACTCCAATATGATTTAGTATAACTTTATAAATCATTTACTTCACATTAAACCCAATTTCCAATTATTTAGGCAATTTTAAATATTAAATTGTCGATTTAATTATCCAATTAAATTTAAATATTCGAAAAATAAATTATTCGACATACAAATTTTACTTGTGGATATTTAAAATCAATTAAATATCTGAATTTCAAATGACAGAAAATCTGGGTCGTTAAATGATTCACCGGAGCATATAACACATTAAGTACAACAACACAGCGGAAGAAAAATGAATATATCATTGATATACAATATTTGATACAATACATTGATACCAATGATTATCAATATTAGAGATACAAGGCAACAGCGGAAGAATAATTGCAACAACAAAAGAGATAACATCAGCAGCGGAAAGATAATTTCAATGCCAAAGCTCCAAACTTCAAGCTCGAACCACCATCAATTTGTAATGAGGCAAACTATGTAACATGAATGTGACTGCCAAAATCCAAAGACTCCAAAGATCTCCAATCCAATAAGCTGAGGATACCGAATCTATATCTACTAGCTGATTATCAGAAAATCTAACTCTAGGCTACCCGTGTGGAATATTATGGGCACCCAGAGTTTAGATAGGGAATAATAAACTCCAGGTCAGTCATGGGACTTTTATGAGCAAGCAAAAACAGTTTATTCTTAAAACAACATAAGTAAAAAGAAATCCGCAATCCTTTTTGGAAAATGAAACTGCCCTAAGGCCTCCCGCGAAACAGACAATGCAAGTGCACACTTAGAGGCTTTGCAGTTAATGCGCTTGGTAGCTTCAAAGCGGTGGAGGTGCAAAAAGCCATAGTGGGGATACAGCAAGGATATAGCGGGATATAGAGGATGGCTCTAAAATAGCATATAAAGCTCGTACTTAATATTTTTACAAATATATAAATGGTAATTAAATGAAAAATTATCATTCAATTGAATTCTAAATAATACATAAATAATTTTAAATAAAAACATGTGCGAATATACTTTAAATAAACGAAAAACTGTTATATAACACAATTGAATTTGGTAGAATATTAGAGTATTTTCATTTCTGAAAATATATTAAAAATTAAATAAAATAAATTAGTTTCATAATTTTATAATGTATAAATGCAATTTTTTTCAATTCATTTTATTAGAAAAGATATAGCGGGAATAACGGAATATAGCGGAAATAACGGGATATAGCGGAAATAGCGGGGATTAAAGCGGAAAGGCTATATTTTGGGGCTATATGGAAAAAACGTAGCGGTAGAAATCCACTATGAGATATCGCGGGATTTGCGAGGACCCGCAAATCCGTACTCCTTGAATATACACTAATCTCCATAGATTAACTCAAGATGAACAGAAATACGAATTCTCATTGTTTAAGAAAAATAAAAAAAATAGAAGAAGAGAGAAAAGATAGAAAATAGAACGGAACAGAACAGAAAACAACAGAACATTATCAGAATCTCACAATCGCAGCGTAACAACATATAATAATAAATTAATAATCTTTAAACAAAGAACTATATCAGTTATTACATTACATTACATTACATTTCATTACATCATATCATCAGAGTGTACAACAACAACAACAATAAACAGAACAAACAGCGGAAAAGAAATACTATATACTAGTAATACGCCATGCCATCCAGCTTGCCTTCAGCAACTCCTGAATTCCAGAATATCCTGATAAACCTAACTCTTGACTGCCCGTGTGGAAAATGGTGGGCACCCAGAGTTTAGGAAGGAAAAACAATAAACTCCGAGTCAGTCATGTGACTGGTGTGTGAACTCAAAACAGTTTATTTATCTTTAAAAATCAAAATAGAGGAATATTTTTAAAGTCAATTCGCAATGCTTTTAAAAATGAGACTACCATAAGGCCTCCCGCACACACACGAAATGCAAACGCAGAATCGGAGGAGATTTCTCCTTATGATAGTCAAAGATGCTTGATACGCATTAAAAAGAAACATTTGATATTATTACTAGTGCATAGTGTAGGAAACATTTTGAAAGTAGAATATAAATCTTAGCCAGCATAGGTACAATTATAGTATGCTTATTATAGCTACCATATTAAATGGCAGGTTCTACAACTAAAACCGTACAAGTCTTGTATTGTTTTTTTGGATTTCCAACAAATGGTCAGGCCAAGGAACTTCCCATTGCCACATGAGAACGCCTCTGGAAGGACGTCCCCGAGAACCAAACCGGATCTCTGCCAAGACAAGGCCGGGTTACCCCTAACTGGGTAACTACTGACACGAGTATGCCATCCCCCAGTCCTTTGGGACCTTTATCCGAGCGCTTGTAATCAACATCACACCATAATAATAAAGTGTTTCAACATGAGTAAGTATCTAGGCTCCATACCATGATACCACCCTTTTCCAGAAGGAAATGCACATACTCTAAAGGGAGCTACCCCTCATAACCTTGTGGCATCTTTCCTGTTTTGACCATTCCGAGGTGTGAGGCTCGACGAAGTCTCGTCCACAAAGCCACGCTTTATACAAAAGATGTGCTTTGGGTCAACAAATGATCATAGAAATGATCACAAAGATAAATGATCAAACAAATGATCATATCACAAATGATCAACACAATGATCATTTCACAGCAACACTCAGCATGTCACATTACCAAATTGGGAATATATCACTAATAACCATCAACTACATAACCTCTGAGCTCGTACGTCTCAGAGAAGGGTGTTAAGCTAAGAGAATAAATTCCCCGCCACCAACAGAAATATATTTGAAAGAAATCAGCTTTATATCTCAATTTGTAATGTCAGACACACAATCCATACAAGTCTGTTCCGCGCTCGAACAGAACCGAAGGCACTTACAAAGAAGTCCTTGCAATCCGGATATCCACAATCCTGATCGGATTCCCCATCACATATGGAGAACTCTATACGGGAGCAACTCGGTGCAGAGTCAATCGACAGGTCATTCTATCACTCTCGCAAATACCCGGTCTTCAACACCGGTCTTCAAATGCAATCCATAACGACGTATCACATACTCGGAATGGGTTATGCGACCCCATGGTCCTTTCCCGGCTAACCCGAATAGTGAGCGCTTATTTGAAAATAAGTGTGGCATTCAAATTCAAACAAATCACAACAAATACCTTTCAAAGGTAAATTCTGATAGTCGGTTATTGTAACGATCTCGAATTTTATTTAATTTACATTGATAATTTAATTTAATTTTTGTATAAAATTTGTGAAATAAATTTGTAATTGATATGAAAATATCAGTTATATTATGAAAAAAGGGAAATTTTATTTAAATTAAATTTGAATTGGGATCTGTTGATAATGTAAAGAACAAAATATGTTTTGTAACATATAAGATAAGAAGTATTAAGGAATAAAATAAATATCTAAAGATTTTGGTTATGTAAACTATAAAATATAAGATATATACATGCAAAGTAATAAGGCAAAAGAAAGAATATAAAAAATGAAACTAAATAGCAAATAAAAAAATGGAACTTCATTCTATTCAAAAGAAATCAATGCAAGTCAAAATTTTATATCTCAGCCACCAAGTTAATAAATGAAGGACATTATAATATGCATTACATGTTTCCATCTCTAACAACATACCTCTAATACACTTCACCCATGCCTATTGTACAAAACCTTTTCCTTTATTTATACATTCATATAGGTACATACCCATCCATATACACTTGTTAGTTCAAACCAAACAAAAGCAACCTGTAAAAGCAAAAGCAAGGCAAACAAAGTATGTAGCCTGTAGGGAGGTATGCAGGCAAGAAGAATATTTAAAAACAAATAAACATGAAAACACAAAGAACGAACAAGATATTTCCTCGAGCATGTATAAGATCTTCCAGCCGAGATCTGCAAATGAACAAACGCTATAAAATAATATTTCACCTTGTACAAATAAAAAAATATATATCATCCTATACAATATTAATACCCTGTACAAGTATTACTCATGTAAACTCCTTCTGTATCTCAATCCATCTACCTCTGTTTCGTCCACCAAGTTATGAAAGTCTGAAGCAAACATTATTTTAAACCATTCAACTAAAACTTAAACAAAAGCTTCAACTCAAACAAGAATTCAAGACTGGAAACTAATGTCTGAAGGCAAGCAACAGATCTGAAAGTAATTTAAAGTCTTCAAACCTGGAAAACTTTTCAAAAACTAGAGATGAAGATCTAAAATCAAATGCAAAGCATCTCTGTCTTTCTTCTTCAAACAGGTGAGTAACCTTACTTTTTTAATAGTTTAGTGTGTGTGTGTGTGTGTGTGTGTATATATATATATATATATATAGGTTGTTGATAATCATCTTCTAGTAAGCCTGAAGTGTGATAATATGAATTCAAGTCTATTTAGTATATATGAATGAATGATGGCAATACAGGTACTAATAGTATACCCTCTGCATTTAACTTTCTGGCTTGGTTTGCAAAAGAAATTCAAATCTCTCTGTTTCATTCTCTGTTTAAACTTAGGTTTAAAATAAAATTTGTTGTTTAAACTACAAGTTTTAGTTTGGTAACTCATTCAAGTAAATAAATGTAAATATATCTCTGGAAGAAAATTTTTAACCGTAACTGTAAAAGATTTTGGGAAAATTCGAATATGCTAATTTTAAATTCCAGGAATATACGTTTGATCCTGATAGTAAACTATTAATTTTAAAACTAAAATGAGGATTTTTAGTGGACGGGATGGGTTGCAGTTCCTGTTTCATCAGAGAATGGGTTCGGGGACTTTCCTGATGATCTAGAGCGTTGGAGGAGTTGGGGTTGTGGGTAGATGAGGGTGGTAGGCCGACGCTATCGAGAAAAATAAGTTGATATTTTTCCGATCATTGATGACGTCGCGGCGAGGGGAACTAGGGTTTAAGAGGGGTAATGGGTTTGGCTCGGTTGTCGAGGCAATGCGAGGGCATCAGGGAATTAGAGGCGATCGGACTAGGTGGGTTAGAGGCGTTGGGTGGTGGCGAAGCTTCGGACCAAGTTTCGAGGTGGTCGGTGGTCGTGGGTGATGGTACTATGGGTTTTTGGGTCGTCGAGTTTTTGGGTCAGTGGGTTCGAATGGTCAAATTTGATCTGATCGAACTTTCTTCGATCTGGATAATGCTTTGGGGTCTCGCGTGTTTGTGTGTGTGTGTGGAATGGACGCGGTGCTCATCGGTGGCCGGAGGAGCGTGGGTAGGTGCACGGTGCACGTGTGTGCACTGGGGAGGAAGGAAGGGGAAGACGTGATAAACTCGAAGAAAGGGGGGGAACTCGAGACGTGCTCGAGATTTTTGCAGATTGATTCGAAGCAACTGGGTTTACTCGAAACTAAGGGGGGGGTCGCTTGTGTTTGCCTGGGGGATTTAAATCGTGAAGTTATTAAGTTCACCTGATGCTGAAACTTAAATAACAAAATAAACTAAAAAAAAAAGAAAAAAAAAGGAAATAGGAAGAAGGGTGAAGTAACTCAGCTTCAATTCGAATGAAAAGAAAGTTTTCTAATTAATACTTAACAAAGTTTAATAAATCAAGCTAAGATTTTATGACAAGTTTAATTATTTAAGAAAATACTTAACAAAGTTTTCTAAGTAATACTTTAGCTAAATAACTTAATTTAAGTTAAGTATTTAAGTTAATCAACGTTAAAGCTCTTTATAAATTGAAATAAATAAATTTTCAAAATGAAAGAAGGTTTTAAATTTATAAATTAAGGTTTTAAGTAAATCAATTAAGAGATAGTTAAAGAGTAATTAGAAATCATAGATTTCAAAAATTTGTGCCGAAAGAATTTCAATTCGAAATGAAAATGAGAAATTTTATGATTAGAAATTAATTGTAATTAAGAACTAATTCAGTTACCATTAACACCTAATTAAATAATTCAGATTTATTAATGGATTATTAATGGTAAATCAACTCTTATAAGTAATGATTAAAGTTAACTAATCAAGTGATTAAGATAAGATTACATTTTATGTAAATAAATGTTGATTTATTTGTAAAGGAAAATAATTACTTAATGAAATTAATTAAGGTTAAATGATTATGTAATTTACTGAAGGTTAATTAAATTAACGTGATAAATCAAGATAAATTAAGGTAATTGATTTATTTATCAATATCAAATAATTTGTAATTAATAAATCAGGATTGGGTAATTAATTTATAAGTAATAAATTTACTTGGAAATAAATTAAATTGATTAGGATTAAAAACGATTTAATTAATCCTGCTTATAGATAACTATTGAATTACTCATGAATGGTTGTATTGTATGAGATGCCTTGAATTGATCTTCTTATCTGATCTGTGATATTTTGTTCTGTGAGGTGAGCTGTGTATTTATCCATTTATTGATGATATATTTGTATATTATCTGTGAATCTGTGAATGTATGATAAGCGTTATAGTTTATATCGCTTATCAATTATATTTCTGTGTTTTGATCTGTGATGATTGAATGGTTGTGCACTATTGTGTTAAACCCCTGGACCACACCATACACACACAAATATGGATTTCACGAGGAAATCGATTAAGTCGCAGATTTTTGAAATAGTTAGATTTGAATCTTTAAATTCAAATGTTTTGGAAATGGAATCGGAATAAATGTGAAAAGCTTCTGGAATGGAATTTCAAAATAAAATTTATTATTTTTAAATTACTCGATTAAGTTTTGGAATTTAAATAATTTGATTTAAATTTAAATTCAATACTTGAAATTGAATTCTATGATTTGAAATTAGGATTAAAGATGTTATATTGGTTATATAGGGATTAAACCACTTTTAAGTATTGTTTTTGGGAATTTGAATTTAACCCAAGGATTTAAACTCGTATAAATGAATCAGATTTCCAAAATGAAAACCGTTGTTTTCAAATGATAAACACTTTTAGATAAGAACTGAGATTCCAGTTAATTAGGGGAATTTCAAGATTGAATAGAGAAATGATTTTCCTAAGTTATGAATGAATTCTTTTTGAAAGCTATGAATTAAATCTGTTTATTCTTAACAGATTTAAATTGATGATTTGTTTAAAATCAAATTGAAATGAAATTGTTTTGAAGGCTATAAGTTAAATCTTTGATTTAAAGATTTAACGAGTTAACCAAATTGAAATGAAAATTGATTTGGAAAATCTGTGAATGAATCTTTTGTTTAAAAAGATTAAAATGTGAAAATTGTTTAAAACCGTTAAAGGTTGGGAAAATATATCTTTTTGTTTAAAGATTGAAATGGTATTTGGATTAAACCATTTGAAATTAAGTTTTGAATTATTAAGTTGTGACTTAATTGAAATCCCATGATCCATTTGTTTTTGAAATATCATGCTCACTATTCGGTTTAGCCGGGAAAGGACCTTTGTGTCGTATAACCCATTCCGAATATGTGATTCGACGTTATGGATAGCATTTGAAGACCGGTGATGAAGACCGGGTATTTGCGAAAGCGATAGGATGACCTATCGATTGTTTCTGCACCGAGTCGCGCCGGTATAGAAACACCCTAAGTGATGGGAAATCCGATCGGGATTGTGAATATACGGATTGCAAGGACTTCTTTATAAGTGCCTTCGGTTCTGTTCGAACCCGGAACAGACTTGTATGGATAGTATGTCTGACATTACAAATCGAGATATAAAGCTGATTTCTTTCAAATATATTTCTGTTGGTGGCGGAGAATTTATTCTTTTAGCTTAACACCCTTCTCTGAGACGTACGAGCTCAGAGGTTATGTAGTTGAAGGTTATCAGCAATATATTCCCAATTTTGGTAATGTGACATGCTGAGTGCTGCTGTAAATGATCATTGTGTTGATTATTTATGATAGGATCATTTATTTGATCGTCTATCTTGGTGATCATTTCTATGATCATTTGTTGACCCAAAGCATGGCTTTTGTATAAAGTATGTTTTGTGGACGTGACTTCGTCGAGCCTCACACCCCGTGAATGGTCAAAACAGGAAAGATGCGGCAAGGTTATGAGGGGTAGCGCCCTTTAGGATATGTGCATTTCCTTCTGGAAAAGGGTGGTATCATGGTATGGAGCCTAGATATTTACTCATGTTGAAACACTTTGTTATGATTGTGTGAATTGATTACGAGCGCTCGGTGAAAGGTCCCAAAGGACCGGGGGATGGCATATTCGGTCAGTTGTTACTCGGTTAGGAGTAACCCGACCTTGTGTTGGTAGAGATCCGGTTTGGTTCTCGGGGATGTCCATCCAGAGGCATTCTCATGTGGCAATGGGAAGTTCCTTGGCCTGATCATTCGTTGGAAATCCAATTCCCAATACGAAACTTTGTACGGTATTAGTTGTAGAACCTGCCATTCACTTATGGTGGTCACCACTGTTTGGATGGTAGCTATAGTAGGCATAGTTCGAAATGTCTATGTTGGCTAAGATTTATATTTTACATTCGAAATGAATTTTTCCTACACTATGCACTAGTAATAATATCAAATGTTCTTTTTAATGCGTATCAAGCATCTTTGACTATCATAAGGAGAAATCTCCTCCGATTCTGCATTTGCATTGTGTGTGTGTGCGGGAGGCCTTATGGTAGTCTCATTTTTAAAAAGCATTGCGAATTGACTTTGAAAATCCTTTGGTTGAATGTTTTAAAAGATAGACTGTTTTTGTTGCTCACACCAGTCCCACGACTGATCCGGAGTTTATTGTTTCTTTCCTAAACTCTGGGTGCTCATTATATTTCTACACGAGCAGTCTAGAGTTGGGTTTTACAGATAGTTAGATATAGTGGATTATCTGGAGTTAGTTCAGTCTTTGGATCGCACCAGTCTTGCTTAGCTTGGTGCATTGTTATGGGGAGTTCGAGCTTCTGCTGATTGATTCTTGGAAATGGATTTACAGTTCCGATTTGGAGTTCTTCCTTGAAGACTATCTTAGAGTTATATTGTTCCGTATGCTAGATGTTATCTATTTTTCTTTTCCGCTGCTATTTTATTGTATCATATCTCTGATGTATATTGATATCTATTGGATCATCTGTTGTGTCAGATATTGTATCAAAGCTGTATATCAATGTATTATTCTTTTATTCCGCTGTGTTAATTACTTAATGATTGTGATAAGCTCCGGCGAATCGGATTTGAACGGTCGAATCTATGACATTCGAGTACGATTTGAAGTATGGATGTCGATTTTTGAGCGGGCAAAATCCCACTCGTTACATGTGGTATCAGAGCTAAGGGTTGAACTTTAGCTCAGGAGTATAACACATCAAGTAACTCATTAGAGATAGGGTGAAGTATCCCTAGAATGAGTAATCCCTAAGATATCCATTTGAATGCCTCAGTAAATTCTCTTACTATCTAGTGATAGTGAGTATGAGTGCAAGAAGAGAACGAGATAGGGGACAGGTAAATACGACTATAATTAGTCAAAACTCTGTAACAACGGTGGAAATAATTTTCTCTATCAATTTTCTTTGATTCGTTTCCAAATTCTTTTGATTGATTCATGACGGTTATAGAAAGAAGTTTCGGTGTAATGAAGGCCTACGAATCGTTGTAGGAAATTTTTATTTCGTATCTTCATCAGTTCTTATCAGCTTTTTGATTTAAAACTTTAACGAATATGAATTTGAAAAATTGAAATCAGAAATTTTAAATTGAGTTAAATTGATTAATAGAATATGAAGAATGATTAGAATTGTATTGATAAAACGATTTTGTTTAAAACCAAATTTTGAAATTCTATTGTAATTTCTTGTGAATACCAAGGTCCGAAGAGGGACAAATTGGTATGTATTCTGAGATATTCCGACTTGAGTTTGGAATCCATATCTTATGTTTTAGGAATTATAGGAGATTGAATCTATCTATCTCCGTGTTGTTTTCGTGCCTGCGAATTTCGAGGACGAAATTCTTTTTAAGGGGGAAAGTCTGTAACGATCTCGAATTTTATTTAATTTACATTGATAATTTAATTTAATTTTTGTATAAAATTTGTGAAATAAATTTGTAATTGATATGAAAATATCAGTTATATTATGAAAAAAGGGAAATTTTATTTAAATTAAATTTGAATTGGGATCTGTTGATAATGTAAAGAACAAAATATGTTTTGTAACATATAAGATAAGAAGTATTAAGGAATAAAATAAATATCTAAAGATTTTGGTTATGTAAACTATAAAATATAAGATATATACATGCAAAGTAATAAGGCAAAAGAAAGAATATAAAAAATGAAACTAAATAGCAAATAAAAAATGGAACTTCATTCTATTCAAAAGAAATCAATGCAAGTCAAAATTTTATATCTCAGCCACCAACTTAATAAATGCAGGACATTATAATATGCATTACATGTTTCCATCTCTAACAACATACCTCTAATACACTTCACCCATGCCTATTGTACAAAACCTGTTCCTTTATTTATACATTCATATAGGTACATACCCATCCATATACACTTGTTAGTTCAAACCAAACAAAAGCAACCTGTAAAAGCAAAAGCAAGGCAAACAAAGTATGTAGCCTGTAGGGAGGTATGCAGGCAAGAAGAATATTTAAAAACAAATAAACATGAAAACACAAAGTACGAACAAGATATTTCCTCTAGCATGTATAAGATCTTCCAGCCGAGATCTGCAAATGAACAAACGCTATAAAATAATATTTCACCTTGTACAAATAAAAATATATATATATCATCCTATACAATATTAATACCCTGTACAAGTATTACTCATGTAAACTCCTTCTGTATCTCAATCCATCTACCTCTGTTTCGTCCACCAAGTTATGAAAGTCTGAAGCAAACATTATTTTAAACCATTCAACTAAAACTTAAACAAAAGCTTCAACTCAAACAAGAATTCAAGACTGGAAACTAATGTCTGAAGGCAAGCAACAGATCTGAAAGTAATTTAAAGTCTTCAAACCTGGAAAACATTTCAAAAACTAGAGATGAAGATCTAAAATCAAATACAAAGCATCTCTGTCTTTCTTCTTCAAACAGGTGAGTAACCTTACTTTTTAATAGTTTAGTGTGTGTGTGTGTGTATATATATATATATATATAGGTTGTTGATAATCATCTTCTAGTAAGCCTGAAGTGTGATAATATGAATTCAAGTCTATTTAGTATATATGAATGAATGATGGCAATACAGGTACTAATAGTATACCCTCTGCATTTAACTTTCTGGCTTGGTTTGCAAAAGAAATTCAAATCTCTTTGTTTCATTCTCTGTTTAAACTTAGGTTTAAAATAAAATTTGTTGTTTAAACTACAAGTTTTAGTTTGGTAACTCATTCAAGTAAATAAATGTAAATATATCTCTGGAAGAAATTTTTTAACCGTAACTGTAAAAGATTTTGGGAAAATTTGAATATGCTAATTTTAAATTCCAGGAATATACATTTGATCCTGATAGTAAACTATGAATTTTAAAACTAAAATGAGGATTTTTAGTGGACGGGATGGGTTGCAGTTCGTGTTTCATCAGAGAATGGGTTCGGGGACTTTCCCGATGATCTAGAGCGTTGGAGGAGTTGGGGTTGTGGGTAGATGAGGGTGGTAGGCCGACGCTATCGAGAAAAATAAGTTGATATTTTTCCGATCATTGATGACGTCGCGACGAGGGGAACTAGGGTTTAAGAGGGGTAATGGGTTTGGCTCGGTTGTCGAGGCAATGCGAGGGCATCAGGGAATTAGAGGCGATCGGACTAGGTGGGTTAGAGGCGTTGGGTGGTGGCGAAGCTTCGGACCAAGTTTCGAGGTGGCCGGTGGTCGTGGGTGATGGTACGATGGGTTTTTGGGTGGTCGAGTTTTTGGGTCAGTGGGTTCGAATTGTCAAATTTGATCTGATCGAACTTTCTTCGATCTGGATAATGCTTTGGGGTCTCGCGTGTTTGTGTGTGTGTGTGGGATGGACGCGGTGCTCATCGGTGGCCGGAGGAGCGTGGGTAGGTGCACGGTGCACGTGTGTGCACTGGGGAGGAAGGAAGGGGAAGACGTGATGAACTCGAAGAAAGGGGGGAAACTCGAGACGTGCTCGAGATTTTTGCAGATTGACTCGAAGCAACTAGGTTTACTCGAAACTAAGGGGGGGTCGCGTGTGTTTGCCTGGGGGATTTAAATCGTGAAGTTATTAAGTTCACCTGATGCTGAAACTTAAATAACAAAATAAACTAAAAAAAAAAGAAAAAAGAAAAAGAAAAAGGAAATAGGAAGAAGGGTGAAGTAACTCAGCTTCAATTCGAATGAAAAGAAAGTTTTCTAATTAATACTTAACAAAGTTTAATAAATCAAGCTAAGATTTTATGACAAGTTTAATTATTTAAGCAAATACTTAACAAAGTTTTCTAAGTAATACTTTAGCTAAATAACTTAATTTAAGTTAAGTATTTAAGTTAATCAACGTTAAAGCTCTTTATAAATTGAAATAAATAAATTTTCAAAATGAAAGAAGGTTTAAATTTATAAATTAAGGTTTTAAGTAAATCAATTAAGAGATAGTTAAAGAGTAATTAGAAATCATAGATTTCAAAAATTTGTGCCGAAAGAATTTCAATTCGAAATAAATTTTATGATTAGAAATTAATTGTAATTAAGAACTAATTCAGTTACCATTAACACCTAATTAAATAATTCAGATTTATTAATGGATTATTAATGGTAAATCAACTCTTATAAGTAATGATTAAAGTTATTAATCAAGTGATTAAGATAAGATTACATTTAATGTAAATAAATGTTGATTTATTTGTAAAGGAAAATAATTACTTAATGAAATTAAATAAGGTTAAATGATTATGTAATTTACTGAAGGTTAATTAAATTAACGTGATAAATCAAGACAAATTAAGGTAATTGATTTATTTATCAATATCAAATAATTTGTAATTAATAAATCAGGATTGGGTAATTAATTTATAAGTAATAAATTTACTTGGAAATAAATTAAATTGATTAGGATTAAAAACGATTTAATTAATCCTGCTTATAGATAACTATTGAATTACTCATGAATGGTTGTATTGTATGAGATGCCTTGAATTGATCTTCTTATCTGATCTGTGATATTTTGTTCTGTGAGGTGAGCTGTGTATTTATCCATTTATTGATGATATATTTGTATATTATCTGTGAATCTGTGAATGTATGATAAGCGTTATAGTTTATATCGCTTATCAATTATATTTCTGTGTTTTGATCTGTGATGATTGAATGGTTGTGCACTATTGTGTTAAACCCCTGGACCACACCATACACACACAAATATGGATTTCACGAGGAAATCGATTAAGTCGCAGATTTTTGAAATAGTTAAATTTGAATCTTTAAATTCAAATGTTTTGGAAATGGAATCGGAATAAATGTGAAAAGCTTTTGGAATGGAATTTCAAAATAAAATTTATTATTTTTAAATTACTCGATTAAGTTTTGGAATTTAAATAATTTGATTTAAATTTAAATTCAATACTTGAAATTGAATTCTATGATTTGAAATTAGGATTAAAGATGTTATATTGGTTATATAGGGATTAAACCACTTTTAAGTATTGTTTTTGGGAATTTGAATTTAACCCAAGGATTTAAACTTGTATAAATGAATCAGATTTCCAAAATGAAAACCGTTGTTTTCAAATGATAAACACTTTTAGATAAGAACTGAGATTCCAGTTAATTAGGGGAATTTCAAGATTGAATAGAGAAATGATTTTCCTAAGTTATGAATGAATTCTTTTTGAAAGCTATGAATTAAATCTGTTTATTCTTAACAGATTTAAATTGATGATTTGTTTAAAATCAAATTGAAATGAAATTGTTTTGAAGGCTATAAGTTAAATCTTTGATTTAAAGATTTAACGAGTTAATCAAATTGAAATGAAAATTGATTTGGAAAATCTGTGAATGAATCTTTTGTTTAAAAAGATTAAAATGTGAAAATTGTTTAAAACCGTTAAAGGTTGTGAAAATAAATCTTTTTGTTTAAAGATTGAAATGGTAATTGGATTAAACCATTTGAAATTAAGTTTTGAATTATTAAGTTGTGACTTAATTGAAATCCCATGATCCATTTGTTTTTGAAATATCGTGCTCACTATTCGGTTTAGTCGGGAAAGGACCTTTGTGTCGTATAACCCATTCCGAATATGTGATTCGACGTTATGGATAGCATTTGAAGACCGGTGATGAAGACCGGGTATTTGCGAAAGCGATAGGACGACCTATCGATTGTTTCTGCACCGAGTCGCGCCGGTATAGAAACACCCTAAGTGATGGGAAATCCGATCGGGATTGTGAATATACGGATTGCAAGGACTTCTTTGTAAGTGCCTTCGGTTCTGTTCGAACCCGGAACAGACTTGTATGGATAGTATGTCTGACATTACAAATCGAGATATAAAGCTGATTTCTTTCAAATATATTTCTGTTGGTGGCGGAGAATTTATTCTTTTAGCTTAACACCCTTCTCTGAGACGTACGAGCTCAGAGGTTATGTAGTTGAAGGTTATCAGCAATATATTCCCAATTTTGGTAATGTGACATGCTGAGTGCTGCTGTAAATGATCATTGTGTTGATTATTTATGATAGGATCATTTATTTGATCGTCTATCTTGGTGATCATTTCTATGATCATTTGTTGACCCAAAGCATGGCTTTTGTATAAAGTATGTTTTGTGGACGTGACTTCGTCGAGCCTCACACCCCGTGAATGGTCAAAACAGGAAAGATGCGGCAAGGTTATGAGGGGTAGCGCCCTTTAGGATACGTGCATTTCCTTCTGGAAAAGGGTGGTATCATGGTATGGAGCCCAGATATTTACTCATGTTGAAAACACTTTGTTATGATTGTGTGAATTGATTACGAGCGCTCGGTGAAAGGTCCCAAAGGACCGGGGGATGGCATATTCGGTCAGTTGTTACTCAGTTAGGGGTAACCCGGCCTTGTGTTGGTAGAGATCTGGTTTGGTTCTCGGGGATGTCCATCCAGAGGCATTCTCATGTGGCAATGGGAAGTTCCTTGGCCTGATCATTCGTTGGAAATCCAATTCCCAATACGAAACTTTGTACGGTATTAGTTGTAGAACCTGCCATTCACTTATGGTGGTCACCACTGTTTGGATGGTAGCTATAGTAGGCATAGTTCGAAATGTCTATGTTGGCTAAGATTTATATTTTACTTTCGAAATGAATTTTTCCTACACTATGCACTAGTAATAATATCAAATGTTCTTTTTAATGCGTATCAAGCATCTTTGACTATCATAAGGAGAAATCTCCTCCGATTCTGCGTTTGCATTACGTGTGTGTGCGGGAGGCCTTATGGTAGTCTCATTTTTAAAAAGCATTGCGAATTGACTTTGAAAATCCTTTGGTTGAATGTTTTAAAAGATAGACTGTTTTTTTTGCTCACACCAGTCCCACGACTGATCCGGAGTTTATTGTTTCTTTCCTAAACTCTGGGTGCTCATTATATTTCTACACGAGCAGTCTAGAGTTGGGTTTTACAGATAGTTAGATATAGTGGATTATCTGGAGTTAGTTCAGTCTTTGGATCGCACCAGTCTTGCTTAGCTTGGTGCATTGTTATGGGGAGTTCGAGCTTCTGCTGATTGATTCTTGGAAATGGAGTTACAGTTCCGATTTGGAGTTCTTCCTTGAAGACTATCTTAGAGTTATATTGTTCCGTATGTTAGATGTTATCTATTTTTCTTTTCCGCTGCTATTTTATTGTATCATATCTCTGATGTATATTGATATCTATTGGATCATCTGTTGTGTCAGATATTGTATCAAAGCTGTATATCAATGTATTATTCTTTTATTCCGCTGTGTTAATTACTTAATGATTGTTATAAGCTCCGGCGAATCGGATTTGAACGGTCGAATCTATGAAATTCGAGTACGATTTGAAGTATGGATGTCGATTTTTGAGCGGGCAAAATCCGAGTCATTACAGTTATTGAACTATCAATGCATATGCACAACATCACCTGATTCCAAATAATTTTCCAAATTATTTGTTTCCCAAAAATATCTTTACAAGATATATAATTTCAATACCTCAAAAATAAATCAATATTTATTTTTAAACAAATTCCACTTCCTTTTCTAAATTCCATAGTGAATTTATATTTCACAATATCTACTAATATACAATTTTCAGGTTTCAAATATTCATTTTCAATTTATCTTCAAAAAGATAAATTCTCAAAATATTCACTTTATATTGGAAAACATTTCCATACTTATTAAATAAGTAATTCACAAATCTTTTTATTTTCAACACTTGGAAAATATTCAATATACTTAAATCTAAATTAAGTATATATTTCATTCTTTTAAGGAAATCATTCTCTTAAACATATTTATTTGGGCCAAAACGAATGTTGCGTAAAACATCGTTACGACAACCCAAAATCACTAGTATAGTGATTCGAAATTAAAATAGATATATAAATCCCAATACTATACAAAACATTTCCTTTCAGAAATCATTTATTATAACAACAGTGTTATAGCCCATCATTTCCTTCTATTTCTCGAAAACGTCTATTTCAACAATAAATGTTGAAATCTATGGTTTCGAATCTTAATATATTTTGAAAACATCATTAGATCGTTTTAATCCTATTTAAAACATCACATCCAAAACATTTCTTTAACATATTATTCACTATTCAATAATGTGAATGTACTTCGTTAACAAATTTCATCATTTCTATTCATTTTATTTTAAAGGATTATTCACTGTCTAAAACGTGAACATAACTCCATTAATAAGTTACAACAATTTACATATCAAAATAAGTCGTTTGAGGATTTATAAAACAACGTTTATAAATTCATTTATTAAGCTATTCAATTCATATCTCAATGATATACTAAAAATTCATATTATAGTCAAATACTTATAATTTATTTGTTTGCAAAATCATTCCTTTAACTTCCCAAATTATAAATATTATAACTTATAAGACTCACTTATTTACCCAAATCTATTCTTTTTTTAATAACTTTACAAATTTTATAAATCTATTGCTTATAAAATTCCATTTATAACTTCACCGTTTATAGTTCTACAAATTTCATTCATTTATGAAATTCATTCACAATTCATTCTAACACTTATAAAACTCGTTTTATAATTCAAATATTTTAATTTATAAATTATCAATTTATAAATCTTTTATATAAATCAATTTATATTATTGTTTCAAAACGTCTTTAAAGTCCTTTATAATTTCATCATTTTGATTTATAAAAAAATTAAATTTTATAAATCCTATTTTTAAACTTTTCACAATAAATTCAAAAATCCCGATTTAAACCATTTTATAAAATCATTAACCTCATATTTTCAAAAATCAACTTTTAACTATATTTCACAAAAATCATAATTTTTATAACTTTAAAAATTATAACGTTTATTTATTTAAAATGAATCAATTCCAAAAATATTTTATAACGTATATTTTCAAAAATCACTTTGAAATCCTTTTAAAATTCCAAAATTTGGTCCAATGATGCTACACACCAAATAGTCAATCACGACCACAACGACATCGTATATCGTATATGATAATCAACGAATATCAAAATATCCATAATCAAATAAATACCGTTGAGGAATCCAGTTGGATCCCTCCAACCTGTTTTCCTGCATCCAAAGATGTTAGCACAATACCAATTCCGTTCCAGTACGAAATTATCGTGGTATATGGGATTTAAAATATTATCCGCTTAATAGACGACGCAATAGGGTCTCATCCGCTATATACTGCGGGAAATCAAATCCAAGTAGATAAATAATACCAATTTCACTGTTTATGAAATATTCGCGGTATATGTTTTTAATAAATAACACCTGCTTACTAACGGCGCATAATGTCTATTTTAACAATCAATAGATAACAATCACCATTGAAACATGCATTCAAATATTTTAAATATAACTATTTAAAATTAAAATCGAAACCGATTCGATTGACTAAGAAGTTCTCACCTTGATTTCAATTTCGTTTTAGCGATTTATTTCGAATAAAATTAAACACGCGTTTAATTTTTCCCAAAATTTTCGCTTGCTCCAATCAACTCCAATCCAATTCCATAGCGTAGTGCTCATCCATACGATTCCATCGCAACTGGTTTCGCGCGTTTTCGACCTCGTATGAAAAAGTTATGAATTTTTAAAGATACACGAATTATAAAACAAAATAAATTTACAAATTTTATTATATTCTAAACCTAATACTATCATCACCGTAATTTCCATCCACTGCAAATCACAACCGAGACTATCATCTTCCCTTCTCACGTTCGTTCTACAGGTATTACAAGCACGAACCCATTAGCACGCTTATTAGGGTTTTCGAACGCACCACATACAAACGTCGATAGCCCATCTTTTCACCACCATTCGGAGTGCCTCGGCCACCACCACCTTCGGCCAGGAGGAGCTGAAGCTCGGCTGCCTCGTTGGCACGAAATTCAAGAAAGAACGCAGCGACTTTGATCGAGAATTGCTGTCAATCCACTCAATGAAAATCGATCACAGCCGTATGAAATCGAAGCTCTTGATACGCTCCACGTTTTACTAGTTGAAAGATTCTTGAAATATTTGTGTAGATTGGAAGATTATAAGGGAAGAAGGAGGACAATTTTCAGCCTTTAAAAATGTTGGTGGCGGCTACAACCTGAAACCCTAGCTTATTTTTTTTTTAATTTGTGAAAGATAAGGGTCTATTTTTATAGAAAATAAAACAAACACTATTCATTTTGGATTTTTCAAACTCCGATTTACGTGCGCTTACCAGCATTTCTAGGGTTTACCCCGCATTCCGGACGCAATGGAACAGGTTTCGAAAGCTAATTCGGTCATCTGTGCGAGTTATGGCAATAAACGTTTAATTTAAAATTAAACCGATTAAACGATTTTCTAGGCGTTTTAGCCTGCACCGGACAAACGGTAAATCCGATTGACTTGAAATTTGACACCATACAATAATATCACATTATGGATCCGAGGAAACTGGTTTCATCGAAATCCAAGACTTTTTGAAAAATGACTATTTTAACTTGCCAAATTAATATTAAAAACAATTTCGATGCGTTTCGAGCTGCCACGATCAAACGACAACTCCGATTGCTACGAAAATTGAAATCCGATAATAACAAACTATTACGGATCCAATGGAACTAGTTTCGTCCAATTCTGAGACTGTTCAAAAATTGGCTATTTTCACTAGTCGATTAAATATTAAAATATTCAATTTTCACAAATAAACTTTTAATTCGATTTTAAAAGTTCTAAAATATCGTTCTAACTCCAATATGATAAAATAAAATTTTACAAATCATTTTCAATCATATTTAACCCAATTTTCTATTATTTCTGTATTTCCAACTATTTAATTATCGATTTAATTATCCAATTAAATCCAATTATTCGAAATAAAATTTATTCGACTAATAAATTTCACTTATTAATATTTAAAATTAATTAAATATACAAATTTTAATTAATTAAAATTCTAGGTCGTTACATACTTCCCCCTTAAAAGAATTTCGTCCTTGAAATTACCGAGTAAGAAAAGTTACAGAATCCATTAACTTTCCATAAATCCATAGTTAAACTTCTTACAAAATCTTTACTAAGTTTTCAAGTCTTACTTAGTTATCTTTTCAAAAACAACTACTATTGTTTAACTTTCAATTCCAAATCAAAGTTATAGTTTTCAAAAAAAATCAATTTTCTCAAAAATTTTCTAACGCCTTAAATTTTCGAAAAAATTCGCCAGAGTCTCCTTTGCGCGGCTCGATCTGAAAAAAAATGACAGTATATATATCGAAAATATAAATCTCATCAAGTAATAAGGCATCCCGCAGGGAAACAAGTGTAAAAGTATGATATTTAATCCGAGATATGTACCTTATATTTTATTAGCAAGCATATACGGCTAATATAGCGCGAAAGCGAGCTCCAAATGCGAAGCAAACGCGATCCGCACCTACTAAACACTCAACAAACAGATGAGAACATATATATAGACAATAGTATCGATATACCACATATAGCAACATAATAACTGTATATGCCAACATAACAAATGCAACGAAAGCTATATATTCAACCATCAACCAACTATCATCCATAACCAATAAATATTCATTCATATTCTCATTAATATTCAATGAAATTGTTTTCAACCTAATCACCATTGATTCATTAAGAGTGGATGTTTTTACTAACATTCATTTTCAATTAGTTTATATTCACTAATTCATATTCAAGTTGGTTCACTTCCAAATCAAATTCAATTCTATTTAAGATTCACTTAACTTCCAGTTGGATTTCAATTACTTTAGCTTCCAATTTCTTTAATATTTAATAAATTACATACAATCAACCAACAATCATATATCAACCAATGTATATTAATTTCATCCAAATTCCTTTGCTTAAATTCATTCAATTTGGTTTAACACCTTTACTTTCAATTGGTTTAATTAAATTGATTTTCCTTCAATTATTCAACTTCCAATAACATTAGATTTTAATGAATTAAAACTTAAACTCATTATTTCTTATCAACTTAATTTACATTCAATTGATTAACATTTAATCCATTCATTCTATTCAATTACTAAAGTTGAATTTCATTTACATAACTTAAGTTCACATTCTTAATGACTTCACTTCATAAATTCACTTATTAATCTACTTCGATACCAAAATTAACTTTATTCAACTTCACTTAAGTTACATTTCATTTCAAACATTATTTGGCTTTAATTAACTTAAATTCCAACTTATAAATCAATTCAGATTCCAATTCTAAAGTAAATTTCATTTAACTTTAAATTCATTTTTTATTTACAACTCATATTCATAAATATATTCATATAGTTTCACTTCTTATATATATGAGTTTATTTCTCAATTGTAAATCACTTTAATTATAATTCAATTCTTATAATTCTTTTGCTTATATAATTATTCTTTTATTTAGATTATTCAAACAACCAAACAATCAACTTATATACACTTTAATAATTCTGAAAAATTATTCCATTATATATAAAAATATAATCAAGGTAAAATTATTTCATTTACCCATTTTAAAACAATATTGTGTCGAATTGTTCTGTACAAGTGTTTAGAGATCCCTATCAACAACGTTAATTACTCGTATTAACCGGAATCCATACACCACTCAACAAACCAATCATCACAATATAAACAATTTCATATTCACTAACAAATATGCTCTCATAGCTATTATTACACTCAAACTCATTCTAGAGTATTACTGACTCTATCTCTAATGAGGAATACCCAACAGAGCCATGGTTGTCGCTTAACCATATGCTCTGATACCACCTGTGAGGACCCGCAAATCCGTACTCCTTGAATATACACTAATCTCCATAGATTAACTCAAGATGAACAGAAATACGAATTCTCATTGTTTAAGAAAAAGAAAAAAAATAGAAGAAGAGAGAAAAGATAGAAAATAGAATGGAACAGAACAGAAAACAACAGAACATTATCAGAATCTCACAATCGCAGCGGAACAACATATAATAATAAATGAATAATCTTTAAACAAAGAACTATATCAGTTATTACATTACATTACATTTCATTACATCATATCATCAGAGTGTACAACAACAACAACAATAAAAAGAACAAACAGCGGAAAAGAAATACTATATACTAGTAATACGCCATGCCATCAGCTTGCCTTCAGCAACTCCTGAATTCCAGAATATCCTGATAAACCTAACTCTTGACTGCCCGTGTGGAAAATGGTGGGCACCCAGAGTTTAGGAAGGAAAAACAATAAACTCCGAGTCAGTCATGTGACTGGTGTGAGAACTCAAAACAGTTTATTTATCTTTAAAAATCAAAATAGAGGAATATTTTTAAAGTCAATTCGCAATGCTTTGAAAAATGAGACTACCATAAGGCCTCCCGCACACACACGAAATGCAAACGCAGAATCGGAGGAGATTTCTCCTTATGATAGTCAAAGATGCTTGATACTATAGCAAATGCATAGGTACCATTATAGTATGCTTACAATAGCTACCATATTAAATGGAAGGTTCTACAACTAAAACCGTACAAGTCTCGTAATATTTCTTTGGATTTCAAACAAATGGTCAGGCCAAGGAACTTCCCATTGCCACATGAGAACGCCTCTGGAAGGACGTCCCCGAGAACCAAACTGGATCTCTACCAACACAAGGCCGGGTTACCCCTAACTGGGTAACTACTGACACGAGTATGCCATCCCCCGGTCCTTTGGGACCTTTATCCGAGCGCTCGTAATCAACATCACACCATAATAATAAAGTGTTTCAACATGAGTAAGTATCTGGGCTCCATACCATGATGCCACCCTTTTCCGGAAGGAAATGCTCATACCCTAAAGGGAGCTACCCCTCATAACCTTGCTGCATCTTTCCTGTTTTGACCATTCCGGGGTGTGAGGCTTGACGAAGTCTCATCCACAAAGCCACGCTTTATACAAAAGCTGTGCTTTGTGTCAACAAATGATCATAGAAATGATCACAAAGATAAACGATCAAACAAATGATCATATCACAAATGATCAACACAATGATCATTTCACAGCAACACTTAGCATGTCACATTACCAAATTGGGAATATATCACTGATAACCATCAACTACATAACCTCTGAGCTCGTACGTCTCAGAGAAGGGTGTTAAGCTAAGAAAATAAATTCCCCGCCATCAATAGAAATATATTTGAAAGAAGTCAGCTTTATATCTCAATTTTTAATGTCAAACACACAATCCATACAAGTCTGTTCCGGGCTCGAACAGAACCGAAGGCACTTACAAAGAAGTCCTTGCAATCCGGATATCCACAATCCTGATCGGATTCCCCATCACATATGGAGAACTCTATACCGGAGCAACTCGGTGCAGAGTCGATCGACAGGTCATCCTACCGCTCTCGCAAATACCCGATCTTCAACACCGGTCTTCAAATGCAATCCATAAGACGTATCACATACTCGGAATGGGTTATACGACCCCAAAGTCCTTTCCCAGCCAACCCGAATAGTGAGCGCTTATTTAAAAATAAGTGTGGCATTCAAATTCAAACAAATCACAACAAATACCTTTCAAAGGTAAATATTGATAGTCGGTTATTGAAATATCAATGGATATGCACAACATCACCAGATTCCAAATAATTTTCCAAATTATTTGTTTCCCAAAAATATCTTTACAAGATATATAATTTCAATACCTCAAAAATAAATCAATATTTATTTTTAAACTAATTCCACGTCCTTTTATAAATTCCATAGTGAATTTATATTTCACAATATCTACTGATATACGATTTTCAGTAGGTTTCAAATATTCATTTTCAATTTATCTTCAAAAAGATAAATTCTCAAAATATTCACTTTATATTGGAAAACATTTCCATACTTATTAAATAAGTAATTCACAAATCTTTTTATTTTCAACACTTGGAAAATATTCAATATACTTAAATCTAAATTAAGTATATATTTCATTCTTTTAAGGAAATCATTCTCTTAAACATATTTATTTGGGCCAAAATGAATGTTGAGTAAAACATCGTTACGACAACCCAAAATCACTAGTATAGGGATTCAAAATTAAAATAGATATATAAATCCCAATACTATACAAAACATTTCCTTTCGGAAATCATTTATTATAACAACAGTGTTATAGCCCATCATTTCCTTCTATTTCTCGAAAACGTCTATTTCAACAATAAATGTTGAAATCTATGGTTTCGAATCTTAATATATTTTGAAAACATCGCTAGATCGTTTTAATTCTATTTAAAACATCACATCCAAAACATTTCTTTAACATATTATTCACTATTCAATAATGTGAATGTTAACTCTGCCTCGGCCGAAAGTTACGACCCAGAGGAGTTGCCGACCTAAGGCTATGCCGACCTAACAACCCAAAGGGTTTGCCGATCTAAGAGCTCAGGACTTAATTCGATGCCAACCTAACTGGTTAAGAATCGTACTGATCCAATGCCTTATCACGGGTGCCGACTTAGTGCCTCAGAAGAGACTGGCCTAACGACTTAAGAGATAACAAAGGGTCCGACTTAACATGGTTGCCGACCTAACTGCCTAATAGGGTTACCGACCTAAGGGGAATTACAAGGACACCGACCTAAGGCTTGAAGGGATGATGACTTAACTGTTTAACCTTATGAAGCATGCTAACCCAAATGATACCGATCTAAGGCATGAAGGGATGCCGGTCTAACGAGGATATGCCGACCTAAGGAGAGTTCCGACCTAGTATGGAAGCCGACCTAGTACTTTACAAGGTTTACGACCTAAGGCAGCTACCGATCTAGTGCCTTAGAAGGACCCGATCTAAAAACTTATAAAAGCCCACCGACTTAACCTATTTACCGATTTAACTATCCAAGATGCTTGCCGACTTAACTATCAGGCACAAACCCATCCAATCTAAACCGTGGCCGGCTTATGACTTATGATGAGTCGTGACCGATCTATGGATTTGAGGAGTGAAGTTGCGCAGGAGTTTAACACGTAACACATTATCTCGGCACCAACTCACGACCCAGTTTGACCCGGCTACTACCTATAACTCAACACCGAGAACCTCTATAAATACACGACCATCACCAACATTCAAAGGACTTTTGGTCAATCAATTTCAAGCACCATTTCTCTGCCGAATTCCAGACTACTTCAACACTTAAAGCTTTTTGAGATTCAAAGAACGTCTAAAAGAACTTCATGAAGAAATCATCTACATCCACCATGGATTTGAAGATTTTTGTCAACATCGAAGTTTGAGTTACTTGTTCTAAGTCTTTTGTAATTCAAAATGTGTTGTACTTGAGAAGATTTGTATCGACTTGTAACGTGATCATCAATAAAAGTACTTAAAGTGGACGTAGGCTATACCCATAAGCCGAACCACTATAAAATTGCTGTTGTTTACTGCTTTTCCGCTATTACTTGCTTATAATTCTTTCCCGATCTATCGGGTGGTGCTTTCACAACTATACTTCACACACTGGGGTGTTAGCGTTCAAATTTAAGCGTTAACATTTTTGGTGCTTTCACTGAGAATTGAACTCAGGACAGCTGTCATCATTGCTTCGCAGAGATTTGAAGGAAGAATTTCCTTAAAAACCAGAAGTATATCTGAGATTATGGCTCCTGGAAGGAAAAGTAGATCTATCAGATCTGGGAACATTCAAGAGGGAACCTCCGCTTCCCCTGTGCCTAATCTACCCACTCCGTCTGTTGGAGTTACAAAAGCGGAATTGGATGCTGTGATTCTAGGGCTAAACCAGCAGATAAACGCCCAAAATGCACAGCTAGAGGCTCAAGGTGCCCAGAATGCTCTGATTCTGAATAAGTTGAACGACTTACTTGGGGCAAACAATCAACCGGCTGGTAATGAAAGGAACTATGCTGGAAACATTCATGATGTTAATGAAAGGAATGCTCCTGAAAGGCCTACTAGTCCCTTTGAGCAGGCAGTACCTGACGCCGGTGGATCTAGAACTCGGCATGATGAGGAATATCTTTCTGGAATGGTCCGGCAGATCATGAAAGAAAGTATGCAAAGGGTTGAAGATGAGAAGGAATGGGGTTTCGCTCCAAGTAAAACTCCGTTTACTGAAAAAATCTTGAAGGCGGAATTTCCAAGGAAGTTTGTCCCTCCGACTATTTCAGCTTACAAAGGGACGAGTGATCCGAATGAGTTCCTGTATAAATATGACTGGCACATGACAGGTGCCAGGGCCTCCGATGAAATAAAGTGCCGATATTTCCCCGTATACCTGGAAGGCGTGGCTTTACTGTGGTTCACCAAGTTACCAGTCCGATCTATCGATCAGTTTTCAGATTTGACCAGAAAATTCAAGGAGCAGTTTAGACTGTATGCTTCGAAGGCCAAGGATATTATGTCACTATCGAGTTTAGAGCAGAATCCTGGTGAGTCTATCAGATCCTTCTTGAACCGCTTCAATATAGCACTGGCTGAGGTGGACAATGCTGAACCACGAATGATATTGACTTATCTGATGAGGGCTATCGATAAGTCAAGCGAATTTGGGAAATGGTTAAATATGAAGGAGCCAACCTCTCTCGAAAAGTTCTACAAAAAAGCAGACGAATTCATTCGCTTGGAAAGCCGTCCTTTACCAGTAAAGACAGTGTTGGAAAAAGCAGAAGACAACACTGTCGCTCCACGCAAGAATGAATCGGTGGGGCAAAAAAGGGAGAATAGTAATGGGAAGAAACAGGGTAATCTGAAGAAGCTCCGATCCTTCAAGCCATCAGAATATACTCCATTATCACATACACCGGAGCACATCTACCTCGCCACTAAAGATTCCGTCGATTTCCCTAAACCTATCCCTTTGAGAACTGGGAGAAAAGCCATACAAAGTGGGAAATTCTGCCGCTTCCACAATCAACCAGGTCATGAAACTGATGAATGCCGCCAGCTGAAAAATCTGATTGAAGAGTTGCTAAGAGAAAACAAGTTGCAGCAATTCGCAAAAAAGAATAGCAACAATCCTGCATCGTCAAGTCAGGGGCAGCGGGCCCCTGTTCATCAGCCTGGGGCAGGAGAGAAAGCTACGGGGCATGAATCTGGAAGGCCCGTTATCAATGTCATTTCAGGAGGACCTCACCCAGCTGGTAAAAGTTGGGGTGAGATGGAGAGATATTCCAGGGCTTTGAAATATGCTCCAGCCGAAGAAAACGTCTTTGTTCTAGAAGACACTACGCCCCTTAAACAACAGAAAACTTTCAGTGATGATATTATTTTCAGAGCCAGAGATTCTACAGGTATTGAAGCTCCTACTTTAGATCCCTTGGTCATCTCGGCTGGTATTGGACCAGCCATTGTCAGAAGAGTCCTCATTGACTGCGGAGCGTCATGTAATATTCTCTTCAAGAAGACATTTGACCAGATGAAAATCCCTATGATCGATGTGCAAGCCTCATCACAGAAAATCGTTGGCTTCACTGGGGAGCCAAAGCAACCAGTAGGAACCATCGATCTGTTTGTAGAACTTGGGGAAGGAGAAAGGAAAGTGGTCCGAAAGCAAACCTTTGTGATCGTCGATGAATATTCTGCTTATAATGCTTTTCTTGGCCGTCCAACACTCGCAGCATTCAAAGCTATCCTAGCCCCGTGGTGCCTCACTATTAAATTTCCTACTGACAATGGAGTAGGAGTTATAAAAGGTGATCAAAATGCTGCGCGAGAATGTTATTGGACAGAGCTGCGAGAGTCAAGAAAAAGAGAAATGGGAAAGGATGCGGCAACTCCAGTCCGCATCAAGGAACCAGCTTTGTAGCAATTACAGAGCGGACCCTGCACTGGCGAACACAGCGGGGCACGGAAAGAAATGGATCCCAGAAAAGCCAGTACAGGGGAGAATAGAGTAGTACCGGTGGAAACAACAATTCCGGTACCTGTTGACCCGAAGGACCCAAATAAGGTGTTGAATGTGGGTTCGCAGCTTAATGTGTCAATTCAGAATGTCTTAATATCTTTCCTGAAAGCAAATCTGGATGTCTTTGCTTGGACTCATGCCGATATGTGTGGGATATCCCCAGAAGTTGCAGTACACGCTCTGAATATTGACCCAAAGTTTACGCCAGTTAAACAGAAAAGAAGAACCCAGGGTCCAGAAAGGTCAGCAGCATTAAAAGAAGAAGTTGATCGGCTCATGGAAAATAACTTCATCAAAGAATCTACATATCCGAATTGGGTTTCAAATCCTGTGTTGGTCAAGAAAGCTAATGGGAAATGGAGAGTGTGCATCGATTTTTCTGATCTAAACAAGGCTTGCCCCAAAGATTGCTTCCCATTACCCAGGATCGATCAACTGGTAGACGGAACTGCGGGACATGAATTGTTATCCTTCATGGATGCCTATTCCGGTTATAACCAAATCATGATGCATGAGCCGGATTAGGAGGATACAAGCTTTATTACAGATGTTGGGCTTTATTGCTACAGAGTTATGCCCTTCGGATTAAAAAATGCAGGGGCAACCTACCAAAGACTTGTTAATGCTATGTTCAAACCGCAATTGGGCAAAACTATGGAAGTCTACGTCGACGACATGTTAGTGAAGTCCAGGAAAGCAGTGGATCACATTGAACACTTAGCAGAAATGTTCGCAGTCCTCCGGAAATACAGAATGAAACTTAACCCTCTGAAATGTACATTTGGGGTCGAATCCGGAAAGTTCTTAGGTTTTATCGTCAGTGCTAGGGGCATTGAGGCCAGTCCAGCTCAAATTACCGCCTTAAAAGAAGTTAAAGCTCCTAGAACGAAGAAGGAATTGCAAAGTCTCAACGGAAAGGTCGCCGCTTTGAGTCGGTTCATTTCCAAAGCTACTGATAAATGCATCCCATTCTTCGATGCCCTGAAAAAAGGAAAGAAGAACTTTGAATGGACTCCCGAATGCCAAAAAGCCTTTGAAGAGTTGATCCGTCATATGGAAACGCCTCCGATACTTTCTAGGCCAGGCAATGGTGAGGATCTTCTTATATACTTGGCAGTATCATCTCATGCTCTAAGTGCAGCGCTGATACGGGAAGACAAAAGGATTCAGCATCCAGTTTACTATATCAGCAAAAGACTCACTGGGGCAGAGCTGAATTACTCCAAGTTGGAAAAACTCGCCTATTGCCTACTGGTTGCATCGAGGAAACTGAGGCAATATTTCCAAGCTCATCCTATCAAAGTACTCACTGATCAGCCTCTAAAGCAAGTCCTATTTCGCCCTGAAACTTCGGGTCGTCTTCTAAAATGGAACATTGAACTTAGTCAATATGACATCACCTATCACCCCCGAAAAGCAATCAACGGACAAGCTTTAGCTGATTTCATTGCAGAATTCACAGAGAAAGATAATGGTGAGGAAAAAGCGGTCAATGATTCTCCAATCCAGTGGAAGATGTATGTTGATGGCGCAAGAAATGACAACTGTTCTGGAGCCGGAGTGGTACTTGAAACTCCTGAAGGTCGATCATTATGTTATGCACTAAGACTGGAATTTCCTTCAACAAACAATGAAGCAGAATATGAAGCTCTTATTGCAGGTCTAAAAATCGCTAAAGAGTTGAACATTCGAGCATTACAAATTTTCAGTGATTCTCAGCTTATTGTATGCCAAGTCAAGAAAGAATTTCAAGCAAAAGGTGGAAATTTGCCTTCCTACTTGTCAAAGGCTTGGGAACTCCTATGTGAACTCGGTCACTATTCAATAAGCCACATTCCTCGGGAAGAGAATATGAAGGCAGATTCCCTCGCAAAGTATTCAAGTTCTGGTGAAGCTCAACTATTGGGATTGGTCCCTGTAGAAGTCCTTTCAGCGCCAAGTATAGACGAGATGGATATAGACTGGATTGTGAATGTATCTCAAGAACAAGAGTCATGGATGACTCCAATACTAGATTACCTACTCAGGGGTTCTCTGCCAGAAAACTCGATAGAAAGACGAAAGCTTCTAAGAAAGGCCTCTCGCTATGTAATTCAGGATGGCCGATTATACAGACGAGGATTCTCAATGCCATTGCTTCGATGTGTATCCCGGGAAGAGTCCAAAACAATCCTAGCTGAAGTGCATGGAGGAGAATGCGGTGATCATTCAGGTGGTCAAACACTAGCAAAGAAAATTCTCCGATACGGATATTTTTGGCCAGAAATTAATCGGGATGCCGCAGATTACTCCCGAAAATGTGACAAGTGCCAAAGATATGCCAAAATTCCTAGAGCACCTTCTACCGAACTCACACAGATGGTCAGTCCATGGCCATTTGCAATTTGGGGAATGGATCTCATCGGGCCGCTACCAACTGCTAAATCAGGGATTAAATATGCTATTGTTGCAGTTGATTATTTTACTAAGTGGGCTGAAGCTGAACCATTGGCTACGATCACTTCAAAGAAAATGATAAGCTTTGTGACCAAGAATATCATTTGCAGATACGGTGTGCCTCAGAAAATAATCACAGACAATGGAACTCAGTTTGAAAGCGAGGAATTCCAGGATTTTTGCAAGCGATTCAAAATCCAGAAAAGCTTTTCGGCAGTAGCTCATCCGCAGGCAAACGGGCAAGTGGAAGCAGTGAACAAGATCATCAAATCAACCGTCAAAAAGCAACTCGAAAGAGCAAAAGGTGGTTGGGTCGATAAACTACCGCTTGCACTATGGGCATACAGAACTACTCACAAAACTGCAACTGGGCATACTCCTTTTGCGTTAGCATACGGGTCGGAAGCAATGATCCCGGTTGAAGCAGAGGTCCCTTCACACAGAAGAATCCATTTCAATCAAGCAGAAAATGAAAAGCTGCAACTTGAAGCGCTGGATCTCCTTGATGAAAAAAGAAATGAAGCTAACCTCAGAGTTGCAGCTCATCAGCAAAGGATAGCCAGACATTTCAATTCCAAAGTTCGGCAACGCAGCTTTGAAATTGGAGATCTAGTCCTGAAAAGAATTATGACCGCGACAGGTGTGTTTGGGCCAAATTGGGAAGGACCATATGTAATAGGTCAGAAGCTTCTTGACGGCACATTCAAGCTCACCACTGTTGATGGAGATCAAATTCCAAGGGCATGGAACAGCAACCACTTGCGTCCATACTTTACTTGAAAATTTTGTTGAAAAATTGTAAAAAGAATTATGAATGTATGATTCTTGTAATTGAAAGCAATTGTGAAACTGATGCAAGTAAATAATGAAAGAATATAAAGTGGATGTAGGCCCAATTTCACGGCCGAACCACTATAAATCTTGTGTTCCTTATTATCATTATATGTTTGCTTTGTTTTCGATATAAAAATACATAAAATGTATTGCTAAAATGTCAATTTAAATTTTTGCAGACAATGGAAATAAAACTTGCGCATAATAAGACCGAGCGATTCTCACCATCATTCAACAAACAAATTTCAAGTCACAAAGACCCCGAATTCAAATCCTAGATAGGAAATACTTCAATTGAACGGCTAATGATTTCGATAGAAACGAGCCCTTGCTGATAAATTGAGATTGTTTGAACAAACAAACATCCAATTAGGAAGCTAGTGCCCGTTCTCACGAACTTGCCTGGCAATGAAGTACACTTCCTTGGATTAAACAAGCCACTTGTGAGAGAAAGGGGAATGAAAACTTGAAAAGAAAAAAGAAAAAAAAGAAAAAAAGGATCGCTGAAAAGGCATAAGCAAGTGAACAGAGGAACAACCAAAGCTACCATCAGAAGTACAAGTCCTCTTCGGAGGCGCAACTCTTCGGAGGATAAAAGACCTCTAATGGGTCATACGCCACAAAAAAGAAAGTTCTCTACTCAACAAAAAAGATTGGAGGAGTCATGACCCTCCAACCATGAGAGAGTAACTTCCAGCGATGAAAACCCTCTTTGAGGCACATTTCACCAGGAGTTGAAGTGTTATAACCGCTCTTCGGAATTTCACTTCACCAGAGTTGAAATGTAAACAAAATAAAAGCCCTCTTCGGAGGCCCATTTCACCAGGAGTTGAAGTGTTATAACCGCTCTTCGGAATTTCACTTCACCAGAGTTGAAATGTAAACAAAATAAAAGCCCTCTTCGGAGGCACATTTCGCCAGGAGTTGAAGTGTTATAACCGCTCTTCGGAATTTCACTTCACCAGAGTTGAAATGTAAACAAAATAAAAGCCCTCTTCGGAGGCCCATTTCACCAGGAGTTGAAGTGTTATAACCGCTCTTCGGAATTTCACTTCACTAGAGTTGAAATGTAAACAAAATAAAAGCCCTCTTCGGAGGCACATTTCGCCAGGAGTTGAAGTGTAGCAACCGCTCTTCGGAATTTCACTTCACCAAAGTTGAAATGCAAAAACAAAGACCTTCTTGAAAGCCCACGTTCCACCAAGATTGAAATAAAACTTCCAAGTGTTGAAGCGTGAAAAGGCTTTCTTCGAAGGCACAACTCTTTGGGGGTACACGTTTCACCGAGATTGAAATAAAACTTCCAAGTGTTGAAACGTAAAAAATCCCTCCTTAGAGGTACGACCCCCTCCCGGGGACACAATCAAGAAAAAAGACCTCTTTGGAAGCACACGTTTCACCGAGATTGAAATAAAACTTCCAAGTGTTGAAACGTGAAAAGGCTTTCTTCGAAGGCACAATTCTTTGGGGGTACACGTTTCACCGAGATTGAAATAAAACTTCCAAGTGTTGAAACGTGAAAAATCCCTCCTCAGAGGTACAATTTTGTATAAAAAAAAATCCTCATCAAAAGCGTACTTTAACTTTCAAATGGAAAATGATCGTAAAAAGAAAGGAAGTTAAAGTACCCTTCAGAGGGCCGCTTTACTACATAGAGGAATTCACTTGGTAAAATATGCACATAAGCAAAAGAGAAAAGTGATTTCTTCGAACGACAAAGCGTAAAAACTTATACGAAGGGAGTTGTACTCAATAAAAATTTTCTTTAAAAAATAAAATAATTATTCTTTAGCAAATAAGAGTGCAAGTCCCCTCGAAGTATAGAATATTGCAGCAAACTTATGGAATGGGGGCAATAGAGTATAATTACACACGATATGGTATAACGAAACCAGCAAAAGGTAACGCTCAAGTAACATACCATAAGCTCGCTGCAATATCAAATAAACTCATGCCAAAACGAATAACAAATGTATTCTCTAATTCAAACAAAAGTTTGTACAAACGAAGAATCATTTTATTCAATTATAGTGCAGGTACAGGTTTCAAAATAAAGAAAGGCGGGGGCCGGTACCCGCACAATTCTCGGCCAGTACATGCAAAAAAAAAAAAAAAAAAAAATAGAAACTGAAGATTTTCACTTCTTTTTGCTGCCTTTAGACCCTTTACCCGGCCGGATGATCAGCTTTTCAGGGCGGTCAGTGGGCATAAGGGAAGTAGGAGAGGAAGGCGCAACCGGTCCAGCTTTCAGCTCCTCTTCAGTGGTGGTGACTATCTTCCCCCTCCTCTTTGGTGTCCCACGCTTCTTTCTCCTTTTTGAGGAAGACTCACTCCCTGGAGTGACAAGTTTAGATAGAACAATGTCGTCAGAGGGAGTTCGCTCCGGAGATGTGTCACCTCCCTCAGGCCTTTCATCTTTCTGCTCTTGTGAAGCGATGGGATCATCCAAGCCGTGAAGAGCCTCTATTTGTTCTTCCTGTGATCCAGGTTGCGAGGCAGAAGGAGGCGCCACTTGAAGAGATGGAGGAAGGATGACCGGGGGAGAAGAAGCTTGAGTTTGGCTCGGTGCTTTCACTACAAAAGAGAAAAAACGTAAAATATCAGTATCTTTCGAAAAGAGAGGGGATGACGGCTCGTCAAAAGTCGGGAATTCATTGACATTTGAAGAATAATCAAAAGTCGGGAATTCATTGACATTCGAAAAATAATCAAGAAGATCGTCAAGTTCACAAGGAGCAAACGAGCAGTTCACCACTTGGGCTGGTCCGGTGTCAAGTTTACCTGGGGCAGTTGGATCTCTGATGCTGATTTCATATCGCTGCGCTTCGTTGCTTTCACCGCCTTCATCCCCGCCTTGTGCACTTGTAGTTTCAGTTACTATCTTAGTCGCAGGCGGAGTGTAGGAGCTAGAACCCGTGATGTCAACCACGGGAGAAACTGGAGGTTGGACAGAGGGAGTAAGTGGTAATTCCTTTCCAGAATGTTCCTCTTCCGCCATTCCAGCTCTCATCCTGGCAAGTTGTTCTTGCCCCTTCACAAGAGCAGCGCGAGCTTCCTCATCCAGGTAACGCGCCTCAAAATCTTCATCGCCATACCCGGCGTCTTTAAACATGCTAAGAGCAGCTTCCCACACCTCGGCCAGGGTGATTTCATATTTAGGACCAAGAAAAGAGAGGCTGCCGCGTCCCAAGACACAGTGTACATAAAAATCGAATAAAGTCGAATTGATGTCGGTTTCCATGGTCTGAACAGTTTCTTCGGCTGCAATCTTACCAGCCATGGCCTCATCTCGATCTTTTTCGGTCTGAGCAAGTTGGGCTTTTAGCGCTTCAATCTCCATGTCCCGGGCGCTCAGTTTATTCTGCAACTGGGTGATATCAGTGCGGTGGTTCTCTACAGCTTGCTCTAGCCTCTCAGCTTTAGCTTCGGCGTCCCTCTGGCTGGCGTGCGCATCTCGCACTTGTTTTTGCAATACCTCTTCTCTTTGGGTGTAAGTATTAGTAGATGAGGCAAGATCATCTTTGAGCTGCTTTACTTCGGCTTCGAGTTTTTCATTGTATTCGGCTATCTCCTTCATCTCAACGTTGTGTTGATCAAGAATCTTCTGCCATTCTGATTTATCATTTTCCATGGTCAGCATTGCTTCGATGTTAGCCCGATTAACTCTTTGAAGTTCATCAACAAGCTTTTGCCATCCATACATTCTGTCAATATCAAGCCTGACAGCATCGAGATTTCTGTACATGGCTTCTTTGTCGATGGGGACCAAATCAAGGTCGAAGCGTACCCCCCTCAAACACCAGTTCGGGAATCGGCTCTGCAAAGTCGGGGGGCCCCTTTCAACATGGTATGAAGGCCTGTTGAGGAGTGTTTGAATGGCACTTCCTTCAAGAGCAGGAGATTTGGAAGGGATGTCAATAGAAACTGAGGCGTCAGGTCTCTCAGATGTCACAGGCGCGTGCTCCTCGCCAAGTTTGGTCCGCTTTCTCGAATCCTCAATATGGCTCTTCCCCCTATCATCATGCGTTTTACGTTTATGGGAATCATCACCCCTTGGGAAGGATTCGTATCGCGTGCCTGCTCCCTCGTGGCGTTCTTCATACTTTCTCCTCTCTTCAGCTTTTCGCGCAGCTCTCTGCTCATTGGTCTCTCTGGAATCGGTATAGTATTGCTTGTAATCATAGCTGCCACGCCCTCCATAGCGTCGAAAGTCTTTGTAATAAGAACCGCTGCCGCTGCGCCCCATAGAGGAATCTGAAAGGCAAAAATAACAAGTCTTAAAAACTTCCAGAGAAAAGAAGTTAAATGTGAACAAATGCCAAAAAATCCTAAGTGTTGTGTGATGTGCAAGCTACACGCATTAAGCTACAAACCACTCTTTGGTGTAGAGGTGATGATAGCTTGGGTATGAGGAGTTGATGTTTGTGTTGGTGTTTGTCGAAGAAGAGACGTCGCCTCAATTACAGGAGAGATAGTTTTAGATACGTCATCTCTAAAAAGCTCCTGCGAAGTCACTATTATGTCGCTCAACCCCTCATAAACATCGTCACCATCATGCTTGGTGGGACTTGTTTTCTCAATTCCTACATCAGCTAATCCCCCGAGAGGCTGTGAAGGTTCTTCTTCTTCCTCAATCGGGGCAAGCGCCGTCTTACTAGATGACCCCATAATGTCGGTAGGAGTGGAACACTTCACCAATGAAGCTTCGATATTAGACTCTTTTGATGTGAGTTGTTCGACAATAACGGGGGCATCCGATGCTTCAGTCGGGGAATCGGGAACTTCAGTTGGGGCTTCACAAGGCTGAGTATAGCGAGAAGGGTGAAGAAGCCCATATTGATGTAAAAGGTCGTCTCTCAGCAAAAACTTGATACTTCTCTCTTCTGCGGCTACAGCACTCAATCTATCAAAAGTCTGCTTATGTATTGGATCTCTAGAGGGAAGGGGAAGTGCTGAAAAGAGCAAAAAATGAGATTAGCAATTTGGACTCCAAAAAGAATTAAGAAAGAAAATGGAAAGACGGAAACTGATGATCTTACTTCCTACTCTCCAAGAAGCATAAAACTCTGGGGGACTGCGGGCAAAGAAAAATTGGTTTAAAAATCCGTGGACACTTTCAGTAAGACCAAGAATAAGCTTGCGATTTCTGGCACTTCTCACAATGATAAGAGAAGGATTGTCTTTGCTCTTTGCAAACGAGCATAAGTAGCGAATTTCTTCAAAGCTCGGCAAGCGATCAAGAGTTCTCCTGAACAGTGTACCCAACCCCATCAAAATAGCGTAGCCGTTAGGATGAAGTTGGAACGGAGAAATTGACATCCGAAGAAGAAGAATTCGAAGAAAGTCATTAAAAGGTGGGATCGCCCCACTTAAGCACATTTGACGATTAATCGCAACAAAACCATAGGGAGGTCTGTCAGCAGTATCATTCGGTCCAGGAAATATGACATCATCTTCAGCAAAGCCAAATTGAGTACGTAGCTGAACAAGCGTCCTCAGAGTTAAGATAGTCGGAGTTCTTTCTGGAGGGTTCTCTATGGGAAGAGCTATTGGAAAGGACTCTTCAGCTTGAGCAGCCTCCTCTTCTCCTTGATGAGAAGTCATTCTACACAAGCAACTGGATATTCAAACATGAAGGTGCACGTTTCCTAAAGTGTGTGAAGTGTTGTACAAGTATCAATCAAACAATAAGCAAAGGCAACTGGAATAAAACCTAGCAAACATTTGTTAGTTATAAAGAGCAGGAATCTTTGTTTTGAGTTTGATTATGCAAATACAATGTGGATGCAAACAAATCATTTCAAATTGTTGATACTTTGCATTAATATTTTACTTTAGTCAATTAATTCACAACATTTCATGCAATATATTCATGTCTCTTATCTTGTCTTGACTAATCTGTCATTTGATATGGGCAGTCAATGGCAGTATGTGCGCCTTGGTTTTCTTTGTTTGTCTGTTATTTTCAGCAGGTTAGCAGCTTATAAGTTAATACGATCTGTGAGATAATACATTGAGACTCAAGCAAATTTTAAGTTGGGGCAGTTCAAGATGTTCAAAATAAAGGCAATTTAGTTCGGTAGTCCGGGTCAGAATACTTAAAGAAGGCCTATGCTCCTAAATGTCAATACGTCCAGAGCCTAAGTATTAACTCGGCTACGGTTCAAAAGTCTCATGCGAGATAAGACTAAGTCGGTAACGGGTCAAAGTCTAGGTGGTTCAGCTTGGCGACTTATTTCCCTAGGTCGCAAGGGGAGAAATAAGAAGGCACGTTCCAGTTCAAGAGGCCGAAATTTCCCCAAGTTTTAACTCGGCCACGGTCCAAGCCTTGTTCAGATCGGCGAGTTTCTTTCAAATATTATCTCAACCACAACTTAAGGCCATTTCAAGGTCAGATCGGTCAAAAGTTAGGCCACCCAAATTCACTGAGCCACTTCCGAGTCAAACATCTCTTTCGGTTTCAACCCATTAACCCGATAGTCATTCAATCAACAGCAGCCTTCATTCAAGCTATCGGGTCACCCAATAAAACAGCTCCAAATTGCATAAATCCATTGCTCTGCCTTCAGAGATCATTGAACCTGAGTGATAAACCATCTTCATCATCTCAACGATCATCTGAAGCCAAAATCGAGTAACCTAAACTTCATCGACTACAGGTATAGTGGGATTTGTGATGGAACGTTACGCAAAGAAACGATTCGTATTCAAATGACAGAATTCATGAACCGACAGCAACCTATGATCGAGAAGGGGACGGATTCACTTACGCAATGGATAGTAGTGATTATCGGTGATCGACTGGAATGAGGTCGCTTGTAAGAGCTTGAGAAAATTTTAATGGCGAAATCGAGCAAAGGAGTAAGTGATGAAAAGAAAGAAGAGGATGGATGTTTTATACCTTACATTGGGGAGAACTGTTGGATCGCGTACGGTCTAAATACTTACCGACTTGGTGGAGGACGAGTTAAAGAATATCGAAGCACACGACCTAACCAATAGGCGTGTACTTCGAGGGGCAAATGTTAACTCTGCCTCGGCCGAAAGTTATGACCCAGAGGAGTTGCCGACCTAAGGCTATGCCGACCTAACAACCCAAAGGGTTTGCCGATCTAAGAGCTCAGGACTTAATTCGATGCCAACCTAACTGGTTAAGAATCGTACTGATCCAATGCCTTATCACGGGTGCCGACTTAGTGCCTCAGAAGAGACTGGCCTAACGACTTAAGAGATAACAAAGGGTCCGACTTAACATGGTTGCCGACCTAACTGCCTAATAGGGTTACCGACCTAAGGGGAATTACAAGGACACCGACCTAAGGCTTGAAGGGATGACGACTTAACTGTTTAACCTTATGAAGCATGCTAACCCAAATGATACCGATCTAAGGCATGAAGGGATGCCGGTCTAACGAGGCTATGCCGACCTAAGGAGAGTTCCGACCTAGTATGGAAGCCGACCTAGTACTTTACAAGGTTTACGACCTAAGGCAGCTACCGATCTAGTGCCTTAGAAGGACCCGATCTAAAAACTTATAAAAGCCCACCGACTTAACCTATTTACCGATTTAACTATCCAAGATGCTTGCCGACTTAACTATCAGGCACAAACCCATCCAATCTAAACCGTGGCCGGCTTATGACTTATGATGAGTCGTGACCGATCTATGGATTTGAGGAGTGAAGTTGCGCAGGAGTTTAACACGTAACACATTATCTCGGCACCAACTCACGACCCAGTTTGACCCGGCTACTACCTATAACTCAACACCGAGAACCTCTATAAATACACGACCATCACCAACATTCAAAGGACTTTTGGTCAATCAATTTCAAGCACCATTTCTCTGCCGAATTCTAGACTACTTCAACACTTAAAGCTTTTTGAGATTCAAAGAACGTCTAAAAGAACTTCATGAAGAAATCATCTACATCCACCATGGATTTGAAGATTTTTGTCAACATCGAAGTTTGAGTTACTTGTTCTAAGTCTTTTGTAATTCAAAATGTGTTGTACTTGAGAAGATTTGTATCGACTTGTAACGTGATCATCAATAAAAGTACTTAAAGTGGACGTAGGCTATACCCATAAGCCGAACCACTATAAAATTGCTGTTGTTTACTGCTTTTCCGCTATTACTTGCTTATAATTCTTTCCCGATCTATCGGGTGGTGCTTTCACAACTATACTTCACACACTGGGGTGTTAGCGTTCAAATTTAAGCGTTAACAGTGAATGTACTTCGTTAACAAATTTCGTCATTTCTATTCATTTTATCTTAAAGGATTATTCACTATCTAAAACGTGAATATAACTCCATTAATAAGTTACAACAATTTACTTATCAAAATAAGTCGTTTGCGAATTTATAAAACAACGTTTATAAATTCCTTTATTAACCTATTAAATTCATATCTCAATGATATACAAAAAATTCATATTATAAGTCAAATACTTATAATTTATTTGTTTGCAAAATCGTTCCTTTAACTTCCCAAATTATAAATCTTATAACTTATAAGCTTCACTTATTTACCCAAATCTATTCTTTTTTTAATAACTTTACAAATTTTATAAACCTACTGCTTATAAAATTCCATTTATAACTTCACCGTTTATAATTCTACAAATTTCATTCATTTATGAAATTCATTCACAATTCATTCTAACACTTATAAAACTTGTTTTATAATTCAAATATTTTAATTTATAAATTATCAATTTATAAATCTTTTATATAAATCAATTTATATTATTATTTCAAAACGTCTTTAAAATCCTTTATAATTTCATCATTTTGATTTATAAAAAAATTAAATATTATAAATCCTATTTTTAAACTTTTCACAATAAATTCAAAAATCCCGATTTAAACCATTTTATAAAATCATTAACCCCATATTTCCAAAAATCAACTTTTAACTATATTTCTAAAAAATCATAATTTTTATAACATTAAAAATTATAACGTTTATTTAAAATGAATCAATTCCAAAAATATTTTATAACGTAAATTTTCAAAAATTACTTTGAAATCCTTTTAAAATTCCAAAATTTGGTCCAATGATGCTACACACCAAATAGTCAATCACGACAACAACGACATCATATATCGTATATGATAATCAACGAATATCAAAATATCCATAATCAAATAAATACTGTTGAGGAATCCAGTTGTATCCCTCCAGCCTGTTTTCCTGCATCCAAAGATGTTAGCACAATACCAATTTCGTTCCAGTACGAAATTATCGCGGTATATGGGATTTAAAATATTATCCGCTTAATAGACGGTGCAATAGGGTCTCATCTGCTATATACTGCGGGAAATCAAATCCAAGTACATAAATAATACCAATTTCACTGTTTATGAAAAATTCACGTATATGTTTTTAATAAATAACATCCGCTTACTAACGGCGCATAATGTCTATTTTAACAATCAATAGATAACAATCATCATTCAAACTTGCATTCAAATATTTTAAATATAACTATTTAAAATTAAAATCGAAACCGATTCGATTGAGTGAGAAGTTCTCACCTTGATTTCAATTTCGTTTTAGCGATTTATTTCAAATAAAATTAAACGCGCGTTTAATTTTACCCAAAATTTTCACTTGTTCCAATCAACTCCAATCCAATTCCATAGCGTAGTTCTCGTCCATACGATTCCAATGCAACTGGTCTCGTGCGTTTTCGACCTCGTATGAAAAAGTTATGAATTTTTAAAGATACACGAATTATAAAACAAAATAAATTTACAAATTTTATTATACTCTAAACCTAATACTATCATCACCGTAATTTCCATCCACTGCAAATCACAACCGAGACTATCATCTTCCCTTCTCACGTTCGTTCTACAGGTATTACACGCACGAACCCATTAGCACGCTTATTAGTGTTTTCGAACGCACCACATACAAACGTCGATAGCCCATCTTTTCACCACCATTCGTAGCGCCTCGGCCACCACCACCTTCGGCTAGGAGGAGCTGAAGCTCGGCTGCCTCGTTGGCATGAAATTCGAGAAATAATGCGGTGACTTTGATCGAGAATTTCCGTCAATCCACTCAATGAAAATCGATCACAGCCGTATGAAATCGAAGCTCTTGATACGCTCCACGTTTTACTAGTTGAAAGATTCTTGAAATATTGTGTAGATTGGAAGATTATGAGGGAAGGAGGACAATTTTCAGCCTTTAAAAATGTTGGTGGCGGCTCCAACCTGAAACCCTAGCTTATTTTTTTTTTAATTTGTGAAATATAAGGGTCTATTTATAGAAAATAAAATGAACACTATTCATTTTGGATTTTTCAAACTCAGATTTACGCGCGGTGACCGGCGTTTCTAGGGTTTACCCCACATCCGGACGCAATGGAATAGGTTTCGAAAGCTAATTCGGTCATCTGTGCGAGTTATGGCAATAAATGTTCAATTTAAAATTAACCGATTAAACGATTTTCTAGGCGTTTTAGCCTGCACCGGACAAACGGTAAATCCGATTGACTTAAATTTTGACACCATACAATAATATCACATTACGGATCCGATGAAACTAGTTTCGTCGAAATTTGAGAATTTTTGAAAAATGACTATTTTAACTCGCCAAATTAATATTAAAAACAATTTCGATGCGTTTCGAGCTGCCACGATCAAACGCCAACTCCGATTGCTACGAAAATTGATATCCGATAATAACAAACTATTACGGATCCAATGGAACTAGTTTCGTCCAATTCTGAGACTTTTCAAAAATTGGCTATTTTCACTAGTCGATTAAATATTAAAATATTCAATTTTCACAAATAAACTTTTAATTCGATTTTAAAAGTTCTAAAATATCGTTCTAACTCCAATATGATAAAATAAAATTTTAAAAATCATTTTCAATCATATTTAACCCAATTTTGTATTATTTCTGTATTTCCAACTATTTAATTATCGATTTAATTATCCAATTAAATCCAATTATTCGAAATAAAATTTATTCGACTAATAAATTTCACTTTTAAATATTTAAAATTAATTAAATATACAAATTTTAATTAATTAAAATTCTGGTCGTTACAGGGTTGTAGCGGGGTAGTAGCGGGGCATTAACCACACAGCTTGGAGGAGATTTCTACTTATGACAGTCAAACATGCTTGATACACGAAATCCTTTTGATATTATTATCAGTGCATAGTGCAGAAAACATTTCGAAAGTATAATATTAATCTTTGCCAACATAGGTACCATTATATAATGCCTGTTATAGCTACCACCTGAGGTGGCAGGTTATATAATTAAAACCGTAAAGGGTTCGTATTGTTTGATTGGATTTCCAATAATGGTCAGGCTAAGGAACTTCCTGGGCCACATGGGTACGACTCTAGAGGGATTCCTCGAGAACTTAACCAGCTAAGAGAATAAATTCTTCGCCACCAAACAGAAATGTATTTGATAGAAACCGGCCTTATATCTCAAAGTATAACGTCAGACATACATCCATCCAAGTCTGTTCTGGGTTTGAATAGAACCGAAGGCACTTCAAAAGAAGCCCTTGCAATTCGGATAATCGGTTTAAAACATAAATTGTAAACCAAATGAAACAAGGGTTTTAACATAAAAATACAAATTAAGACATTTGTAAATATACTAAGACATGCAAAATAAATTTGTAACATATTAATACAAGCAAATGTCAAGTGCTAACTAATATAGGCAAGTGGCATTTAAATTATAATAACATGTTTAGAGAATGAAAAACCAGGCTGCTCATTTTGTTTCAAAGTTTCAATTTTTCTCCCATTTTCAAAAAGAATTGAAACCTAAAAAATAAACTACAACATATGATTTCAAAACCTGAAAACTCAAAGATAAAGCAAAGATCAAAGTTCAAAGTTCAAATCAAATATAAGATTCAACTCAGTCTAAAAGTAAATCAAACAACCCTTGTTCAACTTATTTCAAACCTAGAACAAAGACATTCGAGTTCAAGGACAAAATCAAACAGCAAAGCAATAGTTCAGAGCATCAAAACCAAGCTTCATTACAAATTCTTTTCAAAGCAAATTCAACTTCAATAACTAGGAACATATCAACTTAGCAATCAAAAACAAACATTCCAGGTTTTTGTTCAACAATTTCCAGGCAAAAACTTCTTTGTTATTCCCAAACTCAAGTGAGCAAACACCCCTCAGTTTGATCTTTGACTCGTTGAAGCTGTGAAAAATGTTTGTATGTACGTAAATTTGTTTCAATGCATACAAGTATGTATATATGTGTGTAGAAATAGAGGTGCAAGTCTGGAAAACAGGCAACAACTTGCCTTTGTTCATACATTCCAGGTTTTAAAACCTGTTTGAAATTTAAATCATCCCACCCAAACAATTTTAGGTTTTAATTGCTGAATGGAAAGTGATTATATGAGTACGACATCATTTTTTAAAAATAAATCCAAATGAAAATATTGAGTAAATATTTAAAATAAGAAATCACAGGGGAAAATCATATTAAGTCAGAAAATCAATTATTACAATTTCATGTTTTAACTTTATAATCTAGTTCAAGCTGGAAAATGTTGATTTTGGAAACTAATATCATAATTTTTAATATTGGGAATGCTTGGGTTTCTCGAATTGACCATTTTTAGCTTTTCTGCTAAATTCCAACAATCAACGTTGAAGTGGATATCGGGTTCAAGGTTGGAGGTAGCCTGGGTGGTGAGGTTTCACGGAAAAATGGTTATAAGGTTTATAGTGCGCCGTGGTAGCCAGAGATCGACGAACTAGGGTTAGGTTCATAGTTTTGATGGCTGAGCATTTGTGATTGGTGCATCGTCATGGTTGGATCGGGTTTTATTGCGAAGGGGAAAACGATGCGTGGTGATGTAACTCTGCTCTGGGTTGGTTCGGCGGGTGTTTAGTGGTCGATCATGGTGGCACGTGGCGGTTTTTAGTCGAAGGTTTAGTTCTAGATTTTGGTTGATCGGCTCGTTTTTGAATTATTAAAGAAATCGATAGTGATGGATGGTCGAGTCGTCGGAGGAGGTGATCAGCGACTTGTGGGTGGTCATCGAGATGATCGAAGGTAGTTGGCTCAAGCGTACATGTGCACGAGGGTATATGCATGTCTGGGCGTTTGTGTTGTTTGGGAAGATGAAGGGGAACTCGGGTAGAAGCTCGTGTAGGTGATGAGAGAACTCGAGCCTTGAATCGGGTAGTTCAAATGTTGAAACTGTAAAACAGGATTTTCAATTTCAATTAAAATAACATTTTAAAAAGGAAAGGAAAAGAAGAAGGAGGGAGCTAAGGGGAAACTCGGGGATGAATTAAAGTTAGCTCGGGAACTTAGTTTTTGGACTCGGGGTTTATTCATATCGTATTAACCATGTTTTAAAGTTTGAAAAAAATGAATAAGGTTTCAAACGAATATTTCCAAGTTCAAAAGTAAATTATTAAACAGGATTTTAACCGAGTTTCAAAGTTTAAATTCTAAAGTTAATAAATTTTATTGGTGATAAATAAATACGTACTCGTTAATTAATGTAATTAATTAACAAGTGTTTTTGGAATATAATGAAAGCAATTTAAAAAAGATAATTACTTAATGCAAGTTAATTTATTTATGTGATTAATTAGGGATGATCATTTATTGTAATTAATTAGAGGTAATCAATTAAATGGTAGTTAATTAAAGGGGTAATTACTCCGTGTAATTACATTAAAGGATCATTGATTTATGTGATGAAGTAATTAATGGTAATTAATTACTTAAAGATAATACTTAATTAAAAGTAATCAATTAATGGTTAAAGTTGATCAAATGATTAGGGATAATCAACTTTTTAATTCAGAATAATTAATTAAATGGAAATTAATTAAGAATTAATTAATGTAATTAATTAAGGATAATTAACTAAAGAATAATTAATTAAATATTAATTATTAATTGATTTATTAATTAATTTAGGTTGATTATTAATAAACAAAGGTTAATTAATAAATGATTAAATGATAATTAATTCAAAAGGTTTGTAATCAATTAATGTTAATTAACCATGATTGATAATTTATTCATAAGTAATTAATCTGATTTAAATTTATCAGATGATTAATTAATCTTACTTATGGATGTTTGAATTGTATTGAAAGTTGAATTGTTTGATATCCCTGATGTGTGATACTTTGTGATATAAACTATTTTGATTTGAGCTGTGCTATATGTAACTTATTTATTTGTGATGAATTTATATTATTTATCTGTGAATCTGTGAATGAAGATAAGCGTTATAGGGTTATACCGCTTATCGATATTGTTGTGCTTGAATTTGTAATGATTGATGATGTTGCACTATGGTGTAAAACCCCTGAACCACCCTACACACAAAAATATGGATTGCATGAGGAAATCAGTCGAGTCACAGATATTTCAATGTAATGGTTTTAAAAGTAGAATTTTAAATCCAAAATGATTTTGGAAATGGAATTGGGCTGAGTATGAAAAGCTTTTGAAAAGGAGTTTTTAAGATAAAAGTTATTTTGAATAACTTGATAATGTTTTGGAAACTAAAATAGTTTGATTTGAATTTGAATTCAAGATTTGAAATCGAATTCTATGTTTGGAAATTGTGGTTTAAAAAGGTTATACAAGTTATAAATGTGTTTATATGGGTTTTAAACCATTTTAGAAGTATTATTTTGGAAATTTGAATTTAACCTAAGTTTTATACTTGAAGTACGTTAACTTGTGCAAATGTAATCGTTTTTTTTCGAAACAAAAAGAATTTGTTTTCAAATGATAATAGTTTTCAAATAAAGAAAGGATTTCAAGTTTTCATCGAAAGGGTTTGAAAGTTGAAATGGAACTATTTTGAAAGCAATTAATGAATCTTTGCTAAAGATTGGTGAACTTTGTTTTCAAATTAAAGAGAATCTTAAAGGTGTATCTTTTGTATTAAAGATTTGGAATGGAAATGGTTTTGAAAGATACGATTGAATCTTTGTGAAAGATGGTGAATTTATTTTCAAATGGAAAGTGATTTTAAAAGCCGAATCATTAATTTAGAAGATTAGAAATGGTAATTTGTTTAAACCATTTGAAGGAAAAGGTTCTGGAAAACAAGTGTTGAAAAGTTGTGACTTAACTAATATCCCATATATCCATACGATTTTAAAATTAAGCGCTCATTATTCGGTTTATCCGGGAGAGGACTTTGTGTCATATAACCCATTCCGAATAATGATACGACGAAAGTGATAGCATTTGAAGACTGGTGGTGAAGACTGGATATTTTCAAAAACGAAAGGATTACCTGTCGAATGTCTCCGCACCGACTGGTCCTTGGTATAAAGATTTGATCACCCTTTGCGATGAGGAGTCCGGACATGATTAGGGATTATCTGGATTGCAAGGGCTTATTTTTAAGTGCCTTCGGTTCTGTTCGAACACGGAACAGACTTGTATGGATGTATGTCCGACGTTACACTTTGAGATATAAAGCTGGTTTCTATCAAATACATTTCTGTTTGGTGGCGGAGAATTTATTCTCTTAGCTTAACACCCTTCTCTGAGACGTACGAGCTTAGAGGTTATGTAGTTGATGGTTACTAGTGATACATTCCCAATTTGGTAATGTGGAATACGAAGTGCTGATGATCATGTGTTGATGGAAGCATGGCTTTTGTGAAAAGCGTAGCTTTGTGGAACGAGACCTCATCAGGACCTTGCAAACCGGAATGTTCGAAATAGGAAAGATGCGGCAAGGTTATTGGGGGTAGCGCCTCTTAGGTTATGTCCATTTCCTTCTAGATAAAAGGTGGTATCATGATATGGATCCCAGATATTTAACCTATATGGTTGCTACAAATTTATTGCTTTGTGGTTGTTGGTGAAGAGGTACCACTGATAAAGTTCGGTGATGACCGGTGGATGGCATACTCGTGTTAGTAGTTACCTAGTTACAAGGGTAAGTCGTCCTTGTGTTGGCAGAGAGCTGGTTAAGTTCTCGGGGCATCCCTCCAGAGGTGTACCATGCGGCCTAGGAAGTTCCTTAGCCTGACCATTGTTGGAAATCCAATCAAACAATATGAACCCTTTACGGTTTTAGTTGTATAACCTGCCACCTTAGGTGGTAGCTATAGCAGGCGTAATATAATGGTACCTATGTTGGCTAAGATTAACATTATACTTTCAAAATGTTTTCTACACTATGCACTAATAATAATATCAAAAGGATTTCGCGTATCGAGCATGTTTGACTGTCATAACGTGAAATCTCCTCCAAGTGTGAGCCTGCATTGTGTGTGTGGCAGGAGGCCTTATGACAGTTTCATTTTCCAAAAAGCATTGCAGATTTATTTTTACTTCTTTTGTTTTAAAGAATAAACTGTTTTTGTTTGCTCATACTAGTCGCATGACTGACCTGGAGTTTTTTGTTCCCTATCTAAACTCTAGATGCCCACAATTTTCCACGCGGGCAGCCTAGAGTTACATTTTCAGATAATCAGCTAGTAGATATAGATTTGGTATCCTTAGCTTATTGGATTGGAGATCTTTGGAGTCTTTGGATTTTGGCAATTGCATTCATGTTACCTAGTTTGCTTCATTACAAATTGATGGCGGTTTGAGCTTGAAGTTTGGAGCTTTGGCATTGATATTATCTTTCCGCTGCTGATGTTATCTCTTCTGCTGTTGCTTTTATTCTCCCACTGTTATCTTGTATCTCTAATATTGATAATCATTTGTATCAATGTATTGTATCAAATATTGTATATCAATGATATATTCATTTTTCTTCCGCTGTGTTGTTGTACTTGATGTGTTATAAGCTCTGGAGAATCGGATTTGAACGATCGAATCTGTGGCATTCGAATACGAGTCAGGTATGGATGCCGATTTTCGAGTGTGAAAATCCAGGTCGTTGCATGAACTTTGGCTTTTGAAGTATAACACATTAGGTGACTCGTTAGAGATAGGGTTTACAAATGCCCTAGAATGAGTATCCCTAAGATATCCGTCCGTATGCCTCCGTAAATTCTCTTACTATCCACTGATAGTGAGTATGAGTGCAAGAAGAGGACGAGGTAGGGGACAAGGGAATACCACTATAAATGGTTAATGCCCTGTAACAACAAGGAACAACTTTCTCTATCAATTTCGTTTGATCATCTGATTTTAATTCTTTGATGGCTTCGTGGCAGCTCGAGGGAGAAGCTTTGGTGTGATGGTGGACCCATGAATCGTTGTAGAAAAGGTTCTAATTCCTAATTCGTATTCTCTTCATCAGTTCTTATCAATCTTGTTGTTTTAACTTTAATGTATTTGAAATTTTATTTGAAATAAATTGATTTACAAAATACGAAGTTAAATTCGGTTGAATCCATTTGTCTATTTTTTGGGGTCCAGTTATATTCTACGAATGGTTAAGTTATTCCTTCGAACTAACCAATGGCTCTGCATATTTTGTAGGCCGCATAACCCGAGTATCTTGTGAAGTATTGAATAAGACTGTTCTCGTATCTGCTAATGATATTCTAATTTGGTAAGCCAAATATAGAATGGATATTCAGCTTGATCTAGTGAATCATTTCTCTATCTTTCTATATTCTTTTGTTGTTTTCCTTTCAAGCAAATTTCGAGGATGATATTTTCTTAAGGGGGGAATCTATAACGATCTCGTTTTTGAGTTAAAATTAAATTGGTAATTTAAATAAAATTTTGATTTAAATTGCGAATTTAACGGTGAGTTAATTTGAATTTTTCCATATTTAATAAAGATATGTGTTTGTTTTGTGTTTGTATAAATGAATTATAATTTAAAATTTTACTTGAGATAAAAGTAGTTTGTATAATAACTTAAGTTTAAAAAATGTAAACAAGAATAAATAAAAAGCTTTATTATATATATATATATGTATATATATATATATGTATGTATGTATATGTATATCTTTTGGAATAAAAATGATTTGTACATAAATAAGGATATTTTAACTCAAGATTAATTTTTTTATACACATGAGATAAATTGAATTTATATATATATATATAAACCTTTAAAACGTAAGGGATAAATTAATTCACAAATTGTGAAATGAAAATGTTTAAAACATAAATTGTGAATTAAATGAAACAAGGGTTTTAACATAAAAAAATACAAATTAAGACATTTGTAAATATAGAAAGACATGCAAACAAATTTGTAAATTATTAATACAAGCAAATTAATTATAATAACATGTATTAGAGAAAGAAAAACTAGGCAGCTCATTTTGTTTCAAAGTTTAAACTTTTCTTCCATCTTCAAAAAGAATTAAAACCTGAAAAACAAACTACAACAAATGATTTCAAAACCTGAAAACTCAAAGACAAAGCAAAGATCAAAGTTCAAATCAAGTACAAGATTCAACTCAGTTTAAAAGTAAATCAAACAACCCCTGTTCAACTTATTTCAAACCTGGAACAAAGACATTCCAGTTCAAGGACAAAATCAAACTGCAAAGCAATAGATCAAAGCATGAAAACCATGCTTCAATTCGAATTCTTTTCAAAGCAAATTCAACTTTCGTAACTTGGAACAAATCAACTCAGCAATCAAAAACAAACATTCCAGTTTTCTGTTCAATAATTTCCAGACAAAAACTTCTCTGTTTTTCCCAAACTCAGGTGAGCAAACTCCTCTCAATCCGATCTTTAACTTGTTGAAGCTGTGAAAAATGTTTGTATGCACGTAAATTTGTTTGAATGCATACAAGTACGTATATATATGTGTAGATATAGAGGTGCATGTATAGAAAATTGGCAAAAACTTGCCTTTGTTCATACATTCCAGGTTTTAAAGCCTATTTGAAATTTAGATTATCCCACCCAAACAAGTTTTGGTTCCGATTGCTGAATGAAAAGTGTTTATATGAGTAAAACAACATTTTTAAAAAATAAATCCAAGTGAAAAATATTGAGTAAATGATTTTAAAATAAGAAATCACAGGCAAAAAATCATATTAAGTCAGAAATCAATTGTTACAATTTCATGTTTTCACATTATAATCTAGTTCGAGCTTGAAAATGTTGATTTTTGAAACTAATATCATAATTTTTAAAATTGGAAGTGGTTGGGTTTCTCGGATTGATCGTATTTGGCTTTTCTGCTAAATTCTGACAGTCAACGTTGAATGGACATCGGGTTCAAGGTTGGAGGTAGCCTGGCTGGTAAGGTTTCATGGAAAATGGTTGTAAGGTTTATAGTGCGTCGTGGTAGCCAGAGTTTAACGAACTAGGGTTAGGTTCATAGTTTTAATGGCTGAGCATTTGTGATTGGTGAATCGTCGAGGTTGGATCGGGTTTGATCGCGAAGGAGGAAAACGACGCATGGTGATGTAATCACATTTCACATTATCCTAAAGCCTAACATGGATTAGAGAAAAAGAATTGGATATTTAAAACAGGTTTGAAGCCTGTAAACCTTAGAACACAGATCCCTATGTCTGTTTCCAAACATGCATAGCCACATCCATATTCTTAGGCATGCAATCACATTTCACATTCATACAACCCATATCCAAGTTATCTTCATCACAGACTTAAAATAATAAGGACGATCAAGTTTAAAAGGGGGAGTTTGCTCACCTGGATCAAAATACATAGAAGGCTAGAATTGAAGAACTGGATTATTTGGAAAAATCAAGAAAATTAGATTAAAGTCAAGATCAAAACCAGATATTCTAGTTTTTCAATTCCAGCCTTCTTTGTATTTTGATCCGAGTGAGCAAACTCCCCTTTTTAAACTTGATGTTCCTTATTATTTTAAGTCTGTGATGACGATAACTTGGATATGGGTTGCATGAATGTGAAATGTGATTGCATGCCTGAGAATATGGGTGTGGCTGTGCATGTCTGGAAACAGACATATGTATCTCTGTTCTAAGATTTACAGGCTTCAAACCTGTTTTAAAATAAAATTCTTTTTCTCTAATCCATGTTAGGCTTTAGGATATGAACGAAACTAGTTTGTTTGATCAAGATTTAGGCCTTAAAAATACTTTTGAGAAGAATTAATTTGAGTTTATCTAGAAATTTAAATATACAATGAAAATTTTCATAAACATGATAAATTCGGATCTCATAATTTATTGATTCATCTACATCATCGGGTTCGACTTGGAAAACCATGAGTCTAAAATAATATTCAAGATTTTTAGTTCAATAAATCATGAGAAAATGTGAGATGAACGGGATTGACATTTTTGTCAATTTCTGGTGATCGATAGTGAACTGTTGGTCGTGCTTGTTTTCAAATGTGGCTTGAGGATGGAGGATTATCGAAAAAATACTCGCTTAAATTCTAGTTCGCTGCGGTGGCTTATCTTAGTTAATTTAGGGTTTTGATAGCTGATATGGCCATTAACGTTTTTCGTGTTCGTACGTCAACAAGGATGCTTCGGAGGCGATCGCATGGGGGAAAAGAAAAGAAGGAAGTCTGGTGTGGCTTTGAACATGATGGTGTTGATTTCGGTGGACAAAATCTACAAGACAAGGCGATTTGGTCAATCGAAGTTTGAGTTCCAGCAATGTCACAATGCTCGATTTGGATTGCTGATGAAATTGAAGACGTTGGGTGGTCAGTTGGTTTAAGGTGATCATCGGGGACTTGCGGGTGATGTTGGCGACGGTCGGAGGCGATCGGGTCAATCGTGCACGTGCACGAGCATCATGGGTATTTAGTTGTTTTGCAAAGTTATAGAAGAAGAAGGAAACTCGTGGGTGGTCTCAAATAATTGGGTTGATGACTCGGGTGGGCATACGGTTCTACTCACGTGTATCTAACTTTTAATAGGTTTTTAAAGTTTTTAAAAAATAAACAAAGTAAAATAAAAAGGAAGAGGGAATGGCTCGGTGCAAAGCTCGAGTAAATAGGCAAGTGGCCCGTGTAGAAACCCGAAGTGGTCTCACATTGTTTCGAAACAGTTTAGATTTTTTTTAAAATAAAACATGTTTTCGAATTTAAACTAAATAAAATTTTAAACACTTTCTTAGTTAATAATAAATGTTTTATACTAGTTTTGGTTAATTAGTTAAAGTTTTAAAAATAATCATTTTTAAAATTTATTAATTTCAAATGTTTTACTTCTTTATTTTAAATAAATTCTTATGTTTATTTTAAATAAACTTAATGTAGAAATTAAGAAGTTAATAGGAAAGATGAAATGTTTTAGTTGTTAATTAACTTAAAATCTAAGTTAATTTATGGATTTATAATAATTTTGTTTCGAGGATTAAAGGATTATAGATTAAATGTTCTAATGTTAATTGATGAATAATTACTTGGTGTAATTAAATTAAAGCTAATTACTTTGTGTAATTAATTTAAAGCTAATTACGTATTGCGATTAAATTAAAGAATAGTTAATGTAATTAATTAAAGGATTAACTAATTAAGGTTAACTAATGTAAGTAATTAAGGGTACTTAATTACTTAAAGATAATTACTTAATGAAGGTAATTAAGGATAATTAATTAATAACTAAAGGTTGATTAATCAAGTGATTAAAGAATGATTAATTAAAGAATACTTAATTAATGTGATTAATTAATTAATATAATTAATTGAGGATAATTAATTAAAGAATAATTAAATGATTAAAGGTTAATTATTTAATGACTAAAGGTTGATTGATTTATTAATTAAGGACGAATAATTTATAATTAAAGATTAATAAATTTATATAATTAATTAAGGGTCAACTAATTATGTAATTAAGTTAAGGATAATTTATTTATGTCATTAATTTAAGGACAATTAATTTATTAAGGATAATTAATTAAGATGGATAATTAAGATTGATTAATTAATTTCATTAATTAAAATGATAATAAAAGGTTTGTAATTAATTAATGTTAACCAAGATTAGTAATTATTCATAAGTAATTAATCATGTTTGAATTAATTATAATCATATGATTAATTGATCCTGCTTATGGATGATTGAATTGTATTGAATGCCTTGTTTGATATCCCTGATGTGTGATGTTATGTGATATGATTGAGCTGTGAACTGTGATTTATTTATCTGTAATGAATTTACATATTTATTTGTGAATCTGTGAATGAAGATAAGCGTTATAGGATTATACCGCTTATCGATATTGTTATGCTTGAATTGATGATGGTTGTGATATATTATTGTTGTGTGTAAAACCCCTGGACTACACCACGCACACAAATATGAATTTCACGAGGAATTGGTTAAGTCATAGATATTTGAATTTAATATTATTTTATTCAAAATGATGAAATGGTTTTAAAAGTTGAATTTTGAATCCAATTGATTTGGAAATAGAAATGGTTTGAATATGAAAAGCTTTTGAAAAGGAAGTTTGGAAATCGAAATTTAGTTTGAATATAATATAACTTATTAAAGATTTGAAATTATTTTTGGAATCCATGTTCTGAAAAGGTTATACGAGTTATGCCATATAAGGATTTTAAACCATTTTTGAAGTATATTTGTAGGATTATTTTGGGAATTTAAATTTAACCCAAGTTTATACTCTAAGGGCTATGACTTGAGCATTTTGAATCGGAATTTCTCGAAACAAAAGACATTTGTTTTTAAATGATAATAGCTTTCATATAAAGAAAGAACTTCCAGTTTTTGTTGAAAGGATTTCAAGTTGTGCGTAAATCAAATTTTGAAATTGAAATGGTTTTGAAAGCTATGAATGAATCTTTGTGAAAGATTTGGTGAACCTTGTTTTCAAATTGAAGTGGATTTGAAAGGTGGATCTTTTGATTAAAATATTAAAAGGTGGATCTTTTAAAAGATTAAAAGGTGGATCTTTTGTTTAAAAGATTAAAAATGGGAATTTGCTTAAACCATTTGAAAGAAAGGTTTTGGGAAATAAGTTGTGACTTAACTAAGATCCCAACATATCCATATGGTTTTAAAATTAAGCGCCCATTATTCGGTTTATTCGGGATAGGACTTTTGTCATATAACCCATTCTGAATAGTGATACGATGAAATGGATAGCATTTGAAGATGGTGGTGAAGACCGAGTATTTTCGAAAACGAGAGGATTACCTGTCGAATGTGTCTGTATCATGGCCTTGGTATAGAGATCTCCATATGTGATGGGGAGTTCGATCGGGATTGCGAATACCCGGATTTGCAAGGGCTTCTTTGTGAAGTGCCTTCGATTCCGTTCGAACCAGGAATGAACTTGTATGGTTGTATGCCTGACATTACACTTTGAGATATAAAGCTGATTTCTATCAAATACATTTCTGTTTGATGGTGGAGAATTTATTCTCTTAGATTAACACCCTTCTTTGAGACATACCAGCTTAGAGGTTATGTAGTTGATGGTTATTAGTTATATACTCCCAATTTGGTACGGTGGCATGTTGAGGCTGCTGATCATTTGTTGATCGAAGCGTGGCTTTTGTGAAAAGCGCAGCTTTGTGGACGAGACCTCGTCGGACCTCACAACCCAAAAATGGTTGTAACAGGAATAATGCGACAAGGTAATGAAGGTCGCACACTTTAGGGTATGTCCATTTCCTTTTGTATAAAAAGTGGTATCATGGTATGGAGCCTAAATGTTTAACCTATGTGGTTGTTGGAATTTGTTGGTGTTGAGAACTCTAAAGAGGTAGGTGATGACTGGGGGATGACATACTCGTGTCAGTAGTTACACTAGTTATAGAGGTTACCCGGCCTTGTGTTGGCAGAGAGCTGGTTAAGTTCTAGGGGCGTCCCTCCAGAGTCATACCCATTCGGTAAGGAAGTTCCTTAGCATGGCCGTTGTTGGAAATCCAATCATTCAATACGAGCCTTGTAAGGTTTTAGTTGTAGAACCTGCCATCTAATATGGTAGCTATAGTAGGCATAGTATAATGGTACATATGCTGGCTAAGATTAATATTATACTTGCAAATGTTTTCCACTATGCACTAATAATAATATCAGAAAGAATTTTGTATATCAAGCATGTTTGACTATCATAAGGAGAAATCTCCTCCAATTGTGCGCTTGCATTGTGTGTGTGCAGGGAGGCCTTATGGTAGTTTCATTTTTGAAAAAGCATTGCGGATTTCTTTTTGTTCCTTTTGTTTGTTTTTATTCAAGATAAAACTGTTTTTGTTTGCTCATACAAGTCCCATGACTGACTTGAAGTTTATTGTTCCCTGGGTGCCCATAATTTCTCACACGAGCAACTTAAAGTAAGGTTTTCAGATAGTCAGCTAGTAGGTGTAGCAATTGGAAATCTTCTTCAGTCATTGGTCTTTGAAGCCTTTGGATTTGGGGATCGCATTTACTTCAAGTTCAGCATGATAGGGCGTTCTCGCTTTTTGTTTGGTGGTGAGCATGAGACTCTTACCCCTACATGTCCTTGGGGAGGTGTTGGCTACCCAGGTTGGTTGAGACTCGAGAGGTTGGCCGTAAAAGCAGATGCGAGGTACCACTGTATGCCACGGTGGGGCTGGGATGGTTGAAAAGCCTACCAGTCGAGAATGGCCGCTGTCGATGGTTGAAAAGCCTAGACTGTTATAGTGGTATAAGAGTTGAAGGTTGAGTAAGAACTTTAGCTTAGGTTTACAACACATTAGGTGAATCATTAGAGATAGGGTTACCAATACCCTAGAATGAGTATATCCCTAAGATATCCGTCCGCATGCCATAGTAAATTATCTTGCTATTCACTGATAGTAAGTATGAGTGCAAGAAGAGGACAAGATAGGGGATAGAGGAGTACCACTACAAATGGTCAGTACACTGTAACAACAAGGAACAACTTTTTCCTCAATCTCTTTTGATCATCACCCGATCTCAATTCTTTAACGGTTTCTTGGCAGTAAAAGCAGAAGCTTTAGTATGGTGGTGGCCTTGCGAATCGTTGTAGATAAATTCCTATTTCGTATTCTCTTCATCAATTTCCTCTTAGCTTTACGTTTTAACTTTAACGAATTAGAAATTTTAATTGAAATAAATTGGTTAACGGATATGAAAATGAATTAGTTTTTATCTGTATCACTATTCTTTGCGGTCCTGATATATTCTACGAATGGTTAGTTATCCCTTCGAACTAAGCAATGCCCCCTTATATTTCGTAGATCGGATGACCCAAGAATTTCGCAAAGTATCAATGAGTTCATTCTCGTATTTATTGATGATATTCTGATTTGGTAAGCCAAATGCAGAATAGATATTCAATTTTATTTGGTAAAATATTCTCCATCTATTCGTTGTTGTCACCTTATCTAGCAAATTTCGAGGATGAAATTTCTTAAGGTGGGAAATCTATAATGATCCCGGTTTTGAATAAAATTTAATTTGGTAATTTATATAAAATTTTGGATTTAATTGTGAATTAATTTGAATTTTTCCAAAGTAAATAAATAATATTTGTTTGTTTATTTATATATGTATATATGTATATAAATAGATTATAAATTGAATTGTGGCTTTGAAATTCAAAAATAAATATCTTTATAAATAATTTAGATTTGAAAATTCTATAATTTAATACTAATAGAGATTTGTTTTCTAATAATAATATACATATGAACTATATATTTGGAAGTTATATTTTTAATAAATTTTCAAAAGCTAATTAAGTTAAATTCTGTATTTTAAAACTTATGTATGTATGAGATATATATGTGTTTATTTATTAATGTGTAACTAGATTTTAAAAATCAATATTTTTGAAGTTATAAACATTTATAAAAGGAAATGCATTAATTATATAATAGAAAAAATATAAAAATATATATATGTAAAACATATGTTAATATAAAAAGGAAATATATTTAAAACACACAAAAAAATTATTAATACATGAAAGATTACAAGTGTAATCATATTAACAAAAGATTAAACAAGTGTAGGCTTAGTATACATTGTATTAACAAGTGTCATGATTGGTTTTATTTAATTTTTATTTTTGAAATTAATAGATAAAGAAAATTCAAGTATTTGTATACGTATATCTCTTTCCTTCTCATTTCTTTGTTTCACTCAAAACTAGAACCTAGGAAAACAAAACCAGGCAAAGAAAAATAATACAAATCAGAAAATAAAATCAATAATCAAAACAAAAATCAAAACCTGATTCAACTGAGCAGATTCAAAGCCTGAAACAAATCAACTCAAAAACAAGCAAGCTAAAATAAAAAATCTAGAAATTCGAAAACAAATGCAAAATCAAATCAATATACTTCAGTTTCAAGTTAAAATAGATCAGATTCAGTTCAGTATTAAAAGAAATTCAAAGATCAAACTTAGGAAAAATCAAGCAAATTAGATTAAATCAAGCACAAAACCAGATATTCCAGTTTTTCAATTCCAACCTTCTTTGTATTTTGATCCAGGTGGGTAAACTCCCCTTTTTAAACTTAATCTTCCTTATTACCTTAAGTCTGTGATGATGATAACTTGGATATGGGTTGTATGAATGTGAAATGTGATTACATGCCTGAGAATATGGATGTGGCTATGCATGTCTGGAAAAAGACATATGGATCTCCGTTCGAAGTTTTACAGGCTTCAAACCTGTTTTAAAAATCAAATTCTTTTTCTCTAATCCATGTTAGGCTTTAGGATATGAACGAAACTTGTTTGTTTGATCAAGATTTAGGCCTTAAAAATAGTTTGTGAAGAATTAAGTTAAGTTTTTCAGGAAATTTAAATATATACAGTGAAAAGTTTCACAAACATGATAAATTCAAATCTCATAATTTATTGATTCATTTACATCATCGGGTTCGACTTGGAAAGCCATGATTTTTGAAATAAAATTCAAGATTTTCCCCTCACTAAATCGTGATAAAATGTGAGATGAACGAGATTGACATTTTGTCAATTTCTGGTGATCGACGGTGAACTGTTGGTCGTGCTTGTTTTCAAATGTGGCTGGAGGATAGAGGATTATCGAAAAAATACTCACTTAAATTCTAGTTCGCCATGGTGGCTTATCTAAGTCAATTTAGGGTTTTGATAGCTGATATGGCCGTCAATGTTTTTCTTGTTCGTACGTCAGCAAGGAAGCTTCGGAGGCGATCGCATGTGGGGAAATGGAAAGGGGGAATTCTGGTGTGGCTTTGAAAATGATGGTGCAGGTTTCAGTGGACGGAATCGAGGAGACGAGGCGATTTGGTCGATCGAACTTTGAGTTCCAGCATTGTCACAATGCTTGATTTGGATTTCCGATGAAATTGAGGATGCTAGGTGGTCAGTGGTTTGAGGTGATCATCGGGGACTTGCAGGTGATCTTGGCGATGGTCGGAGGCGATCGGGTCAATCGTGCATGTGCACGAGCATCATGGGTATCTAGTTGTTGTGCAAAGTTATGGAAGAAGGAAACTCAAAGGAGGATTCGAGTACTTAGGTTGATAACTTGGGTGGGCATACAGGTCCACTTGCGTGTATCTAATTGTTAACAGGTTTTTAAAGTTTTAAAAAAATAAACAAAGTAAAATAAAAAGGAGGAGGAAGTGCCTCGGTGCAAAGCTCGAGTAAATAGGCAAGTGGCTAGGGTAGAAACTCGAAGTGGTCACGGGTTGTGCCGAAACAGTTCTTGTTTTTTTTCTAAAATAAAGTTTTTTTCGAATTAAAACTAAATCAATTTTAAACACTTTCTTAGTTAATAATAAATGTTTTATACTAGTTTTGGTTAATTAGTTAAAATTTTAAAAATAACCATTTTAAAAATTTATTAAGTTCAAATGATTTACATCTTTATTTTAAATAAATTCTTAAGTTTATTTTAAATAAACTTAATGTTGAAATTTAGAAGTTAATTGGAAAGATGAAATGTTTTAGTTTTTAATTAACTTTAAATCTAAGTTAATTTATGGATTTATAATAATTTTGTTTCAAGGATTAAAGGTTTAAAGATTAATTGTTTTAAAGTTAATTAATGAATAACTACTTGATGTAATTAAATTAAAGCTAATTACTTTGTGTAATTAATTTAAAGCAAGCTAATTATTGCAATTAAATTAAAGAATAATTAATGTAATTAATTAAAGGGTTGATCAATTAAAGTTAATTAATGTAAGTAATTAAGGGTAGTTAATTACTTAAAGATAATTACTTAATGAAGGTAATTAAGGATAATTAATTAATGATTAAAGGTTGATTAATCAAGTGATTAAAGAATGATTAATTAAAGAATAATTAATTAATGTGATTAATTAATATAATTAATTGAGGAGAATTAATTAAAAATAACTAAATGATTAAAGGTTAATTATTTAATGATTAAAGGTTGATTGATTTATTAGTTAAGGATGATTAATTTATAATTAAAGGTTAATCAATTTATGTAATTAATTAAGGGTTAATTAATTATGTAATTAACTTAAGGACAACTTATTTATGTGATTAATTAAAGGATAATTAATTAAGATGGTAATTAAGGTTGATCAATTAATTTCATTAATTAAAATAATAATAAAAGGTTTTTAATTAATTAATGTTAACCAGGATTAATAATTATTCATAAGTAATTAATCTGGTTTGAATTAATTATGATCAGATGATCAATTGATTCTGCTTATGGATGATTGAATTATATTGAATGCTTTGAATTGTTTGATATCTGTGATGTCCTGTGATATGATTGAGCTATGAACTGTGACTTATTTATGTGTGGTGAATTTACATATTTATCTATGAATCTGTGAATGAAGATATGCGTTATAGTATTGTACCGCTTATCGATATTGTTGTGCTTGAATTGATGATGGTTGTGATATATTATTGTTGTGTGTAAAACCCCTGGACTACACCACACACGCACAAATATGGATTTCACGAGGAATTGGTTAAGTCACAATATTTGAATTTAATATTATTTTATTCAAAATGATGAAATGATTTTAAAAGTTGAATTTGAATCCAATTGATTTGGAAATAGAAATGGTTTGAATATTAAAATCTTTTGAAAAGGAAGTTTTGAAATTGAAATTTAGTTTGAATGTAATATATCTTATTAAAGATTTGAAATTATTTTTGGAAACTATGTTTTGAAAAGGTTATACGAGTTATACCATATATTGAATTTAAACCATTTTTGAAGTATATTATATGTACTATTTTAAGAATTTAAATTCAACCCATGTTTATACTTTAAGGGCTATAACTTGAGCATTTTGAATCGGATTTTCTCGAAACAAAAGACATTTGTTTTCAAATGATAATAGCTTTCTTATAAAGAAAGAACTTCCAATTTTTGTAGAAAGGATTTCAAGTTGTGTGTAAATCAAATTTTGAAATTGGAATGGTTTTGAAAGCTATGAATGAATCTTTGTGAAAGATTTGGTGAAACTTGTTTTCAAATTGAAGTGGATTTGAAAGGTGGATCTTATGATTAAAAGATTAAAAGGTGGATCTTTTAAAAGATTAAAAGTTGGATCTTTTGTTTAAAAGGTTAAAAATGGGAATTTGTTTAAACCATTTGAAAGATATTTTTTTGGTAATAAGTTGTGACTTAACTAAGATCCCAATATATCCATATGGTTTTAAAATTTAGGGCTCATTATTCGGTTTTGCTGGGAGAGGACTTTGTGTCATATAACCCATTCTAAATATTGATATGACGAAATGGATATCATTTGAAGATGGTGGCGAAGACCGGGTATTTTTGAAAACGAAAGAAGTATCCGTCGAATGTCTCTGCATCATGGCCACGGTATAGAGATCTCCATATGTGATGGGGAGTCCGGTCGGGATTGTGAATGCTCGGATATGCAAGGGCTTCTTTTCAAAGTGCCTTCGATTCCGTTCGAACCTGGAATAGACTTGTATGGTCGTATGTCTGACATTGAGACATAAAGCTGATTTCTATCAAATACATTTCTGTTTAGTGGCGGAGAATTTATTCTCTTAGCTTAACACCCTTCTCTAAGACGTACGAGCTCAGAGGTTATGTAGTTTATGGTTATTAGTGATATACTCCCAATTTGGTAATATGGCATACTGAGTGCTGTTGATCATTTGTTAATCGAAGAATGGCTTTTGCCAAAAGCGTAGCTTTGTGGATGAGACATCATCGGACCTCACATCCTAGAAATGGTCGAAAGAGGAACGATGCGGCAAGGTTATGAGGGTCGCGCCCTTTAGGTATGTCCGTTTCCTTCTGGATAAACGGTGGTATCATGGTATGGAGCCAAGGTATTTGACCGATGTGGTTGTTGGAAATTGTTGATGTTTAGTGCTCGGAAAAGGTCGGTGATGACCGGGGGATGGAATACTCGTGTCATAGTTATGCTAGTTACAGAGGTAACCCGGACTTTTGTAGGAAGAGAGCTAGTTAAGTTCTCGGGGCGTCCCTGCAGAGGCGTTACCATTTGGTAAGGAAGTTACTTATCCTGGCCATTGTTGGAAATCAAATCATTCAATACGAGCCTTGTACGGTTTTAGTTGTAGAACCTGCCATCTAATATGGTAGCTATTGTAGTGATACTATAATGTACGTATGCTAGCTAAGATTATTATTATACTTGCAAATGTTTTCCACCATGCACTAATAATAATATCAAAAAGAATTTTGCGTATAAATCATGTTTGACTATCATAAGGAGAAATCTTCTCTAATTGTGTGCTTGCATTGTGTGTGTGCGTGGAGGCCTTATGGTAGTTTCATTTCCAAAAAGCATTGCAGATTTCTTTTTATTGCTTTTATTTGTTTTTTTCAAGAGTTTTTGTTTGCTTATACCAGTCTCATGACTGACCTGGAGTTTATTGTTCCCTTTCTAAACTCTGGGTGCCCACAATTTTTCACACGGGCAGCCAAGAGTCAGGTTTTCATATGGTCAGCTAGTAGGTGTAGCAATTGGAAATCATCTTCAGTCCTTGTTCTTTGAAGCCTTTGGATTTGGCGATCGCATTTGTTTCACTTCAACATAGTTACCTAGTCTGCTTCACTACAACTTAATGGTGGTTCGAGCTTATTGGTTTGGAGTCTTTGAAGCTTGGCATTAAAGATATTGTCTTTCCGCTGTTGTTATTTCTTTCCACTGTTGTATTTTGACTCTGATATTGATATTCATTTGTATCAACGGTTGTGTATCAATGATATTATTCATTCTGTTTCCGATGTGTTGTATTTACTTAATGAGTTATAAGCTCCGGCGAACCAGATTCGACATTTGAATCTGCAGCATTCGAATACGGGTGATATATTTGAGTGTCAATTTTCGAAGGTCGAGTCAGGTTTGTTACACAAGTTCTCCATTTCCCATTTTCTTTCCTCACTAGCACAGGGTTAGACACCCATTCAGGGTAGAGGGAGTCGCGGACGAACCCATTAGCTTTATGTTTGTACACCTCCTCTCTAAGAGCAGCAGACCTCTACGGGTCCATGCCTCTCCTTTTCTGCTTTACTGGAATGTACTTCAGGTCTATGTTCAACATATGACTCGTAACAGCGGGAGAAATCCCGCACATATCAGAATGTGTCCAAGCGAAAACATCCATATTTGCTCGGAGAAAGTCAGTGAGATCGTCGGTGATCGAGGGGCCGATTTGTGATCCAATCTTAAGTACTCGCGATGGGTCATCTAGGTTGACTGGAATGTCAATCGTTTGTTCAACCGGTGCTGCTTTTGCTTCCCTGGGTTTCTTATCATCATCTCTCTGATCTATGTCTCTACAGATCCGATCATGTTGCAGGAGATAGGGCTTGGGCGCTGCTTGTCAATTTTCAACGGCACGGATGTGGACGGAGTTGTCCACAACCTTTCCTTTCCCTCTTTGTTGAGCTTCTCTCAGCTCAGCCACATAACATGCACGACTAATCGCCTGATCGCAATGCACAACACCAACTCCTTTGTCTGTCGAAAATTTCAAAGTTAAACACCACAGGGCCAAAGCTTCCCTAAACTCTGCTTGGACCGATTGACCCAGAAATACATTGTATGGAGAATCAACATACCAAACTATGAAAGGTAGGATTCGCACACTCCTACGTTCACCTTGCCCAAGTTCAACTGGCAATTCAACATAACCCACTATATCGGTGGCTGCACCATTAAAGCCATGAATACGAGCTTTAGATGGCTTTAAATCCTTCGTCTCCATCTTCATTTCGTCATATGCCTTTTTGAAGATGATGTTAACAGAACTTCTACAATTAATCAAAATTCTCTTCACAAATGCTGGCCCGATTGTAGCAGATATGACCATCAGGTCAACGGTAGGAGCCTCCACCTGGTCAGCATCTCGGCTCCTGAATACAATATCGTCCCTCATTATGCACTGCTGTTTAGAGGGGGATCCGCCCTTAGTATTTGAACAACATTCAAAATCTGCATACCTCAGGGAGTTAGCATACCGTTCCATTTCCTGTCAATTCTTATCTGCATGGTGAGGTCCACCGACTATCGTGTTTATGACTAGTCTACCTACAGTTTGAGGAGGTTCATATGGATGGCGTTGAGCCGGCCCGCGTCCGGGGTCTGATGTTCTTTGTCTACCTTCCTGTGGGTTCTTGAAAAACTCCTGAACTTTTTATGTCTAATCAGCTTTTCTATGGCATCGTGGAGGTGTCTACATTCTTCTGTATTTTGCCCGTAAGTCTCATGGAAGCGGCAGTACTTCCCAGTCCGCTTTTGTTCCTTTGTTGATTCCTTTGGGTGTGGCTTTCTATATTGAAAAGTATTACAAGTTGACATGTAGATATTCTCCAGAGATGCATTCAGACGAGTATATTCGTTGTAAGTTGGAATCCATGGCCTCCATTTTCCTGCTTCTCTTTTCTTTCTGGGATTTCCTCCTCCGGACCCTTTAAATTGCCCAGGCTTGTTCTGGACATTGACCTGAACCTTTCCCGAATTACCACTGGATTGTTTTACAGCGTTGTTTCTTTTCACAATCTCCTGAATAGGCCCTGGTGCCTTATCTTGCCTTGCTCACCTGGCTTCCTCTCTTCTTATGAACTGATTAGCTTTTGAATAAAAACGCTTTAGCATAGTCGAGGTTTTTCCTACCAACCAATCTCCAAACTCTGAATCCGGATCCACTCCTCGGATTACAGCCATCAGAATTTCATGGTCGTTGGGGTTGCTAACTTAAGTAGCCGCAACATGAAATCTCTATAAGTACTCCTTCAATGACTCCCCTGGAGCCTGGATTACACTGGATAAGGACATCATGTCCTTAGGACGATGGCATGTATCCTGAACTATTCTAGAAATTTCGTCGCCAATTCATCAAAGCTAGATATAGACCACGAAGGAAGTTGAGTGAACCACATGGTCACAATTCCGGATAACGTTATTGGGAAGCATCTACACTTAGTTGCATCATTTTCCCTAGCTGAATCCATCATCTATTCATATCTCATCACATGTTGTCGAGGATCAGTCTTCCATTCGTAGGCTGGGATAGATGACATGTTAAACTTCTTGGGGTACACGGCTTATAGAATAGTGTCTGTGAATGGAGTATGACTCATAGATATCCCCCAATCATCATTAGTCAGGCCTTGATTTTCTCTCATCGGCTGCCTGACCATAGCCGATAGGTCCGGGGTTTGTATGGAAGATGGAAAGTTGGAATCTGTTCTATGAGACCGTTCGGGTTGATATCTCCTCTGTTGGCGATCTGCCAAACGTGTATCTTGGAGACCAACTTCATTAGGGCCTTGGTGAGTCGGACGTCCAGTTTCTGCTCGCGCTCCAGATCCTAAGTTTCCTGCTCTAGCTTCAGTATGATTACCTTGATGTAAATGAGGCACCATGGTTCTAGGTAGGGAACTTGGACCATCCCTGGTTGATCGATCTGCGACACCTGCTTGTGTTGTCTCAGTTTCGCGACGTCTATGCCTGGGAGGTTCATCGGACGAAGTCGAGCTATCCGATGAGGAGTAAGGAGGAGGCTACCTCCAGCATTCTGATGCTGTTGTCGAGTAAGCTGAGTCATAAGGTTGGCGTTAGCTTGAATCTTTTCCCTTAGTTGTCTCTTGCTTTCCATGAGTTCCCTCATCAGGTCGTTGAACTTCGTCCTAGGGACAACTTCCATCTGGCTTTGGGCGTCGACAGTCCCTGCTCCAGGATTAACTTGCTGGTTGCCTGGTCTTACTTGTTGGACGCCAGTGGTCTCATTGACATCTGCATTGTACAAGGCTGATCTAGTACGAGTTCTTCCCATTGTAGAGTTATTAGTAGGAACTCTGAGTAGAATCAATGGGCTTCCTGTGAATGACATGGATCTCCTTTGGGGTATTTCTTCAATTCAGTAGCTACAAAGTAGATCCTAATAACTTGAGAGTGCAGCTCTCAGTGAAAGCACCAAAATGTTAGCACCAGAATTGGTCACTAACACCCAAAGAAAGATTCACGTAGAGATATCAATGAAGAAGGTAAATTAAAACTGAGGAATTATGCAGTAGAATGCATTTATAACTATGAGAAACAATAACACCATATTTACAGTGTGTTAACGCTAAAATTTGAACGCTAACACCCCGGTGTATGAAGCGAGATTGTGAAAGCACCACCCGATAGCTCGGGAACAGATTATAAGCAGATAATAGCGAAAAAGCAGTAAACAACAGCAATTTTATAGTGGCTCGGCTTAAGAGAGAGCCTACGTCCACTTTGAATATCTTTATTGACGATTTGATTACAAGTCGATGCAATTACACTTTGATTACAACACACTTCGAGTTACAAGTGACTTAGAACAAGTAGCCTAAACTTCAATGTCGATCCAAATCCTTGAACTCATGTTGGACATGTATCATTTCTTCGTGAAGTTCCTTGAGGCGTTCTTTATATATCAAAAGCTTTAAGTGTTGGAGTAGTTTGGAATGCGGCAGAGTAACGGCGCTTGAAATGAATGAGCCAAAAGTCCCCTTTCTGTTGGAGTTATGGGCATATTTATAGGCATCTTCGGAGTTAGGTCGTAACTCGTGTACGACTCATGATGAGTCGTAACTCGTGTACGACTCATGGTAGGTCGCGGCTGATTTACTGGGTTCATGGCTTGGCCCAGAGTTATGCACCCATCTGAATGAATGATACAAGTTCTAAGTCGTTCACGAGTTAACCAAATGCAGTTTCCTTTATGCTAGCATGAGTCGTACACGACTCATCATAGGTCGTAAGTCGTTAGCGATTCTTCTTACTACAGCATGGTGTTGAACTTGTCTCCAAGTCTTAGGTCGTGAACAACTTATCTTTTGAGCCGTAGACTTCCTATCGCGCCATCTTCTAACTCGTAAGATTGTTATCTCGTAGACTCTTTAACTCGTGGAGGTCTTAAGCCGTAGATCCTTATCTCGTAGTGGCCTTAGCTCGTAGATCTTTTAACTCGTAGGTCGTTCAGCCCTTGAATTGTTAGGTCGTGAAGACCTTGAGTCGCACAGTTCTTGAGTCGTTGATCCACTGAGTCGGCCTGTCTCATGAACCGTTAACCCTCTTGAGTCGTTCCATTCCTCTAAGTCGCCTTGAACCTTAACTCGTTAAGTCGTGGCACTTCTTAGGTCGTCCAATCCTTGAGTCGGCAACCTTGTTAAGTCGGCAACCATATTAAGTCGGCAACCTTATTAAGTCGGTAAGTCGTGCCACTTGTTAGCTCGTTAACCCGCTTCATCAGTTAGGTCGTTGACTTCGAGTAGAAGATAGGTCGCCCCATTCTCTAAGTCGTATACCATTTTGGACGGGGCGCTGCCCCGCACCCCGCCGAGGGCGCTGCCCCCTGGACCCCTGCGACCTGACCGGGCAGGTCGATCACCGTAGCGGTGGCGTTGCCCCCGCACCCCCACCTAGGGAGGTTGGCACCCCCCTGGACCCCCCCCTCCGTAGGGGATCTTATCTGAAAAGCCATTCAACAGAACTTGCTTTGTTGGGATGCTGAGTTGACTATTCTTCGAGACGAACTATCATTGGTTTCTCGGTCGATTTTTGATATCACGGCCTTGCTGAAAAAGTGGAGTTAACACTTGCCCCTCGAAGTATACGCCTAGGGACTAGGTCGTGTGCTTCGATTCTTCTTAACTCGTGCTTTACTGAGCTGCTGAGCTTGTACTTAGGCAACTTTGCTTTGTTTTGACCTGAAGCCTTTTAAACTTGACCAATGCGATCCAATGGAACTTTGACCTGAACTTGTTGCATCTCTTTGAAGATTATTTTAACAACCTGTTAAACGCACCATTTGCAGAAAAATAAGGCGAATATACTCTTCACCGATTGCCCATATCGAGTGATGGATTACATCAAAGAACTGGTATTTTACTGTAAGCAAATTAGTATGGTCTTGATGAAGTGTTGCGAATCAATTATCTTGAATGAAGTATCAACACAAAGTTTACACAGTTATAACTGCTATCTGCATTGACACCGAACTTGTTGCATCTCTTTACAGATTATTTTAACAACCTGTTAAACTAACCATTTGCAGAAAAATAAGGCGAATATACTCTTCACCGATTGCCCATATCGAGTGATGGATTAGATCAAAGAACTGGTATTTTACTGTAAGCAATTTAGTATGGTCTTGATGAAGTGTTGCGAATCAATTATCTTGAATGAAGTATCAACACAAAGTTTACACAGTTATAACTGCTATCTGCATTGACACCGCACTTACTTTCAAATAACAAGCCTTGAATTCTTCTGAATTGACATATGCCAACCAGTATTATTTCAAGTATTGCTTTATTTACTTGTTATTTTAGTAGCTTTGCACAACAGTTCACACGCTTTTAGAAAACGTGCACCTTTACTTTTGAATATTCAGTTCTTCATATAGAATGTCTTTTCGATAAGAAGAGTAGTGGGGCAAACTGGATCTTCCCATTTCTGGGATTTTCAAAATCTGAGTTGTCCGGTACTAATTTCATTCTTTACTTTTGCAGCACTTCCTTCCTCTTTTCGAATATTCCAGTCAGAAGTCAATTTTTAAAAGACTAAGTGCTGTGACGGTTAAGGAGAGGAGCGTTAAATTTTTTGCTGAAAGATGGATTTTTGCACTAATTCGGACTTTTGCACTCTTTTTGGTTGACTTAGCTTCACGATGCCCCTGGTTTTCAAGAAGAAACTTCAGATGTCCCAGCTTTCGCAAAGGAACTTGCATCAATGGAACCTATTGCGGAAGCCTTATTGGTGTAATGTTTTACTCCATTTGACGGTGTGGGGTCATCCTTCTTGTTTTGCCTTTTGAAACCCGCACGTGCACAACAAATTTTATAGAAACTTTTGTCTGTATTTGAGAATGTATTTATTCCTCATTTTCATACAAGTTTCTTTATTCTTTTTGGATGATATTGCAGTGAGCTTATGGTACGTTGCTTGGGTACTGCTTTTATTAATGTAGCAATATTATATTGCCCCCATACCACAACTCATTGTAATATTCTCCATTTTGAGGAGATTTTGGAGAACAATTCTTCTGTTTTTAGAAGACTTGTACTCTTACTTTAGAGAATAACTCTTCCATTTTGAGAAGGCATGCACTCTTTCTTTAGAGAATAATTTTCCATTTTTGAGGAAATATTATTCTTTCTTTAGTAGAGTGTGCCTTGTGTTGGAGAAGCCTTTCTTCTTCTTCTTCTTTTTTTTTTTTGCGCCTCGCTGGAGGGCTTTGATTTGACATTTCAACTCTGGAGAAGTGGGCCTCCACAGAGATTGCACTTCATCTCCTGTGAAATGTGCCCCCGAAGAGGTCTTTATTTGGCATTTCAGTTCTGGAGAAGTGGGCCTCCGAAGAGTTTGCACTTCAGTTCTGGTGAAATGTGCCCCCGAAGAGGTCTTTGTTTGGCATTTCAGCTCTGGAGAAGTGGGCCTCCGAAGAGTTTACACTTCAGCTCCGGTGAAATGTGCCCCCGAAGAGGTCTTTGTTTGGCATTTCAACTCTGGAGAAGTGGTCCTCCGAAGAGTTTGCACTTCAGCTCCGGTGAAATGTGCCCCCGAAGAGGTCTTTGTTTGGCATTTCAGCTCTGGAGAAGTGGGCCTCCGAAGAGTTTGCACTTCAGCTCCGGTGAAATGTGCCCCCGAAGAGGTCTTTGTTTGGCATTTCAGCTCTGGAGAAGTGGACCTCCGAAGAGTTTGCACTTCAGCTCCGGTGAAATGTGCCCCCGAAGAGGTCTTTGTTTGGCATTTCAGCTCTGGAGAAGTGGGCCTCCGAAGAATTTGCACTTCAGCTCCGGTGAAATGTGCCCCCGAAGAGGTCTTTGTTTGGCATTTCAGCTCTGGACAAGTGGGCCTCCGAAGAGTTTGCACTTCAGCTCCGGTGAAATGTGCCCCCGAAGAGGTCTCTCTTTGGCATTTCAGCTCTGGAGAAGTGGGCCTCCGAAGAGTTTGCACTTCAGCTCCGGTGAAATGTGCCCCCGAAGATGTCTTTGTTTGGCATTTCAGCTCTGGAGAAGTGGGCCTCCGAAGAGTTTGCACTTCAGCTCCGGTGAAATGTGCCCCCGAAGAGGTCTTTGTTTGGCATTTCAGCTCTGGAGAAGTTGGCCTCCGAAGAGTTTGCACTTCAGCTCCGGTGAAATGTGCCCCCGAAGAGGTCTTTCTTTGGCATTTCAGCTCTGGAGAAGTGGGCCTCCGAAGAGTTTGCACTTCAGCTCCGGTGAAATGTGCCCCAGAAGAGGTCTTTATTTGGCATTTCAGCTCTGCAGAAGTGGGTCTCCGAAGAGTTTGCAATTCAGCTTCGGTGAAATGTGCCCCCGAAGAGGTCTTTATTTGGCATTTCAGCTCTGGAGAAGTGGGCCTCCAAAGAGTTTGCACTTCAGCTCCGGTGAAATGTGCCCCCGAAGAGGTCTTTATTTGGCATTTCAGCTCTGGAGAAGTGGGCCTTCAGCTCCGGTGAAATGTGCCCCCGAAGAGGTCATTATTTGGCATTTCAGCTCTGGAGAAGTGGGCCTCCGAAGAGTTTGCACTTCAGCTCCGGTGAAATGTGCCCCCGAAGAGGTCTTTGTTTGGCATTTCAGCTCTGGAGAAGTTGGCCTCCGAAGAGTTTGCACTTCAGCTCCGGTGAAATGTGCCCCCGAAGAGGTCTTTGTTTGGCATTTCAGCTCTGGAGAAGTGGGCCTCCGAAGAGTTTGCACTTCAGCTCCGGTGAAATGTGCCCCCGAAGAGGTCTTTATTTGGCATTTCAGCTCTGGAGAAGTGGGTCTCCGAAGAGTTTGCACTTCAGCTTCGGTGAAATGTGCCCCCGAAGAGGTCTTTATTTGGCATTTCAGCTCTGGAGAAGTGGGCCTCCGAAGAGTTTGCACTTCAGCTCCGGTGAAATGTGCCCCCGAAGAGGTCTTTATTTAGCATTTCAGCTCTGGAGAAGTGGGCCTCCGAAGAGTTTGCACTTCAGCTCCGGTGAAATGTGCCCCCGAAGAGGTCATTATTTGGCATTTCAACTCTGGAGAACTGGGCCTCCGAAGAGTTTGCACTTCAGCTCCGGTGAAATGTGCCCCCGAAGAGGTCTTTATTTTGCATTTCAGCTCTGGCGAAGTGGGCCTCCGAAGAGTTTGCACTTCAGCTCCGGTGAAATGTGCCCCCGAAGAGGTCTTTATTTGGCATTTCAGCTCTGGAGAAGTGGGCCTCCGAAGAGTTTGCACTTCAGCTCCGATGAAATGTGCCCGCGAAGAGGTCTTTATTTGGCATTTCAGCTCTGGAGAAGTGGGCCTCCGAAGAGTTTGCACTTCAGCTCCGGTGAAATGTGCCCCCGAAGAGGTCTTTATTTGGCATTTCAGCTCTGGAGAAGTGGGCCTCCGAAGAGTTTGCACTTCAGCTCCGGTGAAATGTGCCCCCGAAGAGGTCTTTATTTGGCATTTCAGCTGTGGAGAAGTGGGCCTCCGAAGAGTTTGCACTTCAGCTCCAGTGAAATGTGCCCCCGAAGAGGTCTTTATTTGGCATTTCAGCTCTGAAGAAGTTGGCCTCCGAAGAGTTTGCACTTCAGCTCCGGTGAAATGTGCCCCCGAAGAGGTCTTTATTTGGCATTTCAGCTCTGGAGAAGTGGGCCTCCGAAGAGTTTGCACTTCAGCTCCGGTGAAATGTGCCCCCGAAGAGGTCTTTATTTGTTTCCTTCCTGTTCGCCCATGTCTTTTCACCATTTGATCCTCAGTGATTCCCCGTTATCATTTCCAAACCCACATTTCCTTCTTTTGGAAGTAGTTTGTTTTATCAAAAGAAGTGTACTTAATTGCTAAGTGAGCTTGGAGGGGCGGACACAAGCTACTTATTCGAATGTTCGTTTGCACAAACGATCTCAATTAGTTTGCAAGGGCCCACCTCCAGTTGAATCACTCACTGTTTGCTTGAAGCACTTCTTTTGTAGGATTTGGGTCTTGGAATATTTGTGGCCTGATATTCGCCTGTTGAGCGATTTGTTGGAATCGCTTGGCTTTGTGATGTGTTGACTAGGTGAGCTTTGCTTTGATTGCCTGCAACATTAAATCGACATTTTAGCAATATATTTTAAGATATTTGCATGTCGAAATGAAACAAGCATTTTATCGTAATAGAAAGCTCAAGATTTATAGTTACTATTATTTATTTGCACTGTTTTTACAACGGCATTTTATACAGGAATCATAAATCCAGTTTTATTCTATGAATTTTAAGCAAAAGCCATTAAGTGAAATGTGGCCATTAGGCATCATCTTCTAGAACAAGGATATTCTCTCCCTCCGGGGCTTGTCTCAAAGCACGAGCATATCTTTCCATCTCGTCCCAACTTCTGTCCGCTGGGTGAGGGCCCCCTGTGATAGCATTAATGATAAGCCTCTCAGATCCCTGCGTTGCAGTTCTTTCATTTGGGCCGTAATGATGAGTGAGAAGTATTTGCCCCTGAGTGGATGAGGATGGATCATTCCTGTTTCTCCGGACATATTGCTGAAGTTTATTCTCTTTCAATAGCTTCTCAATCAGATCCTTCAAATGGCGACACTCGTCAGTGTCATGGCCAGGTTGATTGTGGAATTTACAGAATCTTTCACTTTGCGTGGCATTTTTCCTAATTCTCAACTTTTGTGGTTTAGGATATTCAACAATATCCTTTGTTGCTAAGAAAATGTTCTCTGGAGTATCAGTTAAGGGAGTATAATCCGACGGTTCAAAGTGGCAGTTTTTCTTTGGATTTACCTGCTTTTTCCCATCATCATTCTTCCTTTTCTGTCCTCCAGATTCTCCTTTATTAGAAGTAACATTGACATTCTGAATTTCGGTCACGACTGCTTTTGTTGGCACAGGAAAGCTTTCCAAGCGCATAAACTCGTCGGCCTTCTTATAGAATTTCTCAAGTGAGTTTGGCTCCTTCATTTTTAGCCACTTTCCAAATTCACTCGATTTATCGATAGCCTACATCAGGTAAGTCAAAACCATCCGTGGCTCTGCGTTATCAACCTCGGCCAAGGCTATATTGAAGCGGTTTAATAACGATCTGATAGACTCCCCGGGATTTTGTTCTAGACTAGAGAGTGACATTATATCCTTGGCCTTTGTAGCATATAGCCTGAACTGATCTTTGAACTTTCGTGTTAAGTCGGAAAATTGATCCACGGATCTAACTAGTAGCTTTGTGAACCAAAGTAAGGCCACTCCCTCTAAGTATATCGGAAAGTATCGGCACTTGATTTCATCTGTTGCTCTTGCCCCGGTCATATGCCAATCGTACTTGTACAGGAACTGATTAGGGTCGCTTGTGCCTCGATAGGCCGGGATAGTAGGAGGTACAAATTTCCTTGGAAACTCTGCCTTCAAGATCTTTTCGGTGAACGGTGTCTTACTTGGAGCAAACCCCCAATCATTTTCATCCTCTTGCCTCTGCATGCTCTCTTTCATAATTGAGCGAATCATCCCTGATAGGTACTCCTTATCGTTCAGAGGCTTTGCCGGGCAGAAGTCAGCTGCTCTTTCAGAAGTTTGCCTTGGCAAATGTTCGCGAAAAATTGGCTGCGGCCTTGAACCTTCAGCTTGAGAAGGTGCCCCAGCGGCGGTGCCAACTTCTCTTTGAGGGATACCTTTCTCTTGGGAATCATGGGCATCATCTGCAAAGGTCTCTTCATTATTTTCTGTTTGACGGTTGCCCCCAAGTAAAGCATTCATTCTTTCCAGCATTAGAGCGTTCTAGGCTTCCATTTGCTGATATAACCCAGAAACTGCAGCATCAAACACCTCTTGTGTAATTCCAACACTCGGAGCTGCTTCATTTGGAGCAAGAGAAGTGATAGTATTCTCATGAGCATCACCGGATCTATCAGATCCGAGCAGTCTTCCAGTAGCCATTATCTCGGATAAACTTCTGGTCTTTAGAGAGATTCTTTCAACAAACTTTCGCGAAGCAATGGTGAAAGTATTCTTATGTTGGGTTCTCAGTGAAAGCACCAAAAATGTTAAAGCTAAAATTTGAACGCTAACACCCCGGTGTATGAAGTGAGATTGTGAAAGCACCACCCGATAGCTCGGGAACAGGTTATAAGCAGATAATAGCGAAAAAGCAGTAAACAACAGCAATTTTATAGTGGTTCGGCTTAAGAGAGAGCCTACGTCCACTTTGAATATCTTTATTGACGATTTGATTACAAGTCGATGCAATTACACTTTGATTACAACACACTTCGAGTTACAAGTGACTTAGAACAAGTAGCCTAAACTTCAATGTCGATCCAAATCCTTGAACTCATGTTGGACATGTATCATTTCTTCGTGAAGTTCCTTGAGGCGTTCTTTATATATCAAAAGCTTTAAGTGTTGGAGTAGTTTGGAATGCGGCAGAGTAACGGCGCTTGAAATGAATGAGCCAAAAGTCCCCTTTCTGTTGGAGTTATGGGCGTATTTATAGGCATCTTCGGAGTTAGGTCGTAACTCGTGTACGACTCATGATGAGTCGTAACTCGTGTACGACTCATGGTAGGTCGCGGCTGATTTACTGGGTTCATGGCTTGGCCCAGAGTTATGAACCCATCTGAATGAATGATACAAGTTCTAAGTCGTTCACGAGTTAACCAAATGCAGTTTCCTTTATGCTAGCATGAGTCGTACACGACTCATCATAGGTCGTAAGTCGTTAGCTATTCTTCTTACTACAGCGTGGTGTTGAACTTGTCTCCAAGTCTTAGGTCGTGAACAACTTATCTTTTGAGCCGTAGACTTCCTATCGCGCCATCTTCTAACTCGTAAGATTGTTATCTCGTAGAATCTTTAACTCGTGGAGGTCTTAAGCCGTAGATCCTTATCTCGTAGTGGCCTTAGCTCGTAGATCTTTTAACTCGTAGGTCGTTCAGCCCTTGAATTGTTAGGTCGTGAAGACCTTGAGTCGCACAGTTCTTGAGTCGTTGATCCACTGAGTCGGCCTGTCTCATGAACCGTTAACCCTCTTGAGTCGTTCCATTCCTCTAAGTCGCCTTGAACCTTAACTCGTTAAGTCGTGGCACTTCTTAGGTCGTCCAATCCTTGAGTCGGCAACCTTGTTAAGTCGGCAACCATATTAAGTCGGCAACCTTATTAAGTCGGTAAGTCGTGCCACTTGTTAGCTCGTTAACCCGCTTCATCAGTTAGGTCGTTGACTTCAAGTAGAAGATAGGTCGCTCCATTCTCTAAGTCTTATACCGTTTTGGACGGGGCGCTGCCCCCTGGACCCCTGCGACCTGGCCGGGCAGGTCGATCACCGTAGCGGTGGCGTTGCCCCCGCACCCCCACCTTGGGGGGTTGGCACCCCCCCTGGACCCCCCCCTCCGTAGGGGATCTTATCTGAAAAGCCATTCAACAGAACTTGCTTTGTTGGGATGCTGAGTTGACTATTCTTCGAGACGAACTATCATTGGTTTCTCGGTCGATTTTTGATATCACGGCCTTGCTAAAAAAGTGGAGTTAACTCTTGCCCCTCGAAGTATACGCCTAGGGACTAGGTCGTGTGCTTCGATTCTTCTTAACTCGTGCTTTACTGAGCTGCTGAGCTTGTACTTAGGCAACTTTGCTTTGTTTTGACCTGCAGCCTTTTAAACTTGACCAATGCGATCCAATGGAACTTTGACCTGAACTTGTTGCATCTCTTTACAGATTATTTTAACAACCTGTTAAACGCACCATTTGCAGAAAAATAAGGCGAATATACTCTTCACCGATTGCCCATATCGAGTGATGGATTAGATCAAAGAACTGGTATTTTACTGTAAGCAAATTAGTATGGTATTGATGAAGTGTTGCAAATCAATTATCTTGAATGAAGTATCAACACAAAGTTTACACAGTTATAACTGCTATCTGCATCGACACCGAACTTGTTGCATCTCTTTACAGATTATTTTAACAACCTGTTAAACGCACCATTTGCAGAAAAATAAGGCGAATATACTCTTCACCGATTGCCCATATCGAGCGATGGATTAGATCAAAGAACTAGTATTTTACTGTAAGCAAATTAGTATGGTCTTGATGAAGTGTTGCGAATCAATTATCTTGAATGAAGCATCAACACAAAGTTTACACAGTTATAACTGCTATCTGCATTGACACCGCACTTACTTTCAAATAACAAGCCTTCAATTCTTCTGAATTGACATATGCCAACCAGTATTATTTCAAGTATTGCTTTATTTACTTGTTATTTTAGTAGCTTTGCACAACACTTCACACACTTTTAGAAAACGTGCACCTTTACTTTTGAATATTCAGTTCTTCATATAGAATGTCTTTTCGATAAGAAGAGTAGTGGGGCAAACTGGATCTTCCCATTTCTGGGATTTTCAAAATCTGAGTTGTCCGGTACTAATTTCATTCTTTACTTTTGCAGCACTTCCTTCCTCTTTTCGAATATTCCAGTCGGAAGCCAATTTTTAAAAGACTAAGTGCTGTGACGGTTAAGGAGAGGAGCGTTAAATTTTTTGCTGAAAGATGGATTTTTGCACTAATTCGGACTTTTGCACTCTTTTTGGTTGACTTAGCTTCACGATGCCCCTGGTTTTCAAGAAGAAACTTCAGATGTCCCAGCTTTCGCAAAGGAACTTGCATCAATGGAACCTATTGCGGAAGCCTTATTGGTGTAATGTTTTACTCCATTTGACGGTGTGGGGTCATCCTTCTTGTTTTGCCTTTTGAAACCCGCACGTGCACAACAAATTTTATAGAAACTTTTGTCTGTATTTGAGAATGTATTTATTCCTCATTTTCATACAAGTTTCTTTATTCTTTTTGGATGATATTGCAGTGAGCTTGTGGTACGTTGCTTGGGTACTGCTTTTATTAATGTAGCAATATTATATTGCCCCCATACCACAACTCATTGTAATATTCTCCATTTTGAGGAGATTTTGGAGAACAATTCTTCTGTTTTTAGAAGACTTGTAATCTTACTTTAGAGAATAACTCTTCCATTTTGAGAAGGCATGCACTCTTTCTTTAGAGAATAATTTTCCATTTTTGAGGAAATATTATTCTTGCTTTAGTAGAGTGTGCCTTGTGTTGGAGAAGCCTTTCCTCTTTTTTCTTTTTTTTTCTTTTGTTTTTTTTTACGCCTCGCTGGAGGGCTTTGATTTGACATTTCAACTCTGGAGAAGTGGGCCTCCACAGAGATTGCACTTCATCTCCTGTGAAATGTGCCCCCGAAGAGGTCTTTATTTGGCATTTCAGTTCTGGAGAAGTGGGCCTCCGAAGAGTTTGCACTTCATTTCTGGTGAACTGTGCCCCCGAAGAGGTCTTTGTTTGGCATTTCAGCTCTGGAGAAGTGGGCCTCTGAAGAGTTTGCATTTCAGCTCCGGTGAAATGTTCCCCCGAAGAGGTCTTTATTTGGCATTTCAGCTCTGGAGAAGTGGGCCTCCGAAGAGTTTGCACTTCAGCTCCGGTGAAATGTGCCCCCGAAGAGGTCTTTGTTTGGCATTTCAGCTCTGGAGAAGTGGGCCTCTGAAGAGTTTGCACTTCAGCTCCGGTGAAATGTGCCCCCGAAGAGGTCTTTGTTTGGCATTTCAGCTCTGGAGAAGTGGGCCTCCGAAGAGTTTGCACTTCAGCTCCGGTGAAATGTGCCCCCGAAGAGGTCTTTGTTTGGCATTTCAGCTCTGGAGAAGTGGGCCTCCAAAGAGTTTGCACTTCAGCTCCGGTGAAATGTGCCCTCGAAGAGGTCTTTCTTTGGCATTTCAGCTCTGGAGAAGTGGGCCTCCGAAGAGTTTGCACTTCAGATCCGGTGAAGTGTGCCCCCGAAGAGGTCTTTGTTTGGCATTTCAGCTCTGGAGAAGTGGGCCTCCGAAGAGTTTGCACTTCAGCTCCGGTGAAATGTGCCCCCGAAGAGGTCTTTCTTTGGCATTTCAGCTCTGGAGAAGTGGGCCTCCAAAGAGTTTGCACTTCAGCTCCGGTGAAATGTGCCCCCGAAGAGGTCTTTATTTGGCATTTCAGCTCTGGAGAAGTGGGCCTCCGAAGAGTTTGCACTTCAGCTCCGGTGAAATGTGCCCCCGAAGAGGTCTTTATTTGGCATTTCAGCTCTGGAGAAGTGGGCCTCCGAAGAGTTTGCACTTCAGCTCCGGTGAAATGTGCCCCCGAAGAGGTCTTTATTTGGCATTTCAGTTCTGGAGAAGTGAGCCTCCGAAGAGTTTGCACTTCAGCTCCGGTGAAATGTGCCCCCGAAGAGGTCTTTATTTGGCATTTCAGCTCTGGAGAAGTGGGCCTACGAAGAGTTTTACTTCAGCTCCGATGAAATGTGCCCCCGAAGAGGTCTTTATTTGGCATTTCAGCTCTGGAGAAGTTGGCCTCCGAAGAGTTTGCACTTCAGCTCCGGTGAAATATGCCCCCGGAGAGGTCTTTGTTTGGCATTTCAGTTCTGGAGAAGTGGGCCTCCGAAGAGTTTGCACTTCAGCTCCGGTGAAATGTGCCCCTGAAGAGGTCTTCACTCGGCATTTCAGCTCTTGAAAGCGGTAGAGCCTCCCTAGTGTTCTCGAAAAAAGGTCCATTTCACTATGCCCCTGCCCTTCTATTTATAGGCGAAGATAGGCCAAACTTCCTTTGCGGGCCTAGGGATAAGGCACTTCGGCCCATAGTAGGTTGCTTCTGTGTGCCGAGCCAAGGATGTCGAACGGCAATTGCCGAGCGTGGGATGCCGGTCGAGAATTGTCAGCAGCGATCGTCAAGTGACTCGAGGTAAAGTTCTACCGAATGCCCTTGGTTTGTTGTTGGCTTGAGAACTTGTTAACTTCTTTAGTATGCACCGAGCTATGGATGCCGAACGGCAGTTGCCGAGCGTGGTATTAATGCCGAGCGGCAAGCCTGTGCTAAGCGAGGCCTTTAACGGCGAGTGTGGGATAAAAAGCGACATGATCTGGCCAAACGACAATTGGGCCAAGCGAGGCTCTTGTGCCGAACGAGGGGAGATGCCGAGCGAGGCTCTTGTGCCGAACGAGGGGAGATGTCGAGCGAGGCTCTTCTGCCGAATGAAGGAAGATGCTGAGCGAGGCTCATGTGCCAAACGAGGGGAGATGTAGAGCGAGGAGTATAGGACAAACGAGGCCTTGTGCAGAACGAGGCCTCATGCCGAGCGAGGCTTTGTGCCGAATGAGGCCTTGTACCGAACAAGGTCTTGCATCGAACGAGGCCTTATGCCGAGCATGGCTTTGTGCCAAGTGTTGCATCTATGCCGAACGACTCATTACCGGGTCAAACAACCAGGTAACAATAAACTATTTTAAGTTATAATTATTTCAATATGTATATAAACTATTTTCAATATTTAAACTATTTAAGTTGTAACAGTTATGATTTAGTTTTAATGGATTTAAATACGAATATTTTTATATGATGGTTTGAACTATTTTATGGTTATGATTTTGGAAGTAATATAGTTTTGAAAGTGATATGATTTCAAAAGTGAATATGGTTTCGAAAGTGATATGATTTTGAAATGAATATGATATTTTGATATGAAATATGAACTGTTTTGAAATAAAAATGACCACGGTTTTAATAACAGTTTGGTTGTTAAAGAAATCAGGATCGAATATTGGCATACTCTGCCAATACCAAAAACCACTTTAACAACTATGCACATGGTGGAGATTCTAGAATGAAGAAGGATGGTTTGACGACGTCTGTATGAGGTATAAACGCAGCCCTGACTCCCGCGAGTTAGCTTGATGTGGTTAAAACGGGAGCTATAACGAGCCAAGTGGGGTCGCTCCCCCTATTGGGCACATTTCTTCGATGTCATTCTATTACTTTGTGATCTGATTGGATCACCTTTATTTGGCAGTGTGTCTCGAAGTGGGTGGTAGTAGCTGCTATGCGTCACCACTAGTCTGGGAGTGCAAATGGTAGAATCCGAACTTGACGTTGCCTCGCATGCCTTATCACAAGCCTTACCGCACCCACTACAAGATTGGTTTATACTGTACCTATGGAGTGCCATCTGATAGCCCTCTTGTTTACAGAGGAATTATGGTACTTTAAGACCGTAGGAATATAACAAAATTTGTTAAGGGGGATATGGGTGACGCCTTAACGCTATTTTAATAGTTTACTTTATTTTAGACATTATCTATGTGGCGTATTGCACTACGTATGTAGATAGTTTCACTGATCCTTGAAGGATGGGAATTCCAAACATCCTTTAAGTTATATTGCATTTCACCTGGACATTTCACTTGAGTTGATTTACTAGCATATGAATGTTAATCCCGACTCAAGTGTTTTGTGTTTTGCTTTATGCTTGGGTCAGACTGAGTGTCATGGCATTTGAGTCTTACCTTCGGAGCTTGGAGATTTGCTTGGAGATCCTTTTCTATCTGATCAGCTTTCAGTTTTTTTCAATTGTTTATATTCAGACTTATTAGTTGGTTTTGTATTAGTGGCTTCTGTGTATTGAGATTTTTGTTGTATTTTCTTCATACTGTGATGTTCTGTAGTAGGTTCATGAACTACTAATTATCTGTTCCACTGCTTATTATTATATTACTCCATGTCTGTGATTCTGTAATTGATTTATTTAATGTATATGCTAAGTTTTTCCAAATATAAATTAACAATCTATAGTTTTGAGCAATTCAAGTCCGACATGTGTGGATGATTATCAATTTGAAAAGTTCGAAATTGCAAGTCGTTATAACTAAGAACCTATTGGTACCCGGTATCTTTCCTCTTATCCTAGTTTTTATGGGTTGACTAGGAACCTATTGACTTCTATCAATATCTCAGTTCTTATAAGGTTTTCATGGGATTGCTACAAACCTACTGGCCCCTGCCAATATCTTAGTCATAGTTTTCATGGGCTTAATATGAACCTGTCTTCTTGACATCTTCATTTATATATAGTTTTCACGGGCAAACTATGAACCTATTAGCCCGTGGCAATTTCTTTTCCTTTACGTATTTTTAATGGGCTTACTATGAACCTATTGGCCCCTTCCAATATCTTTAATCAATATTTTAGCATTCTATATTCTTGTCTTCTTGACGTCCTGGATGCAATTCTACTCACTCAGGAGTTAATTTAATTTAGATTCACTTTTGGTCAACCTAACTGGTTATTCTGTCCTTCCCTAAATTATAGTTATGGGTCCATTACAATGTGAATATATACATATATACATAGGAAGAAGGAAACATTACCAACTGCTATGGTTTAATGTCCTTGAAATTATTCTCTATATAACTTGGCTAATCACTTTAACCGATTATTCAAGGTAAACATTTTCAAAAACTCCATTTTAATAATCTTTAATTTATGCCATTATTTTTCTTTTAAAGTGAGCTTGGGTTATTTGTTTTGAAAACGAAGACTCACGAAACCCCTGGATAACCTCCTTCGAAAGCATTGGAAACTCCTTTTAAGAAAAACATATACCTTTCGAAGCTCTTTAACTTATCCCTTGTTTGCGTAAAAAATGGCCGCAAACACCCAAAGTCGTATGAGTTGGTTGATTTTATGTTGTATTTAGTGATTTGGATGATTTATGCAAATATATAAAAAGCAGGGACTAAACTGTAAAAGACACACAGATTTATAGTGGTTCGGCCAGAACGTGCCTACGTCCACTTTATATGTTATTCTCCTTTTTTCTTTAGATTACAAGTACAAAGCTTTGATTACAAGTATCTAAAGTTGTTTGAGAGTTCCTTCCAGGCTTGAGCTCTCAAACTTGTCTGCCATTGTTGTACCCCTGCCCCTCTATTTATAGAGTGAGGCTGGGGGCAGGGGTCTTGGATGTTTATAGCTGCTGGTTGGCTTGGGCTGAAGCAATCTGGACTGGCAACTTTGGTTCGGCATTCCTTGGTTCGGCTATGCTTGGAGAGAAGGATGGAGAAGCTTCGGTTCGGTGGTCACCTGGTTCGGTGGTACGAAAGGAGTGGATCGGTGGAGCTTGGTTCGGTGGTGAGTTTGGAGGCATGTTTGGCCGAATGAGATCCGAACTCTAAATGCCGAATGAGGCTCTGCTTCATACTGCTGAATGAATGAATACCGAATGTACTTTGGCACTGGGAATGCCGGATGACGCTGCTGAATGAAGCCTTATTCTAGATATGCCGAATGACTCTGGTGATGATTACCGAATGAACCATATGTTGTAGACGCCGAATGGGCTTGAGTGTTGGAGCGCCGAATGAACTTTTATATGTGAACTTTGAGTGAAACCCTTGACTTATGTATGCTTGCTTGCTTCTTTTTGCTCCTCTCGTGGTGGAAACGCACACAACATGGATATCCTAGTTTTGACCAAAAAATGGGATAACACTTTGCCCCCCAAAATATGCCTTGCGGTAGGAAGGCGTGTTTTGTAATGCCATGAGCTGGATGTTCGTATCCTGTTGACAACCTGTAAAGAGCTTGATGTTTTATATGGCCCCAAATGACGACCATTCGGGATCGAGCTATTTGGGATGAAGCGCGGCCGTTCATGGTCAAGCGCCTAACTTCAAATGACGATCGTTCGTGATCAAGTCATTCGAGATGAAGTGCGACCGTGCGCAGTCAAGCGCATAAATCCGTGCGTCGATCGTTCGGGATCGAGTCATCTGCAGTGTAATGTGACCATTCAAGGTCAAGCGCTTTACTTCAAATGACGACCGTTCGGGATCAAGTCATTCGAGGTAAAGTGCGACAGTGCGCGGTCGAGTGCGGACCGTTCAAGGTCAAGCGCTTAACTTCAAATGCCGATCGTTCGCGATCGAGTCATTCGAGGTAAAGTGCGACAGTGCACGGTCAAGTGGTGGTCCTCAAATGATGACCGTACGCGATCAAGCCATTTGAGGTAAGGCGTAACAGTCAGTGATCAGGTGGCAGACCTCAAATGACGACCTTTCGCGATCGAGCCATTTGAGGTAAGGTGAGTTGTGCCGTTCGAGGCGAGTTGTGCCGTTCGAGGCGAGTTTGTGACCGTTCGCGGTCGGGTGCCGTTCGAGGCGAGTTGTGACTGTTCGAAGTCGGGTGCCGTTCGAGGCGAATTGTGACTGTTCGCGGTCGAGTGCCGTTCGAGGCGAATTGCGACGGTTCGAAGTCGGGTGCCGTTCGAGGCGAATGAGTGTGCCCGGGGGGACTTAATATTATCAGTGTTGGAGTCATTGTTTGGGGGAATTTTTCGAATAAAAGACTTCGACAGTTCGTTGCCATGCAATAGGTGCTCGTGGACCGTTCGCGATCCAACGGGCATACAAGTAAATAATTTTTTCATAGAATTGTAAATGTTAAAGCAATAGTACCTTACAGCAGAAATGTCCAAACAGGAAGAATTCAAATGTTCAAATCGAAACAAAAGCAAAGCAAGGATGTCAAAGTGTAAGTTCCCACTCCGAAGCAGTCAATGATCATTCAGAGCATGCCTGGAGATCGTTCGCGATCTCGTACATGTGTAAATGATTTAATTGCGTTAGTGGAATCTTACGACCTGTTCATCGTTATTTTAATCAAGCAATCAATGGATAATAAAATGGTGCCTTGATCCAGGGTCACCTCTAGCTGACGTAGAGGGCGGTCGCTCTGGCTCCACCGCTGGAGTTCGCCTCCTCACATACTGAAGGAGCTTACCGTTCCTGATATGCCCTTCTACCTCGTCCTTCAAATGCCTACAATCATTAGTGTTATGACCATTCAATTCATGAAATACACAAAACTTATCTGATTTTCTTTCGTCAGAGGTTGGATCCCTTCGCATTGGTCTACGATACGGAGCCTGCCCCTTGGTATCCTGATAAATCCGTTCCAAACTCTCATTCAGCTCTCAATAGGTGGTGAAGCGTGGTTCTCTTCGTAGCCACTTTGTCCTGTCATCATTATCCTTATCCTTTCTTTTTCCTTTGCTAGTCTCCGCACCCTTTCCAGGTGGGTTTCCGCTCTTGATTACGTAAACGTCATCTTCTTCCTCTCTTTCTGCACTAGCATCTTCCAAACGCAGAAACTTTTCAGCCTCATGATAGAACTCTCCCAGATTCATAGGCGGGTCCTTGGTTAATGAATTCTTGAACTCTGTATTACCAACTATTCCAGATACAGCCGCCATCATGACCATAAATGGATCTGGTCGATCCACTGATGCTGCCGCCGCATTAAATCGCGTTAGAAAGCTCCTCAAAGTCTCTCCAGTTTTCTGTTTCAAGGTTGGCAAAGTCATCACATTCTTGGGTCTCGCAATATGAACCCTGAATTGCCTCATGAATCTCTCAGTTAAATCTGCCCATGTTCCTATGGAGCCGCTCTCCAGTTGCCTAAACCATAACGCTGCAATGTCCATCAAATACAGTGGAAAGCACCGGCCCATAACCTCCTCTGATTCCCCCAGCACTTCCATATGTCTCATATACTTCGTTAGATGGACCGTAGGGTCCGTTTTCCCGTTGTACATGTCCAATGACGGTAGCTTGAATTCTGGTGGGTTCCTAGCCATCCTAATCGCAGAAGAAAAAGGACTCCTGTTTACATCTTCCATGTCTCTGTTTACTAAACCGCCTCTCATAGCTCTTCTAACCATCTCTGCTAATCTGTCATTGTCTCCAAGCTGTAGTTCTCGTTCACTGTCTTCGACCAGCCCCCCAAGTCCGCGGGAGTTTTCATGTGTATGCCTCCCTGGCTGAACGTTCATTCCTCTATTGCTACCAGGTGGTTCGGATGCCCCCATCTCACTTCCCGGGGTCGGATCAACATGCTCTGCGTGAGTGCCCCTAGCTCTGGTGCTGCGCCAGATGGTCCTGCCCCGTTCTGAACCCCAGTTGCTCCTTGGATTTGTGCCCCAATTTGCCCAATTTGTTGAAGTAAGTTCTGGATCATCTCTTCTTAACTTCTCATCATGGCCTCCATCTCATCCCTAGTGATGAAGATCGACGCTTGATTCCCTCCTGAGGAAGCCTCTTGACTTCCTTGGTGTTCACTTCTCTCTGGCCTTTGCCTTCTACTTGTTTGTCTCGTCATAACTCTTAGATCTGAACTCTTAGATTTTCAAATTCAACTTCTATCCGATGTAGCGGGAGCTGGTTCTTCTCAGTGAAAGCACCAAAATGTTTGCGTAAAAAATGGCCGCAAACACCCAAAGTCGTATGAATTGGTTGATTTTATGTTGTATTTAGTGATTTGGATGATTTATGCAAATATATAAAAAGCAGGGACTAAACTGTAAAAGACACACAGATTTATAGTGGTTCGGCCAGAACGTGCCTACGTCCACTTTATATGTTATTCTCCTTTTTCTTTAGATTACAAGTACAAAGCTTTGATTACAAGTATCTAAAGTTGTTTGAGAGTTCCTTCCAGGCTTGAGCTCTCAAACTTGTCTTCCATTGTTGTACCCCTGCCCCTCTATTTATAGAGTGGGGCTGGGGGCAGGGGTCTTGGATGTTTATAGCTGCTGGTGGGCTTGGGCTGAAGCAATCTGGACTGGCAACTTTGGTTCGGCATTCCTTGGTTCGACTATGCTTGGAGAGAAGGATGGAGAAGCTTCGGTTCGGTGGTCACCTGGTTCGGTGGTAGGAAAGGAGTGGACTGGTGGAGCTTGGTTCGGTGGTGAGTTTGGAGGCATGTTTGGCCGAATGAGATCCGAAACTCTAAATGCCGAATGAGGCTCTGCTTCATACTGCCGAATGAATGAATACCGAATGTACTTTGGCACTAGGAATGCCGGATGACGCTGCCGAATGAAGTCTTATTCTAGATATGCCGAATGACTCTGGTGATGATTACCGAATGAACCATATGTTGTGGACGCCGAATGGGCTTGAGTGTTGGAGCGCCGAATGAACTTTTATATGTGAACTTTGAGTGAAACCCTTGACTTATGTATGCTTGCTTGCTTCTTTTTGCTCCTCTCGTGGTGGAAACGCACACAACATGGATATCCTAGTTTTGACCAAAAAATGGGATAACATCCCTTTCGAAAGAAAAATATTTCTTTCGAAGCTACAGAAGCATTACTTAATAATCTTGAGAAACATAGCTTCGAAACCAATGAAAGTAACTCTTTCAAACCCATTCGGTTTACCTTTAAAACATCTTTTGGGTCAAAGTGAATATATACAAAAGTATCTCTTTCGAAACTTGTAAAAAAATCGTTTAGGGAAAATTTTATGGTGTCGGAACCATCCATTCGAAAGCTCAAAACCTTGAGTAAAATTTTGAAGGATATAATTAACACCTACTTTCAAAGCCATTGTCATCGAAATCGTTGAACCCTTTTGAAAGCATTTATATAACGATGCCTTTATTGCATCCGAAGGACGAATCTTTAAGGGTTGAAAAATTAAGAAAGATAAGAGTAAGTTAATCATACACAGAATCTTACCACACATGGAACAACATACAGTAGATAATATAGTATATTACTGAGTAAATCCAAAATATTACATCAGAGTCCAATGATACAAGTTCTAGACTATAAAAATTACAACTACTAATCCATAAAAGGCATTGGTCATATATACATACATACATACACAGCGAAATACTTAATGGCATCAGTAACTATCCAAGAAGCCACCCGCTCCAGCTCCTCCATCATGCTATTGAGAGAAACCTGGATCACATGGCTACTCATAAAAATTGAGTACCCAAGAGCTTAGGGAAAAGAAAATAAACTCCGGGTCAAACGTAGGTCTGGTGTGAGTAAAATCAAACAATAGAATATTGATTTGAAAACTCTTTTGGAAAACAAGAGTATCTTGTAAGACCACATCGCACATAAACACGGATGTGATTTACCTTACATTAACTAGAACACCTTCTATATAAAACTAATGATATTATTATATTGTTTAAGGGTCTAAAGTAAATAGGAAACATAGCTAAAATGCTTGCATATCACATTCCAACATATTAGGTTTACAATCAAAACCGTAAAGCTTGCATGGAAAAATGGATTCCAACAAATGACTGGGCTACTGTGGTACCGACGGTCATAGTACACATCTAGAAAATGTATCGAGGTCATACCTAAAGACCCCTGTTAACACAAGGCAAACCTATTCGTTGCTGGATAGTACCGAATATGATCACCCCTTTGGTTGGGATCAGCAACCATTTTGGGACATAATTATGAGAATAGGGACTCATTCTAGATGGGATGATCAATATCCTAATGGATGCTACCCACATGTCCTTACTGCATATCCCCCGTTTTAGTCATTCCCGGTTGATGAGGCTTGAGGCCATGTTTTACTTTTCAATAGCAATCCCATCTTGGAATGCTAACATTGCCTTCCAATGTTGACACAATGTCAGCACTCCTCTATACTAGTCATTAAGAAGATGCACGAACCAAAGGTGCTATTTCCACTACACTTGTTTTAGGATCACTCTCAGGGTTAGAAGCAAATATTCCTCGCAATTCAAGTCTTGAATCTTGATCATGACATTAATAATTCAAATTCGGATGCTTACGTTGATTTAAAGTGGTTTTCGGATAATAGCTTATCATCCGATCTCGATCTTTTCAAACCAACATTTGTTAATTTAAACGGGTCAAGTTATTTATATCGAACAACTTCACCATCAGGTGGGAGATTAACATATGGAAACACATTTCATACTTAGGTTATCATGGCCCGCTTACTGAAATTAACCTCCTTATGTTTTTCACAATTCCGATATCTAACATTCACGCTAAATACAAGTCACTTATTTCCAATAAACGATTGAACATTTTCAATCTCTACTTTAATTTATTCGGCTATTTAGTGGTATAGAAAAGAGATTATTTGGTTTGGAATCAATTCACCTTGAGTAAAATATTGGTTTAAAACATATCCGGTTTAATTTAATATCGCCTTTAGAAAATATTTAATTAAATAAATAAATAAACCAGTTTAAACCGTAACTGAATCTTAAGTAGTCCAGGCTAAATCAAGATTAAATCATAATTAAACTCTAATTAGACTTAATAAACTTAGTTAGGCCATAATTAATTTCCTAAGGCATGTTGATTAAGGTTAAATCAAATCATTATTAGTTAAACTAATTAAAATATTAATTAAAAACTCACTTAATTAAACAATAATTAATTAACTAAATAAATTAATTAAATAATTATTGACCATTAATTACTTCTTAACCATGTTAAATACCAATTAAAACTTAATTGATCAAACAATAGTCATTAACTTAACTTAATGTTGATCAATTACGAATTACCTTCTTAATTACTAATTAAGGCTAATTAACTTTTTATTTAACTAATTAATTAATTAAATATTTAGATTACAAAATTTAATTACCTTTTAAATATTAATTAAGTTTGTTTTGAAAACTTTTACAAGACAATTTCAAGTTAAAACTATTTGAAACTAAAATCGGGTCGAACTGCATCCATAGCATCTATCGCTATGGGCGTTGTTTGCACTAACATATTATTAGAGAACCACTCCACAACACATTACTTTTCTTCCATGGTTTGAAGCATTTGTTAGAAAATTTAAAACAAAAAACTTTTTGTAACGACTCGGATTTTGCCCGCTCGAAAATCAACATCCTTACTTTACATCGTATTCAAATGCCATAGAATCGACCGTTCAAATCCAATTCGCCGGAGCTTATAACAACATTAAGTAAACAACATAGCGGAATAAAAGAATAATACATTGATATACAGTTTTGATACAATGTCTGATACAACAAATGATCCAATATATATCAATATACACCAGAGATATGATACAATAAAATAGCAGCGGAACAAATAACTCTAAGATAGTCTTTAAAGAAGAACTCCAAAAATAACTGCAACTCCATTTCCAAGAACCAATCCAGCAATAGCTCGAACTCCCAATAACGATGCACCAAGCTAAGCAAGACTGGTGTGGTCCAAAGACTGAACTAACTCTAGATAATCTACTAAAGCTGACTATCTGAAAAACCCAAACTCTAGACTGCTCGTGTAGAAAATAATGAGCACCCAGAGTTTAGGAAAAAACAATAAACTCCGGATCAGTCGTGGGACTGGTGTGAGCAAGAAAAACAGTTTATCTTTTAAAACATTCAATGAAATATTTAAAAATCAATTCGCAATGCTTTTTTAGAAATGAGACTACCATAAGGCCTCCCGCACACACACACAATGCAAACGCAGAATCAGAGGAGATTTCTCCTTATGATAGTCAAAGATGCTTGATACGCATTAAAAGAAACATTTGATATTATTACTAGTGCATGGTGTAGTAAAAATCATTTCGAAAGTAAAGATATAAATCTTAGCCAGCATACGACCATTATCGTATGCCTACTATAGCTACCATGTTCAATAGCAGGTTACCGCCACATTCAATGGCAGGTTCTGCAACTAAAACCGTACAAGTCTCGTATTGTTTCTTTGGATTTCCAACAAATGGTCAGGCCAAGGAACTTCCCATTGCCACATGAGAACGCTTCTGGAAGGACGTCCCCGAGAACCTAACCGGATCTCTGCCAACACAAGGCCGGGTTACCCCTAACTGGGTAACTACTGACACGAGTATGCCATCCCCCGGTCGTTTGGGACCTGTTAGCACCAAAATTGGTCACTAACACCCAAATGTAAATGAAAGCACCAACTAACAGTAATCCAGAAAACAGCAACACAGATCACCAAATTAAGCAGATAAAAAGAAGAAAAGATAAAAGAGAACGAAATGTTATCCCGCTTTTTGGGCAAAAGCCGTGATACCAAAGGATTGGTCAAAAACAGAAAACAGTTCACCTCAGAGATTGGTCGTATTTCACTTCACTATGGATATCGATGAATTCTGTCCGAGCCGGGATCGGGCCGCAATTGATAAGGCATGATAAGAAAGACCATAGAAGCCAGCATTTCAAATTTCAAGTCAATCCGAGGTCATACGCTCAAGTTATGATGGATTCAAGTTAAGAAGGTGCACATTGCTCGGTTCGAACCCATCATGTTCGAACCCATCATATTCGAACCCATCGTGTTCGAAACCATCGTGTTCGAAACCATCTATTTCGAACCCATAGGAAGAGGCGACATTCGAATCCATCTAAGGAACTCCCTACTTCGAATCCATCACAAATTCGAGTCCTTCCTATGCTTCGAATCCACCACAGCTTCGAATCCATTAATAGCTTCGAACCCATCACAGCCTCGACTCCATCGCTCACCTTCGAATCCATCCATCATCTTCGACTCCATCACTCACCTTCGACTCCATCGACTTCGACAACTTCGAATCGATCCAGGGCGCATTTGTATCGATTCGAACGAATCCACTCCATCGATTCGAAGACGACCTTCGAATCCAACAAAGCGGCTAAGCTAGCACGAACATGGATCGGCTCGAAGACAGGCGCGCCCCAATCGATTCGAAGTATTCGCTTCGGCCATGCATCGATTCGAACCAAACAGCATGCCGAACACCCAATTTCGAACCGATCATAACTCCCAATCTACTGATCCAAATCCCATGAAATTTTTACAGAAGTTTGTCTACATGATGAAGAACGTCCATGCCAAGTTTCATCGCAATTGGACAATTTTTTGATCGATTCGAAGTTCACTTTCAATCGATCCCAAACTGGGCACGCACTTCAAGAACGCGGGCCTGTGGTTCCCCCGTCACGTGCCAAGCAGCCTCTCCATGATTTAGGCGGGATTTTGGCCTTCCACACCTATAAATAGAGCCCCTGGTCATTCAGAAAAGGGGTCGGAGAATTTGGAGAGAAAGAGTACGCCTAAACACTGCCAGAATCACTCCATACCACCATTTTGGCTGCTGATTTCGAATTTAAGTCTGTTGTCTGCTGTAATTTGCTTCAAAACACTTGTAACCTTCAAGTATTAAGAAATAAAGTGATCAAACTTCATAGTGGACGTAGGCGCATCGCCGAACCACTCTAAATTCTTGTCTTCTATGCAATTTACTTTTCTATAACTTGGAGTTTTTGTTAGATAATTTTCATTTCCAATTTAAGTTCTTCACTTATTATCTCTTCAAAGACTTCCAAAGGGTGTTGCCCAATTTTGGTGCAAACATTTTGGTGCTTTCACTGAGAAAACCTAGATTTTCTCCTGCTCGTTGGATCTGTCATCGATACCGGATTGAATAAATCTAAGAGAGAGATCCAGATCTATCGTTCATGGGTTCCTTCTATTCTATTCAGATTGCTCTGAAATCTAAGAAGAACCATATTCATCATGCAGTCCGTACCCATATTTTCGTATCCATGAAAATATGATGAATTTCATACCCATATTTTCGTATCCATGAAAAAATGATGGTTTTCGTATCCATATTTTCGAACCCAGAAAATATGGTGAATTTCGTATCCATATGTTCGAATCCATGAAAATATGATCATTTTCGAACCCATATTTTCGAATCCAGAAAATGTGGTGAAGTTCGTATCCGTAGGTTCGAATCCAGAAAATGTGGTGAGGTTCGTATCCATAGGTTCGAATCCAGAAAATGTGGTGAAGTTCGTATCCATAGGTTCGAATCCATAAAATGTGGTGACGTTCGTATCCATAGGTTCGAATCCAGAAAATGTGGTGAATTTCGTATCCATAGGTTCGAATCCAGAAAATGTGGTGAATTTCGTATCCATAACTTCGAATCCAGGAAATGTGGTGAATTCCGTATCCATAGCTTCGAATCCAGAAATGCGGTGAACTTCGTATCCATCACGGAGCGCTACTTCGTATCCATCACGGAGCGCTACTTCGTATCCGTCAGGGAGCGCTACTTCGTATCCATCATGGAGCGCTACTTCGTATCCATCCATCTGCCTCCGATTCGAATCGATACTCACAGGTACTTCGTACCCATCCATCTGCCTCCATTTCGCATCAATACGCACATGCAGTTTGTATCCATCTATCTGCCTTTAGTTCGATCCATCATTTAAGCGCTCGAACCATCGATGCGAACGAACATTTCGTATCCATCATTTAAAAAAAAAAAAAATCGGGTACGATCTAAATTTCCTAACCCTAGCCGCAGCGCAGAGCACCAGCATAGTTAATCCAAACCTCAACTTAAATAAAGGAACATTCAGGTCGTTCCATGACTGGACGGGAAGTAGGAGATTACAATAGCAATTTTTGAGTTGCAATCAAGGAATGGGTATTGAAATACTATTCAAATGGTGCTCCCAGAGGCTGGAGAACCTAGCTAATACGGCACAAACTAGGGTTGATTAATGTATCATGCTTCTAAAGTGGACTGCAACTTCCTCCAATTAACCAGCTTTTAAAACTCCTAAACTGACAATTATGGTGCGATGGCTAGTATTACGACTACCCTGCCTTGTCTACTCTGCCAACTCAAAACATAGTTGTTCACCACTGAACCATCTTCATATGCCCATATCTTAATCATTCCATGTCCATATGACTAAAAGCATGACATACAACTCTAAGAGGACATCCTAACTATCTTATGCGAGCCTCCTTCATGGTGAAAATTAGAAATAATCACCAATCAATGAGCCCATATTAATCCACTCACCATCCGATCGACATTACCAACCACTCGAACATTAGGCAGTCGGGCATACATCATTCACCAGTATCACAAGACCCCGTAACCATAAAATGGACTTGATAATGTTGATTCGAGTATCGTTCCCAGTCAGGGCCTATTCATTGAGACCATCCTACACGTAGAATTTCTAACTAAAATTCAGCATGCCGACTATGTCCGTATACTATGGAAATTCAACCTCCACCACTACCTCATGAAGTGAGAATGGTGAATGGAGTCCACGAAAAGTGATGAATACCATCAAATGCGTTGTATCCCCTATTTCTCAAAGAAGACTGTCAATCATAGTTAGGCATATCATTTCTACTTCTCATATTGCTAAAGGGAATAAAGAAGCTGGCAGCCAATGAACTGATCAAAATCTACAGCCCGTTGCTGCCAACACTAATAAATGAAATCAGCACAAAAGCTTATTTCCAGAGTTTGATAACAGAATTGGTGGATAGTCGCCGACGACTACACCAACATGTCCAGGCCACCATTACGTTGATGAATCAGACGAAGGATCAACTTGGCGACATACAAGGGAACCTGCTCCATACTCTAAATCGGGAAGCTCCTTTTCTTTATATGACTATCATGGATGCCAACGCCATAAGGCTGCTCCAGAAAGTATAGCTCTGGCAATATGTTCAAGCCCCATAAAATGAAGAGCTGGGAACCCCCGACCTCAATTGGAACTTTGATCAAACTGAACCATTTGCGTTAGACTCCCAACTGTGAAAGGCTGGACCGAAGTGCAATAGCGAGCATACGACGCCGCTTCACTTATCAATGAGATTTTATCCGATCTCTTTTGAATTATTTCTATTTCTATTTCGTTTATGTTGCAAGACATAATCGACTTGAATTAAACTATTTGCAAATGATGCAGGTAACCGAGTACTTAAGGACGGGTGCAAAACAACCTCTGTGGACTATGATAAAGTCATTTAGGTATCATCATGGCGAGCATAATTCAACCACTCGTCGGTTGCTATACGCACCTGACTTGGGGCAGGCCATCAAAGTGGAAGAGACAGACAAGTTTAGGGCTCCAGTACGAAGTGGATGCAACCGACCTTCCACTCGCATGCCTATGCAATTTAGTTAGAAGATTTGAGAAAGACTTGGAGTTATGTAGCCCAACCATGCACTCTCCATCTCTTACTTGAAGCTCACCAAAATACTTATGCTTCCTCGGATGCCCAATAAAATTTAAATCACACCGAGAGTCGACGTGACATGGCCATCTATGCATCCAATCCTACATTAGAACTTGGCGTAATTTGAGGACATATGTTTAAAGTGGATATGATTTGATCATTCACTCTCCAGTTTGCATCTGTGATTCGGCAAAACAATCATTCCTTAAACCAACTTCATCAGGGGCCAACCATCAATCTATAGTCATCAATGAATGACTACCTACTCACAAACCATCATGAGCCATCGTTCCAACTCTCTTCCTCAACTCGACTGGAAGAGTGCAAAGCGTAAAGTGGACGTGGCTCGACCGTCTACTCTCCAACTCTTGCCCCTAACTTAAGGGAAAATACACAACTCAAAGTGGATGTAGTTCAGTCATCCTCTCCTCTGCTCGAGCTCAAAGCTTGCCAGAACACTAATCTTACTCCTTAGGCTTGGCAGAAGCGGGATCCAAATGAACACGGATGTGATTCATCCGTCCATAAACCAAGTCTCCTCCTTCGTTGATGGAAGATAAGTGGAAAGTAATCGAGATCCCACCGATCATTTGCTAAGTGAAACCCACCTCTCGGGGGCAAGCCATCACATCAATGGCCGACACACGAAAGTCCTGCAATCAACTCTAGGTTCCCAGAGTGCGAACCGGAGTATAAACATCCAATAAATCATTCCCAGAGTGCGAACGGACTCCAAATTCCCAGAGTGTGAATTGGAGTATAAACATCCAATAAATCGTTCCCAGAGTGCGAACGGACTCCAAATTCCCAGAGTGTGAATTGGAGTATAAACATCCAATAAATCGATCCCAGAGTGCGAACGGACTCCAACTTCCCAGAGTGTGAATTGGAGTATAAACATCAAATCCATCATTCCAAGAGCGTGAACGAATTCCTAAAAAGCCCAAATAGGTGTGACTGGCCATCTATTGGCTGACTCCAACTTCCCAGAGTATGAATTGGAGTATAAACATCTATTCCAGGTTCCCGGAGTGCGAACCAACCCATCAATGCGAACTCCGGGTTCCCAAAGCATGAATTGGAGTATAAACATAAATTACAGGTTCCCGGAGCACGAACCGAAGCATCCATGCTAAGTCCAGATTCCCAAAGCGCGAGTCGGAGTACAAACATCAATTCCAGGTTCCCGGAGTGCGAACCAAAATGCAAATGCTAACTCCAGGCTCCCAGAGCGTGAATCGGAGCATTAACATCAATTCCAGGTTACCGGAGGGCGAACCGGAAAATACAAATGCCAACTCCAATTCCCTAGAGCATGAAGTGGAGTATAAACATCAATTCCTGGTTCCCGGAGCGCGGACCAAAATACAAATGCCAACTCCAAATTCCCAGAGTGTGAATTAGAGTGCGAATGCCAAGTCAAAGTTGCAAACTGGAGTATAAACATTTAATAACTCTAAGTCCCCAGAGTGCGGACTGGAGTATAAACACTAAAATGGGTGTGAACGGCCATACATCAACTAACTCCAGATTCCCAGAGTGCGAACTGGAGTATAAACATCAATAAACTCCAGATTCCCAGAGGATGAATTGGAATATAAAACAACGACTCACTCAAGTCCTGAGAGCACGGATTGGAGCACGAATTCCAAATGGGTATGACTAACCACCCATCAACTAATTCCAGATTCCCAGAGTGTGAACTGGATTGTAAACATCAACCAACTCCAATCCTCGAAGCATGGATTGGAATATAAATACCAGAAGGGATGCGATTTTATTGTCCATCTATCAATTCTAATTCCGCAGCAAGTTCTGTAGTACAAAAAGCGGATGTGGTTAGACTTTCTTCTTTCCAACTCTTCCCCTGACATGGGGGCACACTTATCATAAAAAATCGGTTGTGATCCGACTAACTAGCACTAAGCGGGCACGACATGACCGTTCATGCATCAACACTTATTCCCGGCACGGGACCTATAACATAATCTTTTAGAGATGCACTCCAACCGAGCAAGACAAGATTTCTTCCTTGATTCGACAGGGAGATGTAGATTCGCAAAACGGACCTAGCTGAACGCCTTATCCTAAATGGATATGACTACCCATCCTACCGCAAATGAACATGACACGACCGTACATCCGCTAACTCTAGCCAACGATCTAGCGAGTTGTGCATGCAACATGGACGGAGGTGACCCAACCATCTGCCAATCAACTCCTTCCTCCAATTCAATTGGAGAAACATCAAATTAAAGTTGCCGCAATGTGACCGCAATGTGCCAGAGGAATTAATCGAGGAAAATGTGGTTGACCATTTTCTACTAAAACTCTTAGTCCCCAGAGTAGGGACAAGGGTATGAATATCAAATAGGTGTGACTAATGGCCCTTCAACTGCCTCTAGTCCCCAGAGTGCGACTGCGACGATAGACAGATGAAGAATGTGATTCGACCGTTCATTTACCAACTCCGACCTAAAGTCGACGAGAGGAGTATAAACTCGCTACAGATGCAATTGGACCGTCCACAAACTAACTCTGCTAAAACCAAGACTGGGGGCAGAAGAACAAATCATTGAAAGAAGAGAAAGGTGACTCGCTACATTGCTAGCTTAGGGTCCTTCACAACTTAAGGCAATGACTACAAGGAGGCCTTAATGCTAACCAATTAGAACGATGCCCGAAGTTACAGGAAGCCAATTACACCGTACCGCCTGATCGACGGGCAATATCGATCTGCACCATTCATGTCATACCCCTGTATCGATATGCTATGTGGTCCGTACATTTTACATTGTGTCGCTAAATCCACGGCCAATATCGATCCTCTTCGACTGCAATTCGATGTGACACGAGCGCCCATCGAATACCTACGACCACCAGAGCATGGATAGAACCACGAATGAGTGTGACTTGACTATTCGTCCTCCATCGCCTTCCTTCGATCCACCAGGAAGGGCATGAGACTGGATGAGCATGACTTGACTGCATTTGAGCTAATTTTGTCTGTAGATCTGACGGGAGAACGTAATTCAAAACTGACATGGTTGATCACCCAACTCCGAAAGAATGCAATGTGACCATTCATTCATCGACTCTTACCATAATCCGACTAAGCGAGCTTTTCACAACGAGTGCAACAAAACTGGCCACGCACCGATTCTTACCCTCGGTCCGATAAGGGAAGTATCAATCCTACATTGGATCTTACTGGACGATTCACTCTTCAATTTCTGCGCATAGAATGACGACATAAGCAACAAAGTGAATGTCTATGAGGCAACAAAGTTTTCTACCTAGAGGAAAGAACTAGGACGGAATGCAGAATATGGCACGGCTCGGCCTTCCATCGGTTAACTCGATATCACGGTTTAATGGGATAGAGTGTGAAATTGAAGCGAACACTATCTACCTTGCTGTTTATCGAGATATTCCCCAGACTTGGGGGCATGCACGATAAATGAGATGAATATAATTTGATCTTTTATCAAACAACTCTAGCTCTTACAACTTGGACTACAGTATAAACACAATAGAAGCTAGGCTCGATCATTCATGCAATACACCCATCAACCCAAGACTGGGGACATGAATGTGATCATCCAAGAGCTGGATACAACTACTCAACCCAATAGCTTGTGCCTAGTATATATAACAGCTTGACGTTACAACCGAAATGATGCTTAGAGATAGAATCCTCAGATTAATGCCTGGACTTATGTGCAATAGATCATCATTCCGACCCTTCTAATGAGCAATGGATCGTGAGTACATTGAATGGAAAACGCATTGCTTGGAAACACATATAGATTCAAACTCGTAGTTGGAGCCAGCGATGCAGCAGCACACAATACGGGGCTAAAATTTACTAAGCCTTTGGTTTAACACACCTATAAGGCTAACCATTTACCATTGCAGATAAGCACATGGAGTGTATACAACCCATCATGAGAATTGTAGATCAGATCACAACTCTACGCCATGATTGTGCAAGAGTCAACTGCATTGCTCCAGTGAATAAAAACGAAGCGACGTGGATCTAGGAAGATCTACTGCACTTAAGGAGGAGGCGAATCTACTCAAAACCAATAGGTTTATCCACGGTGTCCTCTACCCAAAATGAGTATTCATTCCTTTGCTTGTGCGAGAAACAAAAGGAGAGTAGTGAACGTACGCCGACTACTCAGATTTGCACAAGGCATGGCAAAGCATAGCTTTCCACATCTAATGATCAACCAACTAATAGACTCAACCATCATACATGAATTACTCTCATCCATGGACGCAAACTCCAGATACAATCAGATACCGAAACATATCCCAGACTAGGAATACAACTGTTTCATTACTGATGCGAGCCTATAGTGCTATGCTGCATTCCTTGGATTCAAACTTTGGAACGCTTATGCTACTTACCAAAGGATGATTAACAAATCATTCAAAAATCAGATCGGCCGATCAATGAGAGTATATGTAGTTAACATGCTTGTGAGATCACGACCATCAAGCGACCGCATCGATCACTTGACAAAGATATTCAGTGCTATCCAACAACCGCAGAATGAAATTTAATCCTTTGAAAGGCTCTTTTCAGCATTGTATAAAATGAATTCTCGGGTTTCGTCATCAATTCCCGTGGGATTGAGGCTAATGTCAGAAAATGCTGAAGATTAGAGTCATCCGTATATGGAGGAAACCAAGCAGCTCTGATAGATCGCTCAGAGAGGCCTCCCATTTTGCCCAAGATCTTGGATCGTGAAGATCTACACTTCAATTGGGTCATGTCAACACACGCCATAAGCATCGCAATGCTATGTGAAGATAAACTAATCCAAAGACTAATATGCAATGAAAGCTGGCTATTGACAAGCTTACCCTGTTAATGTTTGTACCGACCAACCGTTACGATGGGACCAATGGCAACCTTAAATGTCTGAAAGTTTACTCAAATGGAATAATAAAGCTAAGTATGAAGCCTTAGTCGCCAAGCTAAGACTTACAAAAAGAATAGGAATGGAAGCTTTACATATCTTATACGATTTCTTCTTAATGTGCCAAGTCAGGGAGGACTATCTGACTAGGGGGCAACGTCTTGCTCCTTATCTCAATTGTATCCTAGAGATACTAGCCGACTTCTAGTATTACGCCACTATCCCAATCGTTAGAGAACAAAATGAAAAGGCCGAATCATTAGCTGAGCTAGCCAACTCTGGGGATGCGCAACAAACAGACTTTATCCCAGTAGAGATATTTACAATTCCAAGCGCTGAAAGATGAAGATCGACTAGATTTTAGAGATGGATCCAAGAAAGGGGTCATGGGTGACTCCTATCAAAGGCTATCTACCGTGGGGAATTCTTCTTGAATAGACGAATGAGAGATGGCATATCCTCCGCAAACAATCACTGCACGATTATGTCTGGATCGTTCAACTCCATCAACACAAAACATTACACTTGTATCCATCAATCCAAGATCCAATATTACATATCCATCGATACGAAGCATACATTCTAACATCCCAAATCGATCCAGGAGAGGATCGATACAAAAGGAAGGACTTAAAACAACCATCGAACGTTGTTACAACTCAAATTTCACTTCGAATCCATTGCCTTCCTACCTTTACACGATCGAATCCATCCCAACTTTATCGGTGCGAGGAATCATCGATTCGAGGAAGCACTAAGCAAAGGCTGGATCAAAAAACCGTCGACTCGAAGACGATCGATCCGAACAGACGTGACTTTGAATCCATCAAAGGACGTCTATGAGAGCAAATGAATCGCTATGATTTGAAAAATTACTTGTCTACCTTGTATACCGATTCAGGAGAGGATCGATACAAGAGGATAATCATAGACAACCATAAAAACAATGCTTTGACTTGAATCTAAAATCGATTCAGGAGAGAATCGATACGAAATTCAATAGCGAACAAAACCGACATGACTCGTGAACGCACGACGTTAACAAGGGTCAAACTAGTATATGTGCATACCTATCGAACTAACATTTGATTTTAGACATTTACAGGGATCAAACAGTCATCCTGCTACAACTACAACAGCCAACGGCTAAGCGCTATTATACAGCAATCAATCATATCAAGGCAAGGTTGCAGTAATACAGCGTACGAGTCTCAACAAAAAGAGAGCAATGATTTTTCAGAAAGAAATGGCAGCTATTCAAAGCACGTCATGTTCCCACAAGACGTACTTTGGGGGGCAAAATGTTATCCCGCTTTTTGGGCAAAAGCTGTGATACCAAAGGATTGGTCAAAAACAGAAAACAGTTCACCTCAGAGATTGGTCGTATTTCACTTCACTATGGATATCGATGAATTCTGTCCGAGCCCGGATCGGGCTGCAATTGATAAGGCATGACAAGAAAGACCATAGAAGCCAGCATTTCAAATTTCAAGTCAATCCGAGGTCATACGCTCAAGTTATGATGGATTCAAGTTAAGAAGGTGCACATTGCTCGGTTCGAACCCATCATGTTCGAACCCATCATATTCGAACCCATCGTGTTCGAAACCATCGTGTTCGAAACCATCTATTTCGAACCCATCATATTCGAACCCATAGGAAGAGGCGACATTCGAATCCATCTAAGGAACTCCCTACTTCGAATCCATCACAAATTCGAGTCCTTCCTATGCTTCGAATCCACCACAGCTTCGAATCCATTAATAGCTTCGAACCCATCACAGCCTCGACTCCATCGCTCACCTTCGAATCCGTCCATGATCTTCGACTCCATCACTCAACTTCGACTCCATCGACTTCGACAACTTCGAATCGATCCAGGGCGCATTTGGATCGATTCGAACGAATCCACTCCATCGATTCGAAGACGACCTTCGAATCCAACAAAGCGGCTAAGCTAGCACGAACATGGATCGGCTCGAAGACAGGCGCGCCCCAATCGATTCGAAGTATTCGCTTCGGCCATGCATCGATTCGAACGAATCGATTCCATCGATTCGAACCAAACAGCATGCCGAACACCCAATTTCGAACCGATCATAACTCCCAATCTACAGATCCAAATCCCATGAAATTTTTACAGAAGTTTGTCTACATGATGAAGAACGTCCACGCCAAGTTTCATCGCAATTGGACAAGTTTTTGATCGATTCGAAGTTCACTTCAAATCGATCCCAAACTGGGCACGCACTTCAAGAACACGGGCCTGTGGGCCCCCCGTCACGTGCCAAGCAGCCTCTCCATGATTTAGGCGGGGTTTTGGCCTTCCACACCTATAAATAGAGCCCCTGGTCATTCAGAAAAGGGGTCGGAGAATTTGGAGAGAAAGAGTACGCATAAACGCTGCCAGAATCACTCCATACCACCATCTTGGCTGCTGATTTCGAATTTAAGTCTGTTGTTTGCTGTAATTTGCTTCAAAACACTTGTAACCTTCAAGTATTAAGCAATAAAGTGATCAAACTTCATAGTGGACGTAGGCGCATCGCCGAACCACTCTAAATTCTTGTCTTCTATGCAATTTACTTTTCTATAACTTGGAGTTTTTGTTAGATAATTTTCATTTCCAATTTAAGTTCTTCACTTATTATCTCTTCAAAGACTTCCGAAGGGTGTTGCCCAATTTTGGTGCAAACAGGACCTTTATCCGAGCGCTCGTAATCAACATCACACCAAAATAATAAGTGTTTCAACATGAGTAAGTATCTGGGCTCCATACCATGATACCACCCTTTTCCAGAAGGAAATGCACATACCCTAAAGGGAGCTACCCCTCATAACCTTGCTGCATCTTTCCTGTTTTGACCATTCTGGGGTGTGAGGTTCGACGAAGTCTCGTCCACAAAGCCACGCTTTATACAAAAGCTGTGCTTTGGGTCAACAAATGATCATAGAAATGATCACAAAGATAAAAGATCAAACAAATGATCATATCACAAATGATCAAACAATGATCATTTCACAGCAACACTCAGCATGTCACATTACCAAATTGGGAATATATCGCTGATAACCATCAACTACATAACCTCTGAGCTCGTACGTCTCAGAGAAGGGTGTTAAGCTAAGAGAATAAATTCTCTACCACAAACAGAAATATATTTGAAAGAAATCAGCTTTATATCTCAATCTGTAATGTCAGACATACAATCCATACAAGTCTGTTCTGGGTTCGAACAGAACCGAAGGCACTTCCAAAGAAGTCCTTGCAATCCGGGTATTCACAATCCCGATCGGATTTCCCATCACTTAGGGAGTCTCTATACCGGCGCGACTCAGTGTAGAGACAATCGATTGGTCATCCTATCGCTCTCGCAAATACACGGTCTACACCACCGATCTTCGAATGCTATCCATAACGTCAAATCACATATTCGGAATGGGTTATACGACACAAAGGTCCTTTCCCGGCTAAACCGAATAGTGAGCGAAAATATTTAAAACATATGGATATGGGATTTCAATTAATTCACAACTTAATAATTCGAAACTTTCTTTCAAATGGTTTAAACCAAATACCATTTCAAATCTTTTAAACAAAAGATTTATTTCACAAAATTCCATTTACGGATTTCAAAACAATTTCTATTTCATTTGGATTAACTCGTTTAAAATCTTTAAATTAAAGATTTATCTTATAGCTTTCAAACCGTTCCCAAATGTTCACTTTCAAAATTCATTTCCAAATATTCATCAATAACTTGGTAAACTATTTCAGTTTAAACTGGAAATCTCTTTTATAGAATTTGAAATTTGTTTCTACTATGAAAGCTTTTCATTATTTAGAAACAACAGTCTTATTTCGAAAAAACCCAATTTCATTTATACAAGTTACAATCTTTGGGTTAATTCAAATTCCCAAAAATAGTACTTTAAAAATGGTTTAACTCATAATGACTAGTATAATATCGTTAATCCCTAGTTTCAAATTACAGAATTCAATTTGAATATTGAATTCAAATTTAAATTAAAGTGTTTAAATTCCAAAACTTAATCAAGTAAACTAAAATAAATTTTAACTGGAAATTCCATTCCAAAAGCTTTTCACATTTATTCCAATTCCATTTCCAAAACATTTGAATTTAAAAATTCAAATACAAAACTATTTTCAAAAATCTGTGACTTAATCGATTTCCTCGTGAAATCCATATTTGTGTGTTGACGCAGCGGATATTACGAAAACAATGAAATCGATGAAAAAGTAGCAATCGGTGGATTGATGAATACCAAAATGCCCAAATTCGTTGATCCGAAGATACCGAATTCTAGCTATCTCTAACACGTTGATCGCGCACGATACCGTGAAAGAAGATCTTCAATTCTTCAAGCGTTGATCAAGCGCACTTGATTCCGCGAATCGGCTTCAACAATCGTTGATTCGAGTGCACTCGAATAACCGAAAGTGGAGATAGGAGATTACACTCAACTACCAATTTAAGATGAAAGCACACAACAATCAACAAGAAATTTTATTCAAAAATCGACCACCAAAAAGTTACAACTCACTCGCTATTTATAGAGTTTTGACCCTGACCCTTAAGTCGTACACGACTTACGACTTACCCATAGGTCGGCGTCGACTCATCAGCAAACGCGACTCAACAACACACGACTTAAGCAAGCCACGACTCAACGACTCAGCTGCATCACAACACACCGACTCAATAACATACTGACCTACGACTTTCCAACGGTTCAAAGCTCTATCGACTCAACATTTGAATGACTCATCCCAACATAACTGGCCGACGCAATGACTTACTAACTCAACAAATTACAACACTTTACTCACTTAGGTCGTATACGACTTATCTTCCAAGCGACTCAACTCTCAGCGCCTTAACTCCTCCGAGTGACTTGAGGCTTCATTAGGTCGTGGCGTATTTTCACTTGACTCCTTAGGTCGCGGCCGACCTAAAACATGCTCCGGTTTATTTAACTCGTTGTTAACTCGTGGCTTGTTATTACGTGATTCATTAGGTCGGAGACGACCTTTAACTTCCTTTTTAAGTCGTGGACGACTCAAGTTAGGTCGTGGACGACTCATAGCTGCTGTGTCGTTAGGTCATATACGACCCCTCAAATCGGAGCAACTTAAGTCCCCATTAACTCGTAACTCCTTCTCTTCATTCTTGTTAAGTCGTACCTCTTTCCTCCAAGCTTTGTTAAGTCGTAGACGACTTAAACTTCTTGAATGACTCAACAACATAGCCTTGTCCAAACGACTTAAAGTTCTTGAATCATTTAAACTTGTTGATTCCGTAGTTCGCGCTGCATCATCCTCTCCTGGTTGAGAAAAATTCGTCCTCGAATTTGTAAATTCCACTACACCAGATTGTTCATCTCCATAATACGGCACAAGATGCTTAACATTGAATACGTCAGAAGTGTATACATCCTCCGGCAGCTTCAACTTATAAGCATTCTCATTGATCCGTTTCACAACTTCTACAGGTCCAATTTTTCTGGCTTTCAACTTATTATAAGCGCCTATTGGAAAACGATCCTTCGTTAACACAGCGTAAACCAAATCACCTTCGTTAAATTCAACATTTCGTCGCTTCAAATCTGCAGCTCGCTTATACTTCTCATTTGTTTTCACCAATCATTCCTGAACGACTTTATGACATTTAGTCAACTCATCAACAAAATCAGCAGCTCGTTTAACCGTCCCCTTCGGTTGTAATACTACTGCTAAATCTAAGGGCCCCCTTGGTAAATTTGAAGATACAATCTGAAATGGACTGAATCCTGTACTACGATTCACAACATGATTATGAGCAAACTCTGCATGGTATAACTTCATGTCCCAACTCTTCAGATTGTCCTTCACAAGACATCGTAACAAATTTCCCAACGATCTGTTAACAACTTCTGTTTGTCCATCAGTTTGCGGATGATAAGCACTACTAAATTTCAGCTTCGTTCCCACCATCTTCCACAAACTAAGCCAAAAATGAATCAAAAATCTGGTATCCCTGTCCAAAACAATAGACTCTGGCAACCATGTAAACGATAGATTTCTTTAAAGAACAACTGAGCAACATGAACAGCATCCGCCATCTTCTTACAAGCAATAAAATGTGCCATTTTCGAAAATCTATCCACCACAACAAATATAGAATCATTTCCCCTTTGAGTTCTCGGCAAACCCAAAATGAAATCCATGCTGATATCAACCCACGGTTTAGATGGTACAGGTAACGGCAAATGCAATCCTGCATTTGTCGCTGTTCCCTTCGAAACCTGACATATATGACATCTTTCCCCAAACCTTTCAATCTCTTTCCTCATCGACGGCCAAAAGTAAGATTGAGAAATTAATTGCAAAGTACGATCTCTACCCAAATGGCCTTCTTCGTGCAATTCTTTGATAATCTTCATTCTCAAACTGCTCTCTGGTATACATAATCGCTTTCCTTTAAACAAGAATCCATCCACTAACACAAATTCATCAGAATTCCCGTCCTTAACTTTTTCAACAAACTTTGCAAAATAAGGATCTTCTTCAAACAATTCTGGCAATAATTCGAATCCTGTCACTTCAACCTTCAACGTTGTCAACAAGTGATTCTGCCTACTCAAAGCATCAGCTACACGGTTCGTCACCCCAGATTTGTGCTTAACAACAAAGGTAAATTGCTGTAAATAAGCAATCCATGATGCATGCCTCGCTGAAATCTTTTCCTGTCCTTGTAAATGCTTCAACGCTTCATGATCAGTGTAAAGAACAAACTCTTTCTGGAATAGATAATGCCTCCAATATTTAACAGCTTGCACAACAGCATAAAACTCAACATCGTATGTACTGTATCTCATCTTTGTTCCTGATAACTTCTCACTGAAATAAGCAACTGGCCTCCCACTCTGACTCAACACTCCTCCAATCCCAACCTTTGATGCATCAGTGTGTAGATCAAACAACAACTGAAAATTTGGTAATACAAGAATTGGCGCTGTCGTCAAAAGTTCTTTGATTCGTTCGAAAGCAACCCCCGCTTCCTCTGACCATACAAACTGTTTCCCTTTCATGCAATCAGTAACTGGAGCCATCACGCTACTGAAGTGTGGAATGAATCTTCGGTAGAATAAAGCCAACCCATGAAAACTCCTCACCTCTATAATTGTCCTCGGCTGTGGCCAATTCCTGACTGCTTCAACTTTATTCTGGTCCACCTATATACCTTCTCCCGAAACAACATACCCCAGAAATAAGACACTATGCGTCATAAACACACATTTCTTTGTTGCAGCATAAAATTGTTCCTCACGAAGAATAATTAACACCTTTCTCAAATGCTCTACATGCTCCTCTATGCTCGCACTATAGATTAGAATATCATCAAAGTAAACTACAACAAACTTCCCAATGTACGGTCTGAAAATTTGATTCATCACCCGCATGAATGTACTAGGTGCATTTGATAAACCTTCCCTCGTCTAGAATGCGGTCTTCCATTCGTCTCCCGGTCTAATTCGAATCTGATGATATCCACTCTTCAAATCAATCTTCGAAAAGATAGTAGCCCCACTAAACTGATCTAACAAGTCATCCAACCTCGGCATAGGAAATCTGTAGCGAACAGTAATCTTGTTCAAAGCTCTACTATCGGTACACATTCTCCATGTTCCATCTGTTGAATATGCGCTTATATGATTTTTGTTTGATGATAATAAACATATATACATTCGTTTAAATGTATTTGATAATATACTATTTATTTTCACAGATTAAATAAATATTTGCTGAATAAAATAAATAACACAGAATTTGAATTCAAACGAATATTTTATTCAAATAAATATTTATTACAACTTTGAATAGTACAATTTCAAGCTCTCACTATAACTATACAACTTTAATTACAATTACATCACATTTCACATTTACAGTTAACCTCACTACATATCACTCACACTCGTGTTTTTATCTTCAACTGCATTCCAGTTTGAATCCAGCATCTGAGCAATTTGCAAAAATATTCACTAACGCAGTAAAATTGAAAAAGAAATATTTTTGCAATATAAAATAAAAGACGGATTTTGAAAATATGATTTGCCTCAGTTATTTGGGTTGTTCGTCATCATTTAAATTTGAATTCATCATACACGAACAACTTGTGACATACACAGTGTATTACTGTATATGCCACAAGGCCATGCACGCCGATGTATACACTTGATAATGCTACAGGGACAGGTGAGCACAAGGTCAAACCCAAATATATGGACAGGTTCAACTCACATGCAATAACATTGAAAATACGACACGAACACAAGGTCAAATCCGAGTTTTGAAACTGGATTCAACACAAGTGAATCGAGTTCAAGTCAGACCAACACTGCAAGTACATGAATGCAAACTACAAGTACAGGTTCAAGGCCAAAATGTCAAAGTGGCAACTGGCAATAACAACTACACATATGCATACCACAGATGCAACCGATCAGTTCGACATATACATGAAAGCAACAAGTTTCGACCAAAACCAGTGTATACAACATAATGAAGCAATAACACAAAGGGCCAGAGAAATGCCACAAATGTATATAGATGATCAGTGTGCAAAATGAAGCAAACTACTGGATCGAGTTCAGCAAGGCAATGCAATATGCAGTGTACTACAACAAGTCAGCAGATACATGAAGAATGGACCAATGCAAACTAAACAACAGATCAGCCATAACAGCAGTGAAAGTGATCAACACAGCAACTAGTAGAGCACACATGAAACAGTGGTATGAACAAGTGAACCCAAACTGAAGTATGGATAGTGCAAAGTGCAATGATACACCAGGATATCAAGTTCAGTGAAACTCAAGCAAGTGCAAGACTAAACCAGCATGAATGCAACATGAACATTTAAATTAATGCATGCAACAATGTGAACAGTTCAGAAAGACCACCAACTACAGGGATGAATACAAAATGACAGTACAAACAGTGACAGTGGCACATTGATACATGATCAATATCCAGTTACAACAAAGTACAAGTACAAGTCATAGCAATGCATGAAACAGGTCAGACACAATTATGCAATAGTGAAAAACACAAGTCGAAGTGGTCAATGCACAAATGCACCAAAAACCAAGATCAACACAGCAACTCAAATGACTCAAGTGTACACAAGTGAAGCCAAGCTTCAACCAATGAATGCAACAAAATACTGTGGTAGTCAAGAAATTCATCACAAAAACAAGTCGAAGCCCATCAGAAATTCACAAAAACAAATCATGACCGAAGTCAATGTTGAACAAGTCAAAATCGTAGCCGTAGCCAAAAATATACGATTATGAACAAGTCAAGGCCGAAGCAGTTGCAATCAAGAAGCTGTAGTCAACAACGTGATGACCAAGGAGTTGTAATCAATGCCGTGGGATTCAAGCAATCGAAGTATATAGTTTTATGATCAAGTCAATACAATCTAAAACATTCGATCAAAATCATACGGCCAGAGCATTTCAGTAGACAAATTCAAATCAACATATACGAACGAAATTCAAGGGGGACGAATCTATATAAATACCAAACCCAGTTATCATCATCGGAATCGAATTCCAGAAAGCATAAATCAATAAAAAGAAAAAGCACATAATTATATACCGGAGTTCGATCAACGAAGCAGCTGCGGTGAGCAAATCAAAGAGCATCGAAGTCGAACAGTATCAAAGAGGAACGGCCGCTTCAAGAACCCTAGCGTGGATCGACAGGACAAAAAGCCCTAATTTTTTTCAAAGAGGAACGGCCGCATCTCAAAAATAAACGAACGAGGAAAATAAAAGTGACGGTCTAAAATATAAAAGGGGCCGGCAGTAAAAATAAGGGCTTTAAATTTATAAATAGGGTTTTGTTTATATTAGGGCTATTTTATTTTAATTTGTTTTTAATTTGTATTTTCCTTTTTAAACCGTTTAATTTTCTAGTCGTGTGACTAGGGGACAAGCTACGGTGTGTAGCTTGAGAATTCACAATTCGGTAGTTGAGTTGTGGCAGGGTTTTGAGCGTAGAGTTAGATTATTCAATAGCGGTGTATAGCGAGTTTACGTGTGTAAGCGAGGGACTATCTAATTTCCAGTAGAAACCTTGGGGGCAGCACGTTAGCAGGGTTTTGCCGAAGCTGGGTAAATTCTGTGTTGTTCTGTTTTATTCTGTTATTTATATTCTGCGATATCTGTGCTGCTATTCTGTGATCTGAATTGAAATTAATTTATAAGCTTCCGCGATTAATTTTTATAATTTACACTATCACCCTATTCACCCCCCCTCTAGGGTGAAATCGATCCTACAAGTGGTATCAGAGCTAGGACAGGAATAGAAGTCAACATCTGTTTTAAAAATTCGATTTTTTTTGAAAAAATCAGTCTTTGTTTTAAAAATTTGAATTTTTAAAATGGCTTCTTTTAATAATGCTTTTGCAGAAGGTCAATCCATAGTTAGACCACCAATGTTCAATGGTGAATATGCTTATTGGAAAAATAGAATGCAAATTTTTCTGAAAACCATTGACGCTTGGGATATTGTTGAGACAGGTTATAGAATACCAACTATAACTGTAGATGATCAGGAAATAGAGAAACCAAAGGAACAATGGACAGAACTAGAAAATAAATTACAGAATACTAATGCCAAAGCTATGAATTCTATTATCTGTTCATTAGATCAATTTGAATTTAATCATGTCTCACATTGTCTAACTGCGCAGGAAATATGGCACATATTAGAAGTAACTCACGAAGGAACATCTCAAGTCAAAGAATCTCGCCTTGCCATGCTAAGCAGCGAATACGAGAACTTTACAATGGTGAAAGAAGAAAATGTCAAAGAGATGTACGGACGACTTTCCAACATCGTATACAAATCAAAAGCTCTCGGAAAAATATACACCGAATTGGAAATAGTCCGTAAAATCCTCATAGTCCTTCCACGAAGCTTTGAAGCAAAAGTAACTGCCATTCAAGAATCGAAAGATTTAAAACAACTCAAAGTCGAAGAACTCATCGGAAATCTCACCACTTATGAGCTAGAAATGAAATTCAAGGAAGAGCGTGAAGGTGGAGATACTCGAAAGAAATCAATAGCTCTCAAAGGAACAACTGAAAGTGATGATGAGAATGATGACGATGATGATGGAGCAGCAGAGCTAGCGCTACTAATAAAGAAATTCAAAAAGTGGAATCACAAATACGGAAATCCAGCTCGAAATCATGAATTGAAAAACAGAATAGGCAAAGCACTAGACAACCCAGAAGATCAGAAAATCATCTGTTACAAATGCAACAAACCCGGCCATATCAAGCCACAATGTCCTCAAAAACGATCAAATCAAGGAAAGAAACTAAAGAAGAAAAGCTTTGCGGCTACTTGGGATCAAACTGACGAAGATGAAAGTGATAACACCGAGAGTGAGAGTGAAAAAGCAAATATGTGTCTTCATGGTGAAGTTACAGACAGTGATGACGACGAGCCAAGCGAGGTATCAAAACTCACTCATTCTGAATTACTAATTTATTCCCATGAAGTAAATGGCTGTTATGAACGACTTAGGGAAAAATATGCTAAACTTGAATCTCAAAAGGATACTTTGATAGAATGCAATAAACAACTTGATCAATTAGTTAAGAACTATCAATGTAGAATTCCTAAGTGTGATAAGTGTCCAACATTTGAAGAAGAAATTAAAAAATCGAAAATCAATATAAAATCACTTGAAAATGAAATTCTGATTTTAAAAGAGAATGAAAATACTAGGAGAGAGAATTCTATTAAAAAGTGCACACAGTTGTTAAACGAAAATGAATCTCTCAAATCACAAGTCCAACAATTGTCAACGACTTTAGATAAATTTTCAAAAAGTGAAAAATCGTTGAATATGCTATTAGGAAAGCAAACTGTTAATACGGTTAGACAAGGACTTGGATATAATAATTCGAAAATTGTTGAAAACAAGATTAATCAAGTTAATTCTATGTGCACAATTTGTAGAAAATTTGGACACGGTCACAATAATTGTTGGTATAGACCCAAACATGTGAAAACTATACCGATTTGGGTTTCAAAAGGCACAAATATAAAATCTCTCAAAGTTAAACAAATTTGGGTGCCAAAGGGAACAATTATAAATAGTTTTGGGTCTACACAAAATCATTTTTCAAAATTTTCTGCCACTAACAACCATGGACCTATAAAAACAAATAGGTCACTAAACTCTCTTCTCGTGTAGGTATGCTGGCAGGCTAAGGAACAACAGCAATGGTACTTGGATTCTGGCTGTTCCAGGCATATGACAGGCGATAAATCGAAGTTCCTTAGCCTAGAAAAGTACAAAGGTGGCAGAGTCACAATGGGGAACAATGACAAGTGTAAAATTGTCGGTAAAGGTAAAGTAGGTAACAATACATTTACCTTAAATAACGTTTTATATGTTGAAAATCTGCACCACAATTTGATATCAATCAGCCAGCTATGTGATAAAGGTATGAATGTTATCTTTGATTCTGACATGTGCAAAATTGTTGACAAATCATCAAAAGAAATCTTATTTTCAGGAAAAAGGAAAGGTAATATATATTCTCTATCTTTTGATGATCTCATCCTCTCTAAATGCTTGGTAGCTAAGGATATAGAAATGAATTTATGGCATAGACGTTTAGGGCATGCTAGTATGAACTTATTAAACAAATTAAAAAGGAAAAGTTTGGTAAGAGGGTTGCCATCACATGAGTTTGAAACTGAAAACATCTGTAAAGCATGTACTTTGGGAAAACTTAGAAAATCATCGTTTCATGCCAAAAACAATGTAAGCACTTCTAGAGTTCTTGAACTAATTCATATGGATCTATTTGGACCTAATGACATTGCTAGCTTAGGAGGTAAGAAATATTGCTTTGTGTTAGTTGATGATTACTCAAGATATACATGGGTATACTTCTTAGCTAAAAAATCAGAAACTTTTTCATACTTCACAAGATTCGCAAAATTTGTGCAAAATGAAAAAGAAGTCTCTATTGTTTCGTTAAGAAGTGATCATGGTGGAGAATTTGAAAATTATGAATTTGAAACTTTCTGTGATGAAAACGGAATCAAACATGAGTTCTCTGCACCACGTACTCCACAACAAAATGGGGTAGTTGAGAGAAAGAATCGTACTTTACAAGAATTGGCTAGGTCTATGTTAAATGAATATGAACTACCTCTGCATCTCTGGGCAGAAGCTGTAAATACAGCATGTTATGTAATGAATAGAGTTATCATCAGACCGATTCTTAACAAAACCCCCTATGAGCTATGGTTCAACAAAAAACCAAACATCGCTTACTTCAAAGTGTTTGGATGTCCTTGCTATATTCTTAATACAGGTGATCAGTTAGGAAAATTTGAAGCAAAGGCTGATGATGGCATCTTCATGGGTTACTCTTCGAGAAGCAAAGCTTATAGAGTCTACAACAAAAAGACTAAAACAATCGTAGAGTCAATCAATGTGAAATTTGATGAAGGCATTGACGAACAGGATACATCCAAAAGCAACGTTGTAGAGGAGAAAGAAAAAGATGAATTTGAAAAACCAAAAGAAACTGTTGATGCTAAAGAAACCACAACTCAAGAAGTCCGAAGAAATCTGGATCCAGAAAAGCTGAAATACAAAACAGACCATCCACCAGAATTGGTAATTGGAAACCCTATAGCAGGTATATAAACTCGTTCATCCTTTAAAAATCTATGTGATCTGTGCTTATATAGTGGATTTATTTCAGAAATAGAACCAAATAGCATAGATTCAGCCCTTAATGATGAAAACTGGTTCATGGCCATGCAAGAAGAACTAAATCAGTTTGAACGAAATAATGTTTGGAGTCTAGCACCTAGACCTAAGGATTATCCAGTTATAGGAACAAAATGGATTTTTAAAAATAAATATGATGAATCTGGAAATATAATTAGAAATAAAGCTAGACTAGTTGCTAAAGGATACAATCAAATTGAAGGAGTTGACTTTGATGAAACCTTTGCGCCTGTAGCTAGACTAGAATCAATTAGAATATTGTTAGCTTTTGCTTGCTACAAAGGATTTAAACTAAGACAAATGGACATTAAGAGTGCTTTTCTTAACGGAGTTTTAAAAGAAGATGTGTTTGTTGAACAACCAGAAGGTTTTGAAAGTCATGAATATCCAAACCATGTATACAAACTAAAGAAGGCATTATATGGATTAAAACAAGCTCCCAGAGCTTGGTACGAATGTCTTACTTCTTATCTCCTTGAAAATGGGTTCAAAAAGGGATGTGTAGATACCACACTATTTCTGTTGCATGAAAACAATGATATTTTGATTGTTCAAATATATGTTGATGACATCATTTATGGTGCTACTAACAAGTTATTGTATGAGAAATTTGAAAAAGTCTTGCAGGAAAAGTTTGAAATGAGCTTGGTTGGAGAGTTAAAATTCTTTTTAGGATTTCAAATCCAACAAAGCAATAAAGGCACATTCATTTCTCAAACAAAATATATCAGGGAACTTGTCAACAAATTTGGATTGAAAGATGCTAAACCAGCAAGAACTCCCATGAGTACAACACTTAAACTTGACAAGGATGAAAAAGGTAAGACAGTTGATCAAAAGCAGTACAGAGGTATGATTGGATCACTCCTTTATCTTACCGCCTCTAGACCTGACATCATGTTTTCTGTCTGCTTATGTGCACGTTTTCAATCTAACCCAAAAGAATCTCATTTAAAAGCTGTTAAAAGAATTATAAGATATTTGTTGCACACCCCACGGTTTGGTCTTTGGTATCCATCAAACGATAATTTTGAATTGAAAGGTTTTTCAGATGCTGATTATGCTGGAAATTTAGTTGATAGAAAAAGTACTAGTGGAGCATGTTTTATGTTAGGACATTCATTAGTTGCATGGTCGAGTAGAAAACAGAATTGTATTGCATTATCCACAACAGAGGCAGAGTATATTGCTTTGAGTGGCTGCTCTGCTCAAATCCTATGGATGATACAAACTTTGCATGACTATGGCCTAAATTTTAAACGTGTACCACTAATGTGTGATAGCAAAAGCGCAATCGATCTCACAAATAATCCTGTACATCACTCGCGAACAAAACATATAGATGTTCGACATCATTTTATTAGAGATCATATTTCCAAAGAAAATATCTGCATAAATTTTATTTCAACTGATTCTCAATTGGCAGACATCTTTACAAAACCCCTACCAGAAAATAGTTTTTGTAAACTACGACTCAGTCTAGGTGTTTTAGAAATTTGCTGAATATTTAACATTTTTTTTTCCCTACAAATCATCGAAAAGAAAAATAGTGATTGAAAAAGTGATGAGTGTTGATATTGATTATATATTATAACTCGAGAAAGTATAATTAGAAAATTTCTTTAGAAATGTAAACAAGAGTTATAAAACTTGTTGTTGGTAAAAATTCCATGACCATCTCTAAACCTATCATATTTCTATCAACCATCATTCATCAAAATTCTATATAGTTTGTCGATATGTGGTATTTTAAACAGGAATCGTTCGTTTTTCATTTTTTAAAAATAATAAAACAAAATATATAAATTAACAATTAATAACAATAAATAAATACCAAAGTGTTCACTCTCATTTAAAAGTCCTCACGGTTATGCATGGGTGAATTACTTGGAATTTGTTATGTGCTTCCATGCTCATTTAAAAGTCCTCACGGTTATGCATGTATGGAACACATATCAAAAGTTGATTTTTTTTTTAAAAAAAAATAATAATAATAAACAAGTTGATTCTAATCCCATTTAAAAGTCCTCATGGTTATGAGTGGTTAGAAGATACTTGAATTCATTTTTCTAAAATAAATTTGGAATACTACTAATCTCATTTAAAAGTCCTAACGGTTATGCATGATTAGTAGATATTCAAATTCCTGATATAAAAATACCACAAATAGACACAATTGTATGGTTTTGTATGATGACATCATCTCCATCATTCTAAAAGTGGAATATGCGCCTAACAATATTTTTATGATTTTTGTTTGATTTTCTATTGAAATTTAATATTTATATTCAATTGGGTTTTAATGTTGGATTAATATCGATCACTTTATCTCTATTTTCTCTAACTCTATTATTCTTTTGCTGATAACAAAAGGGGGAGAGAAAAGTTAAGATTTTGTTAAATAAAATCAAGCAAGGGTCAAATAATTTTCCATTTGCATCTAGGCTTATTTGCATATTATTTAATTGTATGCATATTTGTAGGGGGAGCCTTGTGTAGAGAGGAAGCATTTAAATAGGGGGAGCAATTAGAGCATATGAATGATCAAATACATTTAACATATTCAAAATCTTAAATATATGTTTGTTATCATCAAAAGGGGGAGATTGTTGAATATGCGCTTATATGATTTTTGTTTGATGATAATAAACATATATACATTCGTTTAAATGTATTTGATAATATACTATTTATTTTCACAGATTAAATAAATATTTGCTGAATAAAATAAATAACACAGAATTTGAATTCAAACGAATATTTTATTCAAATAAATATTTATTACAACTTTGAATAGTACAATTTCAAGCTCTCACTATAACTATACAACTTTAATTACAATTACATCACATTTCACATTACAGTTAACCTCACTACATATCACTCACACTCGTGTTTTTATCTTCAACTGCATTCCAGTTTGAATCCAGCATCTGAGCAATCTGCAAAAATATTCACTAACGCAGTAAAATTGAAAAAGAAATATTTTTGCAATATAAAATAAAAGATGGATTTTGAAAATATGATTTGCCTCAGTTATTTGGGTTGTTCGTCATCATTTAAATTTGAATTCATCATACACGAACAACTTGTGACATACACAGTGTATTACTGTATATGCCACAAGGCCGTGCACGCCGATATATACACTTGATAATGCTACAGGGACAGGTGAGCACAAGGTCAAACCCAAATATACGTACAGGTTCAACTCACATGCAATAACATTGAAAATACGACACGAACACAAGGTCAAATCCGAGTTTTGAAACTGGATTCAACACAAGTGAATCGAGTTCAAGTCAGACCAACACTGCAAGTACATGAATGCAAACTACAAGTACAGGTTCAAGGCCAAAATGTCAAAGTGGCAACTGGCAATAACAACTGCACATATGCATACCACAGATGCAACCGATCAGTTCGACATATACATGAAAGCAACAAGTTTCGACCAAAACCAGTGTATACAACATAATGAAGCAATAACACAAAGGGCCAGAGAAATGCCACAAATGTATACAGATGATCAGTGTGCAAAATGAAGCAAACTACTGGATCGAGTTCAGCAAGGCAATGCAATATGCAGTGTACTACAACAAGTCAGCAGATACATGAAGAATGGACCAATGCAAACTGAACAACAGATCAGCCATAACAGCAGTGAAAGTGATCAACACAACAACTAGTAGAGCACACATGAAACAGTGGTATGAACAAGTGAACCCAAACTGAAGTATGGATAGTGCAAAGTGCAATGATACACCAGGATATCAAGTTCAGTGAAACTCAAGCAAGTGCATGACTAAACCAGCATGAATGCAACATGAACATTTAAATTAATGCATGCAACAATGTGCACAGTTCAGAAAGACCACCAACTACAGGGATGAATACAAAATGACAGTACAAACAGTGACAGTGGCACATTGATACATGATCAATATCCAGTTACAACAAAGTACAAGTCATAGCAATGCATGAAACAGGTCAGAAACAATTATGCAATAGTGAAAAACACAAGTCGAAGTGGTCAATGCACAAATGCACCAAAAACCAAGATCAACACAGCAACTCAAATGACTCAAGTGTACACAAGTGAAGCCAAGCTTCAACCAATGAATGCAACAAAATACTGTGGTAGTCAAGAAATTCATCACAACAACAAGTCGAAGCCCATCAGAAATTCACAAAAACAAATCATGACCGAAGTCAATGTTGAACAAGTCAAAATCGTAGCCGTAGCCAAAAATATACGATTATGAACAAGTCAAGGCCGAAGCAGTTGCAATCAAGAAGCTGTAGTCAACAACGTGATGACCAAGGAGTTGTAATCAATGCCGTGGGATTCAAGCAATCGAAGTATATAGTTTTATGATCAAGTCAATACAATCTAAAACATTCGATCAAAATCATACGGCCAGAGCATTTCAGTAGACAAATTCAAATCAACATATACGAACGAAATTCAAGGGGGACGAATCTATATAAATACCAAACCCAGTTATCATCATCGGAATCGAATTCCAGAAAGCATAAATCATAAAAAGAAAAAGCACATAATTATATACCGGAGTTCGATCAACGAAGCAGCTGCGGTGAGCAAATCAAAGAGCATCGAAGTCGAACAGTATCAAAGCATCGAAGTCGAACAGTATCAAAGAGGAACGGCCGCTTCAAGAACCCTAGCGTGGATCGACAGGACAAAAAGCCCTAATTTTGTTTCAAAGAGGAACGGCCGCATCTCAAAAATAAACGAATGAAGAAAATAAAAGTGACGGTCTAAAATATAAAAGGGGCCGGCAGTAAAAATGAGGGCATTAAATTTATAAATAGGGTTTTGTTTATATTAGGGCTATTTTATTTTAATTTGTTTTTAATTTGTATTTTCCTTTTTAAACCGTTTAATTTTCTAGTCGTGTGACTAGGGGACAAGCTACGGTGTGTAGCTTGAGAATTCACAATTCGGTAGTTGAGTTGTGGAAGGGTTTTGAGCGTAGAGTTAGATTAGTCAATAGCGGTGTATAGCGAGTTTACGTGTGTAAGCGAGGGACTATCTAATTTCTAGTAGAAACCTTGGGGGCAGCACATAGGCAGGGTTTTGCCGAAGCTGGGTAAATTCTGTGTTGTTCTGTTTTATTCTGTTATTTATATTCTACGATATCTGTGCTGCTATTCTGTGATCTGAATTGAAATTAATTTATAAGCTTCCGCGATTAATTTTTATAATTTACACTATCACCCTATTCACCCCCCCTCTAGGGTGAAATCGATCCTACACCATCCTTCTTCGGCACCAACAAGGCTGGTACTGCACAAGGACTCAAGCTTTCCTGAACACGTCCCTGTTCTAACAACTCTTTCACTTGCCTTCGTAACTCCTCATGTTCCTTCGGACTCATTCGATAATGTGGTCTATGCGGTAATACTGCTCCCGGAATTAGATCAATTTGATGTTGAATGTCTCTCAGTGGTGGTAACTCCTTGGGCAACTCCTCTAGAAATACGTCTTCAAATTCTTTCAAAACTGGCTTTCCTTCTCCTGGAATTTCAACCTCTTCACTACACTCTCGTCCAATCAACAAAAAGACTTCAGGCTCATCTTCAACTTCCTTAACAAACTCCTTCAAAGATAGCAAAGTTTTCGGCTCTTCAATCTCCTCCAACTTGCTTTCCTTCTGTTGCTGCTTCTTGGGAACTAAAGTGATTTTAGTACCTTCAAACATGAAACTATAGCTATTAGCACGACCATCATGTTGTACTGCTCTATCAAACTGCCATGGTCTGCCCAACAACAGATGACACACATCCATGTCTACAAAGTCACACCAAATTTCATCTTTGTACTTCTTCCCAATAGAAAAATTAACACAAGCCCTTCGACACACCTTCACTTCACCACCTTTCCTCAACCATGCTAACTTGCACGGTTTAGGATGCTTCTCAGTTTTCAAGTTCAACTTCCTTACTGCTTCTGTAGAAATAATGTTGTCACAGCTTCCAGCATCAATAACGAACTTGCAAACTTTCCCTACAATAGTGCATGTCGACTGAAAAATATTGCTTCTCAACCAACTAGAATCCTCTTCTTGCTTTGGTGTAAGACAAGATCTCCTCATCATAAGATTACAACCTTCATCTCCAGACAATTCTTCTTCCTCCTCAACATAAGGTGCATTTGAACATTCTGCCTCCACACCATCATCCTCAATCTCAGTAACCATTGCTCTCTTCTTCGGCTTCGGACATTCATTGCTTTTGTGACCCAACTCCTGACAATTATAACATTTGAAACCACTGCTAACCTTCGCCTTCTCAGCCTCCTTCACCACTGGCTTACTGACAGGTTTAGGAACATTAGAACTTCCAACTACACCCTTCGCTTGATTATTGGAATTAGTAAACACACCACCTCCATGCGTTCCTTGCTTCTCCCAAGCCAACGCCTTCTGATGTGCCTCTGCTACTGATCTAGGATCAAACATATTAACCATATCCTGGAGCTGCATTCTCAGCCCTCCAACAAACCTAGCAGTTATCTGTTCTTCCGTTTCCATAATATCATTCCTGGCAATGAGTTGGTAAAATTCATCAGCATAATCACTAACAGACTTCGTCCCTTGCCTCAGATTCTGCAATCTCTGGTACATAAGTGATTGGTAGTTGTAAGGCAAAAATGTAGCTCGCATCAACTTCTTCATCTTCTCCCATGATTCAATCTTTGACTTTCCCATTCTCTCCCTTTTAAGTTTAGTTTGCTGCCACCATGCCAAAGCTCTCCCCCTCAACCTAGTAGCAACTAACTTCACCCTTCGATTCTCCGGAACCTCCTTGAAATCAAAGATTTCTTCTACATTAGACAACCAATCAAGAAATTCTTCGGCTACCATTCCACCTTTAAACTCTGGAATTTCCATCTTCATACCCGACTCCCATCGACGATCATCATCTACATCCAGATATGAATTTTGAACTTGGTCTCGATCTCGATAATGAATGCTAGCTCTATCACCCTCTTCATCAAAAGTACGCCTACATCGATCTCGACCATTATCATCCCTTCCTTCATGCATTCTTCTTCGACTATGTCTCTCTTCATCTCTATATGGCTCATCTATAAATTCTCGTTGACTTCTTCTCTCTTCATGTCCATAGTCATGATAATCTCTCCGTGATGAAATTGATGTTTCTCTTCTATCTCTACAAGAATGCGGTGATACCCTCCTCGCTTCCGTAACCGATGGTGAAACTCGGTTTCCTCCATGGTTCGAGTTTGGTGATCTCCTCCTTTGAGTCTGATTCAAATCATTCATCAACTTCTCTAATTTTCCAATGCCTTCATCAAATTTCTCATTAATACGTTGTTCCATAAGCTCAGCTTCTTCTCTTCTATACAAAGCTTCAACATTTTGATGACGATTAGCTCTTCTTGGCGGCATGACTGAAAACTTCTCAAAACTTCAACAAATAAAGCACAAAACTTCAACACAAGACCAACAAGTCACGGCCTCAACCTTGACTCGGCAATAGCTCTACACGGCTTAACACTTAACTCGGCAACAAGTGTCACTTGACTCGGCTCGCTTCAACCTTTCAAACAATGATACCAAAATTGATACACGGCCTATACTTAACTCAATGTTATTCTCGGCCTTCACCCTTCACGGCTTAACTTGGCTTGGCTCAAGGTCTCCAAGCAACTTCAAATTCAAACACTTCTCCAACTCTAGATCCAAAATGAAATGGATCAAAATCTTCAAACTCGTTGCAACTTCAAGATGAACTTGATTAACAACAACTTCAAACTTCAAATACTTGGCTCCAAGAATCAACTTAGCTATGATTGGCTAAGTATGGCTCTGATACCAAACTGACGCAACGTTTATTACGAAAATAATGAAATCGATGAAAAAGTAACAATCGGTGGATTGATGAATACCAAAGTGCCCAAATTCGTTGATCCGAAGATACTGAATTCTAGCTATCTTTAACACGTTGATCGCGCACGATACCGTGAAAGAAGATCTTCAATTCTTCAAGCGTTGATCAAGCGCACTTGATTCCGCGAATCGGCTTCAACAATCGTTGATTCGAGCGCACTCGAATAACCGAAAGTGGAGATAGGAGATTACACTCAACTACCAATTTAAGATGAAAGCACACAACAATCAACAAGAAATTTTATTCAAAAATCGACCATCAAAAAGTTACAACTCACTCGCTATTTATAGAGTTTTGACCCTGACCCTTAAGTCGTACACGACTTACGACTTACCCATAGGTCGGCGTCGACTCATCAGCAAACGCGACTCAACAACACACGACTTAAGCAAGCCACGACTCAACGACTCAGCTGCATCACAACACACCGACTCAATAACATACTGACCTACGACTTTCCAACGGTTCAAAGCTCTATCGACTCAACATTTGAACGACTCATCGCAACATAACTGGCCGACGCAATGACTTAATGACTCAACAAATTACAACACTTTACTCACTTAGGTCATATACGACTTTTCTTCCAAGCGACTCAACTCCCAGCGCCTTAACTCCTCCGAGTGACTTGAGGCTTCATTAGGTCGTGGCGTATTTTCACTTGACTCCTTAGGTCGCGGCCGACCTAAAACATGCTCCGGTTTATTTAACTCATTGCTAACTCGTGGCTTGTTATTACGTGATTCATTAGGTCGGAGACGACCTTTAACTTCCTTTTTAAGTCGCGGACGACACAAGTTAGGTCGTGGACGACTCATAGCTGCTGTGTCGTTAGGTCGTATACGACCCCTCAAATCGGAGCAACTTAAGTCCCCATTAACTCGTAACTCCTTCTCTTCATTCTTGTTAAGTCGTAGCTCTTTCCTCCAAGATTTGTTAAGTCGTAGACGACTTAAACTACCTGAATGACTCAACAACATAGCCTTGTCCAAACGACTTAAAGTTCTTGAATCATTTAAACTTGTCGATTCCGTAGTTCGCGCTGCGTCATGTGTGTATGGTGTGGTCCAAGGGTTTAACACAATAGTGCAACATCATTCAATCATCATAGATCAAAACACAGAAATATAGTTGATAAGCGATATAACTATAAAGCTTATCGCCCATTCACAGATTCGTAGATAATATATAGATGTATCATCAATAAATGAATAAATTATATACAGCTCAATCCACGGAATAAAATATCACAGATCAGATAGGACAATCAATTCAAGGCATTTCATACAATATAATCATTCATAAGTAAGGTCAAGTATTCAATAATCATTTATGAGTAGGGTTAATTAATTGTTTAATCCTAATTAATTTAATTTAATTACTTATAGATAAAGTATCCAACCTTGATTAATTAACTACAAATCATTTTATATAAATTAATTAATCAATCACCTTAATTAATTACATCAATTCCTTAATTACTAATTAAATAAATTAATTATCCCATGATTAATTATCTCCATTAATTTCACTAAGTAAATTCACCTATCCAATTATCAAATAATTTTCTTAAATTAATTAAATTATTCTTGATTAATCATATCAATTTAAATCAATTCTTTTAAACCAATTACATAATTAATTAACCAATTTATTAATTGTTTAAGAAATCAAACCTTAATTATGAAAGTTAAACTTACAATTACTAATTAAATTGATTTAAAACATTAATTATCCATTCTAACTAATTTAATAATTAATGTAATACAATTCATTCAATGTTTATTAAATTTATGGTGAACTCATTCTTAGTAGTAATTTAAATATCATTTGCAAATATGTTTGAAATCTTTTAATTTCAAACTCACCATCCTAAATTTCATTTTAAACCCAAGATTTACAATCCCAATTTCAAAACCCAAGTTATATTTATATTCTTTTGAATCCTCTTAAATACTTAAACACCTTTAAGTTAGTAAACTATTTAATAATGAAAACTTATTTAATTCCCTAATTTAAATATTAGTTCTAAGCTTGCTTTAAAATTTAAAATTGAATTCATCAAATAGGAGCAGATTTTGTTTTAAAACCTGAACTAAAGAAAAATTACCCGAGGCTCTTCTATTTACTTCGAATTGCATAGGCATTCACGCGAGATCTAACCCAATGGAACATCATCCCTTCCCCTGGACGCGAAACAACCTTGTAAAACGCATAACCTGCTCGAACGAGAACTCGAGGTAGCACGTAGATTTCACGAGACATGCTCCAAGTTCCACCTTTCTTCCCCAACTCCACATTTCCAGATAAATGCGCGAGCTTGCACGTACACGTGCACAAATGCCGCGACCAACTCCGGTCAATGCCGCAACCCCACCCAAGTCACCATCGACCATCCCGAACGTTTCGAGCCATCCACGATGAAAAATCATCACCAAGTCAAAATCGTGCTAGTATAGGGCCAATTCTCTTTTTCCTGTACCCATTCGAACGCCAAGATCTGCCTCGTCCCACCTCGTGACGCCACCATACTCCACGCGAACCTGACCAAGCCTCCGCCACTCACCCACGAGCCCATCCCCATAGGTGCGATCGCCCAGATTATCGTGACGATGACAAGATTTGCTCGTGAACAACAGCAAAACAAAATGAACCCAAAACCCTAGTTGCGCCTCGTTCTAATATCTCACACAATAGAAAAATCATATGATAATTTTCGCAACTTCATCGATGGCCAAGTTTGCTACGAGCAAAATTTCAATACTCAAAATTCATTCAATCGCCAATAATCGATTCAAAAGCATATTCTATTCAAATATGAACTGCACATAAAATACTTGATTAAAAATCATCGTATTGATTTTAAAAATCATAACTTTGTATGTTTATACAAGTTATATAAACAAATCCAAATTTTACTACATTCCAAATTTTCACGTGTTCATACTTTTACTGTAAAACTTGATTTACAGAACGCATACTTCAATATCAAGCTTAATATAAATCCTAAGCCATGATTTAGGTTTAAAAAACTTGTTTAAATTTGAAATTCTAAGCTTAAAAATGTGGTATGAAGATATATAAATTTTCCTCTACTTTACTTTGCTCTGTAGCCCAAAATCAGAAAAAGAACAACATCTTCAATTTACACAGGAAAATCACACACATAGAGCTAGAACTTGAACATTTATACACAAAACCCAATATATTATGCACGGATTTTACGATACTTAAGTATTGGAAGAGTTTATTTACTCACCTGGTTTTTAGAAAAGAACAGAGTCTCTTTATTTAGCAACAAGCTTGAAAATTACAAGCTGAAACTCTTCCTCTTGATTCTCTAGTTGATTGGTCTTAATTGTAGTTTAAACTGAAGTTTTGTTTGAGTTTGAAATGATATAAATTTTTTTTTCCTTCAAGTGCTACTCAGTTTCATGTTCGAACTGAGATAAAGATTGATACATATAAAAAAAGAGAAGTTTGCAGGATGATATGGTTGTACAAGATATTATTTTATTTCTTTGTTCAATGTGACATACTTTGTACAGAGTGTTATTTGTTTATACAAGGTGATGTTTATTTTGTACCACAAGTCATGGCTGAGATGACCTTGTCCATGCTGAAGAATTTGGTATGCACAGTTCATTTTGCTTTGCATAAGCATGTACGTAGGTACTTTTATTTGCTATATTCTATTCTTGCTTTGTTCTTTCTTTTCTAGTGTGGCTGATGTACATTATATTCATGGCTGATATGCTATTGTTTGTTATTTTACTTTGTTTTGTTTACTTTGCTTATTTATTTGTTTGAATACTTTTATTTGCATTGCCTAGCTTGTATTTGTATTTGTTTGTATTTTTTTCTTTGTTTAGTTGAATCATGTTATTATAACTTTTCCAATGTAGTCACTTTATATTTTATGAAGTTTATAAATATGTTGTTTGAATTTTTAACTATGTGCATTTATTTTATTTATTTTATTATAAATCCCAATTCAATACAAATTCAATATTTCAAATTCAGATTCCAAAGTCTAAAATCAAATTTTATTTCAAAATTTGTTCAAAATCTACATTAACTATCAATTTAAATTAAATTCAAAATTGGGGTCGTTACAGACTTCCCCACTTAAAAGAATTTCGTGCTCGAAATTCGCATGCACGACAACAACATAGAGACAGATAGATAGATTCGATCTCCTATAATTCCTCAAGCATAAAATATGAATTCCAAACTCAAGTCGGAATATCTCAGAATGCATACCAATTTGTCCCTCTTCGGACTTTGGTATTCACGAGAAATTACAATAGAGTTTCAAATTTTGTTTTAACCAAAATCGTTTTATTGATACAATTCAATTTAGCCTTCATATTCTATTAACCAAATTAATTAAATTTATTTAAATTTTTCAATCTCTAATTTCAAATTCATTAAAGTTTAAATCAAAAACTGATAAGAAACCAATGAAGATATGAAATAAGAATTTCCTACAACGATTCGTAGGGCCATCATCGCACTGAAACTTCTTTCGGGAGCTGTCACGAAGAAATCAAAAGAATTTGGAAATGAATCAAAGAAAATTGATAAGAAAGTCGTTTCCACTGTTGTTACAGAGTATTGACCAATTATAATCGTATTTTCCTGTCCCCTATCTCGTCCTCTTCTTGCACTCATACTCACTTTCAGTGGATAGTAAGAGAATTTACTGAGGCGTTAAAACGGATATCTTAGGAATTACTCATTCTAGGGTATACTTCACCCTATCTCTAATGAGTTACTTAATGTGTTATACTCCTGAGATAAAGTTTAACCTTAGCTCTGATACCAAATGTAACGACTCGGATTTTGCCCACTCGAAAATCAACATCCTTACTTTACATCGTATTCGAATGCCATAGATTCGACCGTTCAAATCCGATTCACCAGAGCTTATAACAACATTAAGTAAACAACACAACGGAATAAAAGAATAATACATTGATATGCAGTTTTGATACAATGTCTGATACAACAAATGATCCAATAGATATCAATATACATCAGAGATATGATACAATAAAATAGCAGCGGAACAAATAACTCTAAGATAGTCTTTAAAGAAGAACTCCAAAAATAACTGCAACTCCATTTCCAAGAACAAATCCAGCAATAGCTCGAACTCCCAATAACGATGCACCAAGCTAAGCAAGACTGGTGTGGTCCAAAGACTGAACTAACTCTAGATAATCTACTAAACCTGACTATCTGAAAAACCCAAACTCTAGACTGCTCGTGTAGAAAATAATGAGCATCCAGAGTTTAGGAAAGAAACAATAAACTCCATCCAAGACCCACCGTGGCTTACACTGATATCCCAAACTTGCTTTTACGGCCAGCCTCTCGACTGTCTCAGCTTACGCCTAACCAACCCTCTAAAAGAGGATGTGTGGGGGCAAGAGTCTCTCATTCGCCACCAAACCGCGAAGCGAGAACACCCCATCACATAGCCCTAAGCTCAGCAAGACTGGTGTGAGCAACAAAAACAGTTTATCTTTTAAAACATTCAACGAAATATTTAAAAATCAATTCGCAATGCTTTTTTAGAAATGAGACTACCATAAGGCCTCCCGCACACACACACAATGCAAACGCAGAATCAGAGAAGATTTCTCCTTATGATAGCCAAAGATGCTTGATACGCATTAAAAGAAACATTTGATATTATTACTAGTGCATAGTTGGTAAAAATCATTTCGAAAGTAAAGATATAAATCTTAGCCAGCATACGACCATTATCGTATGCCTACTATAGCTACCATGTTCAATAGCAGGTTACCGCCACATTCCATGGCAGGTTCTCCATCTAAAACTGTACAAGTCTCGTATTGTTTCTTTGGATTTCCAACAAATGGTCAGGCCAAGGAACTTCTCATTGCCACATGAGAACGCCTCTGGAAGGACGTCCCCGAGAACCTAACCGGATCTCTGCCAACACAAGGCCGGGTTACCCCTAACTGGATAACTACTGACACGAGTATGCCATCCCCCGGTCGTTTGGGACCTTTATCCGAGCGCTCGTAATCAACATCACACCAAAATAATAAGTGTTTCAACATGAGTAAGTATCTGGGCTCCATACCATGATACCACCCTTTTCCAGAAGGAAATGCACATACCCTAAAGGGAGCTACCCCTCATAAACTTGCTGCATCTTTCCTGTTTTGACCATTCCTGGGTGTGAGGTTCGACGAAGTCTCGTCCATAAAGCCACGCTTTATACAAAAGCTGTACTTTGGGTCAACAAATGATCATAGAAATGATCACAAAGATAAAAGATCAAACAAATGATCATATCACAAATGATCAAAGACTGATCATTTCATAGCAACACTCAGCATGTCACATTACCAAATTGGGAATATATCGCTGATAACCATCAACTACATAACCTCTGAGCTCGTACGTCTCAGAGAAGGGTGTTAAGCTAAGAGAATAAATTCTCTGCCACAAACAGAAATACATTTGAAAGAAATCAGCTTTATATCTCAATCTGTAATGTCAGACATACAATCCATACAAGTCTGTTCTGGGTTCGAACAGAACCGAAGGCACTTCCAAAGAAGTCCTTGCAATCCGGGTATTCACAATCCCGATCGGATTTCCCATCACATAGGGAGTCTCTATACCGGCGCGACTCAGTGTAGAGACAATCGATAGGTCATCCTATCGCTCTCGCAAATACTCGGTCTTCACCACCGGTCTTTGAATGTTATCCATAACGTCAAATCACATATTCAGAATGGGTTATACGACACAAAGGTCCTTTTCCGGCTAAACCGAATAGTGAGCGAAAATATTTAAAACATATGGACATGGGATTTCAATTAAGTCACAACTTAATAATTCAAAACTTTCTTTCAAATGGTTTAAACCAAATACCATTTCAAATCTTTTAAACAAAAGATTTATTTCACAAAATTCCATTTACGGATTTCAAAACAATTTCTATTTCATTTGGATTAACTCGTTTAAAATCTTTAAATTAAAGATTTATCTTATAGCTTTCAAACCGTTCCCTAATGTTCGCTTTCAAAATTCATTTCCAAATATTCATCAATAACTTGGTAAACTATTTCAGTTTAAACTTGAAATCTCTTTTATATAATTTGAAATTCGTTTCTCCTATGAAAGCTTTTTATTATTTAGAAACAACAGTCTTATTTCGAAAAAACCCGATTTCATTTATACAAGTTACAATCTTTAGGTTAATTCAAATTCCCAAAAATAATACTTTAAAAATGGTTTAACTCATAATGGCTAGTATAATATCGTTAATCCCTAGTTTCAAATTACAGAATTCAATTTGAATATTGAATTCAAATTTAAATTAAAGTATTTAAATTCCAAAACTTAATCAAGGAAATTAAAATATATTTTAACTTGAAATTCCATTCCAAAAGCTTTTCACATTTATTCCAATTCCATTTCCAAAACATTTGAATTTAAAAATTCAAATACAAAACTATTTTCAAAAATCTGTGACTTAATCGATTTCCTCGTGAAATCCATATTTGTGTGTGTATGGTGTGGTCCAAGGGTTTAACACAATAGTGCAACATCATTCAATCATCATAGATCAAAACACAGAAATATAGTTGATAAGCGATATAACTATAAAGCTTATCGCCCATTCACAGATTCATAGATAATATATAGATGTACCATCAATAAATGAATAAATTATATACATCTCAATCCACGGAATAAAATATCACAGATCAGATAGGACAATCAATTCAAGGCATTTCTACAATATAATCATTCATAAGTAAGGTCAAGTATTCAATAATCATTTATGAGTAGGGTTAATTAATTGTTTAATCCTAATTAATTTAATTTAATTACTTATAGATAAAGTATCCAACCTTGATTAATTAACTACAAATCATTTTATATAAATTAATTAATCAATCACCTTAATTAATTACATCAATTCCTTAATTACTAATTAAATAAATAAATTATCCCATAATTAATTATCTCCATTAATTTCACTAAGTAAATTCACCTATCCAATTATCAAATAATTTTCTTAAATTAATTAAATTATTCTTGATTAATCATATCAATTTAAATCAATTCTTTTAAACCAATTACATAATTAATTAACCAATTTATTAATTGTTTAAGAAATCAAACCTTAATTAATAAAGTTAAACTTACAATTACTAATTAAATTGATTTAAAACATTAATTATCCATTCTAACTAATTTAATAATTAATGTAATACAATTCATTCAATGTTTATTAAATTTATGGTGAACTCACTCTTAGTAGTGATTTAAATATCATTCGGAAGTATGTTTGAAATCTTTTAATTTCAAACTCACCTTCCTAAATTTCATTTTAAACCCAAGATTTACAATCCCAATTTCAAAACCCAAGTTATATTTATATTCTTTTAAATCCTCTTAAATACTTAAACAACTTTAAGTTAGTAAACTATTTAATAATGAAAACTTATTTAATTCCCTAATTTAAGTATTAGTTCTAAGCTTGCTTTAAAATTTTAAAATTGAATTCATCAAATAGGAGCTGATTTTGTTTTAAAACCTAAACAAAAGAAAAATTACCCGAGGCTCTTCTATTTACTTCGAGTTGCATAGGCATTCACGCGAGATCTAACCCGATGGAACATCATCCACTCCCCTGGACGCGAAACTACCCAGTAAAACGCATAACATGCTCGAACGAGAACTCGAGGTAGCACGTAGATTTCACGAGACATGCTCCGAGTTCCACCTTTCTTCCCCAACTCACAAATTTCCAGATAAATGCGCGAGCTTGCACGTACACGTGCACAAACGCCGCGACCAACTCCGGTCAATGTCGCAGCCCCACCCAAGTCACCATCGACCATCCCGATCGTTCCGATCCATCCACGATGAAAAATCATCACCGAGTCAAAATCGTGCTAGTATAGGGCCAATTCTCTTTTTCCTGTACCCATTCGAACGCCAAGATCTGCCTCGTCCCACCTCGTGACGCCACCAGACTCCACGCGAACCTGACCAAGCCTCCGCCACTCACCCACGAGCCCATCCCCATAGGTGCGATCGCCCAGATTATCGTGACGATGACAAGATTTACTCGTGAACAACAGCAAACCAAAATGAACCCAAAACCCTAGTTGCGCCTCGTTCTAATATCTCACACAATAGAAAAATCATATGATAATTTTCGCAACTTCATCGATGGCCAAGTTTGCTTCGAGCAAAATTTCAATACTCAAAGTTCATTCAATCGCCAGTAATCGATTCAAAAGCATATTCTATTCAAATATGAACCGCACATAAAATACTTGATTAAAAATCATCGTATTGATTTTAAAAATCATAACTTTGTATGTTTATACAAGTTATATAAACCAATCCAAATTTTACTACATTCCAAATTTTCATGTGTTCATACTTTTAGTGTAAAACTTGATTTACAGAACCCATACTTCAATATCAAGCTTAATATAAATCCTAAGCCATGATTTAGGTTTAAAAAACTTGTTTAAATTTGAAATTCTAAGCTTAAAAATGTGGTATGAAGATAAATAAATTTTCCTCTACTTTACTTTACTCTGTAGCCCAAAATCAGAAAAAGAACAACACCTTCAATTTACACAGGAAAATCACAATCTTGCACATAGAGCTAGAACTTGAACATTTATACACAAAACCCAATATATTATGCACAGATTTTACGATACTTAAGTATTGGAAGAGTTTGTTTACTCACCTGGTTTTTAGAAAAGAACAGAGTCTCTTTATTTAGCAACAAGCTTGAAAATTACAAGCTGAAACTCTTCCTCTTGATTCTCTGGTTGATTGGTCTTAATTGTAGTTTAAACTGAAGTTTTGTTTGAGTTTGAAATGATATAAAGTTTTTCGTCCTTCAAGTGCTACTCAGTTTCATGGTCGAACTGAGATAAAGATTGATACATATAAAAAAAAGAGAAGTTTGCAGGATGATATGGTTGTACAAGATATTATTTTATTTCTTTGTTCAGGGTGACATACTTTGTACAGAGTGTTATTTGTTTATACAAGGTGATGTTTATTTTGTACCACAAGTCATGGCTGAGATGATCTTGTCCATGCTGAAGAATTTGGTATGCACAGTTCATTTTGCTTTGCATAAGCATGTACATAGGTACTTTTATTTGCTATATTTTATTCTTGCTTTGTTCTTTCTTTTCTAGTGTGGCTGATGTATATTATATTCATGGCTGATATGCTATTGTTTGTTATGTTACTTTGTTTTGTTTACTTTGCTTATTTATTTGTTTGAATACTTTTATTTGCATTGCCTAGCTTGTATTTGTATTTGTTTTTATTTTTTTCTTTTGTTTAGTTGAATCATGTTGTTATAACTTTTCCAATGTAGTCACTTTATATTTTACGAAGTTTATAAATATGTTGTTTGAATTTTTGACTATGTGCATTTATTTTATTATAAATCCCAATTCAACACAAATTCAATATTTCAAATTCAGATTCCAAAGTCAAAAATCAAATTTTATTTCATAATTTGTTCAAAATCTACATTAGCTATCAATTTAAATTAAATTCAAAATTGGGGTCGTTACACTTTTGAAACTAAAGCTACGAACTTTAATCCGTTTTGAAACTTTAAACCTAGAAAAAAACTTCAATTCCAACCGGATGCCAAATCCGTCCTAATTACAGAATGTAGCTAACTTTGTTTACCAACACTCATGCCATAGATCATGTTTTATAATCAATGCACTGCGAACACAAACTATCTTCATCATAGGTTGGGAGTATACATCCATATATACACACTTACAAACTTTATAATACAACAATGATTTCCATAACCAAATCAAGCTATAATAAATCATCCAAATCATAATCAAACCACATGGTTTCCATTCAACTACTACACTATATTATCACTGTAATAATGACTTAATAATAAATTAAAAGTATTATTCAAAGTAAGGTAGTTTACTCACAAAAATTCCACGGATTCAACTCTAACTTTCACTAGACCTTGCTAATGACCCTAGAGTTCGAAAAGGAAGTTGCTTTCTGCGATTTTTGGCTATAAATGGGCTTTTCCTGATGATCTATTAGCACAACCTAGGGTGTAGGGTGGGAATGCGGGTAGTTGCTTGATGGAGGAGTGTGTGTAAGGTTGTAGAGAAGGGTTTTAGCTAAGAAAAATGTGTTTTGAAGTGGAAAATTTTGATATTTTTCTAACTTCTGCAAACTATGGAAGCCATGGATATTTTTGAGAGGAAGTTTTAGAAAGTGAAGAGGAGAAAGCAAATAAATGTGTGTGTGGGGATGTATATTTATAGGCAAAAAGATTTGGAGAAAATTACTAAATTATCCTTTAATGATTTAACATAATATGTCATGATATTTGAAAAATCCCGTCACTTTCCTACCCCTCTCTCGTGTCACATCTCCTATTCTTTTCTAGTCAAATCCTTAAGCTCATGATGAATAATGATGCTAATTAAGAAAATATTAATATATGACAATACTTGATAATATATATTTACATACAATGTTATTATTTTTAAAGTTATGAATTATCACATCGCCTGTTAATTATAATTAACTTAAGATAATCTACTCCTAAGTGTATTGTTATTTAGTTAATTATCTACTATATATATGCACATATGGTACACAAGGACGAACAGCATTCCCGAGAACTTCCTAGTGTTAAATGGTCAAAATTTAGGAAAACGTTTTCCGGTCACATTTCCTATTTTTCTGCGAACTATTTAATTCGGTAAACAAATTTTGAAAATAATTTTCCCTTATTATTAATTAATTAAAATGAGTTTATATATTAAATACATATAAATTCCTAGTTAAGGCAACTAAGCCCATGGTCGTTACATTCTAACCCCTTTAAAAGAGTTTCGTCCTAGAAAATTTCTAACAAAAGTTAACACAAAAGGAATCATGTATTCGTACCATAAAATTCATATAAAAGGTATAGAAACATCCAAACAACAATACATCCATGACAAATTCATAACAACTATTCTAACATCCATCTAAGATAAGCTTCCTTTACGTGATACACAGTTTCCGAAGTGTAATTTTTAGGATCATCACTCCACTTAATCTTAACTAGTCTCATCACTTTGTTGCAAAATTTCTTCTCATCTTGGTCCACAATACTGGCTAGATGCCTAACTATTCTCAGGTTTGGTTCTATTTCCATGTCATCCTGAACTGATGTTTCCACCACTGAAGATGGACATGCATGCTTTTTTTCAAATAGGATACATGGAACACATTGTGAACTCCTGACAACTTTTCAGGCTACTCAACACTATAAGCGAGTTTCCAATCCTTTCCATGACCTTGAATGGCCCGATGTATCTCGATGCCAGCTTCCCAGCTTTTCAAAATCGAACGACTCCTTTGATGGGAGTGATCTTCACATACATAGTATTGTTGACTTCAAATTAAAATCCTTCGTTCTCTTGTCATCATAATTTTTTTGGCGATCATGAACTTCCTTCATCAGTCTTCAAATCATTTCAACTTTCTCCGTCGCCTATTAAATCAAATCTGGATTATGCGCTGAACAATATCCAAATTCTACCCAAGACATAGGCGATTTGCACCTTCTCCCGTACAGAGCTTCATAAGGTGCCATTTCAATTCTAGCTTGATAGCTATTGTTATAAGAGAACTCAACCAAGTGAATATGATCCTCCAAAATCAAGAATACAGGCTCTCAGTATATCTACCAAAATGCGATTAACTCTTTCAGTCTAGCCATCGGTTTGAGGATGGTAGGCAGTACTTAGACTTAACATTATTCCCAAAGCTGTTTGTAGGGATCTACGGAATTGGCTGGTGAAGATAAGATCTCAATCAGTTACTATGCTTATTGGAACTCCATGTAGACGAAGTATTTCCTTTATATAAACTTTTTACCAATGAAGCTGCCATTTTAGTTGGCTTGACTGGTATAAAATGTGCACTCTTTGTTAGTCGGTCCACAATGACCCACACTCCTTCATTTCCTTTCCTGGTTCTGGGTAAATCATCTATGAAATCCATTGATACCATATCCCATTCCCACTTATGGATCTCCAAAGGTTGAAGTAATCTGGCCATTTTCTAATGATCTCCCTTAATTTGTTGGCAACTCACATATCTGCTCGCAAAGGTATATATATCCTTCTTCATTCCTGTCCACCAAATGACTCTCCTTGTGTCATTATACATCTTATGGAATCCAGGTTGAATACTCAATCTATATTTGTGACGTTTCAACAACACTTTCTGTATCAGTCCATCTATATCCGGAACAAACAATCTTCCATTGATTCTTAAAATACCGTTGTTATCCATCTTAAAATCTGTACATTGACCTTACTTGACTCCTCGAATTAACTTCTCCATAGAACCACCCTTCCCTTGGTTTTCCATTATACTTATCTGAAGAGTCGGGGGTAGCTTCCAAAAGAGTCAAAACTGCATTCCTGCTTAAGGCATCCACCACTACATTAGCTTTTCCCGACATATAATGGATGTCCAAGTTGTGTGCCACCAAGAACTCTAACCATCTTTATTGTCTGAGATTCAGGTCTTTTTGGGTGAAAAGATACTTCAGGACTTATGATTAGTATATATCTCAAGCACTAATTGAAGAAGAAGAAAATCTTACTTACTAGAATATCTAAAGAAAGAAGAAAGAAGAAAAAATGAAGAAGGACAAAATTTACATAACAAATAATGCCTCCACATTTACGATGCAAAGGCCACAACCAACAATTCCAAGTCATGTGTAGCATAATTCTTTTCATAAGGATTTAACTGTCTACTAGCTACACAATCACTCTTTCATTCTGCAGTAGAATAGCAGCCGATCCCACTCCACACGTATCGGTACAAACCATAAATCCACTACTCCCATCTAGGACAACCAAGACGGGGTACACTGGTCAAGTTCTTCTTCAATTCCACAAATGACTCCTCATACTTTGGAGTCCATATAAATTTTTCACCTTCCTTCGTTATCTAAGTCAAATGTGAGGAAATCTTAGAACAATCCTGAATGATTCTTTTACAGTAACGGGCCAATACTAAAAAACTACAACTTCTATGAGGACCAGCAAATCCGTACTCCTTGAATAAACACTAATCTCCATTGATTAACTCAAGATGAACGGAAATACGTATTCTCAGGGTTTTAAGAAAAAGAAAAAAAAATAGAAGAAGAGAGAAAAGATAGAACAGAAAGAAAACAACAGAACAATATCAGAATCTCATAATCGCAGCGGAACAACATATAATAGATAAATGAATAAACATTAAATAAAGAACTATATCAGTTATTGCATTACATCTTATTACATTACATATTATCATCAGAGTGTACAACAACAAATTGCGACAAACAGCGGAAAGGAAATACTATATAAACTAGTAATACTCCATGCCATCCATCTTGCCTCCAGCAACTCCTGAATTCCAGAATATCTTGATAAACTTTAACTCTTGACTGCCCGTGTGGAAATTCGTGGGCACCCAGAGTTTAGGGAGGAAAAACAATAAACTCCGATTCAGTCATGTGACTGGTGTGAGAACTCAAACAGTTTATTTATCTTTAAAAACAAAATAGAGGAACGTATTTTTTTTAAAGTCAATTCGCAATGCTTTTAAAAATGAGACTACCATAAGGCCTCCCGCACACACTCACAATGCCAACGCAGAATCGGAGGAGATTTCTCCTTATGATAGTCAAATATGCTTAATACGTATTAAAAAGAACATTTGATATTATTACTAGTGCATAGTGTAGAGAAAAATCATTTCAAAAATAAAGATAGAAATCTTATCTAGCATAGGCATTCTGCACTTATGCCTACTATAGCTACCATGTTCAATAGCAGGTTACCGCCACATTCCATGGCAGGTTATACAACTAAATCCGTAAAAGATCGTATTGTTTCTTTAGATTTCCAACAAATGGTCAGGCCAAGGAACTTACCATTGTCACATGAGAACGCCTATGGAAGGACGTCCCCGAGAAACAAACCGGATCTCTGCCAACACAAGGCCGGGTTACCCCTGACTGGGTAATTACTAACATGAGTATGCCATCCCCCGGTCGTTTAGGACCTTTATCCGAGCGCTCGATAACCAACATCACACAATGATAAATAAAGTGTTTCAACATGAGTAAGTATCTGGGCTCCATATCATGATACCACCCCTTTCCAGAAGGAAATGCACATAACCTAAGGGGCGCTACCCCCAATAACCTTGTGCATCTTTCCTGTTTTGACCATTCCGGGGTGTGAGGTTCGACGAAGTCTCGTCCACAAAGCCACGCTTTGGTACAAAGCCGTGCTTTGGGTCAACAAATGATCAAAGAAATGATCATAAAGATAAGTAACCAAAGAAATGATCATATCACAAATGATCAAACAATGATCATTTCACAGCAACACTCAGCATGTCACATTACCAAATTGGGAATATATCGCTGATAACCTTCAACTACATAACCTCTGAGCTCGTACGTCTCAGAGAAGGGTGTTAAGCCAAGAGAATAAATTCTCCGCCACCAACAGAAATATATTTGAAAGAAATCAGCTTTATATCTCAATTTTTAACGTCATACATACTATCCATACAAGTCTGTTCCGGGATCGAACAGAACCGAAGGCACTTACAAAGAAGTCCTTGCAATCCGAATATTCACTAATCACGACCGGACTTACCATCACATATGGATTCTCTATACCAGGGACCAGTCGATGCAAAGACATTCGACGCGTTGTCCTTTCGCTTTTGAAAATATCCAGTCTTCAACACCAGTCTTCAAATGCAATTTATAACGACGTATCACATATTCGGAATGGGTTATACGACCCCAAGGTCCTTTCATGGCTAACCCGAATAGTGAGCGCTTATTTAAAAATAAGTGTGGCATTCAAATTCAAGCAAATCACAACAAATACCCATTCAAAGGTAAATATTGATAGTCGGTTATTGAACTATCAATGGATATGCACAACATCACCAGATTCCAAATAATTTTCCAAATTATTTATTTCCCAAAAATATCTTTACAAGATATATAATTTTCACACTTCAACCATTTAAAAACAATTTTCAAATCACTTTTCACATTTACCACTTTTGAAAACAAATTTCAATAATTTTCCCTACGCGGAAATACTTTCATTTCACACATGGTTCATTTAAACCAATTAAATAAATCCTTAACGATTTACTTTATATTTACGTTCCAAATCCGTAAATTAATCCCCATACTTCAAAAACTAATCAACGTTTATTTTTAAACAAATTACCCTTTTCATTTATAAATTCCATAATGAATTTATATTCCAAAATATCCGTGAATATACGATTTCAATTATTCATTTTCAATTTATCTTCAAAAAGATAAATTCTCAAAACGTTTCATTTCACATTGGAAAACATTTCCATACTTATTTATACATAAGTAATTCACAAGTCTTTTTATTTTCTATATTTGGAAAATATTCAATGTACTTAAATCGAAATTAAGTATATATTTCATTCTTTAAGGAAATCATTCTCTTAAACATATTTATTTGGGCCAAAACGAATGTTGCGTAAAACATCGTTACGACAACCCAAAATCAGTAGTATGGGGATTCGAAATTAAAATAGATATATAAATCCCAATACTAAATAAAACGTTTCCTTTCGGAAATCATTTACTATAACAACAGTGTTATAGTCCACCATTTCCTTCTATTTCTCGAAAACGTCTATTTCAACAATGAATGTTGAAATCTATGGTTTCGAATCTTAACACATTTTAAAAACATCGTTAGATCGTTTTAATTATATTTAAAACATCACATCCAAAACATTTTCTTTGACATATTATTCACTATTAAAAAACGCGAATATACTTCGTTAACCAATTTCATCACTTCTATACATTTTATTTTAAAGGATTATTCACTGTCTAAAACGTGAATATAACTCCATTAATAAGTTATAACAATTTACTTATCAAAATAAGTCATTTGCGGATTCATAGAACCATGTTTATAATTTCCATTTCTATTTATTTTATAACAACTTCCGTTTATAAACCTCCTTTATTAACCTATTCAATTTATAACTCAATTATAAACCAAAAGTCCATAATTTAAGTTAAATACATATAATTTATTTGTTTGCAAAATCGTTCCTTTAACTTCCCAAATTATAAATCTTATAACTTATAATATTCATTTATTTACCCATATCTATTCTTCAAATAGCTTTACAAATTTTATAAACCTACTGCTTATAAAATTCCATTTATAACTTCACCGTTTATAATCATATAAATTTCATTCATTTATGAAATTCATTTACAATTCATTAACACTTATAAAAACTCATTTTATAATTCAAATATTTTAATTTATAAATATCCATCTTATAATTCTTTTATACAAATAGATTTGTATTATTATTTTAAAAACGTCTTTAAACTCCTTTATAATTTCACCATTTTCATTTATAAAATAATCAAATTTCATAAATCCTATATTTAACTTTTTATAGTAAATTCAACAATCTCGATTTAAACTATTTTATAAAATCATTAACCCCATATTTTCAAAAATCATAATTTATAACATTAAAATTATACGTTTATTTATTTAAAACGAATCAATTCCAAAATTATTTTATAAAACGTAGACTTTCAAAAATCACTTTAAAAATCCATTTAAAATTCCAAAATTGGCCCAATGATGCTACACACCAAATAGTCAATCATGACAACAACGACATCATATATCGATATGATAATCAACGAATATCAAAATATCCAAAATCAAATAAATATTGTTGAGGAATCCAGTTGGATCCCTCCGACCTGTTTTCCTACATCCAAAGATGTTAGCACAATAACAATTCCGTTCCAGTACGAAATTATCGCCGTATATAGGACTTAAAATATTATCCGCTTAATAGATGGCGCAATAGGGTCTCATCAGCTATATATTGCGGGAAATCAATTCCAAGTACATAAATAATACCAATTTCACTATACTGTGAAATATTCGTGGTATATGTTTTTAATAAATAACCACCGCTTACTAACGGCGCATAATGTCTATTTTAACAATCAATAGTTAACAATCATCATTCAAACATGCATTCAAGAATTTTAAATCTAACTATTTAAAATTAAATTCGAAACTGATTCGATTGAGTGAGAAGTTCTCACCTTGATTTCAATTTCATTTTTAGCTTTTATTTCGAATAAAATTAAACGTGCGTTTAATCTTACCCGAAATTCTAACTAACTCCAAACGACTCCAATCCATTTCCTAGCGTAGTGCTCGACCATACAAACCCAACGCAACTGGTTTCGCACGTTTTCGACCTCGTATGAAAAAGATATAGCAATTTGAAGTTAATACAATTTAATTACAAATTAAATTCAACTTTCTTTTTATATTTTAAACCCTACATCTATCATGACCGTTGATTTTGATTCCAACGCATCAGGGCCGCACCCCTCCTTCTCTCACGTTTCCTTCTACAGGTAATTTGCCGTGCACATGAACCCATCCTTGTAAACTAGGGTTTAATTTTCGAGCCTCTACGACGACATTCATCACGATCAGCAAGCACCATACGAACGAGCATCCCCTACTCCATGCTCGGCCAGAACCAAGTGTAGCTCGGCCTCTTGTAGCTCCTCGAAATTCATGCGCAAATGCACGGCTTTGAACGCCAATTCCCCTCAATTCTCTTCTCCTACAATGATCTTGACCGTTGGATACCTTCGTCTTGACGAGCCCGACCTTTCTCTAGTTGAAAGTTTCTTGAAACAAGGCTTGGATTTGAAGAAATTGGAGGAGAAAGGAGATGTTGTTTCGGCCATTCATTATAAACAGCGGCGACTACTGATGAAAACCCTAGGGTTTAATTCTTCTTTTGCAAATGAGAATATTAAGGGGCTTATATAGAAAATTTCTCAAACACTGTCCATCCCGGATTTTTCGAACTCCAAACGAAGCGTGCCGGTTGGCGTTTCTACGGTTTACCCCACGTTTCGAACACAATGGAACGTGTTTCGAGAGCTAATTCGATCATCTGTGCGAGTTATGGCAATAAACGTTCGATTTAAAACTAAATCGGTAAATCAAATTTCTAGGCGTTTTAGCTTGCACCGGACAAACGGTAAATCTGATTGACACGAAATTTGAAAACTTACAATAATATCACATTACGGATCCGACGAAAACTGTTTCGTCGAAATCCGAGACTGTTTGAAAAATGACTATTTTAACTCGCCAAATTAATATTAAAACAATTTCGATGCGTTTCGAGCTGCCACGATCAAACGAAAACTCCAATTGTTATGAAAATTGAAATCCGGTAATAACAAACTATTATGGATCCAATGGAACTAGTTTCGTCCAATTCTGAGACTGTTCGAAAATTGACTAATTTCACTAGTCAATTAAATATTAAAATATTCAATTTTCACAAATTTACTTTTAATTCAATTTTAAAAGTTCTATAACATCATTGTAACTCCAATATGATAAAATAAAATTTTACAAATCATTTTCAAACATATTTAACCAAATTTTCAATTATTTCTGTAATTCAACATATTAAATTATCGATTTAGTTTATCCAATTAAATCCAATTATTCGAGATAAAATTTATTCGACTTATAAATTTCACTTATTAATATTTAAAATCAATTAAATATTTAAATTTTAATTAATAGAAATTCTGGGTCGTTACATACTTCCCCCTTAAAAGAATTTCGTCCTCGAAATTATCAAGTAAGAAAAGTTACATAATCTATTAACTTTCCCAAAATTCATGGTTAAACTTCTTATAATAACTTTACTAAGTTTTCAAATCATACTTAGTTATCTTTTCAAAAACAACTACTATTGTTTAACTTTCAATTCCAAATCAAAGTTATAGTTTTCACAAATTTTCCCAATTTTTTCTCAAAAATATTCTAACGCCTTAAATTTTTGGAAAATTTCTCCATAGTCTCCTTTGCGCGGCTCGATCTGAAAAAAAATGAGAGTATATATATCACAAATATACATCTCATCAAGTGATGAGGCATCCCGCAGGGAAAAAAGTGTAAAAGTACGGTATGTAATCCGAGATATGTACCTTATTTATTATTAGCGAGCATATATGGCTAATATAGCACGAAAGCGAGCTCCAAATGCGAAGCAAACGTGATCCGTACCTACTAAACACACAACAAACAGATGAGAAACATGTATATAGACAATAGTATCGATATACAACATATGGCAACATAATAACTATATATACCAACATGGCAAATGCAACAAAAGCTATATATTCAACCATCAACCAACTATCATCCAACTAGCATTCAACTAGCATCCATAACCAATAAATATTCATTCATATTCTCATTAATATTCAATGAAATGGGTTTTCAATTTATTCACATTTGATTCATTAACAGTGGATGTTTTTACTAACATTTATTTTCACTTAGTTTATATTCACTAATTCATATTCAAGTGGTTCACTTCCAAATCGAATTCACTTCTATTTAAGATTCACTTAAGTTCCAATTGGATTTCAATTACTTTTGCTTTAAATTTCATTAATACTTAATGAATTATCCACAATCAACTAACAATCATATAACAACCAATGTATATTAATTACAACCAAATTCCTTTGCTTATATTCATTCAATTTGGTTTAACACCATCACTTTCAATTGGTTTAATTAAATTGATTTTCATTCAATTATTCAACTTCCAATAACATTAGATTTTAATGAATTAACACCTACATCCATTATTTCATATCAACTTAATTTACATTCAATTGATTAACATTTAATCCATTCATTCAATTCAATTACAAAAGTTGAATTTCATTACATAACTCAAGTTCACATTTATCACTTAACTTTATTAATTTACTTCGATACCAAAATCAACTTCATTCAACATCACTTAAGTTATACTTCCATTTTACAAACATCACTTAAGTTATACTTCCAATTCCCACTTTTAAGTTATACTTCCAATTCCCACTTCATTCAACATGACTTAAGTTATACTTCCATTTTACAAACATCACTTGGTTTTACTTAACTTAAATTCCCACTTATAAATAAATTTTAAATTCCAATTCTAAAGTAAATTTCCATTTATCTTTAAATTCATTTTTATTTACAACTCATATTCATAAATATATTCATATAGTTTCACTTCTTATATATATAAGTTTATTTCTCAATTGCAAATCACTTTAATTATAATTCAATTCCTATAATTCCTTTTACTTATACAATTATTCTTTTATTTAGATTATTCAAACAACTAAACAATCAACTTATATACACTAATACTTCTGAAAAATTATTCCTTTATATATAAAATATAATCAAGGTAAAATTATTTCATTTACCCAATTTAAAACAGTATCGTGTCAAATTGTTCTGTACAAGTGTTTAGAGATCCCTATCAACAACGTTAATTACTCGTATTAACCAGAATCCATATACCACTCAACAAACCAATCATCACAATATAAAACAATTTTTTATATTCACTAACAATTACGCTCTCATAGCTTTATTACACTCAAACTCATTCTAGAGCAATACTGACTCTATCTCTAATGAGTAATACCCAACAGAGCAATGGTTGTCGCTTAGCCATATGCTCTGATACCAGTTGTGAGGACCAGCAAATCCGTACTCCTTGAATAAACACTAATCTCCATTGATTAACTCAAGATGAACGAAAATACGTATTCTCAGGGTTTTAAGAAAAAGAAGAAAAAAAATAGAAGAAGAGAGAAAAGATAGAACAGAACAGAAAGAAAACAATAGAACAATATAAGAATCTCACAATCGCAGCGGAACAATATATAATAGATAAATGAATAATCTTTAAACAAAGAACTATATCAGTTATTGCATGACATCTTATTACATTACATTTCATCATCAGAGTGTACAACAACAAACGGCGACAAATAGCGGAAAGGAAATACTATATAAACTAGTAATACGCCATGCCATCCATCTTGCCTCTAGCAACTCCTGAACTCCAGAATATCCTGATAAACTTTAACTCTTGACTGCACGTGTGGAAATTGGTGGGCACCCAGAGTTTAGGAAGGAAAATCAATAAACTCCGATTCAGTCATGTGACTGGTGTGAGAACTCAAACAGTTTATTTATCTTTAAAAACAACATAGAGGAATATATTTTTTAAGTCAATTCGCAATGCTTTTAAAAATGAGACTACCATAAGGTCTCCCGCACATACACACAATGCAAACGCAGAATCGGAGGAGATTTCTCCTTATGATAGTCAAATATGCTTGATACGTATTAAAAAGAACATTTGATATTATTACTAGTGCATAGTGTAGAGAAAAATCATTTCTAAAATAAAGATATAAATCTTAGCCAGCATAGGCATTCCGCACTTATGCCTACTATAGCTACCATGTTCAATAGCAGGTTACCGCCACATTCCATGGCAGGTTATACAACTAAAACCGTACAAGATCGTATTGTTTCTTTGGATTTCCAACAAATGGTCAGGCAAAGGAACTTCCCATTGCCACATGAGAACGCCTCTGGAAGGACGTCCCCGAGAACCAAACCGGATCTCTGCCAACACAAGGCCGGGTTACCTCTAACTGGGTAACTACTGACACGAGTATGCCATCCCCCGGTCCTTTAGGACCTTTATCCGAGCGCTCGATAACCAACATCACACAATGATAAATAAAGTGTTTCAACATGAGTATGTATCTGGGCTCCATTCCATGATACCAACCCTTTCCAGAAGGAAATGCACATACCCTAAGGGGCGCTACCCACAATAACCTTGCTGCATCTCTCCTATTTTGACCATTACGGGGTGTGAGGTTCGACGAAGTCTCGTCCACGAAGCCACGCTTTGGTACAAAGCCATGCTTTGGGTCAACAAATGATCAAAGAAATGATCACAAAGATAAGTGACCAAACCAATGATCGTATCACAAATGATCAAACCATGATCATTTCATAGCAACACTCAGCATGTCACATTACCAAATTGGGAATATATCGCTGATAACCTTCAACTACATAACCTCTGAGCTCGTACGTCTCAGAGAAGGGTGTTAAGCTAAGAGAATAAATTCTCCGCCACCAATAGAAATATATTTGAAAGAAATCAGCTTTATATCTCAATTTGAAATGTCAGACATACTAACCATACAAGTCTGTTCCGGGATCGAATAGAACCGAAGGCACTTACAAAGAAGTCCTTGCAATCCGAATATTCACTAATCACAACCGGACTTACCATCACATATGGATTCTCTATACCGGGGACCAGTCGATGCAAAGACATTCGACGCGTTGTCCTTTCGCTTTTGAAAATATCCAGTCTTCAACACCGGTCTTCAAATGAAATTCATAACGACGTATCACATATTGAGAATGGGTTATACGACCCCAAGGTCCTTTCCCGGCTAACCCGAATAGTGAGCGCTTATTTAAAAATAAGTGTGGCATTCAAATTCAAGCAAATCACAACAAATACCCATTCAAAGGTAAATATTGATAGTCGGTTATTGAACTATCAATGGATATGCACAACATCATCAAATTCCAAATAATTTTTCAAATTATTTATTTCCCAAAAATATCTTTACAAGATATATAATTTTCACACTTCAACCATTTGAAAACAATTTTCAAATCACTTTTCACATTTACCACTTTTGAAAACAAATTTCAATCATTTTCCCTACACGGAAATACTTTCATTTCACACATGGTTCATTTAAACCAATTAAATAAATCCTTAACGATTTACTTTATATTTACGTTCCAAATCCGTAAATTAATTCCCATACTTCAAAAACTAATCAACGTTTATTTTTATACAAATTTCCCATTTCATTTATAAATTCCATAATGAATTTATATTCCAAAATATCTATGAATATAAGATTTCAATTATTCATTTTCAATTTATCTTCAAAAAGATAAATTCCCAAAACGTTTCATTTCACATTGGAAAACATTTCCATACTTATTTGTTCATAAGTAGTTCACAAGTCTTTTTATTTTCCATACTTGGAAAATATTCAATATACTTAAATCGAAATTAAGTGTATATTTCATTATTTAAGGAAATCATTCTCTTAAACATATTTATTTGGGCCAAAACGAATGTTGCGTAAAATATCGTTACGACAACCCAAAATCACTAGTATGGGGATTCGAAATTAAAATAGATATATAAATCCCAATACTAAATAAAACAATTCCTTTCGGAAATCATTTACTATAACAAAAGCGTTATAGTCCACCATTTCCTTCTATTTCTCGAAAACGTCTATTTCAACAATGAATGTTGAAATCTATGATTTCGAATCTTAACACATTTTAAAAACATCGTTAGATCGTTTTAATTTTATTTAAAACATCACTTCCAAAACATTTTCTTTAACATATTATTCACTATTCCAAAACGTGAATATACTTCGTTAACCAATTTCATCACTTCTATACATTTTATTTTAAAGGATTATTCACTGTCTAAAACGTGAATATAACTCCATTAATAAGTTATAACAATTTACTTATCAAAATAAGTCGTTTGCGGATTTATAAAACAATGTTTATAATTTCCATTTCTATTTATTTTATACCAACTTCCTTTTATAAACCTCCTTTATTAACCTATTTAATTTATAACTCAATTATAAACCAAAAGTCCATAATTTAAGTTAAATACTTATAATTTATTTGTTTGCAAAATCGTTCCTTTAACTTCCCAAATTATAAATCTTATAACTTATAAGATTCATTTGTTTACCCATATCTATTCTTCAAATAACTTTACAAATTTTATAAACCTACTGCTTATAAAATTCCATTTATAACTTCACCGTTTATAATCCTATAAATTTCATTCATTTATGAAATTCATTTACAATTCATTCTAAGACTTATAAAAACTCGTTTTATAATTCAAATATTTTAATTTATAAATATCCATCTTACAATTCTTTTATACAAATCCATTTGTATTATTATTTTAAAAACGTCTTTAAACTCCTTTATAATTTCACCATTTTCATTTATAAAATAATCAAATTTCATAAATCCTACATTTAACTTTTTATAATAAATTCAAAAATCCCGATTTAAACTATTTTATAAAATTATTAACCCCGTATTTTCAAAAATCAACTTTTAGCTATATTTCTCAAAAATCATAATTTTATAACATTAAAATTATACGTTTATTTATTTAAAACGAATCAATTCCAAAATTATTTTATAAAACGTATACTTTCAAAAATCACTTTAAAAATCCTTTTAAAATTCCAAAATTGGCCCAATGATGCTACACACCAAATAGTCAATCACGACAACAACGACATCATATATCGATATGATAATCAACGAATATCAAAATATCCAAAATCAAATAAATACCATTGAGGAATCCAGTTGGATCCCTCCAACCTGTTTTCCTGCATCCAAAGATGTTAGCACAATAGCAATTCCGTTCCAGTACGGAATTATCGCGGTATATAGGATTTAAAATATTATCCGCTTAATAAACGGTGCAATAGGGTCTCATCTGCTATATACTGCGGGAAATCAATTCCAAGTACATAAATAATACCAATTTCACTATACTGTGAAATATTCGCAGTATATGTTTTTAATAAATAACCTCCGCTTACTAACGGTGCATAGTGTCTATTTTAACAATCAATAGTTAACAATCATCATTCAAACATGCATTCAAGAATTTTAAACCTAACTATTTAAAATTAAAATCGAAACCGATTCGATTGAGTGAGAAGTTCTCACCTTGATTTCAATTTCGTTTTCAGCTTTTATTTCGAATAAAATTAAACATGCGTTTAATTTTACCCGAAATTCTCACTAACTCCAAACGACTCCAATCCAATTCCATAGCGTAGTGCTCGACCATACGAACCCAACGCAACTGGGTTTGCGCGTTTTCGACCTCGTATGAAAAAGATATAGCAATTTGAAGTTAATACAATTTAATTACAAATTAAATTCAACTTTCTTTTTATATTTTAAACCCTACATCTATCATGACCGTTGATTTTGATTCCAACGCATCAGGGCCGCACCCCTCCTTCTCTCACGTTTCCTTCTACAGGTAATTTGTCGTGCACATGAACCCATCCTTGTAAACTAGGGTTTAATTTTCGAGCCTCTACGACGATTTTCATCACAATCAGCAAGCACCATACGAACGAGCATCCCCTACTCCGTGCTCGGCCAGAACCAAGTGCAGCTCGGCCTCTTGTAGCACCTCGAAAATCATGTGCAAACGCATGGCTTTGAACGCCAATTCCCTTCAATTCTCTTCGCCTACAACGATCTTGACCGTTGGATACCTTTGTCTCGACGAGCCCGACCTTTCTCTAGTAGAAAGTTTCTTGAAACAAGGCTTGGATTTGAAGAAATTGGAGGAGAAAGGAGATGTTGTTTTGGGCATTCATTATAAACAGCGGCGGCTACTGATGAAAACCCTAGGGTTTAAATCTTCTTTTGCAAATGAGAATATTAAGCGACTTATATAGAAAATTTCTCAAACACTATTCATCCCGGATTTTCCGAACTCCAAACGAAGCGTGCCGGTTGGCGTTTCTAAGGTTTACCCCACATTCCGAGCACAATGGAACGTGTTTCGACAGCTAATTCGATCATCTGTGCGAGTTATGGCAATAAACGTTCGATTTAAAATTAAATCGGTAAATCAAATTTCTAGGCGTTTTAGCTTGCACTGGACAAACGGTACATCCGATTGACACGAAATTTGAAACCATACAATAATATCGCATTACGAATCCGATGAAACTGGTTTCGTCGAAATCCAAGACTGTTTGAAAAATGACTATTTTAACTCGCCAAATTAATATTCAAACAATTTCGATGCATTTCAAGCTACCACGATCAAACGAAAACTCCAATTGCTACGAAAATTGAAATCCGATAATAACAAACTATTACGGATCCAATGGAACTAGTTTCGTCCAATTCTGAGACTGTTCGAAAATTGACAAATTTCACTAGACGATTAAATATTAAAATATTCAATTTTCACAAATTAACTTTTAATTCAATTTTAAAAGTTCTATAACATCATTATGACTCCAATATGATAATATAAAATTTTACAAATCATTTTCAATCATATTTAACCCAATTTTCAATTATTTCTGTAATTTAACATATTAAATTATCGATTTAATTTATCCAATTAAATCCAATTATTCAAGACAAAATTTATTCGACTTATAAATTTCACTTATTAATATTTAAAATCAATTAAATATTCAAAATTTAATTAATAGAAATTCTGGGTCGTTACAACTTCGGTAGGAGTCCGTGGTCATTTCCATTCCTATACTGCTCCCACATTTATCGGTTCTACCTAGGTACCATCTCCCGATACAATATGCCCTAAAAATCTAATCTTCGATTGCCAAAAATGGCATTTAGAAAACTTTTCTGTCAAAACATGCCTCCTCGAGGTTTCCAAAACAACTTCCAAGTAATATCTGTGTTCCTCTTCTGATTTGGCGTAAATTAAAATGTCATCGATAAAAACAAGCACAGACTTATTTAGAACCATTCGGAAAGCACGATTCATAAGATCCACGAAATATGCAGGTGCATTGTTCAGCCCAAAAGGCATAACCAACCTTCAAAGAAAAAGTATGGTCCCTTAAAGGTAGTTAAGGGTAAACTATCCTCAGTAATCCTTAACTGGTGAAATCTGGTAGCTAGATCCATTCGGGAAAATACCTTAGTTCCATGTAGTTGGTCAAATAAGTCAGTGATACGGGGCAAGGGATATTTATTTCTAATAGTCAACTTGTTCAACTCTTTATAGTCCACGTACAATCTTAAAGATCCATTCGTCTTGGTTGTAAAGACTACTGTTGATCCCTAGCTCGACTGACTAGGTCTAATCATCCCTTCTCCAACAAGTCCTGGGTTTGATTTACAAACTCCTCTCTTTCCGTCGGATCCATTCTTCGTCTGACTATGGGTCTTGCACTAGGAACTAAATCAATGTGAAATTCTATCATCCTATGTTGGGGTAAATTCCTAACTTTCGTAAACACATCAAAAAAGTTCTTAACAACCTCTATGAATCCTAACCCTTTTTGAGATGCTTCCAAAGTATACAGGAAACTACACATATGAATACCAGGGTCCTCATAAGGTACTTTAGCAATGTTTTCCAATTTGGTTACTAATGTTACTATTCTTTCTTTATAGTCCAAGATAGCCCCATATATTGATAACCAGTCCATAGCAAGAATGAGTTCAAATTCCCTAAAATCTAAGATATATAGTTCACAAGTAAAAGTATTGGAAAAATAAGAAATTGGCATGTCTTCACACACTAGGTTCAAATGGGTTGCACCTCCTATAAGATTAGATAGGCAAATAGGTTTTTCTACAATATATGGGATAAAATGAATTTCCTTTATTACTTCTAAAGAGATAGAATTGTGGCAGGCACCAGTATCAAACAAAACTCGAACAATTAATAGGGTACCTTCAAGAATGCCATTTGTCTCTTAGAACATTGGAGTCTTTACAACTGCTTGGATGTTTTAGAGTCTTTATAGAATGCGGCAATATAACCTTTATGCTTACAAAGATAACAAGTGGTATCCTTAAACTTGTTTCCCTTGTTACCTCCTGGATTTCCCTTTGCTCTATCCTTCTTACTTCAATTCGGGTTGAACTTCCTTCCGTTTGAATTCTTGCTGCCAGCATTATCATTTGTTGCAGTTGGATACGCTTCTTCTTGTCCAAGACTTCATACCTTAATGCCCTTTCTACCAAGTACAAAAATGAACCCTTAACATGGGCAGTCATCCTTTCATGGAAATTCTCCCTCATTCCTAAAATAAACATCTCATTTTTCTTTAGCGGGGTGTCGATCAATTTGGTCGAAAACAAGATAGCTCGTTGAACTTCATCTCATATTCTGCCATAGATAAATCTCCCTGCTTCAAGTTTAAGAAATTTTTGTACATTCGAGTCTTACCAGTTGGAGGTAGGAACTGATCTTCAATTGTTTCCTTAAAGATGGTCCAAGTAAACTTCACTTCTAGAATATTGGCCATGAGTGAATCTCACCAAGTTGCGCCTCCTTCCTGCAATTTCCATGATGCTAAAGATCTCTTTTCCTCATCTGATAGATCCAGAACTTTGAAAATATTTTCATAAGTGCGCATCCAAGCTTGAACTTATACAATAGACTTGGTTGCCTTAAATTATTTCCCTTTTAGATTTGCGTAACCCTTCATAAAGTTGCAAAATTTACCATTGGCTGCCCTAGTGTTGGCTCTTCGACAGTTCCAATTCTTCCAATCTAAGTCGGATAATTGGTGTCACAGTGTTGCTAGTTCCTCAACCTCATCTATCTCTTGTGCTCATTTCTTACTACCTGAACATTGCAAGATACTTCTTAGAATACCTTGGACGAGAAAATTCCAAAAAGGCGAGTACTAATCAAACTGTAAAGGTTGATCTACCTATCAAGGATATATATATATATATATATATATATATATATATGAGTAAAATTACAAATACGTTCCCTCGGAGTTGACCCTAGCCAAAAAATAAATTGGGGTTCACTGAACCTAATACTCTGATACAAATGCAACGAACTTCCTTTCTTGCATTCGAACAACGAATCATTATGGTTTAAAAAATAAGAATGATAAGAGAAAGACTAATCAAACATAGAATCTTACCACGCATGGAACAACATATAATAAATAATTTAGTATATTACATAGTCAACACAAAATATTACATCAGTGTTCAATGATACAAGTTTCGAACTAGGATAATTAAAACTGCTTGTTTACAAAAGACATAGGTCATACTACATACATACAAAGCGGAATACTTAATAATATTAATAACTATCCATGAAGCCACCTACTCTAGCTCCTTTATCGTGCTTTCGAGAGAAACCTGGGTCACTTGAATACTCATAAAAATTGAGTAGCAAAGAATTTAGGGAAAAGAAAATAAACTCCTAGTCAGACATAGGTCTAGTATGAGTAAACCAAACAATAGAATATTGATTTGAAAACTCTTTTGGAAACAACAGCATCTCGTAAGACCACATCGCACATAAACGTGGACGGGTTTTACCTTACGAAACTAAAACACCTTCTATATAAAATCGATGATATTATTATAACATCTAAGGGTTTAAAGTAAATATGGAACATAGCTAAAATGCTTGCATATCACATTCTGACATATTAGGTTTACAATCAAAAGCATAAACTCGTATAGGAAAATGGATTCTAACAAATGACTAGGCTACTGGGGTACCACCGGTCATAGTACGCCTCTAGAAAATGTACTGAGGTCATACCTAACGACCCGGCTAACACAAGACTGGCCAATTCCTTGCTAGATAGTACCTAATATAATCACCCCCTTGTTTGGGATCAGCAACCATTCTCGGACTTAATTATGAGAATAGGGACTCATTCCAGATGGGATAATCCATACCCTAATGGGTGCGACCTAAATGGCCCTACTGCATATATACCCTGTTTTAGTCATTCTCGGTTGATTAGGCTTGAGGCCACATTTTACCTTTCAATAGCACTTCCCTCTTGGAATGCTAACATTGCCTTCCAATGTTGACACAATGTTAGCATTCGTCTATACAAGTCGTTCAGGAGATTAACGAATTGATGGTACTATTTCCACTACACCCTTTTTGGAATCACCCTCAGGGTTAGAGGAAAATAGCCATTGTAATTCAAGTCTTGAATCTTGATCATGACTTCAATACTTCCTTATCGAATGTTTACGTTGGTTTTTAATGGTTTTGGATAATAGCTTGTCATATGATCCCGATCTCTTCAAACCAACATTTGATAATTTAAAAGGGTCAAGTTATTTAAAGTCAACAACTTCACTATCAAGTAGGAGATTAACATATGGAAACACATTTAATACTTAAAGTTATCATGATCCGCTTATCGAAATTAACCTCCTTATGTTCATCACAATTTCGATATCCAACATTCATGCTAAACACAAGTCACTTACTTTCCATAAATGAGTCAACGTTTTCAATCACTGCTTCAATTCATTCGGCTACTTAATGGTCTAGACAAGATATCATTTAGTTTGGAATCAATTCACCTTGAGCATAATATTGGTTTAAAACATATTCGGTTTAATTTAGAATCACCTTTGAAAAAAATATAAATAAATAAATCAATTAATCCCTAATTAAATCTTAATTAATCCAAACTAAATCAAGATTGAATAATAATTATACTCTAAGCGGACTTAATGAACTTAGTTAGGCCATAATTAACTTCCTAATGCATCTTGATTAAGGTTAAGCCAAATCATTATTAGTTAAACCCTAATTAATTAAAATCTAATTAAACAAACACTTAATTAAATAATAATTAATTAACTAATTAACTTAATTAAATAAATATTAACCATTAATTACTTCTTAACCATGTTAATACCAATTAAAATTTAATTAATCAAACAATAGTCATTAACTTAAGTGTTGATTAATTATTAATTACCTTCTTAATTACTAATTAAGGCTAATTACCTTTTTATTTAACTAATCAATTAAATAATCATTTAAATAATTAGATTGTAACAACCCTTAAATTTTAAACGGTTTTTAATAACGTATTTAATTAAATTTTGGAGAAATTTTAAATAATTATATTTTGAAATAAAAATTTAATGTTTGGATTATGTATAATTAAATATAAGTAGACAATAAATAAGAAAACATATAAATTTAGATTATGTTACTGGTTAATTAATTTGGGCGTACGTTCGTTTTAATTATTGCATCTATTGAACGCACTCTTTTATTTCATATCTTAGCTGTTAAAAATCAAATCAGCACGTGCACTAAGAAAAAAGAATTAAAACCCTGCCTCCAATTCACGTGTAAAACTTTCCACTTTCATTTGAGTCTCCGTATTTAATAGGAATAAAAATCTTTGATTTCCTAGCCATGTCAAAATCTCTTCCCATCTTCATTTTTGCAACGCAGTTCAGATCTGGAAGAAAAAGTGTAATGGGTAACAATCCGAAATTTTAGAACAATTTAAAATTCTAATTTTATTAAAATATTGAATAAAATTTGGTAGAAACAAAAATGATGGGAATAATAATAGTTTATATGAGATTTACAATTTGAATTTAAAACAAGAAATGTTAAGAATTTAATAATAATTCTTAACTGTAAATATTGATCCATTGAATAAAATTTAAGAGGAAATAATAGTTTAATTGTATTGTTGTAATTCAAATAAGTTAACCTCTAACAAATGAACTAAAATTTGTAACTAATGGATATGTTGAGTTATGTGAAATTATTAAATAATGTTTGATTTATTGTTAATAAAAAGAAGAAGAAAAGGAAATATATTTTGTTCTGTTTATGCATCAAATGATGGTTTTGAAATTTAGTTTTGAAAGCAAGTATGGATTTTTGACTCAAAGAAAAACTTGGTCTTAATATACATATATACACGGAAAGTTTAGTTTGGGTATAGGATCCATTAATTATTGTGTGAATTCTAGTTGGTATGTATATATAGGTTATGTTAGTATTTTCAAATATATTACTCATTTCCTTAAAGTTTTGAAACACACTGTCCAATCAACCCATCAATTGGTCTAATAATTTATTTTGGGAAATTCAAGGCACAGCTGTTTTATTTGCCATCATTTCTTTTATTTTTTTCCAAACGTTTTATTTTGCCTTTGTAACGTATCCTTCCATTCCATACTTATCTTTTTCCTTTACGTTTCAAATATGGAAATTGCTGTCCAATAAGCAATTAATTGCTTTAATTTCTCAACTAAATCTAGGGTGACTGTTGCCATCCTGTAATTATTTTGAATATCAAAACATATAAATTGTATACGTTTACGTTCATTTTTGGTCAGTTCTTCCATTTTAAAGTAATATATTTATTTCTTAAAAACAGTTGCATTGTGAAATACGTCTCTTCCAAATCTTCACCGTGCAGCCCAAGCAATATAATAAATTGCTTTAATAATGTTGCTGAATCAACGGTCATTTCAATTTATTATTTGTTGTACGTTTCCTTTTTACTTAAAAATTGGCTACGTAAACATTAATTAAAAAATAGGAAGAAATCATTCGTTTCCTGTAGCCACTTCATTTGCTTTAATTATTTCACGTGATTCAAGCAGGTGACCGTGTCCATTAAGTCAACCTTTATCTATATTTTTTCTTTAAATTTCTTTCCTCTGTTCACTAGGGTAATTATGGTATGATTCTCAGCCTATTGGTCTGCCTTTCCTTCTTTCCTTCGGCAATAAAAAAAAACCTTTAATTATTATCCTCATTTCTTGCTTGCATGGTTACAGACAATCAATTAGTTAATTGCATGTTGTAGTCTGTTCATGCCTATTTGGTTCATAAAAATTATTAAGCATTTTTACCCAGAGCAGCCAACTCACCTACATCGTTCTATATCTATTTATTTGCATACAAGTTCAAACTTTTCCATTTTCTTTGATTGATAGATTTGTTGCCTTTATCTATGATTTCTCTCCCTGTCTTTGTTGCTTAAAGGAAATCAATCCATCAAAACGTGAATATTTGGTTATAGCCAGCCGTTACCTATACCCAAATTTCCATTTTTATGACCGTCATTCGAATATCAAACTTATATACTTTTTGCATTCATTTCGCTCATTCAATTTTATGTTTTTTATTCCAAATTTTAAATATTGAGCTCCTCCCTTATGTTTCTTTATGGCATTTACTTCTCTTCTCTGTTTCTTCTTTTTTTTCTCCCCCTCTGTTAGCTTCTCAAAACCATCACTCCTTAGCTCCTCCCTGATCTTCCACCCCTCGTGCTCCTCCGTAGCCACTTAGACCGTGTATTCCTTCTTTTGCGTAAGTATATACTTTTTTATAAACTTATGGTATATTATAATATATACTTTGTATGTTAGTTTATATGCTTATATATTTATGTTGCTATATTTTTATGAAAGAAAATATGTATATATTACACACTATATTCTCTGTTTTGTTTTAAAATATATAAGTGTTATAGGGTATAAAGTACACATATATAAAGTTATATGTTGTATAAAAATATAAGTGGATTTGTACAGATAAAGCATGGGTTTATTGATATTATAATTACGTAAATACTGATTTTATATAAATAGTTATATGATCTATTTTTATATATTATAGAAATTGGAAAATCTAGTTCGACAATGAATATATGTTACACTGTTTATATATTTACAGCAATATATATTGATTTTGTTTAAGTATGATATAGACAGTGTTTATAAGTTTTTTTTAAAAAAAAGTTATATTAGTTTGGATTTTACCTGTTGGGTTAGATAGGGTCACTGAGTATACATATGTATATATATATATATATATATACACCTTATGTACGTTTATATATATATATATATTTGTTAATTATATTTTAAGTTATATGTTAGTTATAATATATTATGGTTTGTAGTATTCCTAATATTTTAAAACGGAAAATATATATTACTGGAAACTTGTAATACAATCGCGTTTGTATATTTTCTATTTACTTTTATATAACTTTATATATATGTATGTATATATAATATAAAATTTTGTTCTCAAATGTCTATATGAGAATACATTAATTGGTTTTAAAAGATATAAATATATGGAGACTTTGTTCGAAGTGTTGAATTAAATTTTAATTTGAGATATATGATTTAATTGATTTTAATAATAAATGATAAAATTATATACATCATTTTCTGTCATATCAAGATGGTTCTAATTCGTTTTCACCAAATTCTTATCTCTCAGCTTTGTTGAATTCATGCCAATCTAGCGTTGCTTCGAAATTCGAAGCTTGTTGCGTTGTCTATCTTCTCTAACCTCTAGCCTCGAAAGTTGAGCAATCACTCACGATTAACATTCTTTTATTTATTAAATTTGATTTCAATTGAAACGACAATTGAAATATACTGCTGAAGTTAGTAAACCTGTAATATATGCTATTATCTATAAACTATTCACCTATGGGATATGACACAATATTCTATTGTTTATACTTTATTTAATTACTGTTGATATATGCCTGATTATCATATCCTTTTATATTGTTATTATCTGTTATCACTCTGCAAGTTCCCTGTAGTTTAGAATTCACTATGGGTTGAAATGATACATACCCGATCGGACTTTAGAATAGGAGAATTTCGTTATAAGTTGAAATGATAGACCCAAGCGATTTTCACTAAATTGAATTTGGGATTACGGGTCGGAATGCTATCCACCCGTATATATTTAGGGTACGGATTGAAATGATAAATATATGTATCACTTGACCATATGGTAAGAAATATATACAGACACCGTTGGTCCATATATAAATATTTTGGAAATAATTTCTATGGTTTTGGAATGAAATATATGGTTTCATAAATATAGATTCTTAAGACATTAGATATATGATAACTTTTATATATAAATTTAGTAGTAATATTTGATTTAAATTAGATGGATTTAGTACGTAGAATATGGTTAAGTATATATGTAAATCTATATTTCAATAGATTTTCTTGTAATAAATTGAATAAGTAAGGTTGGGAAGGTAAATTTGGTGTGACGAGAACGAATTTTTTTGCCGCTCAAAAATCGACATCCATACTTCATATCGTATTCGAATGTCATAGATTCGACCGTTCAAATCCGATTCGCCGGAACTTATAATAACATTAAGTAAACAACATAGCGGAATAAAAGAATAATACATTGATATACAACTTTGATACAATATCTGATGCAACAGATGATCCAGTAGATATCAATATACAGCAAAGATATGATACAATAAATAGCGGCGGAAAATAAAATAGATGACATCTAGCAGCGGAACAATATAACTCTAAGATAGTCTTCAAAAGAGAACTCCGAGAACTGCAACTCCATCTCCAAGAACCAATCCAGCAATAGCTCGAACTCCCAATAACGATGCACCAAGCCGAGCAAGACTGGTGTGATCCAAAGACTGAACTAACTCTAGATAATCTACTAAACCTGATTATCTGACAAACCCAACTCTAAACTGCTCGTGTAAAAATTTTTTGAGCACCCAGAGTTTAGGAAAAAAACAATAAACTCTGGATCAGTAATGGGACTGGTGTGAGCAACAAAAATAGTTTATCTTTTAAAACATTCAAAAAAACATTTTAAAGTCAAGTCGCAATGCTTTTTTGAAAATGTAACTACCATAAGACCTCCCACCACACACACAATGCAAACGCAGACTTGGAGGAGATTTCTTCTTATGTTAGTCAAAGATGCTTGATACGCATTAAAAAGAAACATTTGATATTATTATTAGTGCATAGTGTAGGAAACATTTCGAAAGTAGAATATAAATCTTAGCTAGCATAGGTACCATTATATTATGCCTGCTATAGCTACCTCCTGAGGAAGCAGGTTCTACAACTAAAACCGTACAAGATCGTATTGTTTCTTTGGATTTCCAACAAATGGTCAGGACAAGGAACTTCCCATTGCCACATGAGAACGCCTCTGGAAGGACGTCCCCGAGAACCAAACCGGATCTCTGCCAACACAAGGCCGGGTTACCCCTAACTGGGTAACTATTGACACGAGTATGCCATCCCCCGGTCCTTTGGGACCTTTAACCGAGCGCTCGTCACCTTCATCACACAATCATAAATAAAGTGTTTCAACATGAGTAAGCATCTGGGCTCCATACCATGATACCATCCTTTTCCATAAGGAAATGCACATACCCTAAAGGGAGCTACCCCTCATGACCTTGTCGCATCCTTCCTGTTTTGACCATTCCGGGGTGTGAGGCTCGACGAAGTCTCGTCCACAAAGCCACGCTTTATACAAAAGCCATGCTTTGGGTCAACAAATAATCATAGAAATGATCACAAAGATAAACGATCAAACAAATGATCCTATCACTAACGATCAACACAATGATCATTTCACAGCAACACTCAGCATGTCACATTACCAAATTGGGAATATATTGCTGATAACCTTCAACTACATAACCTCTGAGCTCGTACGTCTTAGAGAAGGGTGTTAAGCTAAGAGAATAAATTCTCCGCCACCAACAGATATATATTTGAAAGAAATCAGCTTTATATCTCAATTTGTAATGTCAGACATACTATCCATACAAGTCTGTTCCGGGCTCGAACAGAACCGAAGGCACTTACAAAGAAGTCCTTGCAATCCGGATATTCACTAATCATGTTCGGACTTCCCATCACATATGGAGTCTCTATACCGGGGACCAGTCGATGCAAAGACTTTCGACGAGTTGTCCTTTCGCTTTCAAAAATATGCGGTCTTCAACATCGGTCTTCAAATGCTATCCATAACGACATATCACATATTCGGAATGGGATATATGACACAAAGGTCCTCTCTCGGCTAAACCGAATAGTGAGCGCAGTATTTTAAAAACATATGGATATTGGGATTTCAATTAAGTCACAACTTAAAACCCAAAACTTTTCTTCAAATGGTTTAAACCAATTACCATTTCAAATCTTTATATTACAAAAAAGATTTATTTCACAAAGATCAATTTATAGACTTTAAAACAATTTCCATTCTAATTGGATTAACTCATTAAATCTTTAAATCATAGCTTTCAAAATTCGATTAACTTGTTGAATCTTTAAGTCAAAGATTCAACTTATAACTTTTAAATCGTTTTCATAACTTGGAAATTTTCTTCATTTTCAAACTTGAATTTCTTTTTAACACAAATTGAACGTTCATTTCTCATGTGAAAGCTTTTATTGTTTGAAAACAAACAGTTCTTGTTTCAGAAAAATCCAATTATATTTACAGGAGTTAAAGCCCTTGAATTCTATTCACATCCCAAATCAATACTTTTAAAATAGTTTAACCCATATATAACTGGCATAACATTTTTAATCCCTAGTTTTAAATCATAGCATTCAATGTCGAATCTTGAATTTAAGTTTAAATCGAATTATTTTAAACTTCATACTTTATCAAGTTATTCAAAATAAATTTCATCTTTGAAATTCCATGTCAAAAGCTTTTCACTTTAAACCTAGTCTCATTTCCAAACCATTTGAATTCAAATATTCAAATTTAAAACTATTCTCAAAAATCTGTGACTTAACCGATTTCCTCGTGAAATCCATATTGGTGTGTGTATAAGTGTGGTCCAGGGGTTTAACACAATAGTGCAACATCAATCAATCATCACAGATTAAAACACAGAAATATAGTTGATAAGCGATATAAAGTATAACGCTTATCTTCCATTCACAATTCATCGATAATATACAGATGTATCATCAATAAATGAATAAAATACTCAGTTCAATCCACAGAACAAAATGTCACAGATCAGTTAGGGAAATTAATTCAAGGCGTCACATATAATATGATAATTCAATTTAATTACTTATGAATAAAGTATCCAACCTTGATTAATTAATTACAAATCGTTTGATATAAATAAATTTATCAAACACATTAATTAATTAATTTTTCTTAATTTATATATTAATTAAATCAACATTTTAAACCAATTTCCTAATTAATTAACTTTAATTTATTATTTAAAGAAATTAAATCTTTTAATTTCTTATCATTAAGAAATCATCTCATACAAATAAATCATTAATTACCAGATAACCTTTATCAATAATTTGATCAAAATATCCAATTTATAATTACAATTCGTAATTAACCCATTAATTACTTTCATTAAGTAATTAACAATTTACATTTCGATTATCTTAATTTATACATCCAATTAATTATCAAAATTAATTATATTAATTTAATTACTTACTCGAGGAAATTCCTTATATTTAAATCATTATTAATCATTTCTAACTAATTTAATTTATTAATTTATAAATAAATTAAATCATTTTTTAATTACCTTATTGATCAAATCATTTAATACCTTAATTATCTAAAAGATAATTTATTTTCTTTATTAATGACTTAATTAATATTAGGGTGTAGAACATTACGCTTTTGAATTTAAATTAAAATTACATTTTGAATTTAAGATTCAAAATGATTTATCATTTTAAAACTTTAAACAAATTTGAATATAATTTTAAAACTCTTAAACAATGTAAGGTATATTGTTTACTTATATATGAAGCTTGTATAAGAAAAGTTTTAAATTAGATTTACTTAATTTTTATTTAAAATTAAGCTATTAATCATTTAACTAGCAAATTCAAGTTAAAAACAACTCATGTACATTCCATTTAAAACCTATGTAAAAACTAATTTACATTCTAGATTTTGATTCAAAGTAACTTGAATTTATTAGTTTAAAACATTTGATTTTACAACTTTGTTTTAAAGCTTTGATTTTAAATCTTGATTTAAAAATCCAAATTTATTTTAAAACCTTAAGATACAAAAGTTTATTTGAATCCAAACATTCACTTTGAATTTAACCCTTTTTTAAATGATGTTTTCAAATTTTAAATTTTAATTTTAAAAATCAGGAAACTGTCAGGTTTTTATTTTTATTTTTATTTATTTTTATATCTGAAACAAATAACTAATCCGAGGCAAATAAAAACTGCTTCAAGTCATCCTCCCTCCTACTTCGAGTCAGGAATACGAGTTACTCGAGAAAAACAACTATCCCCTGTTATTCGCACAACCTTCTTCTTCCCCAAATATATGCACGAAAATTATCTCGTGCACATGCACGCCTGAGACGATCGCCTCTGATCAACTCCACTAGCCTTCCCAAGTCGACGACCATCTCATCAAATGCTCCGATCATTCAATTTGACAATTTCAACGACAGATCCAAAATCGAGACACCTGACACCCAAGAACCCAAAAACCCATCCACGAAAATCGCTTTGCTCCTCCTCCCCCGACCATCAGAGGTCGCGTGCTTTTGGTCAAAGCATCGTTCATGCTCCTCCTTCCATCTCCCAGAGACTCGCGACGCTCGATCAATCCAAGATGGCGAACGAAATGAACAAAACGGCCTCACTAAAATTAGGTTAAAAATATTCAAAACCCCACCGCCTCTTCCACGTCGAACTGGAGCAACTCCAGATATTTTTCCCAACTCCTCGGAGGCTCCTTCACCCCTACGCGAAACGCCGAGTATTCCGGTCCACTCGATCACCCAAAAATCGACCATAACCCATTTTCGTTCATCCCAGAACTGCAGCTTAATCCTAGCTCTAAAAAATTTGATTCAATTTTTAAGAATCATATTAAAGTATAACAATCCCATTTATACATCTGGATTCATAAATTACGAAGTTCGAATTCTTGCTCTTTTTGAAGTTAGCTGGGTTAACTTACTTTCCAGAGAAAGTTAAACTTGGTTTTAACTTATATAAATTTTTAAATCTTAAGTTTATACCATAACAACCGATTTCCATTTTGATTCTAAGTCCACTCTATAAGTAGATTGAAAGAAAAAGAATTTTGAATCAAAGATGTTTTGTTCATGAACTTAAAACGGAGAGGTATTTAAATATCAGCCTACACACCAATTTCATCACCAAGAACACACACATATATATAAAAACTTATGTATTCAAAGACATGTAGTTGCAACATTTCCTTTTTATTTATTTTACTTTTCAATATAAAAAGAAAGAAAACAAATATGATACTCACCGATAAACAAAGCTTCAGGGAAATATGCAGCCTAATGAGTATACTTAAACTATTTTAGTTTTTTTTTTGAATTCGCATAAATAGGTAGATATGATTTTTTTTCTTAAGTGTTCTTGCCTGTTAATATCAAATAGCCTGTATATGGATATACCCAGACATGTACAGGTACATGTACAAATTATTCCACCATATTCAACAGAATTCAACCATGCAAACAATTTTCACCATTCCATTTCACAGAAATAAGGTATAACATAAATTCAAGTTGGTTAGTTTGCTCACTGGTGAAAACAAAGAAGTCTGGAAAAAAAAAACAAAGTTGCTCACTTTGTTTCCAGAGAAATGAACAGAGCCTTCCACTTTGAATAGGCTTGAGAAAATTTTGCAAGCTGGAATCTCTGGTTGGTAGTTGATTGAATTATTGTTGTTTGCAGTTGAATTTTTTATTTTTTTTATTTTTTTTAAGATTTAAATGATAATTCCCTCAAGTTTACTCATCTTTTAAGGAACGAACTAGAAGTGAAGAAGGAAGTTGATATAGAGGAGAGAGTGTACAGAGTGATGTCTTTGTTTAATCAATAAGCATGGCTGAGATGTTTTGTATTAAATGCATGAGTCCTTTATCACTTTTCTTTGTTTTGTTTAGTATAATAGGCATGGCTGGTATGCTTGCATTAATTACTTACAACTTTATGCAGGCTATATTTTATTTCTTCATTTGACAAGGGTACATGACTATATGTTTTGTTTGCTTTGACTATGCTAATTTGATTTCGGCTGGAGATATTAGTGGCTTGCAGATTTTTTATTAACTTGTATCTATATTTTGAATTTATATTTCTTTTTGCTTTATTTAACCACTTTATATTTAAACTTTGTTTTGTCATTTCTTTTGTTCCATTGTCTTACTTTTATTCCTCTTTTATTTTAACTTAAATTATTTATTTTACTTTAATATTTATTGTTTTATATTAAATTTATAAATTCAAATTATTATTAACCATCAATTGTAATACTTATTATTATCAATTATTATTAGACCATTCATTTACAATTCATATCTAATGTATATACATATATATCTCTATATTTATTTTTAAAACCATTTATTTAATATTTTATTTCAAATCCAATTTAAATATATATTCACATATATACAAATTGTCAAATCCATATGACTTTATATATTTTCTAGTCGAATCGGGGAAACTCGCTTCCATTTAAATCAATTTATCTTACAATTTTATTCAAAAATTCATTTAATTATCAATTTAAATCAAATTAAAATCTAGGGTCGTTGCAAACTTCCCCCTTAAAAGAATTTCATCCTCGAAATTCGCAGGCATGAAAACAACACAGAGATAGACAGATTCGATCTCCTATAATTCCTCAAACTTAAGATATGAATTCCAAACTCAAGTCGGAATATCCCAGAACACATACCAATTTGTCCCTCTTCGGACTTTGGTATTCATAAGAAATTTCAATAAAATTTCAAAATTCGGTTTCAACCGACATCGTTTTATTGATTTAATTCAATTTTATCCTCATTTTCTATTAATCAATTTACCTCAAATTAAAATTTCAAATTTCAAATTCATTAAGGTTTAAATCAAAAATATGATAAGAAACCGATGAAGATACAAAGTAAGGAATTTCTACAACGATTCATAGAGCCACCATCACACCGAAACTTCTTCTTGTAGCTGGTACGAAGAAATCAAAAGAATTTTGAAACGAATAAAAAGAGATTGATAAGAAAGTTATTTTCACTGTTGCAGGGTATTGACCAATTATAGTCATATTTCCCTATCCCCTATCCCATTCTCTTCTTGCACTCATACTTACTATCGGTGAATAGCAAGAGAATTTACTGAGACATTCGAACAGATATCTTAGGGATATACTCATTCTAGGGTATACTTCACCCTATCTCTAATGAGCTACTTAATGTGTTACACTCCTGAGCTAAAGTTCAACCTTAGCTCTGATACCAAATGTGACGAGAACGAATTTATTTGCCGCTCGAAAATCGACATCCATACTTCATATCGTATTCGAATGTCATAGATTCGACTGTTCAAATCCGATTCGCCGGAGCTTGTAATAACATTAAGTAAACAACACAGCGGAATAAAAGAATAATACATTGATATACAACTTTGATACAACAGATGATACAGCATATGTCAATATACATCAGAGATATGATACAATAAATAGCAGCGGAAAAGAAAATAGATGACATCTAGCAGCGGAACAATATAACTCTAAGATAGTCTTCAAAAGAGAACTCCGAGAACTGCAACTCCATCTCCAAGAACCAATCCAGCAATAGCTCGAACTCCCAATAACGATGCACCAAGCTGAGCAAGACTGGTGTGATCCAAAGACTGAACTAACTCTAGATAATCTACTAAACCTGACTATTTGAAAAACCCAAATCCAAACTGCTCGTGTAAAAATTTTTTGAGCACCCAGAGTTTTGGAAAAAAAACAATAAACTCTGGATCAGTCATGGGACTGGTGTGAGCAACAAAAATAGTTTATCTTTTAAAACATTCAACAAAACATTTTAAAGTCAAGTCGCAATGCTTTTTTGAAAATGTAACTACCATAAGACCTCCCACCACACACACAATGCAAACGCAGACTTGGAGGAGATTTCTTCTTATGTTAGTCAAAGATGCTTGATACGCATAAAAAAGAAACATTTGATATTATTATTAGTGCATAGTGTAGGAAACATTTCGAAAGTAGAATATAAATCTTAGCTAGCATAGGTATCATTATATTATGCCTGCTATAGCTACCTCCTGAGGAAGCAGGTTCTACAACTAAAACCGTACAAGATCGTACTGTTTCTTTGGATTTCCAACAAATGGTCAGGCCAAGGAACTTCCCATTGCCACATGAGAACGCCTTTGGAAGGCCGTCCCCGAGAACCAAATCGGATCTCTGCCAACACAAGGCCGGGTTACCCCTAACTCGGTAACTACTGACACGAGTATGCCATCCCCCGCTCCTTTGGGACCTTTAACCGAGCGCTCGTCACCATAATCACACAATCATAAATAAAGTGTTTCAACATGAGTAAGCATCTGGGCTCCATACCATGATACCACCCTTTTCCAGAAGGAAACGCACATACCCTAAAGGGAGCTACTCCTCATAACCTTGCCGCATCCTTCCTGTTTTGACCATTCCGGGGTGTGAGGCTCGACGAAGTCTCGTCCATAAAGCCACGCTTTATACAAAAGCCATGCTTTGGGTCAACAAATGATTATAGAAATGATGACAAAGATAAATGATCAAACAAATGATCCTATCACAAATGATCAACACAATGATCATTTCACAGCAACATTCAGCATGTCACATTACCAAATTGGGAATATATCGCTGATAACCTTCAACTACATAACCTCTGAGCTCGTACGTCTCAGAGAAGGGTGTTAAGCTAAGAGAATAAATTCTCCGCCACCAACAAAAATATATTTGAAAGAAATCAGCTTTATATCTCAATTTGTAATGTTAGACATACTATCCATACAAGTCTGTTCCGGGCTCGAACAGAACCGAAGGCACTTACAAAGAAGTCCTTGCAATCCGGATATTCACTAATCACGTTCGGACTTCCCATCACATATGGAGTCTCTATACCGGGGACCAGTCGATGCAAAGACATTCGACGAGTTGTCCTTTCGCTTTCAAAAATATCCGGTCTTCAACACCGGTCTTCAAATGCTATCCATAACGACATGTCACATATTCGAAATGGGATATATGACACAAAGTTCCTCTCCCGGCTAAACCGAATAGTGAGCGCAGTATTTTAAAAACATATGGATATTGGGATTTCAATTAAGTCACAACTTAAAACCCAAAACTTTTCTTCAAATGGTTTAAACCAATTACCATTTCAAATCTTTATATTACAAAAAAGATTTATTTCACAAAGATCAGTTTACAGAATTTAAAACAATTTCCATTCCAATTGGATTAACTCATTAAATCTTTAAATCAAAGATTTAACTCATAGCTTTCAAAATTCGATTAACTTGTTGAATCTTTAAATCAAAGATTCAACTTATAGCTTTTAAATCGTTTTCATAACTTGGAAATTTTCTTCATTTTCAAACTTGAATTTCTTTTTAACACAAATTGAACGTTCATTTCTCATGTGAAAGCTTTTATTGTTTGAAAACAAACAATTTTTTTTCCAGAAAAATCCAATTATATTTACACGAGTTAAAGCCCTTGAATTCTATTCACATCCCAAATTAATACTTTTAAAATAGTTTAACACATATATAACTGGTATAACATTTTTAATCCCTAGTTTTAAATCATAGCATTCAATTTCGAATCTTGAATTTAAGTTTAAATCAAATTATTTTAAACTTCATACTTTATCAAGTTATTCAAAATAAATTTCATCTTTGAAATTCCATTTCAAAAGCTTTTCACTTTAAACCCAATCTCATTTCCAAACCATTTGAATTCAAATATTCAAATTTAAAACTATTCTCAAAAATCTGTGACTTAATCGATTTCCTCGTGAAATCCATATTGGTGTGTGTATAAGTGTGGTCCAGGGGTTTAACACAATAGTGCAACATCAATCAATCATCACACATTAAAACACAGAAATATAGTTGATAAGCGGTATAAAGTATAACGCTTATCTACCATTCACAATTGACCGATAATATGCAGATGTATCATCAATAAATGAATAATATACTCAGTTCAATCCACAGAACAAAATGTCATAGATCAGTTAGGGAAATTAACTCAAGGCATCACATATAACATGATAATTCAATTTAATTACTTATGAATAAAGTATCCAACCTTGATTAATTAATTACAAATCGTTTGATATAAATAAATTTATCAAACACATTAATTAATTAATTTTTCTTAATTTATCATATTAATTAAATCAACATTTTAAACCAATTTCCTAATTAATTAAATTTAATTTATTATTTAAAGAAATTAAATCTTTTAATTTCTTATCATTAAGAAATCATCTCATACAAATAAATCATTAATTACCAGTTAACCTTTATCAATAATTTGACCAAAATATCCAATTTATAATTACAATTCGTAATTAACCCCTTAATTACTTTCATTAAGTAATTCACAATTTACATTTTGATTATCTTAATTTATACATCCAATTAATTATCAAAATTAATTATATTAATTTAATTACTTACTTGAGGAAATTCCTTATATTTAAATAATTATTAATCATTTCTAATTAATTTAATTTATTAATTTATAAATAAATTAAATCATTTTTTTAATTACCTTATTGATCAAATCATTTAATACTTTAATTATCTAAAAGATAATTTATTTTCTTTATTAATGACTTAATTAATATTAGGGTGTAGAACATTACACTTTTGAATTTAAATTAAAATTACATTTTGAATTTAAGATTCAAAATGATTTATCATTTTAAAACTTTAACCAAATTTGAATATAATTTTAAAACTCTTAAACAATGTAAGGTATATTGTTTACTTATATATGAAGCTTATATAAGAAAAGTTTTAAATTAGATTTACTTAATTTTTATTTAAAATTATGTTATTAATCATTTACTTCCAAATTCAAGTTAAAAACAACTCATGTACTTTCCATTTAAAACATATGTAAAAACTAATTTACATTCTAGGTTTTGATTCAAAGTAACTTGAAAATATTAGTTTAAAACATTTGATTTTACAACTTTGTTTTCAAGCCTTGATTTTAAATCTTGATTTAAAAATCCAAATTTATTTTAAAACCTTAAGATACAAAAGTTTATTTGAGTCTAAACATTAACTTTGAATTTAACCCTTGTTTAAATGATGTTTTCAAATTTTAAATTTTAATTTCAAAACTCAGGAAACTGTCAGGTTTTAATTTTAATTTTAATTTTTTTATTTCTGAAACAAATAACTAACCCGGGGCAAATAAAAACTGCTTCAAGTCATCCTCCCTCCTACTTCGAGTCAGGAATACGAGTTACTCGAGAAAAACAACTCTCCCATGTTATTCGCACAACCTTCTTCTTCCCCAAATATATGCACGAAAATTATCTCGTGCACATGCACGCCTGAGACGATCGCCTCTGATCAACTCCACTAGCCTTCCCAAGTCGACGACCATCTCATCAAATGCTCCGATCATTCAATTTGACAATTTCAACGACAGATCCAAAATCGAGACACCTGACACCCAAGAACCCAAAAACCCATCCACGAAAATCGCTTCGCTCCTCCTCCCCCGACCATCAGAGGTCGCGTGCTTCTAGTCAAAGCATCGTCCATGCTCCTCCTTCCATCTCCTAGAGACTCGCGACGCTCGATCAATCCAAGATGGCGAACGAAAAGAACAAAACGGCCTCACTAAAATTAGGTTAAAAATATTCAAAACCCCACCGCCGCTTCCACGTCGAACTGGAGCAACTCCAGATATTTTTCCCAACTCCTCCGGAGGTTCCTTCACCCCCACGCGAAACGCCCAGTATTCAGGTCCTCGATCACCCAAAAATCGACCATAACCCATTTTCGTTCATCCCGGAACTGCATCTTAATCCTAGCTCTAAAAAATTTGATTCGAGTTTTAAAAATCGTATTAAAGTATAACAATCCCATTTATACATCTGAATTCATAAATTACGAAGTTCGAATTCTTGCTCTTTTTGAAATTAGCTGGGTTAACTTACTTTCCAGAGAAAGTAAAACTTGGTTTTAACTTATATAAATTTTTAAATCTTAAGTTTATACCATAACAACCAATTTCCATTTTGATTCTAAGTCCACTCTATAAGTAGATTGAAAGAAAAAGAATTTTGAATCAAAGATGTTTTGTTCATGAACTTAAAACAGAGATGTATTTAAATATCAGCCTGCACACCAATTTCATCACCAAGAACACACATACATATAAAAACTTATGTATTCAAAGACATGTAGTTGCAACATTTCCTTTTTATTTATTTTACTTTTCAATATAAAAAGAAAGAAAACAAATATGAAACTCACCGATAAACAAGCTTCAGGGAAATATGCAGCCGAACGAGTATACTTAAACCATTTTAGTTTTTTTTTGAATTCGTATAAGTAGGTAGATACGATTTTTTTTCTTAAGTGTTCTTGCATGTTAATATCAAATAGCCTGTATATGGATATACCCAGACATGTACAGGTACATGTACAAATTATTCCACCATATTCTACAGAATTCAACCATGCAAAAAAATTTCACCATTGCATTTCACAGAAATAAGGTATAACATAAATTCAAGTTGGTTAGTTTGCTCACTGGTGAAAACAAAGAAGTCTGAAAAAAACAAAGTTGCTCACTTTGTTTCCAGAGAAATGAACAGAGCCTTCCACTTTGAACAGGCTTTAGAAAATTTTGCAAGCTGGAATCTCTGGTTGGTAGTTGATTGAATTATTGTTGTTTGCAGTTGAATTTTTTTTATTTTTTTTAAGATTTAAATGATATTTCCCTTAAGTTTTCTCGGCTTTTAAGGAACGAACAAGAAGTGAGGAAGGAAGTTGATATAGAGGAGAGAGTGTACAGAGTGATTTCTTTGTTTATTCAATAAGCATGGATGAGATGTTTTGTATTAAATGCATGAGTCCTTTATCACCTTTCTTTGTTTTGTTTAGTATAATAGGCATGGCTGGTATGCTTGCATTAATAACTTACAACTTTATGCAGGCTATATTTTATTTCTTCATTTGATAGGGATACATGACTATATGTTTTGTTTGCTTTGACTATGCTAATTTGATTTCGGCTGGAGATATTAGTGGCTTGCAGATTTGTTTATTAACTTGTATTTATATTTTGAATTTATATTTCTTTTTGCTTTGTTTTATCACTTTATATTTAAACTTTGTTTTGTCATTTCTTTTGTTCCATAAACTTATTTTTATTCCTCTTTTATTTTAACTTAAATTATTTATTTTATTTTAATATTTATTGTTTTATATTAAATTTATAAATCCAAATTATTATTAACCATCAATTGTAATAATATTATCAATTATTATTAAACCATTCATTTACAATTCATATCTAATGTATATACATATGTATCTATATATTTATTTTTAAAACCATTTATTTAAGATTTTATTTCAAATCCAATTTAAATATATATTAACATATATACAAATTTTCAAATCCATATGACTTTATATATTTTATAGTCGAATCGGGGAAACTCGCTTCCATTTAAATCAATTTATCTTACAATTTTATTCAAAAATTCATTTAATTATCAATTTAAATTAAATTAAAATCTAGGGTCGTTACATTTGGGTTTATTGGAAATGGTAATTAAATAAAGATTTTAATTAATCGGTTTGAAATTTATTGAATGGGAAATTTAAAGGTATGAATTTTTTAACTGGATTTTGATTTAAGTGATTCAATGAATATTTCACATCTAAATAAAAAAATATTTAGTAAAATGTATGTTAAGGTTACTTAAATGATATTGAATCTAATGAGGGAATATTTCAAGACTACATAATAATGGGGTTAAATCGAGATCTATATGAAACTGTCAATTGAACTTTGAATTGTAGAATATTATAGCTTTGAACTATACTGGAATTTAATTGGTTTATTTGTGATTCAGATTTGTATGTGAAATCAGTATAATTCGAATTTATTATTTAGAAAATTTAATTAAATAAAAATTTAGTTTGAAACATCGAATATTTAAAGTTTTGAAATAATATTGAAACGTAAAAGGGTATTTTGTGATTTCAAAAACGGATTTGAGATCGATAAAATGTGAAATGGTTATTTTGAAATTGAGTTGAATCTTAAATTAATAAATTGAGATTGGACTAAAATTTGAATTTGGAATTTGAACAGATTTGAATTGCAACTTTGAAAGTGATAAAATTTGAATATATATACATATTTTAGATGAAATGATATTTTGGTTTTGAAGTATAAATTAAATTGAAACGACTACGTTGTTATACTGTATATTTCTACCTTGTAGATAGTTCCATGGACCCTCAGAGGATAGTTATCCCAAACATCCTTAAGTTATTATATTTCGATTTATATTTCACTTGAGTTGGATTTATTGATATAAGAATGTTAATCCTGACTCGAGTGTTTTGTGTTTTGGTTTACGCTCGGGTTAGACTGAGTGATACAGCATTTGAGACTCACCTTTGAAGTTGGAGCTTTGCTTGAAGATCCAGCTATCTATCCTTTCAGTCATCCAGTTGATTGGTCCAGAGAAGTCATCCACTCGTACTAGAGACTTTGCTGCATCTGAGATATTCTGTTGTATTTTATTTCTAACTCTGATGTTTATATAGTAGCTTCATGAACTACTATTGTAACGACTCGTAAAATTTTGTTAATTTTTAATGGTTTTACTTAGCGTATTAGATTTGATTTTTGAGAAATTTTAAATAATTATATTTTGAAATAAAATTTTACATTTGGATTACGTATAGTTAAATGTGGCAAATGATAAATTCTAATCAAAAATAAAGAAAGTATATTTTAGGGTGTGATTCTGTTCAATTTAAGTCAGTAATAATTGATGTTCATAAAATAATTTATTTTAGGAAATTCAAGGCACAGCTGTTTTATTTTCCATCATTTCTTTTATTTATTTTCAAATGGTTCATTTTGCCTTTATAACGTGTCCTTTCATATTTATTCTTGATGTCCAATCAAGCTACTAATTACTTTGATTGTTTCTGAAACAGTGTGTAGCCGTTACCTTTTCTACCGTTAAAATTTCAATTGCTTAATAATTTTTCCAATTCACAGATAGACTTCCCCATTCGTAGCCATTAATAAACTTTGAAATCATCGTCCTTGCCTTTCGTTATTCTCGGTTTTAAAATAATAATTGAAATTTATAGCCGTTTCAGTATATAACTTTTACACGTTTTATACTCATTTAATTTCAGTAGTCCATTGCCTTTAATTTTCAAACTGTTCCATTTTCTTCCCAGGCAACAGCTCACATTCCATTTCGCTTAAAAATTAGTTTTCACTTTTTCTCACCTGCTCACCTTTTCTTCCATCCATCCGTTTAATAGTTATATATAAGTTATAATACGTGTCCCTGATTCATCTCCTTTCCTTTTTTGATTGACATATTAATTCTGGGAAGTGATTAATTTAAAAACACATCTTCCCCTCATTTCTTTAAAGTTTCAGCTAAATTTTAGCTTGTGACCGTTGCTGTACATTTCATTAAAGAGGTACATTACCTTATTAATCTCCGGAATTTAAGGGTGAATTTTTTATTCTAACCTTTCCTTTCCTACCCTCCCTGTTTCCACTTCTTTCATTATGACCCTTCATTATATATATGCACTACAACTGGAAAGTTATAAAGGTATAAACTTAGATACGTTTTGTATTTATTAAAAATTAAAAGTTTACCTTAAATTGTGCAAAGCGTTTTTCCTCTGCCTTTATAACTTTGGGTTTATACCTACTGTTGCTTCCTCTTCCTCCCAGAAGCCTATTTTCTTTCTTTCCCAAGTTGTTACAGCGCCTCTTCAAGGCCATGACCGCATACCCCTATCGCCATCACCCATCAAACACTTGTCTCCACTAGCTTGCATACATTCGCATATATTAGGTATAGTACTTCTGTCTGTTAGCGCATATATATATATATATATACATATATATATATATATATATCAGTGAATTTGTTACATGTGTTATATTATCTTGGGTTTCCCAGTTTCCAGTTTAATAATATATTATACAAATTTTGCAGCGTCTATTATATGGTTTATATATAGATATATATGTCAAAGTTATTCTTTTATATATATAAATGTATTTGTGTATATATGTATATATGCTGCTATATTAGTTTATAAAATAAAATTTTCCTTTTTCGACTACTGTATGTAAAGATGCTTTTTGATCTAATTTGTTTAAGCTTAGTATTTTGTTTTTTTATATAATATTTTAAACGTGAATTTGAGTTAAGTGAAGCTGTTCGTGTCATGTTATTAAATGAAATAATATAAGGTGATTTAAATATATATATATACTTTTTTTTTCTTTTTTTTATCTTTGAATCTTTTTGGGGGTTTGTTGGTTTTGTTATATATTACTCCTTCTTAATGCAATGTACTGGAAACAACAAAATAGGTGAGTGAGAAAAAGAACGAAAACCATATATATATATATATCTAAGCATTCGAGTTTATACGTTTGGTCGGTAAGTATATGGTATTTATAACGGTTTTGAAAGTAAATTTTAAGCATTTCTAAGCGGTTTATGTCGTAGTGGTTATATTATTATTGAAATATAAGTATCACATGCGCAGGTTTTAAGTGTATATAGTATATCTATAATATAAAGTTTATTAAGTTATAAAAGTTTATACAGTTTATATTTTATAAGATAAAGTTTTAAAAGTTATATATGTGGCAGTTGATATGTTGCAATGAACATACATTATATATAAGTTTTTATTCTAATAAGTATTATTTCAACATATATATTGCATATATGTTTGATTTTTTTATTGTATATGTGTTTGGTTTAAAAACAATGATTGAAATGTATGTATATTAAATTTAGAATATGTTTTATATATGTAAATTATTATATATAATTATATATATAATTGTAAGTTCACTTATATCATTCATCTTCATCAATCTAGTTCTAATTTGAATTTGATTTTTTTTCTCTACCATTTATTAGCTTTGTTCGTCGTGCCTGTTTTCTTCGTCGAATCGTGTCGATCTAGCATTGCTTTGGAATTTGTAACTAAACTTCATTGTCTATTCTATTTAGCCTCGAAAGGTGAGCAATCACTCACGATTAACGTTCTTATATTTATTAAATTTGATTTCAATTGAAACAACAATTGAAGTATGCTGCTGTAGTTATTTAAATTGTTATATTTATGCTATTATTTATAATTGTTCACTTGTGGGATATGACACCATATCCTATTGTTTATATTATACTGTTATTGATGATATATGCATGTTGTTATATTTTTATCATATCTGTTATCACGCTGCAAGTGCCCTGTTAGTACAGTATTCACTATGGGTTGAAATGATACATACCCGAACGGACTTTAGGATAGGAGAAAATCATTATGGGTTGAAATGATAAACCCAAGCGATTTTCATTTAATTCAATTTGGGATTACGGGTTGAAATGATATCCACCCGTATATATTTTGTGGACGGATTGAAATGATAAATATCCGTAGCACTTGACCATATGATAGAAATTATATACAGACATAGTTGGTCTATATATAAATATTTTGAAATAAATTCTATGATTTTGGAAAAAAATATATGGTTAAATAAGTATTGATTCTTAAGATGAAAATTTTATATAGAGACTTGGTAGTAATATTTGATTTAAACTAGAATTGATTAATACACATAATATAGTTAAGTATTTATGTAAATCTATATTTCAAAAAGATTTTCTTGTAATAAATTGAATAATTAAGATTGCGAGATAAATTTGGATTTATTAAAAATGGTATTTAAATAAGGATTTATTTAATTAAATCGATTTGAAATTATTAAATGGGAAATCTAAAGGTATGGTTTTTATAACTAGATTTTTGATTTAAGTGATTTAATGAATATTTCACGTTTAAATAAATTAAAATAAAATATTAAGCAAAATGTAATTTAAGATTACTTAAATGATATTAAATCAAATGAAGGAACTTTCAAGACTAAATAATAATGAAGTTAATCGAGATCTTTATGAAACTGTCAAATTTAACATTTAAATATTAAAGCTTTGAACTATATTGGAATTTAAATGGGTTATTTTGAGATTCAGATCTGTACTTGAAATCAATATGGTTGAAGTGTTATTTATAAAATAAATTGAATAAAAAATGAAAATCTAGGTTGAACAAAAATTTGAAATTATTATTTAGAAAACTAAATTGAATAAAATTTAGTTTGAAACGTTGAATACTTAAAGTTTGAAATATATTGAAATATAAAGGGGTATTTTGTGATTACAAATCCGAATTTTGAGGTCTATTAAATTTAAGTGGTTATTTAGGAATTGAGTTGAATTTTAAATTGATAAATTGAGATTTGACTAGATTTGAATTTTTGATTGGAGTAGATTTGAATCGTATTTGTGAAAGTGATCAAATTAGAAAACAAATATATTTGAAGTGAAATGATATTTTGTTTTTGAATATTAAATAAAATTGAGATGACAACGGTGACATAGTGTATATTTCTACCCTATAGATAGTTCCACGGATCCTTGGAGGATAGTTATCCCAAATATTCTCTAAGTTAATTTTATTTCAGTTGATGTTTCACTTGAGTTGGATCTATTGATATAAGAATGTTAATCCTGACTCGAGTGTTTTGTGTTTTGCTTTACGCTCGGGTCAGACTGAATGATACAGCATTGAGACTCACCTTTGGAGTTTGGAGATTCGCTTGGAGATACAACTATCGCTTAGCTTTCAGCACTTCCAGTTGATTCGTTAAGAGAAGTCATCTGTTGCATTGGAGACTTCACTGTATCGGGTATATTCTGATGTATTTTATTTCTAACTTTCTTATATATTAGCTTCATGAACTACTGTTCATTTATTCCGCTGCGTATTATTGTACTACTCTGTATCTGTGATTGATTTATTTACTGTATATGTTTTTGCCAAATTTAAATTAACAATTCGGTATTTTGAATTATTCAAGTCGGACATGTATAATATTATTGTCGATTTGAACGGTCCAAAATAGCGAGTCGTTACAGTTGGTATCAGAGCTTGGGCTCTAGGCAAAACTTAGCATATATAGTAAATTTATTTACAGAATCCTTTCGTTCGAGTTGAATCTCTTCCTTTTTGACTCGATTTCCTTTGAATTTTGGAATGTCCCTCGGTTTCGAAATTCATTCTTGTCTCTTCTTTTTTTATTCGTTTGATTCTTGAGTATTCCATAACTCCACTGAATGTTTTGTAAAGGGGGTTAAAACTCCATTACAATCGGCATTGATTCACCGAAGATTTATATATCCTCGGTTTAGATGCTACTATCTCTTGTTATTCTGAATTATATCTCTGACGATCGAATGTCGAATTGCCTCAGAATTCTGCACCGATTTAATTGTGGAATCACAGTTGATCGGCAAAGGTCGGCCCCAATTTATAGAAGTGTATCCATCTTCTATTTTGTATTTTAATTATCTCATCTTCGATCGAGTCTATCTTTGAATCAGTATTCTAATGATTGGAGTTCCTCTAAATTAAATCTCTATCTTATTTTTAAAATCCATTCTTGAATCATCCTTTGAAAATCGGATTTTGTTTGTATTTTAAAAGTGTTTTATATACCGAAATTTTTATTTGGGTCACTATGATTTTATTCTATATACAAAAGAGAAAATGTTTTCGATAAGGATTATATACCTTTAAAAAAAATGCGAACTTGAAGTTTCGAAAAGATTTGAAATTTTGAAAATATTATAAGAAAATTTATTTATATAAAAATGATTTATAACTGAATGGTTTTGAATTTGAAACTCGAGAGATTGGACACCGGTATTTTTGAAAATTGGTTTAAGATTTTGAAATATATAATAATAAGATTTGAAAGTATTTTCTGCATAAGAAATGTTTCAAATGACTTCAAATGAGTTCCAAAGATTTCGAAAAAAAATTCAAAGAAGTTTTCAAGAAAATAGAAGTCTAGAACTCACTTATGTCGCTGGAAAATATTTTCGGTGATGAGTACACGCATCATCGACATTGATTTTTGGGTTTCAGAGTGGGGAGATGCCACTTTAATAGCTTTCCTATGCGAGTGACTATTGTGAAACAAATTTTTGATCTGATATTCTAAAGTATGATTTGATATTCGAAAGATATAGGTATATATATGTATTTGAAATAATTTAAAGTAAGCTGCTGTTCAAGCCTCGAGTTTTCGATTTGATTTAGTATAACTCTATTTAAAAAAAATTGATTTACTGATTTTTTGCTAATTTCCAACTCTTGGATTTGAAATTTGATTTCACCGACTATTTTGAAGGTTCGAGCACTTCCAAATCAAGGTTTAAAATTTTTAAACTAAGAAATTTCGAAGAGTATAAAATATTTGATAAAGAATATAAATTTAGTTTTGTATGTTTAAAGTACGAAGAGTATGACTTAAGTAAATTTGAAACTTTTGTCAAATAAATAATTGGAAAAAGGAAAATTGGATTTGTCATATAGAAATAAATACTTAAAGGTTTTAAAGGGATAATTATACATTTAGAAACCATTTTGAGTATAATTGATTTTAAGAAGAATATTTGGTTTTGAAATTAGATTGGAATTAAAACCAGTACTTATATGGTGATTTTGGAAATGAATTTGTTTGACCAAAATTTTGTTGATTTAGAAATTTGGATTATTTTCTGAACATATTGTTTTAGAAACTTTGAAACTGAATATATTTAATTTGAAAGAAAATTTGGTGAAAACATATATGATCTTGAAACTGAAATATTATTGAAACGAGAAAATTTTGGAGAACCTTGATTTACTAAATACTAGATTCGGGAGTGGTCGAACTTATATAAAATGGATTTGTATAAGTATGGAGTTGATTTGAAATCTATTGATTTGAAAGATACTCAATTTAGAAAGAGAATATTTTTTATAATCGAAGTTTATATAAATATGATTTGATATACTATTGATTTGGAAAGTATTCGATTTGAAAAAGGAATACTATATATAATGGGCTTTATATAAGTATGGTATTTGAAAGTATTTGGAAAGGTACTATATGATATATATTTTTTCGAAGTAATGATATGGAAAGTGCCTTCTGCTTGATATCTGCTTTGTGGCCACATTGTGGATTCATTCTATTGATATTATTCTCTCTAATTTTTGGTTTTCTGGATGTGATACTCGAGTGTTCCCACCGTAGCGTAACCCATGGTTTTTTTCCTCTCACGACTGCATAGCGCAACTGCCTGGCTGAGTCTGGCCTAGGGGTATGGATTGTTTCCTGGGGAATCTAGGCATAACCATTTTGTATCCTATAATCTGTGTAGGTCGCATTAGTAGCGAAACTGCCTGGCTGAGATGGCCTAGGGGTACGGATTTTTTCCTGGGGTCCCAGGCGTAACCATTGTGTATCCTGCACCCTACTAGTTATCATGGCGTAACTCGCAGGGCTGAAAAAGCTTACGGATACGGATTGTTTCCTTTGGGATCCAAGCGTAACCATTGTGTATCTACGAACCATGGTTGGACAAAGATTTTGGTTTGATTGTTTTGTTTGGATTGTACTTTCCATATCTATTTTTTAAAGGTTTTTCAAGTATTTTCACTAAGCGTTGAAACAGATCTACTAAGTACTTGAAGAATTCTAGCTTTGCGCCTGATCAACGCACGGCCAGAGTCTACAAGAATGAGGATAAACTTGTTGAAACATCGAGTTATAAAAGCATTTTTGAAAGGAAAAATTTGTTTCGATATAAAAGTATTTTATTATAAAGGTATTTCCAACAAAGAAATTTTGTATTCATATTTGAGATTAAAATTTTATGGTTTGATTTAATTATTCGAGCCCGATACTATCCCTTTGAACCTACCTTGTCTGCTCAGCCTTATTTATTCACCTATATTCCGTTTTTCCGAATGCACCCTCCTTTCCTTTTTGAATATAATCCTTAAAATATTGTTTATTTATATACTACATGGTTTAATAGTAAATGATTAGTGTCATTAATATTTCAGAAGCTATTAATTTAATATAACATATTTAAGAAATGAGTATTAGTTCATCTATAATGTTGAAAGTGTCTTAAGATAAATTAGTAAATTTATAAACTATGGATTTAATGTTGTCAAATAACTTCCTTGAAAATATAACCAAGGATGTGAATAACCGTTTCCAAATAGTTCTCATATATATTTATAAAGGTGTTATTTAAACATATGAATGCTATTTATAAAGGAAGCAGGAAATTTTACAAATGGGTTTTGAAGTGTTTTAAAGTATTAAAGATAATTGAACTGCAAATGAAGTTTTCAAATGAATATTTCTCGAAAAATTTATATGGTCTTAAATTAATTGTTTATCCTTGTCTTTCATTCTATTTATCTTTCTGGTTGTTTATATTCTCCTACCTTCTTCCTTTTCGGCGACGAAAAGTTTTGAGTGGGGGAGAGTGTAACGACCCGTAAAATTTTGTTAATTTTTAATGATTTTATTAAGCGTATTTAATTTGATTTTTGAGAAATTTTAAATAATAATATTTTGAAATAAAATTTTCATTTAGATTACGTATAGTTAAATGTGGCAAATGATAAATTTTCATCAAAAATTAAGGAAGTATATTTTAGGGTGTGATTCTGTTCAGTTTAAGTCAGTAATAATTGATGTTCATAAAATAATTTATTTTGGGAAATTCAAGGCACAACTGTTTTATTTCCCATCATTTCTTTTATTTATTTTCAAACGGTTCATTTTGCCTTTATAACGTGTCCTTCCATATTTATTCTTGCTGTCTAATCAAGCTATTAATTGGTTTGATTGTTTCTAAAACAACGTGTAGCTGTTACTTTTTCTACCGTTAAAATTTCAATTCCTTAATAATTTTTCCAATTCATAGATAGACTTCCCCATTCCTAGCCATTAATAAACTTTGAAATCATTGTCCTTGCCTTTCGTTATTCCCCGTTTTATAATAATAATTGAAATTTATAGCCGTTTCAGTATATAACTTTTACACGTTTTATACTCATTTAATTCAGCAGTCCATTGCCTTTAATTCTCAAACTGTTCCATTTTCTTCCCAGGCAACAGCTCACATTCCATTTCGGTTATAAATCAGTTTCCACTTTTACTCACCTGCTCACCTTTTCTTCCATCTATCCATTTAATAGTTATATATAAGTTATAAAATGTTTCCCCGATTCATCTCCTTTCCCTTTTTCATTGACATATTAATTCTGGGAAGTGATTAATTTAAAAACCCATCTTTCCTTCATTTCTTTAAACTTTAAGCTAAATTTTAGCTTGTGACTATTGCTATACATTTCATTAAAGAGGTACGTTACCTTGTTAATCTCCGGAATTTAAGGGCAGAATTTTTTTCCAACCTTTCCTTTCCTACGCTCCCTCTTTCCACTACTTTCATTATGACCGTTCATTATATATATACACACTACAGTTGGAAAGTTATAGACGTATAATCTTAGATACGTTTTGTATTTATTAAAAATTAAAAGCTCACCTTAAATTGTGCAAAGCTTTTTTCCTTTGCCTTTATAATTTTGGTTTTATACCTACTGTTGCTTCCTCTTCCTCCCTGAAGCCTATTTTCTTTCTTTCCCAAGTTGTTACAATGCCTCTTCAAGGCCATAACCGCATACCCCTATCGCCAACACCCATCAGACACTCTTCACCACTAGCTTGCATACGTTCGCATATATTAGTTATAGTACTTCTATCGGTTAGCATATATATATATATATATATATATATATATATCAGTGAATTTGTTACATTGCTTATATTATCTTGGGTTTCCCTATTTCCGGTTTAATAATATATTATACAAATTTGCAGCGTCTATTATATGGTTTATATATATATTTCAAAGTTATTCTTTTATATATATAAATGTATTTATGTATATATGTATATATGCTGTTATATTAGTTTATAAAATAAAATTTTCCCTTTTCGGCTGCTGTATGTAAAGATGCTTGTTGATCTAATTTGTTTAAGCTTGGTATTTTGTTTTTTTAATATAATATTTTAAACGTGAATTTGATTTAAGTGAAATTGTTTTATCATGTTATTAAATGAAATAATATAAGGTGATTTAAAAATATATATACTTTTTTTTTCTTTTTTTTCTTCTTGAATCTTTTTTGGGTTTTGTTGGTTTTGTTATATATTACTCTTTCTTAATGCAATGTACTGGAAACAACAAAATATGTGAGTGAGAAAAAGAACGGAAACCATATAAATATATATATATATATATATCTAAGCATTCAAGTTTATACATTTTCGGTAAGTATATGGTATTTATAACGGTTTTGAAAGTAAATTTTAAGCATGTCTAAGCGGTTTATGTCGTAATGGTTATATTATTATTTAAATATAAGTATCACATGCGCAGGTTTTAAGCGTATGTAGTATATTTATAATACAAAGTTTATTAAGTTATAAAAGTTTATACAGTTTATATTTTATAAGATAAAGTTTAAAAGTTATACAAGCGGCAGTTGATATGTTACAATAAATATACATTATATATAAGTTCTTATTTTAATAATTATTATTTCAACATATATATTGCATATATGTTTGATTTTTTTATTGTATATGTGTTTGGTTTAAAAACAATGATTTGAAATGTATGTATATTAAATTTAGAATATGTTTTATATATGTAAATAGTTATATATAGTTATATATATAATTGTAAGTTCACTTATATCATTCATCTTCATCGATCTAGTTCTAATTTGAATTCGATTTTTTTCTCTTTCATTTATCAGCTTTGTTCGTCGTGCTTATTTTCTTCGTTGAATCCTGTCGATCTAGCGTTTCTTTGGAATTCGTAACTAAACTTCATTGTCTATTCTCTTTAGCCTCGAAAGGTGAGCAATCACTCACGATTAACGTTCTTATGTTTATTAAATTTGATTTCAATTGAAACAACAATTGAAGTATGATGCTGTAGTTATTTAAATTGTTATATTTATGCTATTATTTATAATTGTTCACTTGTGGGATATGACACCATATCCTATTGTTTATATTATACTGTTATTGATGATGTATGCATATTGTTATGTTTTTATCATATCTGTTATCACTCTGCAAGTGCCCTGTTGGTATAGTATTCGCTATGGGTTGAAATGATACATACCTGAATGGACTTTAGGAAAGGAGAAAATCGTTATGGGTTGAAATGATAAACCCAAGCGATTTTCATTTAATTGAATTTGGGATTACGTGTTGAAATGCTATCCACCCGTATATATTTAGTGGAAGGATTGAAATGATAATATCTGTAACACTTGACCATATGATAGAAAATATATACAGACACCGTTGGTCCATATATAAATATTTTGAAATAAATTCTATGATTTTGGAAAGAAATATACGGTTAAATAAATATTGATTCTTAAGATGGAAATTTTATATATAGACTTAGTGGTAATATTTGATTTAAATTAGAGTTGATTTAATACACATAATATGGTTAAGTATTTATGTAAATCTATATTTCAAAAAGATTTTCTTGTAACAAATTGAATAATTATGATTGGGTGATAAATTTGGATTTATTAAAAATGGTATTTAAATAAGGATTTATTAAATTAAATCGATTTGAAATTATTAAATGGGAAATCTAAAGGTATGACTTTTATAACTGGATTTTTGATTTAAGTGATTTAATGAATATTTCACGTTTAAATAAATTAAAATAAAATATTGATTAAAATGTAATTTAAGATTAATTAAATGATACTGAATCAAATGAGGAACATTTCAAGACTAAATAATAATGTGGTTAATCGAGATCTTTATGAAACTGTTAAATTTAACATTTAAATATTAAAGCTTTGAACTATATTGGAATTTAAAAGGGTTATTTTGAGATTCAGATCTGTACTTGAAATCAATATAGTTGAATTTTTATTTAGAAACTAAATCGAATAAAAAATGAAAATTTAGGTTGAACTAAAATTTGTAATTGTTATTTAGAAAACTAAATTGAATAAAATTTAGTTTGAAACATTGAATACTTAAAGTTTGAAATATATTTAAATATAAAGGGGTATTTTGTGATTACAAATCCGAATTTTGAGATCTATAAAATTGAAGTGGTTAATTAGGAATTGAGTTGAATTTTAAATTGACAAATTAAGATTTTACTAGATTTGAATTTTTGATTGGAGTAGATTTGAATCGTAACCGTGAAAGTGATCAAATTTGAAAACAATTATATTTGAAGTGAAATGATATTTTATTTCTGAATAATAAATAAAATTGAGATGACCACGGTGACATAGTGTATATTTCTACCCTATAGATAGTTCCAGGGATCCTTAGAGGATGGTTATCCCAAACATCCTCTAAGTTAATTTTATTTCAGTTGATGTTTCACTTGAGTTGGATTTATTGATATAAGAATGTTAATCCTGACTCGAGTGTTTTGTGTTTTTCCTTACGCTCGGGTCAGACTGAATGATACACCATTGACACTCACCTTTGGAGTTTGGAGCTTCGCTTGGAGATCCAACAATCGCTTAGCTTTCAGCACTTCCAGTTGATTCGTTAAGAGAAGTCATCTTCTGCATTGGAGACTTCACTGTATTTGGGATATTCTGATGTATTTTACTTCTAACTTTGTTATATAGTAGTTTAATAAACTACTATTCATTTATTCCGCTGCGTATTATTATACTACTGTGTATCTGTGATTCTGTGATTGATTTATTTACTGTATATGTTTTTGCCAAATTTAAATTAACAATTTGGTATTTGACTTATTCAAGTCAGACATGTATATTAGGAACTAAGTTGATGATGTTTTGATGACAACGACCTTATATAGTTACTATACTTTGCTTTATAAAATATATACTAACATTTCCATATATATATATATATATATAAATGTATGTATGTATGTATGTATATGGGAAGTATATGAAGATATAATCGAAGACTGATCAATATAAAGACTCAAGCATCAAGATGAAGATTAGAGATTCAAGATTCAAGACTCTAGAGAATCAAGATTTCAAGATCTCAAGATAAGTGTGTAGTATTTTGTTAAAACTTCATAATAGCACTCTCATCTTTCTTCCAATTTTCTTTTGGGATGGAACCCAATTTCTATCGAAACAAGTGTCTTACAAACCCACGACAAGTAGCTTACAAACCTACGACAAGTGGCTTATGGACCCACGGAAATCAAAATCATTTAAACTACTTTGTACAATTTCTCGAGTCCTATGGAGGAGCTCTGTAGGAAGGTTCTTGCAATTTCAGGTTGAATAGATTTTTCAAAATGTCTTTAAATCTGTTTTCAAAATGTTTTAGCTTTCAAAATCATGTTTTCAAAAATATTTTCAAACTTTGTTTAAGCCTTGAAATATTCCTCTATTCTGATTTTAAAAACTTCTATTTTTAAAACATCAAAACTTATTCTGATTTTAAATATTACTTATATAATTGATGCTCTATATCAATTATATATATATATATGTATATGTATATATATATTTAAAATAATGTTTTATATTCATTTTCTATCTCAAAATATTGTTTAAACAATTTACTTTTCTTCAGAGAAGTTTCAACTTGTTTTAAATTCAATTGTCTTTACAAAACAACATCTCTATAATTTTGAACTAAGGGATGTCGACATAAGGGGATACCCTAGGTCTACATGGCGACAGTTGGATTCAAAATTCAATTTTCATAAGAAGTGTCCATTCGTTCGAAAACCTTTCGCCAATGGTTATGACTGTTGTGCATCTATATAAAGGCTTCCAAAACGAATTTTTTAACAACTACTTTCTTATTTTCTTCACTCTTTCTTCTCCACCATTCCATATCCATAAAACTTCATATTTTCAAGATCGTGCCATCATTCTGCCAATTCTCAATAGGAAATCATTTAGATACTATCTCTATTTGATTCTCCATCATTCTACTAAAGATAAAAGTTCTATTCAGAGTTATAGGATTAATTTGTATTCAAAAAGTCCATAGAGTCTATCCATTCAAAAGGATTGTTATTAAGAAGTATTAGGGCGACCTTGTGTCCCGTAAATAAAGAGAGTTTAACCCAGACTCAGAGATAGGAGGGTTCCTCAAGGCCTTAGAAATTGAGGTTGTAATTTGGATATTGGCTTATAAAAATCTGTACAAGGATATTGCCTTGGTGCAGGACTAGATGTAGGAGGATTCCGAACTAGTATAAAATCCGATGTGTTCTTTCCTTTTACTTGCTTTACTTTACTATTTGCATTTGTTATATGTTCTATGATCATTCTGTGTTAGAATTCTGTTTAGGTTTGTGTTGAGAGTTTTAATTTAGTCATATAGTTCATATATTCTTTAAAACACTATTCACCCCCCCCTCTAGTGTTATTTCTGCCTTAAGATCCTTAATCCGCATCCCTAACAATTGGTATCAAAGCATTGGTTTTCATTATTTTCATAATCTGAAATTTTGAAAAGTTTAATGGCACAACACACTAATAATGTCACTCCTGTCACCACTACTTCTGTCAACACAAGCACTAACACTAGTTCATTTGTAGAAGGTCAGACTACTGTCAAATCACCACTTTTTAATGGCAGTAATTATGCATATTAGGCATGTAGGATGAAAATTTATTTACAATCCATAAGTTTAGATACTTGGAATATGACATAAATTGAATATGTTGAACCAACTACTAATTTTGCCCAGTGAACTACTGAGCAAAAGATGGTTGCACAAAACAATTCTAAGGCTATGAATATACTATTTTGTTCACTAGATAGGAATGAGTTTAATAGAGTCTCTGTTTGTAAATCTGCATTTGAAATCTGGAAAACTTTGCAAATAACTCATGAGGGAACAAGCAAAGTTAAACAGAGTAAAATTTCCATATTAACTAACTAGTTTCAATTGTATAAAATGCATGAAAATGAGTCCATTTCCGACATGTATTCTCGATTTCAAGATATTGTACATTCATTGATTGCTTTATGAAAGGGTTCCTCAGAAGAAGATCAAGTCAGAAAGATACTCAATTCACTCACTCCAGAATGGGATCAAAAGACACTTACTATTGAAGAGGTAAATGATGTTAGTCAAATGAAGATCAAAGAGTTAATCGGTAATGTAATGTCTTATGAAGTTCAACTACAAGGGAGAAAAGAATCTACGGCAACGGAAAAGAAATCGATCGTATTCAAAGCAACAACTGGAGATTCAGGACAAATAGTGATGAAGAAATTGCTTTCATGACCAGAAATTTCAGAAAGTTTCTGAAGTATAGAAAGATGAATAACTTTAAAAGAAATGATCAAAGGAATTCCATAAATACTTCGGAGAACAACAACAATCACAACAACAACAACAAAAATGGTGATGCTACAACTGCAACAAAACAGGGCACTACAAGATAGATTGTCCATATCCAGACAAACAGATATTTCAACCAAATAACGAGCAACTAAGGAAAAGAAAGAAGGAATATGAAGCAACTCTTGACGATTCAGATTCATTCAGTGATGACGTGAAGAAAACTGACAATTCAAATCTGTGCTTCACTGCTATTCTCGAATCGGAAGACGATCGGAGTTTGGATCTAAAAATAGGTACACATTTATTTTGATTTTATTGGATACTAGCTTGTTTTGGTTTTGTTTGCAATTTCTTGAATTTTTAAATTCAAAACCACCCTTTGAAATTTGAATTTTTAAATTCAAGATAATATTATTTTAATAATATTTTAAATATTAAAATCTTTTAATATTATTATATTTAATATTATTACTGGAATTATATATTGATATAGAATATAGATTAGTTTTCTTAAGATTTTAGGAATTTCTTAGATTTTAGAAAAAGACACCTCTTTTCAAATTCAACAGTTACATGTCGACATGCCAGGATAACCCATGTCGACATGTATCTCAGAAATTTGATTTCAAAATTTGAATTCAAACTTTTGAATTTCCCTCCACCTTTTCACTTACTTCAAAATTCTGAAAAGATACCTCCTGACCAGAGAAAATGACTTTAGATAATCTATTTAATATACTTCTCTTATCATCTATTTTCACTTTATTCTCATAATTCAAACTTTCTTCATTATCTTCTACTCCTCTCAAACACTCATCAATGGCTTCCTCAAGTACCCCATCAACTATGAGGCTGACCAAATCCATCAAAAATAATCTTTTTAATGACCCGGAGGCTATCAAAGCTTACATAAGTTATGTAAACTATGGTAAAGCCAATACGGGAAAATTTGCTATTTTTGATGATTTTCCTTCTTATGAAATCGATCAACTTTTTGAAGAAAACTCCATTCTTAGCTTGATTGATAACAGGCAAAATGATTTCGTTTGTTATCCAAACCTTGTCAAAATGTTTTATGCACACCTAAACCGTGAATTTTATAATGGAAATGAAGATCAAATTTTGAGTAGTGTTAAAGAAACACTTATTGTCTTGGATTCCGATAGGGTACTATTTTGGGTTGCAAATCTACCGGTATGAATCTCTCGCAATTTCAAATCAATGAAACCGATCGAGAGACTTTTCATCACATTTTTGAAAGCGATGACCACATGGATTTTAAGAATCGCTTTTTCCGCCCAAAAGCAAGAATTGTCAACCTTCTTATTCAACACACCGTTATTCCTAGGTCGGAAAACTACAATAATCCCACCTCAAAAGTGTGTAAAGCTCATTTTGCTATATTTGGAAATTATGATATTAATTGGGCACAAACTATTTTGGATGAGTTAAGACCAAAAATTTTACTATGGGAGAAAACACTCTTTATCATGGAATTTATCTTACTCGGATTTTCAATTATTTTGGTATGGATGTTAAAAAGGAAGAGTTTGTAAGTAGGAAAGTGCTCAATCATGGGAACATTTCCCTTATGAAAATCCCACTTATGTTTCAACCATATGAAACACTTACCGAAAAGGAAGAGAGACTTGCTCATGAAGAGATGGAAGAAGAGGGAGAAGAAGAGGAAGAAGAAAGGGAAGGAATGGAAATTGAAGAAGAAGAGGAAGATGAAGAAACCTCTTTGGAAAGTATAGAGTATCCACATACACCCGCCAATCCGTCCAACAAAACCATACTCAAGAACCAAAAGATACTTGCTCAAAACCAAAAGGTTCTGAAGAGATCTATTAGCAAGAAAATGGATAAAATCTCTACCAAGATCGACAAGTTCTTTGGGAAGATAAGCAGGAAACTTGGCTTTTTCTCATCATCATCTTCATCAAACTAATCCTTGCCATTATTTCTCTAGCCATCGTTTATCTATCTTTGTATTTTCTATTTTTTGGTTAATATTAAGTAATGTTAACTAATATAAGTAATGCTATTTTATTCTCAGTTTTCCAGCTTTATATATCTCCGATAGTTATTTATTTTAAGTTTATATAGGTCCACTAGTATAAAAATAAACTTAGAAATAAAAAATAACTCAACTTGGACATTCTGTCTAGACCATGTCGACATGCCCCATCCCCCCATGTCGACATGTAACAGTCAGAAAGTAGTTACAATTTCTAACTTCAAATTCTTGTAACTACCAAGTGAAAATTCATTTTGAACAGCCAATAACTCCTATAAATACCTATTTCTTCCTGAAAAACTTCTCTACCTCCATTTCTATTCATCTCCTCTCATACTTCAACTTATTTCTTAAATTATGGCTTCTCCAATTAAGAATTTAAGAGAAAATCTTGAAGAAACTCTCACTTCTTTCAAGAATATTCTCTCTTTTATACTTAGAAATCAAAGGCACTTAGAATTAAGCCAAATGCAGATGATCAAAGAGCAAGAGAGACACTTCGACGCACTTAGTTGGATGATCTCAAGCCTTAGCAAAGACGAACTCGAAGCAAATCCACCGGTCACTCTCGACAAAGATAATTGGGATGTCATCAAAACTGATCCTATCTTTGGAGAAGATGGATGGGTGGAAGTCCCAAGGAACGTCTGATCATTATGCATGTTTGTTTGTTTGATTTGATTTGATTTAGATTCGATTAGGATTTTATTGAACTGTTTACTTAAGTGTGATTTGGATTTGGTTTGTATATAACTTCATACACAATACATGATTGGTTTGCTATGTATGATATTGATTTGATTGTCAAGTTACACTTATATATATGTTCACACACTTGATCACTTACACGTTCACTTTACACTTTTATTCTATATATACTTGATTATCTTAGAATAGGTAAATCTTTTATTTCTTTTGCTGATGTCAAAGGGGGAGAAAGTTATAAAAATATATGTGCTTGGTGTAAGGGGGAGTCATGGAATAAAGGGGAGTTGTAGTTTTAAGAAGAAGTCATAGAGTAAGGGGGAGTTATGGAGAGTTATGGTATGGTAAGAATATTTTATAAATAAAGGTTGTCATCTTCAAAACGGGGGAGATTGTCAGGAACTGAGTTGATGATGTTTTGATGACAACAACCTTATATAGTTATTATACTTTACTTTATAAAATATATACTAACATTTCCATATAGATATATATATATGTGTGTATATACGAAGTATATGCAGGTATCATCGAAGACTAATCAGTATAAAGACTCAAGCATCAAGATGAAGATTAGAGATTCAAGATTCAAGACTCTAGAGAATCAAGATTTCAAGATCTCAAGATAAGTGTCTAGTATTTTGTTAAAACTTCATAATAGCACTCTCATCTTTCTTCCAATTTTCTTTTGGGATGGAACCCAATTTCTGTCGAAACCAGTGGCTTAGAAACCCACGACAAGTAGCTTACAAACCTACGACAAGTGGCTTATAAACCCACGAAAATCAAAATCATTTAAACTACTTTGTACTAGTTCTCGAGTCCTATGGAGGAGTTCTTTAGGAAGGTTCTTGCAATTTCAGTTTGAATCGATTTTTCAAAATGTTTTTAAATCTGTTTTCAAAATGTTTTAGCTTTCAAAATCATGTTTTCAAAAATATTTTCAAACTTTGTTTTAGCCTTGAAATATTCCTCTATTCTGATTTTAAAAACTTCTATTTTTAAAACATCAAAACTTATTCTGATTTTAAATATTACTTATATAATTGGCGGTCTATATCAATCATATATATATATTTAAAATAATGCTTTATATTCATTCTCTATCTCAAAATATTGTTTAAACACTTTACTTTGCTTCAGAGAAGTTTCAACTTGTTTTAAATTCAATTGTCTTTACAAAACAACATCTCTATAATTTTGAACTAAGGGATGTCGACATAAGGGGATAACCCATGTCAACATGGTGACAATTGGAATCAAAATTCAATTTTCAAAAGAAGTGTCCATTCGTTCGAAAACCTTTCGCCAATGGTTATGACTGTTGTGCATCTATATAAAGGCTTCCAAAACGAATTTTTAACAACTACTTTCTTATTTTCTTCACTCTTTCTTCTCCACCATTCCATATATATAAAACTTCATATTTTCAAGATCGTGCCATCATTCAGCCAAATCCTCAATAGGAAATCATTTAGATACTCTCTCTATTTGATTCTCCATCATTCTACTAAAGATCAGAGTGCTATTCAGAGTTATAGGATTAATTTGTATTCAAAAAGCCCATAGAGTCTATCCATTCAAAAGGATTGTATTAAGAAGTATTAGGGTGATCTTGTGTCCCGTAAATCAAGAGAGTTTACCCCAGACTCGGAGATAGGAGGGTTCCCCAAGGCCTTAGATATCGAGGGTTGTAATTTGGATATTGGCTCATAAAAAATCTATACAAGGATATTGCCTTGGTGTAGGATTGGATGTAGGAGGATTCCGAACCAGTATAAAATCTGATGTGTTCTTTCCTTTTACTTTCTTTACTTTATTACTTGCATTTGTTATATGTTCTGTGATCATTCTGTGTTAAAATTCTGTTTAGATTTATGTTGAAAGTTTTAATTTAGTCATATAGTTCATATATTCTTTAAAACACTATTCACCCCCCATCTAGTGTTATTTCTGCCTTAAGATCCTTAATCCGCATCCCTAACAATGTATAGTATTATTGTCGATTTGAATGGTCCAAAATAGCGAGTCGTTACAACTATTCATTTATTCCACTGCATATCATTGTACTACTCTGTATTTGTGATTCTGTAATTGATTTATTTCACTGCATATGATGAATTTTGCCAAATTTAAATTAACAATTCGGTATTCTGAATTTTTTAAGTCCGACATGTGCGGATGCGAGTGGTCCAAAATAGCGGATCGTTACAGTTGGTATCAAAGTTTTGGCTCTAGGCAAAACTTAGCATATATGGTAAATTTATTTACAGAATCACTTTCGTTCAAGTTGAATCTTTTCCATTTGACTCGATTTCCTTTGAACTTTGGAACGCTCCCTGTGGTTCAAAAATTCATTCTTTTCTCTCTCTATTTATATTCTTTTGATTCTGGAGTATCCAATGTGTAACGACCCGGATTTTTCAACGATTAATTTGCAATATTTAAATTGGATTTAAATATTTAATTTGAACTTTAATTTGATTATAATATGAATAGTTTGGTTTTATATGATAGAAAGGATTCATAATTTAAATATAACGACCTATTGAATTAATTAATTATTAAAAAAAGTAATTGAATATCGGGTAAAATATTAAATTTGGGGTAGTAAGCTTGTTTAAAATATTTTAAAGGCTTATAGAATTTGTATTAATAATACTGAAAATAATAGATGAGTTTAAATTTGAATTTAAAAGTGGTTGGTTCGGTTTTAAAATAAATCGTTTAAATTAATATTTAAAAATAGCCATCCGAGGCACAGTCTCGGAATTCGACGAAACTAGTTCCGTTGGATCCGTAATATTGAATTATTGTTGGATTTCAAATTTCGTAATTTTCGGAGCTACCGTGTGATCGTACGAGATATAAACGCCTAGAAATAATTAATCACTTTAATTTAAATGTAACGCCCCACTCCGAGACCCATATTAGCAAAGAGTATTACAAGGTAATACTGTCTGCTAATACGGAGAATAGAGCTGGATAGGAGCGACCATCTATAGCCTTGTCTTAACTATCTACTGTATACGTCGATAAATGCAGCATAATTTTTTTTTAGTGGATCGACATATCCAATAGATACTTAATACAAAACTATAATGGCTAGAAGATCTAACAGAACAAAATATAACAACTCAAATGTAAAACACATCACAGAACAGTAGATCATCACATACATATACAGATACACCAAAAAGTATACAAAATGATACATGTCAAGTGGCGTAGCAACCACAATATACAGATGAGTCGAAAGAATATACATATCAGAGTTACAACCAAAAAGGACTACACAAAAAGCTATAACAAAAGTAGCTAGCAGAATAGTCCATGCGGAAGCAGAATAGGCTAAGTCCAAATGTACCTAACCTGAAACACCTCGGTCTGACCCGAGTATAAAATACACGGGTCAGTCTAGCTAAACAAATCAGTTAGAAAAGCTAAATGATAATGAACATGCAAGGTCATAAAGTACCATAATAATCTCTAAAGGAAATAACATGATCATCTAATAAAAGATGAATAATAACAAGCCTCATATCATCGGCAACTTAATAAACAAAGGATATGAATACCCCAAATCAAGCCAAAAGGCAAATAACAAATACCAATGAAGGTAACACAAGTTTCCACAAGGTAATCGCTATGTATCGAGTGGTTCAAAAGACCTACTCCGAAAGGCGATACTCTAGGGAAATATAAATATCAATAAAACAAAAGATGCACGTGCTCAGTACTGTATAAACAAGGATCTACCAGCCCGAAGGCGACAAACCCAAGTATCTCTCGAGCGGTGACGAAGGACCAACTCCAAAAGCGATACTATAGGGCAACAAACCCGAAGGCACAAACCCAAAGGCACAAACCCGAAGGCACAAACCCGAAGGCAACAAACCGTAGTGGTGAAGGTCCGGAGGCCCAGTACTGGACACCACTAACTGGCAATATGTGTCACAAACTCTCGGAAAGGAACTCGAAAAGTGTTAACGTGTGTCCCATACCACACGTTCGCACTAAACGGTTTACTAACCGTTAGTCAATTCCACACTTAAAGCAGTACAAAATTTACCTCATCTCATCGGTAAACCGGACCCGAAGGTCAAAACGATCAAACGAATAGATTAGGAATTAATTGGAAAGGTAAACGCACGTATTCCATAGTACGTGTTTTACCCAACCATTTAATTACCTTCCCACTTCGTTCGAAATGCAAAAGAGTGTAATTTTACTCAGAAAATAATTTGGACAAGTTTAGAAATCGTTTGAAAACACTTTGGAAATTGCCTTTGAAATTCTCCTATTATGGAGTAAATAATTTAATACTTAAAATAATACTAAATAATAATTTCATAAGCCAATTTGTTTGAAAAACACTTTAAAATGCTTTATAAAACCCGTGTACGAAATCTAGAGAAAAATCTCAAAGAAATCGGAAAATATCAGAAAAAGCCGGAAATTATTCTAAGTATAAAAACCGGTGAAAACACGCTGCGAATCCAAGTTCGACAGCAGGTTTGGACCTGAAAACAGAGTCCAAATGAAATGGAATTTAGTAGGAATATAGCTCAACATTTCTACTTCAATCTGCAAAAAGAATCATTCAAATCCGATTTGAAACGAAGAATCTACGTCGTTTCAAAGTCGGATCGAAATGAGGTTTAAGACACTGAATTAGCAAGTTGTGGGTACAAGTTCGACAGTAGTTTAGAAATAGCAAACCAACCCAGATTTTCACAAAATTTTACTGGAATTTAACTCAACACTCCTACTTCAATCTGCAAAAAGAATCATATAAATACGATTTGAAACGAATGAGTTACGCTGCCTCAAACATGAATTCAGACCATGTTTGCGACAGTTCAAAACCAAATAAATGTGCAGGCCTAAAACCCCACTGGACTCAACTTTCAGGCATAAAAAAGAGGAGAAAATTACATCATTTTGAGCTAAAAATTGGTACACATGTAGTAGAAAACGTTATCTCCCAAACAAAAAAAGAATTATGTGATTTGGATAAAATTTGTGAAAGATATGATCTCTCAAAGTTGAACCCAGACAGTGTTTCACTGTTGAATTCTGGGCAAAAACATGATTCGGGTCCAAGTTTGACAGAAGATTTACATATGCTATCTATGTCAAATGACCTGAAATTTTGTATGAATAAATTAGAGAACTTTATGTTTCAAATAAAAAAAGAGTCACGCAATTTGAGTTAGAAACGAAAATATTATGCCATCGCAAACATGGACTTAGGCCATGTTTGCAGCAACTCAGCAAACAAAATATGCACAGAAAATTTCCAGGTTGTGCATTGATTTTTCACTGCAGTTTTCAGGCATCAAACAAATATATTTTTCAATGAAATTTGACATGCATGTACTACAACATACAGGCTATCAACTGAAAAAAAATACGGCAGCATTTCGTTGCCGAAATTGGGTGAAAATGATGTGCAAAGAGACATACCAACTCAGATTTCACAAAATCAAAACTTGAACATGAAATCATTGTATTGAAGCTATTTTGGGTTAGATTTTGGCATTTTGAAGCTTTTGCTTCAGCTAGCAATTGTGAGCAGCAACTCACCTGAAAAATAGTAGAGCAACAAGAGCTAATTGGAGAGAAGATGCAAACTTCGGCCTTGAGAAAGCTTCAACAACCTAAAATAAGAGTTTATACAAACATGCAAGAGCAAAACTTCAATAATTTTGAAACCTAATTCACAAATATGAGATTTTTGATGAAATTGCAAGTTTGGAGTTTGATTACCTTTGTATTATCACTCTAAATTGAAAGGGATTGATTTTTATTGTATTTAATTGAAGAAATTCACTTGGACTTTGAATTTGATGGAGTGGGTTCTATGTTCTATTCACTGAGGAAGAAGGAGAGGAGAGTAGCAATGTACGTACATTTTAATTTTAATTTTCTCACTTCCTTAATCAGGCTAAGGAACACTAATGGGCTAATGGACCCAAAAATAAAATAAAATAAAAAGGCTAAGGCTAATTAATTCACACTTAACTAACATATGAACTTATATACATATACACCATACAAAAATGCATTTTCTCCATATTTACACATAAGAAAAATATGAAAACTTGTATACATACAAAATAAACCATTTTCTATCATATAAAAAGATTAATTTTTATTTTTAAATATTTTTTATTATTAAATTTCTTTATTTAATAAAAATGCATTATTTACTCAAATAAAAGAACAAAACCTTGTTTTCAGCTCCAAAATTCCACCAATTTATTTTATCACTTAGAAAAATATTTCAAACCATTTCAAAACATTATTTATAATTAAAATTCATTTTTAAATCAATTTCCACCTTTTTATTTGATTAAACAACCTTTAAAAATCAAACACTTCCTTTAAAAATTATTAAAGAAGTGATTGGCAATAATTAATAAATTTATTGCAATTTCTATAAATAAAAATTATTTTCCATTCATTATTAACCCAAACAATAAAATAAAGTTCCAAACTTTATTTTCTCATTTTAATTTTCCAAAATCCATTGTTTATTCCAAATAAACAATTTAATTTCTCAAATTTAATTTAATTCACAATATTAAATTATAATTATCATTATAATTCAATATTGAAAGGTAATCTCCAAACCAGGGTTGTTACAAACTCCTCCCCTTAACAAAATTGCGTCATCGCAATTTCTAGAGAAGAATTTGTATTCAACTTATTGACTTCATCAATCAAAAGAAATGAAATAAGCTTGAGATAAATAGATTCTCACCATCGCTATGCGAAGAAAGAAAACCAGGGTAGGATCGCTCGATAAACTCTTTGGTTTCCCAAGTGCAATCATTGGGATTAGCGGACCATTGAACTTTAACGAACGACACGTCCTTGTTTCGAAGGCGTTTTACCTCCGAAGCAAGTACTCGAATAGGCTGCTGCACAATAGATAAGTCTGGTGAGATGTCGGGCTCTTGCAAATGAGGAGAATCGATAACAGAATCCGACTCTCGAAGGCACTTCCGAAGCTGAGAGACGTGAAATACGTCATGAATGTCAGATAGATGAGCTGGAAGCAAAACTCTATAAGCCACAAGGCCAATACGTTCAGTAATAGGAAATGGTCCTATAAAGCGAGGAGCCAATTTCCCAGTCGTACTGAAGCGCATAACCCCTTTCAGAGGAGAAACACGAATAAAGACGAGATCACCAACCGAGAACTCGAGAGGCTTCCTACGGTTGTCCGCGTATGATTTCTGGTGGCTTTGTGCCTCTTTCATTCTCTGACGAATAATATTAATCTTCTCAGAAGAATCACGAACAGAATCTGGGCCAAGAATAAGCTTCTCACCAGATTCCAACCAACAAGAAGCTGATCGACACGGCCTTCCGTATAAGGCTTCGAAAGGAGCCATATCGATACTCGACTGAAAACTATTATTGTAGGAGAATTCTACAAGGGGTAGGTGATCCTCCCAACTGCCACCAAAATCTAGAATGCAAGCACGGAGAAGATCCTCGAGAATACGATTCACCCGTTCAGTCTGTCCATCAGACTGCGGATGATATGCTGTGCTGAAATTAAGCTTTGTTCCCAAAGCTTGTTGAAGACTCTGCCAGAAATGACTCGTGAATAGTGGATCACGGTCATAAACAATCAAACTAGGAACACCATGAAGTCTCACGATTTCCTTGACATATAACTTGGCCAAATGTGAAGCACTCCTATTAGACTTAATAGGAATGAAGTGAGCTGATTTGGTAAGGCGGTCAACAATAACCCAAATGCTAGAATGGCCCGATCTCGAACGAGGTAGGCCATCAATGAAATCCATCGAAATCTGATCCCATTTCCACAATGGAATCCCTAGAGGCTGAAGGAGACCAGATGGGCGCTGATGTTCGGCTTTGATTCGTTGACAAGTCATGCAATTACTCACATAATTCGCAACATCGTGCTTCATGCCTTCCCAATAATAAAGGCGATGCATGTCGGCATACATCTTACTACTGCCAGGATGAATGGTATAAATAGAACGGTGGCAGTCATCGAGAATGTCATGCCTAAGTGAAGAATCAGAAGGCACAACAAGACGGTTCTTCTTGCGAAGACACCCATGAGAATCAATGCTGAAATCCCTCAATTCCTCGTCATGGGACTCGGACTCACAAATCTGAATAAGGTGCACAGTATTGGGATCACGCCGCTGGGCATCGGCAATACGATCCAATAAACTAGGTCGAGCTTCCAAACTAAATAATAAGATAGGAGAATCAGCAGATGGAGCTCGATCACGAATATCACATAGGGATAAGGTCTCTAGAACATCCCACTCGGCTAACATCATAGAAACAACAGCCGAATGTTTGCGACTAAGCGCATCAGCAACACGATTACCCTTACCAGGGGTATACTGGATATCGAAGACATACGAAGCAAGGAACTCGAGCCAACGTTGTTGCCTCATATTGAGCTCCTTCTGAGTGAATAGATATTTCAAGGACTTGTGATCGGTGTATAGAATGAAGTGCTCGCCTAATAAATAATGGCGCCAAATCTTCAAGGCGAAGACAATGGCGGCTAACTCGAGGTCATGAGTGGCATAGCGTACTTCATTCGGTCGTAGTTGCCTAGAAGCATAAGCAACTACCCGATCCTTCTGCATTAGCATGGCACCGAGGCCACATCTACTAGCATCGGTGTAGACAACAAGATCTTGATTCCCTTCAGGAACCACTAGAATAGGAGCATTGGTGAGAAGCTCCTTCAACTGCTGAAAAGAAGCTTCGCACTTGTCGGACCAAATAAATCGAACGCCTTTCCAAGTAAGGCTAGTAAGAGGAAGCACAACATGGGAAAAATCCTTAATGAACCGACGGTAATAACCCGCCAATCCAAGAAAACTACGAATCTCATGAACATTCTCAGGCCTCTTCCAATTCTGGATAGATTCGATCTTCGAAGGATCGACAGAAATGCCCTCGGAAGAAACAACGTGTCCTAAGAACTTAACCTTATTCTCCCAGAAGTGGCACTTGGAGAATTTAGCTTTAAGCTGATGGTGACGAAGAGTACTCAAGACAATTCTCAAGTGATTAGCATGCTCGGTTTCAGATTTTGAATAAACAAGGATGTCGTCGATGAACATAAGGACGAACTTATCGAGATATTCCCGAAATACTCGATTCATAAGGTCGACAAAGAATGCAGGAGCGTTCGTCAAACCGAACGGCATAACGAGCCACTCGTAAGATCCATATCGAGTGCGGAAAGCTGTAAGAGGTATGCTATCTTCTGCGACTCGGAGCTGATGAAAACCAGTGGCAAGGTCAAGCTGAGAGAAGACCTTAGCGCCACTCAATTGATCAAACATATCATCGATCCTAGGTAGTGGATACCTATTCTTGATGGTCAACTCGTTAAGCTTGCGATAGTCGATGCAGAGCCTAAGAGTTCCATCAGACTTCTTCACGAAGACGACCGCGACACCCCACGGTGAAGAACTAGACCTAATCAACTGCTTGGACTCAAGCTCTAAAAGCTGCTTCTTGAGTTCCTCATTTTCTTTTGTAGACATCCTCGTGGGAGGACGACTAACTGGCTGCGCGCCTGGAATGAGATAAATGTGGAACTCAATAGCCCGCTTGGGTGGCAAACCCGAAACAGGCTCAAATACATCAGAGAAGTCACAAACAATAAGAATACAAGATATATCATCAGTATCTCGTGAGTCTAGAGAATATAAAGCCACTTCGGAATTATCCACATTCCGAAGAACAAGAGATAGCTGAGATGGAGAATCAGGATGTCGAAGATATAACATCCGCTGAGCACAAACAATCCTGGCATCATATCGCACTAGCCAGTCCATACCAAAAATCATGTCAAATCCCAAATAAGAAATAGCGTGCAGATTCGCACGAAAAGAAAAGCCACATAAAACAATCTCAACATCATCACAAAGCATGCTAAGGGTTGCGGATCCCCCGATAGGATTCGCAATCCTCAGTGAAGTAACCATACAAGAAACATCCAAAGACAAATCATCGACGAGCTTCTTCGATATGAATGAATGCGAAGCACCCGTATCAAAAAGAACTCGAATACTGCGATCACGAAATAAAATAGAACCTTCCAAAATAGATGGAGATATACCTCTGGGCTGAGAAGAACCTCCAGAAGCTTTAGCAGCATAAAGCTTGCCAGACTTGGCGTTAGCAGGATAAGTAGGGCAGGTGGAAACATGATGACCTTCCTTCTTGCAATGGCGGCAGAAGAGAGGCTTAGGACAAGCTCGAATCATATGATCAGGAGAACCACAATTGAAACACTTCCGAACGGAAGGTGTTCCAGTAGACTGATTCTGAGAGTTAGAACCACCAGTCTTCTTCTTCTTGGAAGGAAAGGACTTGGACTTTTGAAATGGAAACTGCTTCTTGTTGGGGTTCTTGCGAACCTCAACATCATCACCACTATCAATCTCTTTGTCGACGGCTTCAAGATGAAGCGCCGAGTCAACTAGCTCCTCAAAAGAAAGCTTGAGCTGCAACATCAAAGATTTCTTCAAATACTTCTTAAGGCCGGAAACGAACTTGAGATTCTTCTTGTATGGAGTGCCAATATACTCAAGGCCATACTTAGAAAGAGCCTCGAAAGAAGACACATAATCGGAAACAGAAGATTTCCCTTGCTTTAGCTCGAGGAAGCGACGGGCAAGAGATGCTTTCTCAGACTCAGGAACGAACTTGAGCTCGAATCGTTCCCGAAACTGAGTCCATGTAAGAGTAGACTCGTCGAGCTCGGCTGTGAATAACTCGTACCAATCAAGAGCATGCTCTTGTAACATGCTAGATGCTACAAGAACCCTATGATAATTTGAAAGATCCATGCGAGAAAATATCCGTTCGCAAGAAGGAATCCAAGCCTGAACCTCCAAAACAGACTCGGAGCCTTTGAATGGCTTGCCTCCAAGATGAACAAAATCACTACACATGCGCACGAAAGGAGACTTGCGCGAAGGAGAAGCTGGAGTAGGAGCTGGAGGCTGGGTGCTCCTAAATAGCTCCATAAACTGATCGGCAGACATATAAATGCCGTCCGGATGCGAGCCGCTGGATTGCCCAGCATCCGAGCGTCGTCCTCTACCTCTTCCATCCATTAACTGAAAGTTAAGATAAGATAAAGATTATTCACATGGTAGATATCATTAATTCAAATATGGAATACTACGGAGTTAAAATGCATTCCTAGACATATTCCTAAAATTATATCTATCCCAAAGGACACGAAAAGAACGAAAGCATGATGATTTAGGGATTCGTAACATTTGTAATACACTTTGATGTACCGTAATATGTGTTTCTGTTCTGTGTTTATCATATTTTGTTATGAACTTAGCTCTGATACCAAGCTGTAACGCCCCACTCCGAGACCCATATTAGCAAAGAGTATTACAAGGTAATACTGTCTGCTAATACGGAGAATAGAGCTGGATAGGAGCGACCATCTATAGCCTTGTCTTAACTATCTACTGTATACGTCGATAAATGCAGCATATTTTTTTATAGTGGATCGACATATCCAATAGATACTTAATACAAAACTATAATGGCTAAAAGATCTAACAGAACAAAATATAACAACTCAATTGTAAAACACATCACAGAATAGTAGATCATCACATGCATATACAGATACACCATAAAGTATACAAAATGATACATGTCAAGTGGCGTAGCAACCACAATATACAGATGAGTCGAAAGAATATACGTATCAGAGTTACAACCAAAAAGGACTACACAAAAAGCTATAACAAAAGTAGCTAGCAGAATAGTCCATGCGGAAGCAGAATAGGCTAAGTCCAAATGTACCTAACCTGAAACACCTCGGTCTGACCCGAGTATAAAATACACGGGACAATCTAGCTAAACAAATCAGTTAGAAAAGCTAAATGATAATGAACATGCAAGGTCATAAAGTACCATAATAATCTCTAAAGGAAATAACATGATCATCTAATAAAAGATGAATAATAACAAGCCTCATATCATCGGCAACTTAATAAACAAAGGATATGAATACCCCAAATCAAGCCAAAAGGCAAATAACAAATACCAATGAAGGTAACGCAAGTTTCCACACGGTAATCGCTATGTATCGAGTGGTTCAAAAGACCTACTCCGAAAGGCGATACTCTAGGGAAATATAAATATCAATAAAACAAAAGATGCACGTGCTCAGTACTGTATAAACAAGGATCCACAAGCCCGAAGGCGACAAACCCAAGTATCTCTCGAGCGGTGACAAAGGACCAACTCCAAAAGCGATACTATAGGGCAACAAACCCGAAGGCAACAAACCCGAAGGCACAAAACCAAAGGCACAAACCCAAAGGCAGAAACCCGAAGGCAACAAACCGTAGTGGTGAAGGTCCGGAGGCCCAGTACTGGACACCACTAACTGGCAATATGTGTCACAAACTCTCGGAAAGGAACTCGAAAAGTGTTAACGTGTGTCCCATACCACACGTTCGCACTAAACGGTTTACTAACCGTTAGTCAATTCCACACTTAAAGCAGTACAAAGTTTACCTCATCTCATCGGTAAACCGGACCCGAAGGTCAAAACGATCAAACGAATAGATTAGGAATTAATTGGAAAGGTAAACGCACGTATTCCATAGTACGTGTTTTACCCAACCATTTAATCACCTTCCCACTTCGTTCGAAGTGCAAAAGAGTGTAATTTTACTCAGAAAATAATTTGGACAAGTTTAGAAATCGTTTGAAAACACTTTGGAAATTGCATTTGAAATTCTCCTATTATGGAGTAAATAATTTAATACTTAAAATAATACTAAATAATAATTTCATAAGCCAATTTGTTTGAAAAACACTTTAAAATGCTTTATAAAACCCGTGTACGAAATATAGAGAAAAATCTCAAAGAAATCGGAAAATATCAGAAAAAGCCGGAAATTATTCTAAGTATAAAAACCGGTGAAAACACGCTGCGAATCCAAGTTCGACAGCAGGTTCGGACCTGCAAACAGAGTCCGAATGACATGGAATTTAGTACGAATATAGCTCAACATTTCTACTTCAATCTTCAAAAAGAATCATTCAAATCCGATTTGAAACGAAGAATCTGCGTCGTTTCAAAGTCGGATCGAAACGAGGTTTAAGACACTGAATTAGCAAGCTTAGGGTACAAGTTCGACAGTAGTTTAGAAATAGCAAACCAACACATATTTTCATGAAATTTTACAGGAATGTAACTCAACCCTCCTACTTCAATCTACAAAAAGAATCATATAAATCCGATTTGAAACGAATGTGTTACGCTGCCTCAAACATGGACTCAGACCATGTTTGCGACAGTTCAAAACCAAATAAATGTGCAGGCCTAAAACCCCACTGGACTAAACTTCCAGGCATAAAACAGAGGAGAAAATTACATCATTTTGAGCTAAAAATTGGTACGAATGTAGTAGAAAACGTTATCTCCCAAACAAAAAAAGACTTATGTAATTTGGATAAAATATGTGAAAGATATGATCTCTCAAAGTTGTACCCAGACAGTGTTTCACTGTTGAATTCTGGGCAAAAACATGATTCGGGTCCAAGTTTGACAGAAGATTTACATATGCTATCTATGTCAAATGACCTGAAATTTAGTATGAACAAATTAGAGAACTTTATCTTTCAAATAAAAAAAGGGTCACGCAATTTGAGTTAGAAACAAAAATGTTATGCCATCGCAAACATGGACTTAGGCCATGTTTGCAGCAACTCAGCAAACAAAATATGCACAGAAAATTTCCAGCTTGTGCATTGATTTTGCACTGCAGTTTTCAGGCATCAAACGAATATGTTTTGCAATGAAATTTGACATGCATATACTACAACATACAGGCTATCAAATGAATAAAAATACGGCAGCATTTCGTTGCCGAAATTGGGAGAAAATGATGTGCAAAGAGACATACCAACTCAGATTTCACAAAATCAAAACTTGAACATGAAATCATTGTATTGAAGCTATTTTGGGTTAGATTTTGGCATTTTGAAGCTTTTGCTTCAGCTAGCAATTGTGAGCAGCAACTCACCTGAAAAATAGTAGAGCAACAAGAGCTAATTGGAGAGAAGATGCAAACTTCGGCCCTGAGAAAGCTTCAACAACCTAAAATAAGACTTTATACAAACATGCAAGAGCAAAACTTCAATAATTTTGAAACCTAATTCACAAATATGAGATTTTTGATGAAATTGCAAGTTTGGAGTTTGATTACCTTTGTATTATCACTCTGTTAACTCCGCCTTGACCATGACTCACCGATCTAGTGCATCAAGAGGTTCCGACCTAACAGTTAGAAGCATGCCGACTTAAGGCTCAACAGAGGTGCCGACCTAAGGCCTAAGGGTTATGCCGACTTAACACTTCAACAAGTATGCCGACTTAACACTTCAACGAGGCTACCGACTCAACATAAATACCGACCCAACGGCCTTAGCTCATTGCCGACCTAAAATGAATGGCGACTCAATGGTTACCGACTTAATGACTCAGAAGGGACAGCGACTCAAGGGAGACCGACATAAGATTCAAAGGGTTACCGACCTAGTAGGATTGAGAGGCATACCGACTTGAGGAATACCGAGTTAAGGCTAAAACAGTTGCCGACCTAACGTGGGTACTGGCCTAAGACTCAGAGGATGCCGACTTAATAAGAAGGCCGACCTAAGGTCTAAAAAAGATACCGACTCAGTGACTTGACCGAGTTACCGATCTAATGCCTTACCAAGCTGGCGACCTAGAATAGTTGCCGACCCAGGTCACAACCGATCCAGCTCCCCAGTTATCTCGTTCACGATCCAGGACTTATCATTTGGACCGTAACTTGCGACTTACCAAGTTAACTCGTCCACGACCTAATATAGGCCCGATGCCATGTTACTGAGAAGAGGTGGTGTTGACTCGGAGGCGACCTTAGACCGGTCACGGCTCACCTTAAGTCGGCTACGGCTTAACTTGAGTCGGCCACGGTTTAGGACTTGGCAAAAATTTCAGACCAGAACTCTCTATAAATAGGCAACCACCTCCAACATTCAAAGGACTTTTGGCACATTCTCTTCATACACCGTCACCTTGCTGCATTGAGAACTTCATCAACACTTAGAGCTTTCAAGATTAGAGGAATACATCAAAGAACTTCACGAAGAAACCACACATCTTCAACATGAATTTAAGGACTTTAATCGACATTGAAGCTTAAGACTTGTTCCAAATCACTTGTAACTTGAAGTATATTGTACTTGAGAAGAATTGTATCAGCTTGTAACGGGATTATTAATAAAAGTACTTAGAGTGGACGTAGGCTATACCCTTAAGCCGAACCACTATAAAATTGTTGTTGTTTACTTCTTTTCTGCTATTACTTGCTTGTAATTCTTTCCCGATCTATCGGGTGGTGCTTTCACAACTACACTTCATACACCGGGGTGTTAGCGTTCACATTTTAGCGTTAACATTTTTGGTGCTTTCACTGAGAATTGAACTCAGGGCAAACTTCAACCATTGTTCAACAAAATTCTAACAGAAATCATGGCTTCAGAAAGGAAACGAAAGTTTTTGAGGTTTGAAGGTACTTGCAGCAATACCATTGCTCTTCCCACGCTAAGCGAAACAGCTTCAAGTATTGGAGTCACAAAGGCTGGATTAAACGCCGTGATATATGGAATATATCAACACATGGAAGTTCAAAGCAATAGGATACTGGATAAGATGAACGCATTGCAGGAAGAAGTCCATCGACTAGAAAGTGATATAAAAACCATTGCCAAAGAGGCCCAGGTTTCAGAAGAATGGAATACTCCTCAACGAGCAACTGGCATTACTATTGGAACATTCCCCCAAACAGAGAATTCATGGCCACGACCAACTATCCACGAACGTTTGTCAAGGCGAACTTTTGAAAGAATAGTTGACGATTACCTATTGAGTCCTGGTAACGATGAAGAATACATACCGGAAATGATTGAACAGAAAGAGAAGAACGGGGGAAGGAGAAAGCAGAAACTCTTGAAAAAAGCTCGACGCTTCATACCCTCCGACTTCACTCCCTTGACCGACACTCCGGAAAGTATCTTCTTGGCAACAAAGGATGTTGTTGTGTACCCCAAACCATCTCTGATGAGGAGAAGCGCGACAGACAATGGGAAATTCTGTCAATTTCACAATCAACCTGGCCATGAAACTAACCAATGTCGCCATCTAAGGAAGGAGATTGAAGAATTGATCAAGCAGAATGAACTGCAACAGTATGTGAAAAAAGGTGGAATTAACTACTCCTCATCCTCTAAGGTGCAGCTGGTTCCTGCTCAACAATGTAGCTCAAATAAAAGAACCGTGGCACAGGGAGATGAAGGTCCTATCATCAGTTTCATCACAGCAAGCCCTCACCAGGCAGGGAAAAATTGGATGAGGCGGGAAGACGTGCTCACGCTCCAAGGAGACCTTCAAAGTGAAAGGAAGTTTCGATTCTGAAAGATGTTGCCATCCAGTCCTCTTATGCCAAAAGATTCAATCCCTAAAGCCTGGGGCAGCAATTGCTTCCATACCTTACTTGAACACTTTGTTTCAAATTTGTAAAAGAGTGCTGATCCAATGATTCTTGTATCAAAATCTGTTGTAAAAACAATGCCAATAAATAATAAAAACTATAAGTCTTGCTTTCCCTATTATTACAAGTCGCTTATTTTATTTCGATATGTGAAATACTATGAGAATATCACTAAGATTATCGATCTAAATTTGCAGGCAATCAATACCAAGCTGATTCATTGCAATATCAAGCAACCCTTGGTAGCATTCAAAAGCAAGCCTTAAACAACAGAATTCCAGGGTCAAATCCTGAATAAGAAGTACTCTAAGCAAACAAATAAGATTTGGCTAGAGTATGTTTCTTCAGTTAAAACCACCCTCCAACAGAAGAAGATGATGCACACTTAAAGACGACACTAAGGAATTGCTAATATAATCAATCAAATTCACAACTGTCAAAAGAGAACCAATTCCAAGAACTTGGAACAGCAACCATTTACATCCATATTTTACATGAAAACTTTGCTGAAATATTGCAAAGAATTTACAAATATATGATTCTCTTGTTAAGGGCAATTGCAAGGCAGGCGAATAACAAAAGCTATAAAGTGGATATAGGCCCAGTTTCGGCTAAACCGCTATAATTCTTGTGTACCCTACTACTATAAACTGCTTTGTTTAATTTCGGCGTATGAAATACGTTAATCGTGTTACTAAAAAAAAATGATTTAATAATGCAGGCCATAAAAACAAAGCTTACCAGTCACAAGACCAAGTGATCCGCGACATCATCCAGCAGTCAAGCACTGAGCCATTCAAAATTCCCATATTCAAATCCTACAAAAGGAGAACTTCAGACGAAAGTAAGCAAGGTGGATAGAAGCAGATCATATATAGCTAACTACAAATGCTTGAACAGACAAACAGCAAGTTAAAGAACCTATATCTGCCACCACCAATTTGCTTAACTATAAAATATACTCCTTTGGGTAAGGGAGAGGCTTGGCAGCTGAAAGTGGTGACACTTGCGAAGCAATGGGGATTGTCAACATGAATCAACGACAAAGAGACATGCGAGAGTAAGCGTCAGCCAGCAAAAAGAATATTTCAGAAGCACAAGCCCTCTTTGAAGGCATAACTCCTCAGAGGATAAAGACCTCAAGCGGGCTTCACCGAAAAAAGGCGTCTTTCTCGTTACAAAGTCATGGAGTTATTGGTCAACATACTCCCGTGAGATGAAATGTGAAAAGCCCTCTTTGGAGGCGAAATGCTTCTCTACGGGGATCGAATGCTTCTCCTCAGAGACCGAAGCCCTCTTCGGAGGCAAAAAGCTTCTCTACGGAGACCAAATGCTTCTCTTCAGAGACCAAAGCCCTCTTCAGAGGCAAAATGCTCCTCTTCAGAGGCACAACTCTTCGGAGGACAAAGACCTCTAATGGGACATATGCCACAAAAAAGAAAGTTCTCTACTCAACAAAAAAGATTGGAGGAGTCATGACCCACCAACCATGAGAGAGTAACTTCCAGGCAATGTAAACCATCTCTGGGGCACATTTCACCAGGAGTTGAAGTGTAACAGCCGCTCTTCGGAATTACACTTCACCAGAGTTGAAATGCAAACAAAATAAAGACCTCTTTGGGGGCACATTTCACCAGGAGTTGAAGTGTAACAGCCGCTCTTCGGAATTACACTTCACCAGAGTTGAAATGCAAACAAAATAAAGACCTCTTCGGGGGCACATTTCACCAGGAGTTGAAGTGTAACAGCCGCTCTTCGGAATTACACTTCACCAGAGTTGAAATGCAAACAAAATAATGACCTCTTCGGGGGCACATTTCACCAGGAGTTGAAGTGTAACAGCCGCTCTTCGGAATTACACTTCACCAGAGTTGAAATGCAAACAAAATAAAGACCTCTTCGGGGGCAAATTTCACCAGGAGTTGAAGTGTAACAGCCGCTCTTCGGAATTACACTTCACCAGAGTTGAAATACAAGTAAGAAGAAAGACCTCTTCAGAAGCCCACTTTTCACCGAGATTGAAATAAAACTTCCAAGTGTTGAAATGTGAAAAGGCTTTCCTCAAAGGCACAACTCTTTGGAGGTACACGTTTCACCGAGATCGAAATAAAACTTCCAAGTGTTGAAACGTGAAAAAATCCCTCCCCAGAGGTACAACTTTCTATATTTAAAAAAAAAAATCCTCATCAAGAGCATACTTTAACTTCCAAAGGAAGAGTAATTTACCTATTCTGAAAAATGATCTTCCTCAAAAAAGAAAAAGAAAAGAAAGAGTTAAAGTACCCTTCAGAGGTCCGCTTTACCACGTAAAGGAATTCACTTGGCAAAATATGTACATAAGCAAAAGAAAGAAGTGATTTCTTCGAAGGACAAAGCGTAAAAACTTATACGAAGGGAGTTGTACTCTACCAAAATTTTCTTTAAAGAATAAAATAATTATTCTTCAGCAAGTAAGAGTGCAAGTCCCCTCGAAGTATAAAACATTGCAACGAGCTTATGGTATGGGGGCAACATGGTATAGTTATATACAAAACAGTATGGCTGCGATGGTAAGGTAATACTCAAGCAACATACCATAAGCCCGTTGCAATATCATAAGTAAACTTGCGCAAAAATGAATAATAAATGCATTCTCAAATTCAAACAGAAGTCTGTACGGACAAAGAATCATTTTATTCAACTATGATGCAGGTACATGTTTCAAAATAAAGAAAAGCGGGGGCCGGTACCCGCACAATTCTCGACCAGTACATACAAAAGGCAAAAAAAGCTAAAATGTTCACTTCTTTTTACTACCTTTGGACCCTTTTCCCGGCCGAATGATTAGCTTTTCAGGCCGGTCAGTTGGCACAAGGGAAGAAGGAGGGGTAGGTGCAGCTGGTCCAACTTCTGGCTCCCCTTCAGTAACAGTGATTATCTTCCCCCTCCTCTTTGACGTTACATGTTTTTTCCTCCTCTTTGAGGAAGACTCACTTCCCGGAGTGGCAAGTTTAGACAAAGTTATGTCATCAGAAGGGGTCCGCTCTGGGGATATCTCACCTCCCACAAGTCCCTCGTCTCTATGCTCCTGCGAAGCGATGGGATCGTCTAAACCATGGAGGGCTTCTACTTGTTCCTCTTGCGACCCGGGCTGAGAAGCAGAAGGAGGAGCCACCTGGAGAGACGGAGGAGGGATAACCGGAGGAGGAGAAATCTGAGCGGTGCTTGATACTTTCTCTGTAGAAGAAAAGAGGTTAAAGTCAGTAAAGAGAGGAGATGAAGGCTCATCAAGGTTGAGAAAATAGTCAAGGAGCTCATTAAACCCATGTGAAGTAAATGAGCAATCCACTTGAGCGAAATTTACAGTGGAATTACCTACAGAAGTTGTCTTTATTACATCAATTTCATAGTCCGGGGCTTCAGCACTCTCTTGCGATTCATCTGTAACTTGAGTAATTTTGGCCCCGGTATCAGTTTGAGCAGGGATCGGTACATAAGAGCTAGAGCCAATAATGCCAGCATCGGCCGAAGTTGAAGGAGGGACAGGAAAAGTCAAATTTGTTTCTTTTTCTTGATGCTCTTCCCCCACTATTTCAACCCGCGATCTGGCGAGTTGCTCTTTCCCTCTGGCAAGGGCTACGCGAGCCTCAAAGTATAAGTAGTGCACCTCCAACTCCTCTTCAGTGTACCCGGCCCCTTTAAACATATCTAGTGCGGCCTCCCACACTTCGGCCAGGGTAATCTCATACTTGGGGCCCAGGAATGCAAGACTGCCACGCCCTAATATACATTGCAAGTAGAAATCAAATAGTGTCGAGCCAATATCAGCTTTGGTAGCTTCATGGGCCTCTTCAGCGGTAATTCTGCCCGCAACAGCCTCATCCCGCTCTCTCTCGACTTTGGATAACTGGGCTTTCAATTTTTCAATCTCTGCAGCCTGAAGGCCAGTTTGTCCTCGCAACTGAGTAATGTCAGTACGGTTGCCCTCTATAATCTGCTCCAACTCATCAGCCTTGGCCTTAGCATCCCTTTGCGCGGCATGGGCATCCCGCACCTGTTGAAGAAGCACACTTTCCCTTTAAGAATAAGAAGTGGAAGAAGTAGCAAGCTCCTCTTTAAGTTTCCCAACTTCTGCCTCAAGTTTCTCATTATAATCGGCGATACTCCTCATTTCTGCATCATGCTGTTTAAGGATCTTTTGCCATTCAGTTTTGTCGTTCTCCATGGTAAGCATAGCTTCAAGATTGGCCCTATTCACCCTTTGGAGCTCATCAACGAGTTTCTGCCAAGATGACATCCTCTCAATATCTGTTCTGACTGCATCAAGGTTCCGTAGCATAGCATTTTTATCTATCGGAACCAGATCGAGGTCGAAGCGAACTCCTTTTAAACACCAATTAGGAAATCGGCGTTGAAGAGTGGCTGGACCTGGTCCAACTTGGTAAGATGGCCTATTAATGATTGCTTGGATATCAGTAGGGGAAGGGGCAGGAGATTGAGAAGAAGTAGGAGCAGTAATCTTCTCTGAAGGCACAGGCATTGGCTCCTCAATAACTTTGGCTCGTTTGCTCGAGTCATCAGTTGTGTGACTCTTCCCTCTATCATCATGAGATTTGCGTTTAAGGGAGTCACTCTCTCTGTGGGAGGAATCATGTCGACTATCTGGTCTTCCAAAGCGTTCTTCATAATCACGTCTTTCCCGAGCCTTCCGGGCTGCCCTTTCTTCATCAGTCTCTCTATGAATAGGAGGATAGGATTGATAGCCAAACTGGCTGCGTTTCCCATATCGCTTAAAGTCATCATAGTACGAGCTGCCTCGCCTCATTGGTAAACCTAAAATTTAAAAAGAAGAAACAAAACTTGAGAACTTTTCAAATAAAAAAGAGCATAAAAGTGCCAGGAATTCTAAATGTGTGTGATGTGCAAACTACGCGCATCAATCTACGAACCACTCTTTATTTGGGGAGTGGTTGTGGGTGTAATAGTTAACGTCAACTCTTGAAGTCGACGGCGACTGTTGCAAAATAGAAGTAGCTTCAACTACTGAAGAAGAAATCCCGGCAGTAGTAGGGTCATCTTTGAAGATCTCTTGTGAAGTAGCGAAGAGGTCGCTCAATCCTTCGAAGGTATCGTCCCCGCTTTGCTTGACAGGACTGGATTTCTTAGCCTTTTCACCAGAATCTTGTGAATGATGGGAAGATCCCAGAGGCTCTTCTTCTTCGATAACCGGGGCAAGTTTATCAGATGGCCCCGCAACATCAACAGAAGTGGAGCACTTCACTAGCGAAGACTCAGGAGTCTTTATCGGAGAATCAGGGACTTCCGTTGGAACTTCATGAGCATGCATAGAGCGAGAAGCGTGTAGAAGCCCATGTTGATGTAAAAATTCATCCCTCAATAGAAATTTTACGCTCCTCTCTTCTGCGGCCACGGCACTCAACCTCTCAAAAACTTGCTTATGAATTGGATCTCTAGAAGGGAGAGGAAGTGCTGAAAGGAACAAAGAATGAAATTAGCAACTGAAATTTCGGATCTCGAAAAAGTTTCAAAACGGAAAAAATAGAAGCACTAATCTTACTTCCTACTCTCTAGATGGCGTAAAACCCTGGGGGACAGCGGGCAAAGAAAAACTGGTTCAAAAATCCATGAACGCTTTCAGTAAGATCGGAAATGAGCTTGCGGTTTCTAGCACTTCTCACAATAATGAGGGAAGGATGATCTTTACTCTTTGCAAACGAGCACAGATAACGAATTTCTTCAAAACTCGGTAGGCGATCAAGAGTTCTTCTAAACAAAACACATAACCCCGTCAAGATGGCATAGCCATTGGGATGAAGTTGAAACGGAGAGATTGTCAACCGAAGGAGAAGAGTTCGAAGGAAGTCGTTAAAAGGAGGAATCGCCCCACTTAAGCACATTTGGCGATTGACTGCGACAAAACCATGGGGAGGATTGTCAGCAGTATCACTTGGCCCAGGGAGAAGAACATCACTTTCAGCAAAGCCAAATTGAGTGCGCAGCTGGATAAACGCTCTCGAAGTTAGAATAGTCGAGGTTCTCTCCGGAGGATTCTCTATGGGAACAGCTATCGGAAAAGTTTCTTCCTCTTGAGTTACCACTTCTTCTTCTCGGTGGGAAGTCATTCTACATAAACAACTGGGTATTCAAACATGAAGGTGCACGTTTCCTAAAGTGTGTGAAGTGTTGTGTAAAATCAATCAAGCAGTGAACAAATATAACTGGAATGAAAACTAGCAAGCATTTGTTAGTTATGAAATTCAGGGACTATTGTTTTAAGCCTAAATATGCAAGTAAGATGTTGATGCAGATAAATCAGTTCAGATTATTGATACTTTGCATTAATGTTTAACTTTAATTGATTGATTCACAAACATTTCATGCAATATAATTAAGTTGCTTGTCTTGTCTTGACTAATCTGTCATCTGACATGGGCAGTCAATGGCAGTATTTTCGCCTTGGTTTTCTTTGTTTGTTATTTTCAGCAGGTTAGCAGCTTATAAGTTAATGCGATCTGTGAAATAATACAATGAGATTCAAGCAAATTTAAAGTTGGGGCAGTTCAAAATTTAGGCAACTTAGTTTGGCAGTTCGAGTTAGAAACTCAAAGTGGATCTATGCTCTCAAAAAGTCAGCATGCCCAAAGCTTAAGTGTTAACTCGGCAGCGGTTTAAGAGCCAACTCGGTCACGGTTTAAGGGTTTAACTCGGCCACGACTTAGGGATTAACTTGGCTGCGGTTCAAGGTTAAGTCAGTAGAAGGTTAAATCGGCAGATTTCCCCAAGAATTAATTTGGCTACGATCTAAGGGTAAGGTCGGCCAAATGTTAAGCTACCCAAATTCACTGAGTCGCTTCCGAGCTAACATCTCACTACATTCAACCCGTTAACCCAATAACCATTCCATCAGCAGCCGCCTTCATTCACATAATCCAATAACCCAATAAAACAATTTGAAATTGTCACAGATCTGATGTCCTGCCATCAAAGACCATCGAGCCTGAGGCGATAAACCCCTTCATTGTATCAACAATCATCTCAAGCAACCTAAACTTCACCAATTAGGAAAACGATGGTATTCTTGATGGAGCATCACACAAAGAGGCGATTCGTGTTTGAGCGACAGGATTCATGAATCGACAAGTAATCTACGATCGAAAGAGAAATAGAATCACTTACGCAATGGATGGTAGGGGTTATCGGTGATTAGTTGGAAGGAAATTGCTTCTAGGAATTTGAGAATACTTTAATGGCGGAATCAGGCAAGAGAGTAAGTGACGAAGAAAGAGGAAGAAAGTTAACTTATACCCTGCAGTGGAAAATTTGGAGCAACACATACGGTCTAACTGTTAGGTCACATACGACCTACCGACCTAAGAGGGGACGGGTTAAGGGCTATCGAAGCACACGACCTAACATTTAGGCGTATACTTCGAGGGGCAAATGTTAACTCCTCCTTGACCATGACTCACCGATCTAGTGCATCAAGAGGTTCCGACCTAACAGTTAGAAGCATGCCGACTTAAGGCTCAACAGGGGTGCCGACCTAAGGCCTAAGGGTTATGCCGACTTAACACTTCAACAAGTATGCCGACTTAACACTTCAACGAGGCTACCGACTCAACATAAATACCGACCCAACGGCCTTAGCTCATTGCCGACCTAAAATGAATGGCGACTCAATGGTTACTGACTTAATGACTCAGAAGGGACAGCGACTCAAGGGAGACCGACTTAAGATTCAAAGGGTTACCGACCTAGTAGGATTGAGAGGCATACCGACTTGAGGAATACCGAGTTAAGGCTAAAACAGTTGCCGACCTAACGTGGGTACTGGCCTAAGACTCAGAGGATGCCGACTTAATAAGAAGGCCGACCTAAGGTCTAAAAAAGATACCGACTCAGTGACTTGACCGAGTTACCGATCTAATGCCTTACCAAGCTGGAGACCTAGAATAGTTGCCGACCCAGGTCACAACCGATCCAGCTCCCCAGTTATCTCGTTCACGATCCAGGACTTATCATTTGGACCGTGACTTGCGACTTACCAAGTTAACTCGTCCACGACCTAATATAAGCCCGATGCCATGTTACTGAGAAGAGGTGGTGTTGACTCGGAGGCGACCTTAGACCGGTCACGGCTCACCTTAAGTCGGCTACGGCTTAACTTGAGTCGGCCATGGTTTAGGACTTGGCAAAAATTTCAGACCAGAACTCTCTATAAATAGGCAACCACCTCCAGCATTCAAAGGACTTTTGGCACATTCTCTTCATACACCGTTACCTTGCTGCATTGAGAACTTCATCAACACTTAGAGCTTTCAAGATTAGTGGAATACATCAAAGAACTTCACGAAGAAACCACACATCTTCAACATGAATTTAAGGACTTTAATCGACATTGAAGCTTAAGACTTGTTCCAAATCACTTGTAACTTGAAGTATATTGTACTTGAGAAGAATTGTATCAGCTTGTAACGGGATTATTAATAAAAGTACTTAGAGTGGACGTAGGCTATACCCTTAAGCCGAACCACTATAAAATTGTTGTTGTTTACTGCTTTTCTGCTATTACTTGCTTGTAATTCTTTCCCGATCTATCGGGTGGTGCTTTCACAACTACACTTCATACACCGGGGTGTTAGCGTTCACATTTTAGCGTTAACACACTCTAAATTGAAAGGGATTGCTTTTTATTGTATTTAATTGAAGAAATTCACTTGGACTTTGAATTTGATGGAGTGGGTTCTATGCTCTATTCACTGAGGAAGAAGGAGAGGAGAGTAGCAATGTACGTACATTTTAATTTTAATTTTCTCACTTCCTTAATCAGGCTAAGGAACACTAATGGGCTAATGGACCCAAAAATAAAAGAAAATAAAAAGGCTAAGGCTAATTAATTCACACTTAACTAACATATGAACTTATATACATATACACCATACAAAAATGCATTTTCTCCATATTTACACATAAGAAAAATATGAAAACTTGTATACATACAAAATAAACCATTTTCTATCATATAAAAAGATTAATTTTTATTTTTAAATATTTTTTATTATTAAATTTCTTTATTTAACAAAAATGCATTATTTACTCAAATAAAAGAACAAAACCTTGTTTTCAGCTCCAAAATTCCACCAATTTATTTTATCCCTTAGAAAAATATTTCAAACTGTTTCAAAACATTATTTATAATTAAAACTCATTTTTAAATCAATTTCCACCTTTTTATTTGATTAAACAACCTTTAAAAATCAAACACTTCCTTTAAAAATTATTAAAGAAGTGATTGGCAATAATTAATAAATTTATTGTAATTTCTATAAATAAAAATTATTTTTCATTCATTATTAACCCAAACAATAAAATAAAGTTCCAAACTTTATTTTCTCATTTTAATTTTCCAAAATCCATTGTTTATTCCAAATAAACAATTTAATTTCTCAAATTTAATTTAATTCACAATATTAAATTATAATTATCATTATAATTCAATATTGAAAGGTAATCTCCAAACCAGGGTTGTTACATTAAATATCTTACATCTTTTCACCAGTCAAATCCTTTTCACATCGTCCTTAATATTTTCGTTCGCTTCTCCAATACGCTTCACTCTCTATCGATAAAAATCACTCTTGTTTCTCTGTTCCCATCTCCTTCTGTTCGAAACAAAAATCTATTTTCTCCTTTTCCTTTTTCTCTCGAACGAAGTCTTCTTCGTATCCTCTCAAATGCTCGAATCTTAGAAAAAAAAAGAGAAAACCCGCTATCTCCTTCCATTTTTTCCCTTTTCATTTTTGCTTCAAATCGAATCAGATTTGAATAAAAAAAAGGAGTAAGAGAGAGGGGCGCTCGTGCCTGAGCTCACGCGCACGCTGAGACGATTGAAGCGGTTTGAACCACGTTTGCCTAGATGGGCGTAATCGCGTGGGGTCGCACACACGCGTTGAGGTGAGGCGATTTAAGGGGGGAGCTTGAGCGGCGCTCGATTGTGATGGCCGTAGTCAGGTTCGAGCTCGACTCGCGACTGGAGGTGCGCGGTGGTTTTGGGGACAACGGTAGGGGTCACAGCGACGGAGGGTGATGCTCGCTAGTAGCGGCGGCGGCGTTGAAGGCGAGCATGGTGATTGTGGGTTTTGGGTATGGCCTCTTTTATTTTATTCATTTATATATATATATATATATAGATAGATACAAATTTGTTTTAAACATCTACTGTAAGACAAGTCTTATACATATACAGTAAGTTAGGGTTTTGGTTTAGAAAAGAAAAATAAAATTTAAATTTACGGTTATGCAGTTTATAACTTAAGGCATTTCTAGTTTAATTTAAATAAGTAAAAATAGTATATTTGTGTGTGTGTGTGTGTGTGTGTGTGTGTATATATATATATATAAAAGATGTTGTAAGTAAACAGGAATTTTAAATATTTGAGCATTTATATAAAAATTTGATCTTTGAAACTATTATTTATTTCCATAAGTTTATATATATGTATTTTCAAAAATAAGATAAATATACATATTTCAAATTGCTAAATAATAATGGATTGGTGGAAATTGTTTACTAAATAATAAAATTCATATAATTGTTATATAAGGTTTTAAGTGGGAAAATGAATAAATAGATTGCGAGTGAATTAAAATATTAACCGATAAATTATCATTGATCAGTTCAAATATTAATAAAAATCATCTAATATTTATTCAAGGTCAAAAGTATGGAATCGAGTCGGGATGGGAAAGGATTGCAACTTAAAAGAAAAGGTGAGATTTTCTCACTCATTTGGATGCCCTAAATTAATTTTAAATGTGAAATTTAAATTATTGGATGTGTTTGGTTGATTGATAATAATTTATTCACTGGTAAATATCATGACCCATATACTGTAATATCCATTTGAAAGTGGAATTGATATTTTATTCTGTGCTAACATTTGTGGATGCAGGGAAAACAGGTTGGAGGGATCCAACATGATTCCTGAAAGATATTTATTTATTATATATGTGTTTCATATGACAGATTGGATGAATTAATATGAAATTGCATGTGAATTAAATTATTAAGTGTTGAATAACATGAAAGTAGGAATTTGAATTTTTTTAAATATCATAAATAATTTGAATGAAGGAAGTTAAATGAAATTTGAATTAAAAGAATATTTCTTTAGGATTTGAATTTACTCCTATTGAGACTAAAGTAAAATTAAAAGAACAATTATTACTTTGGTTGAACTTAAAGTTGAGTTTAGGAAAAATTAAATTATGTACAAAGACTTAAAGAAATATTGTAATCGATGAATAGATTTGAAGTAAAGCAAAACTATATTAAATAAAATAAAATAAAAGAACTATATTAAGAAATAAAATAAGGGAATTTTATTAAGAAATGAAATGGAATTTTATTAAGGAATAATATGGAATTGAATTGAAGAATAAAATTATAAAAATAGGATTTTTGAATAAATTGTTTTCATAAATAAATAAAAGGGAAAACTCAAGGAGTTATAAGTTTATAAACGGAGTTTATAAATGAGATAGATAGTATTAGAGAATATGTAATGAGATAAGTCATGGTAAGGACTTGATTTGAGTTATGGAAATTGGTTTTGGAAGGAAATAGTTGAATATTTCTAGAAGTAAGAAGTGAGAATATGGTCAAGAGGAATTTATGGATGATTATTGGGTTTTTCTAAAATTTTAAACTTATTTTAAAAGGAGTATTTAAATTACTACACTATATAAATTTCTTGTAAACTATTACTTGAATTTAAAACGTTTTGAATTAGTTATTTTTAAAGGATAGGTAAATATTTATAATAAACTTTGGTTTTCTAAAACCAGTTTACAATTTTCATTAACTGGATATGAACTCTAATTTTACGTTAAATACTTCTTTAAAACCGTAAATTGTATAAAACGATACTTCTTATTTTATAAATCTAAATGCTTCCAAATGCCTTTAAAAAACCAATTAATAATCCTCTTGTGATGATAAGTGAGTTATTAAATGAGATAAGATTTATGAGAAATCTTATTAAGTGAAGGAATTGAGTTTGAAAATTTATAAACAAGGTATAAATTGATTTTGAGAAGAGAATGAGAGAATAAGAAATATTTTCAAGGGTTAAATCAGATTGAGTTAAGTGATTCCATGGAAATAAAAGAACTGTGAAATTAGATTCAAATGGGTTAAAATGGGAATAATATCTGAATGATATTTGGGATAAATAATTCAGGGAAATTATTTGATGGTTGCTTGTGGATGATTATTTGATAGTTAAATAACCGACTATCAATATTTGACAATGCGCTGATCGTTTCGAAGAGTCCGAGACCAGATTTAATAATCCGAAAACCAACTCGATCCGGTTTGAACGATTACGAATGAAGACCGTGAAGAGTTGAAGACGGTGATTCGGTTTGTCTAGACCCAGGGCAACTTGTATGGATTGAATGCTCTCAGAACATCGTAAGGTGGACGATGAGCATTCTAAGTGGGACTCGTTCTTTAAAGGTAACGCTTAACCTCAAGCCTCATCAACCGGGAATGGCTAAAACAGGGGAGGTATATCAAGACTTCGTGGGTAGCCCCCACTGGAGAGTGAGGTTTCCCCTGTCTAGAAGTCCCTTTAATTTCGTCTTAGTGGGCGGTTGGTCGCGCCAACTGCAGGGTGATCTTGCTTGGGACTGTCCAACAAGGGATGGTTCCGGTCTTGTGTTGCAAGGGGGTTAAGGCGGCTCGTCGGTACTCTGATCTATACCAGGTACTGTGATGGGCGGTACCCCAATAGCCCTGCCATTGTATGGAATCCAATCTCCAATAAGCGCCTATACGATTTTGATTGTGCCCAACTATTGCTGAAACGTGAGATGCAAGCATTTCAGCTAGATTCTATTTTACTTTCTATAGACACTATAATAATATCAGAGAACTTTAATAAAAATTGTTTTAGCTATCGTAAGGTAAAAACCCGACATGTTTATTTGTGGCGTGGTCTTACGAGATGCTTTTGTTTTCAAAGGATTTTTAAAACTTTAATATCCAATTGAGTGTGATTTTCTCACGCTGGTATTCCAGACTGACTCGGGTGTTGTTTTGTATGATGCTCGGGTCAGACCGAGTTAAATAGGTTCAGGTTATATGCTGGAGCGCAGGAGACGAGCTAGATGACAGAGCGTATTTCCGTATTTGTCTATTATTTCCGCTGTGTATGGTCATGTATGATTGATTGATGCACTCTGATATGGTATGTATATATATATGACAGTACAGATTCTTTGTATTTAAAAGTTGTATTCTATATATTATATTTTATTCGCTGCGATGTGAGATTCTGATGTTGTTTTCTTTTCTTCTTCTTCTACCTCTTTCTTCTTGTACCCGAAGCCTCGTACTTTTATGTCATTTTGGGCTGAAAAGAGGTTGTTTTGGTCAGCTCAAAGTGGTACGGATTTGCGGGCGTTTACACTTGGTATCAGAGCTGAAAGGTTAAGCGAGAACCTTGACTCTGGTGGGGATTACTCATTGGAGATAGAGTCGGCAGTGCTCTAGAATGAGTTTGAGCGTATTAATAGATATGAGTGCGTATTTATTAGTGAATATAAAATGGTTTTATATTGTGTTGATTGATTTATTGAGTGGCATATGAACCTTCGTCGGCACAGTCTGGACAACTGGATCGAAGGGGTTTCTAAACATTTAAATAGAACAATTCGACACAATAATTATTTTCCAAGGTGGGTGAAGGAAATAATTTCGTCCAAAAATATATTTTGATATAAAAGGAATATTCTCAGAAATTATTATAACATGGATGTTTGGATGATAATATGTTTGGCAAATGAGATGATTAAATTTAAAAATAGTATCTAATCAAGGAAAACATTAAATGTTGAATTTTGGAATTAAAATTAAAGCAAAAAGTTAAAGATGGAAATTTAACTTGGATTAAAATTTAAAACTTGAAATTTAATTAATGATTTGGAAGGGATAAATTAGTAGATTTTAAATGAAGTTGAAATGAGAAATAAAACTTGAAGTGGATTGAAATTAATTCAAGTTAAGTGAATGGAAGCAAATTGAATTAAACTGGAAGTAAAATTCAATTGTATTTGATTTAAGTTGAAATTTGAATTAAAAATGGAATTTAGTGACGAAACCCAAGTTATAAATAAAAATCCCATTGAAATGGTAAGTAAAATTAAATATGAATCTCAATTATTATGAATTGGATTAAAATAAAGATAGTTTGAATTTACAAATAAAATCCAAATTAAGTATGGATGGAATAAATTGGCCTTGGATATTATCTTAACAAATTTGAAACGGCTAATTAAATCATATGGGATTTTATCTAGATGAGTATCAAATCAATTGCAATGAATTTAAGTAAGAAGTTGCAATAAATAAATTAACTTAAGATTTAAAATGCATGGAAAGGTGATTTCGAAGAAAGTGGAAGTTCATTGAATAAAATAGATGGGTAAAGTACCTTAAACTTTGGATGTGATTGGACAGTGAAGAGCAAATTAAATGGGATTAAGAACTTTGATTGAATTGGAATTATCTTAAGCTAAGTTAATATTTGAATTTGAATGAAGATGAAATAAATTGAGATATAGATGATATAGTAATAAAATTCTCACTTGAGTAAAATTCATAATAATGAAATGAAGTTGAGTTTAATGTAAGCCGAGTTAAGTAAAATTTGAATTTGGATAAATAAGACTTCGATAGCTTATAAAAGAATTGAGAAGCGTTGAAATATAATATATATATATATACTTGGCTAAGTAAGAATGTATAAACCTGAATTAAAATAAAATGGGAATGTGGTTAACTGTAAATAAATGGAAATGTGAAGATAAAGAAGAAGTGGACTTATAAAATTATGATTGAATAACTAAGTCAAATAGAATTGTTGAATCTGGAAAATAAATAGAAATCCGAACCTGAATATGTGGATAAACTTTGAATTGGTTAAATAAAAGTTGAATGGTAGATTAATAAAAGTGGAGAGTGCATTAAAGTGAATGGGAGGAAGAGACCTTGATTTATGAATATAAAATTCAACTCGGATTGGTTAGCAAATAAAATGAAATTGGATTAAATATAAATGGTTAGAATGCAAACAAAATTCAATTGTGTTTAAATAAAGTGAAAATGGTCTTGAATTAATTAAATAAGTTCGAGAATGAATCAAACACGGGAATAGAATTTTTAAATGAAATAATCAATTGACTTAAGAAATAAATTTAACTTAAATAATTTGAAGTAACTTAACTTAAGTCTAAAAATTCAATGAAGCATGACTTAAATAAATTTGGAACATGATTGTTAAATTGTAAGTATTGAAGTTGTTGAGCTTAATAGAAAATGGTTTTGAATGAAAACAATGCAAAGATGTGGTTTAAAAATAAATTAGAATGGAATGAAGTTCCATATAACTTGAGTTGGAATCAATTTTAAAGCAGTTGTAAAACTAAAGAAATTGTTTGTTGAATGAATATTGTTGAATTTGCATGAAATAATTGTTGTTGTCGTAACATGATTAAATAAAATGCTATGGAATAATAGAAGTCAATAAATTTGATTTTTGAATAAAGTGCCATGAATACAAATAGTTTGGGGTAAGAATGAATTGAATAAAAGAATGATGTGAAAATCATTCTGAATCGGATATGATGTTATAAATTGAGTAAAAGCGATTGGATTTAATTGGAACCTTATCAATTGTTTATACAAACTGCTTGTATACATTGTTTATAGAATATGGTTTTGAATTGTTAAGAAGCAGGAATTGATTTTTGAAATCAATTAAATGGAAAATTGGTTTGTTTGGGCATAATTATGAATTGGAGTTAAGTAAATGTGTTGTAACCCACTTAAAGTTGAATGGAAACGGGGTTTGTGTCAGTTATAAACTAATGGAACTAGTTCGAAAACTATATAAATTTGTTATGAAGTTATTTATATTGCATTACTTATGTTATTGATGTGTTGTAGTTGCTTAAATGAATGGAATATTATAAATTTCAAAAATATGTTACTTATATGTGTAAATTGAGTAAGTACAGGTACCAGAAGACTCTATAACGAGATTTTGGACGCGCATATGATAAATTAAATAAGCCGCTTGCCTAAATTGCTAAATAAGGTACGCCTACGCAATAAAAACTAGGAAATATGAACTATTTTTGATTTTCCGACCGTCTGGGTCGATGTATATGTATTTATACCTATTGTCAAATTGCAAAAGCTCCTCCGTACAAAGGGGACTCTGCCAAATTTTTTTTCAAATATTTCGGGAGTTAGAAATTTTTTGAACGTTTTTGAAAATTTTGTTAACGACAAATGTTTTCAAATTGAAAATTGAAATAAATTAGTGAATGAAACTAATTTGGAATAATGATATGAATGAAAAATAGAATTTAAATATTCAGGGTTATAGATAAATTGAATTCATATGAAAATGGAAGAATTAATTTGAATAAGAATGGATATAAACTAAAGTGGTAAGATGAAAATAAATATAAGAAACAAATAAAATGCATTCTCAATTGGGAATTGATATTTAAATATAATCTAAAATAATATATGAATGAATAGATATTGACATTTGTAGGGAAGTAGATAAAATGTTTTTGAATATTGTGATTGGACATATTGCTGTGTAAGAAATGCAGGTAATATAAAGATAAAGAGAAATGATTTTGATTTCAGAAGATAAATTTGAAATGCTCGACAAAAAGGTATGTGTTTGAATTTATGTATGGAAATTGATTGGGATTTTGATCGAGCCACTTGGCCTTTTGTTTTCTTTTAGGTTGTGTGAGGCCGTAGAGCCATTTGTAGTCGTGCCGAGCTAGCCGCGCAAAGGAGACGCTGGCAAAAATTTTCGGGAATTTAGGGAGTTAGAAAAATTTTGAGGAAATTTTGATAAGTCAAAATTTGAGTTTAAATTGAAACTTGAATGGTTAAACAAATAATATAGTTTGAAACTAGGGAAAAGTTTGGAAAGTTAATAAGAAAGGTAATGCATCTTCTATTAAAAAGATAGCTTAGTAGGATGTTGATTTGTTGGTTGTGAAGTAATAGTAAAGGGGATTGGACCATTCTTCCTAACTAGTAATTTCGAGGACGAAATTCTTTTAAGGGGGGAGGAATGTAACGACCCGGATTTTTGAACGATTAATTTGCAATATTTAAATTGGATTTAAACATTTAATTTGAACTTTAATTTGATTATAATATGAACAGTTTGGTTTTATATGATAGAAAGGATTCAGAATTTAAATATAACGACCTGGTGAATTAATTAATTATTAAAAAAAGTAATTGAATATCGGGTAAAATATTAAATCTGGGGTAGTAAGCTTGTTTAAAATATTTTAAAGTCTTATCGAATTTATATTAATAATACTGAAAATAATAGATGAGTTAAAATTTGAATTTAAAAGTGGTTGGTTCGGTTTTAAAATAAATCGTTTAAATTAATATTTAAAAATAGCCATCCGTGGCACTGTGACGTCCCACCTCTATACCCACGCTAGCCAAGAACATTACTGTGAATGCTGTCAGCTAGCACGGAGAATAAGGCTGTTGAGGAGTGACCATCTGTATAATTGCTTTGTGCGAGTACCGATATGCCAGATAAAAATATAACTTTTCATCTCACGAGGAAATCTGACATACCGACACAAACTCAAAGCTACTACACAGTGGCTATAAAGGTCTTCGGAAACAAATATAGAAATAAACATAACATAAATCAGTCACAGACAATTCATATCACAAAGGCGGAAATAGATATGAATATTACACATAAAAGTGTACATCAGAGTAGTGGTCAAAAGATCAACAATAATACAAAAGGATAGCAATACGTGCTATACAAAAGAATACAACTATGAGTCTATATCTCAAGTGTATACAACAAAATAAACTACTAATCTAAGTAGTTTGCCAAAAGTCGGGATGATAACCCCAGAAGAGAAGTCAAGGAGAGGTACCTGTAACATCTCGATCTAACCCGAGTATTATTTATAAGAAAATAATAAACGGATCAGTCTAGCTATAAATATCAGATGAAGTGATATATAATAAGAGATATGACATAAACATATAATAATCACAACGCCAAGCTGTGATAAATAAGTAATTGAAAATCAACAAGAGATTAATCAATATCACAATAATCTACTCAAGATAAAAAGGAATGTCATACTCCTGATTTCATTCACCAAGCCACAATAAATGACATATATATATATATCCATGCCAATCGTAAAAGTTGGTGAAACACAAATTCCAGAAATCAATACACGAAATCCAGAAATCACAATAAAAAGGATGGTCAAGACATTGATGTAGCACAAGCGGTACATCCAATGAATCCAAAAGCCAAAACATCGATGTAGTACAAACGGTACATCCAATGAATCGAAACACATAAGAAAGCACATGGGTCGCTAGCCCACGAAGAAATGCGACGAAGCTCGATTTAATGAGGTACGGACCTCCACATAGACAAAGAGACATCGCACATTGCTAGTCTAAACCATAAAATGATCATCATGATCAAAGAGAAGTGTCAATTACAGCAAGCTAGTAAATATATGAGCTTAGCTTCATGTCCCATAACCACTAGCTTAACTTAAATATTTACGAACAAATTGTATATCTCCACTAGAAAATTGTCACAAGAGTTTCAATCGAACAAGTCCAAGAATTAACCAACAAAGTGAACGCAAGCGTTTCATACCACTTGTTTTACTAAGTCGTTTAATTAGATTTCTCATACGAGTGAGGTAAAGGTTTATATATACTAATAGATTGGAAACGGTTTTATAAACGAATTGGGTATTAAAATAGTATTGAAATCGTTTGAGGAAAGAGTTTTGATATTTACTACTAGTATAGAAAACCTTTATATTTTTAAAGTGACAAAGCACAAGGGGGATTGTAGAAACAATCAATCACAAAGATCACATTCGAAGATGTGAATAAAAATCCAACGAAATCGATAAAGGATCCATCGAAGTGGATATATCTAAAATTCCGAAAGAAAATAAGTCATCAAAGATGATAATAAATGATGACAATAAATAGGATCATCACGAATCGATTTAAATTGGAAATTCAATCCAAAAAGGGCAAATTGGACTCAAACAGCAGGTTCAGTCGACTGAACAGAGTTTTCAGTCGACTGACGCTGTACCTGGAAATTTTCCAGGTTCAGGAAACTTTCTGTTTCCAGGTTCAGTCGACTGAACAGAGTTTTCAGTCGACTGAATCATGCCTGGGAACTTTCGGGTTCCAGGTTCAGTCGACTGAACAGACATTTCAGTCGACTGAATCATGCCTGGGCTGTTTTTCAGCCTATTCAAATGAAGAGCAAATTCTTCCAAAATGCAACCGGACGAACATTGGCTCAAAGGGTTTATGCCAATCGGCAACCCGACCCTATATGCTCCTCGGTGCATCACTAAAAGCATGATCAAACATCCATAAAAGGATTTTCACACAAATTTGACTTAAAAACCCAAAAATTGGAATATTCACAAAACCAATCCAAATCAAGAGCAAATTCTCATGACGAAGTGTTAGGAATTCAAACCTAACAACCAAAGATAATTATAGTCGTAGATGTGAGATAAAAATCTCACCTTTGAACTAATTTATGAAGATTCCCAAAATTAGGTTTAGGAATTTCTGAAAACCAACTCTAAAAGCATGAATCTAAGCTCAAAAACAAGAACATTCCCAAAATTAGGTTTAGGAATTTCTGAAATTGGTAAGAGAATAAGTTGGAGAAGAAGAAGAGAAGCTTACCAATGGGTTCTTCTTGAGTTTGGAGCTAGGAATTTGATTTGCAAGGGAAGTTAGGGCATGGAGTTTTAATTTCCTCTTCCACCCTCCATTAACATAAAAGCTTGAGTATTAGGAAAATAGAAGAGAAGTGAATGAAGAGGAGATTGTTGGAACTGAGTTAAGTGGTTAATTGGCTCAGCCCAACCAAAGCCCTAAGCGGGAAAAAGTGGCAAAAATCAAATTTCTCCAAACGTATCGAAGCTTATACTCAAAAAGGTCGCAAACGTCATTTTGAACTCGATGGAAGTGGTCTCGAGTCCCAATTCGACAGTTTGCAAAAAGTAGATTTTCGGACCAAAATCCGATGAACGGTGAAATATTTAAATAAAATATTTAAATATATAATCGATAAATATGCGGGTTGTTACAGACTCCCCTCCTTAAAGAAATTGCGTCCATGCAATAATTAAGAAGGAAATATAAGAAGTAACAACCATAGAAGCATATTAACACAAAAGAAAATTTGAATCAAGAAGTTCACCATAAAGTGCACAAAAGAGTTAGCAAGAAATCTTGTGAAACTTCAATTTCCACAATAACACCGGGCTCAAGAATGAAAACCGGAATCCCTAAGGCATTTCCGTAGGCAAAAGACGTGGAAAACGTCAAGAATAACAGAAAGTTGAGACGGTGCAACGGCGTAGTACAATCACGGTACGCCCGAGAAACTAGAAACTCGAATAATTTGGAGCACCGACGTAGTACAAAGACGGTACGTCCAATGAATCAAAAGCAAAGACATCGATGTAGTACAAACGGTACATCCGATGAATCAAAAGCAAAGACATCGATGTAGTACAAACGGTACATCCGATGAATCAAAAGCAAAGACATCGATGTAGTACAAACGGTACATCCGATGAATCAAAAGCAAACACGTCGATGTAGTACAAACGGTACATCCGATGAATCAAAAGCAAAGACGTCGATGTAGTACAAACGGTACATCCGATGAATCAAAAGCAAAGACGTCGATGTAGTACAAACGGTACATCCGATGAATCAAAAGCAAAGACCTAGATGTAGTACAAACGGTAAATCCGATGAATCAAAAGCAAAGACCTCGATGTAGTACAAACGGTACATCCGATGAATCAAAAGCAAAGACATCGATGGAGTACAAACGGTACATCCGATGAATCAAAAGCAAAGACATCGATCTAGTACAAAGGGTACATCCGATGAATCAAAAGCAAAGACATCGATCTAGTACAAACGGTACATTCGATGAATCAAAAGCAAAGGCATCGATGTAGTACAAACGGTACATCCGAAGAATCAAAAGCAAAGACATCGATGTAGTACAAACGGTACATCCGATGAATCAAAAGAAAAGACGTCGATGTAGTACAAACGGTACATCCGATGAATCAAAAGCAAAGACTTCGATGTAGTACAAACAGTACATCCGATGAATCAAAAGCAAAGACATCGATGTAGTACAAACGGTACATCCGATGAATCAAAAGCAAAGACATCGATCTAGTACAAACGGTACATCCGATGAATCAAAAGCAAAGACATCGATCTAGTACAAACGGTACATCCGATGAATCAAAAGAAAAGACATCGATGTAGTACAAACGGTACATCCGATGAATCAAAAGCAAAGACGTCGATGTAGTACAAACGGTACATCCGATGAATCAAAAGCAAAGACGTCGATGTAGTACAAACGGTACATCCGATGAATCAAAAGCAAAGACGTCGATGTAGGACAAACGGTACATCCGATGAATCAAAAGCAAAGACGTCGATGTAGTACAAACGGTACATCCGATGAATCGAAAGAAAAGACATCGATGTAGTACAAACGGTACATCCGATGAATCAAAAGCAAAGACTTCGATGTAGTACAAACGGTACATCCGATGAATCAAAAGCAAAGACATCGATTTAGTACAAACGGTACATCCGATGAATCAAAAGCAAAGACATCGATGTAGTACAAACGGTGCATCCGATGAATCAAAAGCAAAGACATCGATGTAGTACAAACGGTACATCCGATGAATCAAAAGCAAAGACATCGATGTAGTACGAACGGTACATCCGATGAATCTAAACCCAAATAATTCGGAACACTGACGCAGTACAAAAACGGTACGTCCAATGAACCAAAGCCCGAATGATTTTCGGAACACCGACGTTGTACAAAAACGGTACGTCCAATGAACCGAACACAATAAAAGGACATCGGACGCTAGTCCTTAAAAGGAATGAGATAAAGCTCAATAAAACGAAGTATACCAAAACGTCCGATGAACTTGATAGAAAAATAATTCCATTCAGACAACATCAAAGAATCAACCAATTGTTGCTTACGACAAAGTGCATTGGCAACACGATTTCCCCTTCGGGAATAAAAATAATATCAAGATCATAGGAAGCTAGGAACTCGAGTCAACATGCAGTTCCTTAAGAGAACATAAATACTCCGAAGATTTATGATCGAGGTAGAGAACAAATTTCTCATCCAAAAATGATGATGCCAAATTCCAAAAGTAAAAACAATAGCCGCGAACACTAGATCATGAGTGGCATATCTAGTCTCGATAAGCAATAATGATTTAGAAGCACAAGTGATAGCACGTTCTCCTTTGCAAGAGAATGGCATTCCAAACCAATACGACTAGTATCGGTACAAATAGCAAAGTCTTGGTTCCCCTTCGGGAATCACAAGAATAAGAGTATTGAAAGGAAGGGTTCTTTTAAATAATTCTCTTCCCCGAAAAGTTAGAACTTCCAAAAATCAAAATTATTTCGATGTAAAAATATTTCTAGAAGAATTTACATTTTACAAGTCAATATATCGTGTCTGATTGTCACATCAAAGCGTTTAGGAAATTCCTATCGATAACGTTGATCAAGCGCATCGACCAAAATTCTTAAAGCACTCAACGGGCAATACAATCACAAAATCATCTTTTATAGGATAAATAAATCTCTTAAAAAGTTTTAAGAATATTCTTTGTTCGTTTCAAGAACAAAATCCAGTTTTACTTATAAATAAATCTTATGAAAAAGATCTGCAAAATTTTAAATTACTATTTTCATCCAAAATCAATAAATACAAGAATGGTCTCATCGAAATATTCATAGAATATTCGATTTATAAAATGGATGAAATAAGCTGGACAAATTGAATGACAAAATAAGTCATTCATAAGAATCATAACGAGTGTGGAATGCGGTACTTCCGCAACTCGTAGCAAACGAAAACCGTGGTAAAATCTAACTAAAAAGACCTTAGTATCACACAAAAGATTACTTAGGTGATAATCCTAAGACGAGCTCAAAAATACCGGAAAATTTCTCTAACTACATGAATGAGAGAAATAACACTTTCCTTATAAGTGGGCTTAAGGAATAAAATGATTCCACCAAATTGGAATCAAAATCACAAAGGAAAAATAGAAATCTGATTAACAGATTGAAAATGTCGAGGATGAATAGTCCACACGGGACAAAGGATATGGCCTCATAATAATTAAGCCAATCCGTACAAAAGTAAATTTCGAAGCCAAAGTAAATATCGGTTCGAAAAGAAAAGTCACATAAAACAATCTCGACATCTAAACAAAAGCAAATTGAGTGTTGCGGATCTACCATCCGGATTCACAATCCTCAAAGAAGTCATCAAGCCCAAAATATTCAAAGAAAAAGAATCGACATGTTCTTTTGATATAAAAATAATGAGATGAAACCCATATCAAAAAGAACTCGAATAAGAAGATCACGAAATAAAACAATGCCATCAAGGATTGAGTGAAAAATACCTTGACCAAGAGAAGAGTTGCTAGGGGCTTGCTCAATATTTAGCTTTCTCATGTCCTTGTTCAAAAGTTTGGGACACGCAGATAAAAGATGACCCGGTTTCTTGCAATAGCGACAAGAATGGGGTTTTGGACACATATTCGCATAGTGTTCCATAGAATTACAATTGTAGCATCCTCCACGGTTAGGGATTGGAGTCTTTGCTACAAAAGTAGTTTGCTTCACTCCCTTATTGGGATTAAGGCTCTTGAACTTAATATGCCTCTTCTTGGAAGTCCCAATATCACAAACACTTCCTTTACCAATCTCTCTATGAAGAAGAGTAACATCCACAAGCTGATTGAAAGAAACTTCAAGTTTCAAAGGTAGAACCATTTCGGGGTTCTTACTCAAAGCATAGATAAACTCTTGATTCTTTACAAGATCCAAAAGTTGTTGGGCAGACATAAAAACTCCATCCTGGGGAGTAGCACTGGATTGACCGGCGCTGGGGCGGCCTGGTCTAACCATTTCTCTTCTTTAAGAAAGAAAGAAAGAAGAGGAAAAAGTTATTCTCAGAATAAATTTCAATCAAACTTGATTGATAAAACAAGGAATCATAAAAGAAAGTAGGATAGGACGGTACGAAGACCCGAATAAAATCCTAAAGCACGACTCCTAAGATGGACTTAGGACGATGATCCTTGTTAAATTATTCTGCATTGTTCCGAAGTTTGGCTCCGATACCAAGCTGTGACGCCCCACCTCTATACCCACGCTAGCCAAGAACATTACTGTGAATGTTGTCAGGTAGCACGGAGAATAAGGCTGTTGAGGAGCGACCATCTTTATAATTGCTTTGCGCGAGTACCGATATGCCAGATAAAAATATAACTTTTCATCTCAAGAGGAAATCCGACATACCGACACAAACTCAAAGCTACTACACAGTGGCTATAAAGGTCTTCGGAAACAAATATAGAAATAAACATAACATAAATCAGTCACAGACAATTCATATCACAAAGGCGGAAATAGATATGAATGTTACACATAAAAGTGTACATCAGAGTAGTGGTCAAAAGATCCACAATAATACAAAAGGATAGCAATACGTGCTATACAAAAGAATACAACTATGACTCTATATCTCAAGTGTATACAACAAAATAAACTACTAATCTAAGTAGTTTGCCAAAACTCAGGATGATAACCCTAGAAGAGAAGTCAAGGAGAGATACCTGTAACATCTCTGTCTGACCCGAGTATTATTTATAAGAAAATAATAAACGGATCAGTCTAGCTATAAATATCAGATGAAGGGATATATAATAAGAGATATGACATAAACATATAATAATCACAATGCCAAGCTGTGATAAATAAGTAATTGAAAATCAACAAGAGATTAATCAATATCACAATAATCTACTCAAGATAAAAAGGAATGTCATACTCCTGATTTCATTCACTAAGCCACAATAAATGACATATATATATATATATATCCATGCCAATCGTAAAAGTTGGTGAAACACAAATTCCAGAAATCAACACACGAAATCCAGAAATCACAATAAAAAGGATGGTCAAGACATTGATGTAGTACAAACGGTACATCCAATGAATCCAAAAGCCAAAACATCGATGTAGTACAAACGGTACATCCAATGAATCGAAACACATAAGAAAGCACATTGGTCGCTAGCCAATGAAGAAATGAGAGGACGCTCGATTTAATGAGGTACGGACCTCCACATAGACAAAGAGACATCGCACATTTCTAGTCTAAACCATAAAATGATCATCATGATCAAAGAGAAGTGTCAATTACATTGAACCTTTGTGAAACCATGGGGTTTGGCCAGATAAGTCGGCCACGACCTACCTTAGGTCGGTCACGACTTACGACCCAAGGGGGGAATTTTCCTATAAATACCAACCTACCTCAAACATGAAGGGGACTTTTGGTTGATCTCTTTAAGCACCGATACTCTGCTGAATTCTCGACTCACTCAACACTTCAAATAGGAAAGGCATCTTAACTAACTTCAAGAAGAAATCCAACGCAATCAACATGGATTCAAAGAATTCTTTTGCATCAAAGTTCTAGTTGTTTGTCTCATCAGAATTGTAATTGAAGATTGTTGTAAAGTTGTGATTAATTCAGTAATAAAGAAGATTAAAGTGGACGTAGGCTTACCTGAAGCTGAACCACTATAAAAGCTGTTGTCTTTTCTGCTTTCTCTGTGAATTTTCTACTTGTTTTAGTTCCCGTGTTCGCGGGTGGTGCTTTCACTCAAACTCAATCTACACTGGGGTGTTAGCGTTCGATTTTAAGCGTTAACATTTTTGGTGCTTTCATTGAGATCCCAACTCAGTACATTTCCACCATTGCTCCGCAAAGGATTGTTGAAAGGATTTCTTTTAAAACCAGAAGTTTATTGGAAATAATGGCTCCTGGGAGAAAACAAAGTTCTGTAAGATCCGATAATGTTCAATAGAATACTACTACCTCTCCTCCTTCAAGTCAAGCAGCTCCAACTGTTGGAGTTACGCGAGAAGAATTGGACACCGTAGTTTTGGGGTTGAATCAACAATTGAATGCTCAAAATGCGCAGTTGGAAGCTCAGAATGCGCAGAGTGCCCTGATCTTAAGTAAGTTGAATGATCTGCTAGGAGCAAATCGTCAACCGGTTAATAATGATGGGAACCCTACTGTGGGAGTTCAGGATGTTGAAGGGAACATTTCTCAAAGAGCCGCAGACCCTATAGAGAGGACTCCTCCTCAAGCTGGAGGATCAGGGCCGCGGTTGACCCTCCGTGAACGATTGTCAAGCCAGAATTCAAAGAGAGTGGCTGATGTGTTCCCTCCAGAGAATCTAAATGATGAAGAGTATTTTTCGGGTATGGTTCGTCAAATCATGAAGGAAAATATGCGAAAAGATGAAGATGAGAAAGAGTGGGGTTTTGCTCCAAGCAAAACTCCATTTACTGAAAAGATCTTGAAGGCAGAGTTCCCAAGGAAATTCGTTCCCCCTACTATTCCGGCCTACAAGGGGACGAGTGATCCTAACGTGTTTCTGTACAAGTAAGACTGGCATATGAAGGGTGCCAGAGCGTCTGATGAGATCAAGTGTCGATATTTCCCGGTTTATCTTGAAGGTGTGGCTCTATTGTCATTTACAAAGCTGCCAGTCGGGTCCATTGATAAATTCTCTGATTTGACCAGGAAATTCAAGGAGCAATTTCGATTGTATGCTTCTAAAGCAAAGGATATAATGTCGCTGTCAAGTCTAGAGCAAAATCCGGGAGAATCTATCAGATCATTTTTAAATCGTTTTAACATAGCTTTGGCCGAGGTAGATAATGTTGAGCCACGCATGGTCCTAACATACTTGATGAGGGCGATTGACAAATCGAGTGAATTTGGAAAATGGCTGAAAATGAAAGAACCAAACTCACTTGACAAATTCTACAAGATAGCGGATGAATTCATGCGCTTGGAGAGCCTCCAAACACCGGCTAAGGTGGTATCAGTGGAAGCCAGGAACAATGGTGCTCCTTCGAACAAGAAAGAACCTAACACTCAGAAAAGGGGAAATGATGGTGGAAAGAAACAGGGAGATGCTAAGAAAGGCCGTCCTTTCAATTTCACACCCTTGACTGATACCCTTGAGAACATCTTCTTTGTGACCAAGGATGATTTCAATTATCCGACACCACCTAAAATAAGAATTGGGATTAAGATGGAAAAAAGTGGAAGGTTCTGCCGTTTCCACAACCAGCCCGGCCATGACACCAACGAATGCCGTCAGTTGAAAGAGGTAATTGAACAACTCTTGAAGGAAAAAAAACTCCAGCAGTATGTGAAAAGAAATTGAAATGCCCCAACCTCGTCAACTCCAGGAGAACAAGTTCCCGCTCACCGTCCTGGCTCGAGTGAGAAGGCCGTAGAACATGAATCAGAAAGACCTGTTATCAATATAATTACTGGAGGACCTCACCCAGCAGGCAAAAGCTGGGGCAAGATGGAAAGGTATGCCCGGGCCTTGAGGCATGTACCAGCTGAAGAGAATGTTTTTGTTTTAGAAAATGATGCGCCTTCAAAGCAACAAAAGACTTCCATAGATGATATTGTATTCAGTGCCAGGGATTCTTTGGGTATCGAAGCTCCAACCATAGATCCTTTGGTCATATCCGCTGGTATTGGGCCGGCTACTGTGAGAAGAGTTCTAGTTGATTGCGGAGCTTCATGCAACATTCTCTTCAAGAAGACTTTTGATCAAATGAAAATTCCAATGGCTGACGTTCAAGCTTCGTCACTTAAGATTGCTGGGTTTGCTGGAGAACCCAAACAGCCGATTGGGACCATAGATTTGTTTGTAGAACTCGGAAAGGGACTGAGGAAGGTGGCTCGAAAGCAAACCTTTAATTGTTGAAGAATTCTCTACCTACAATGCCTTTTTAGGCCGACCAACTCTTGTTGCATTTAAAGCTATTCTTGCCCCGTGGTGTCTGACCATAAAATTCCCCACTGATAATGGAGTTGGCGTGATTAAAGGAGACCAAGATGCGGGACGGGAATGTTATCTTACAGAGCTGCGTGAATCAAGGAAAAGAGAAATGGGAAAAGGTGCGTCGACTCCAGTCCGCACCAAAGAACAAGCCTTGTAGGAATTATAGGGTGGACCCTGCACTGGTGAATGTAGTGCCGCACGAAGAGAGATGGATCCAAGGAAAGCCAGTGCAGGGGAGAATAGGGTAGTACCGGTAGAAGTAACAGTGCCGGTATCCGTTGACCCAAAGGACCCGAACAAAGTGCTGAATGTGGGTTCACAACTCAACACAACGGTTCAGAACGTTCTGATTTCATTTTTGAAGGCAAATTTGGATGTATTCGCTTGGACTCATGCTGACATGTGTGGAATATCCCCAGAGATTGCAGTACACACTCTGAACATTGATCCAAAGTTTACACCTGTGAAACAGAAAAGAAGAACTCAGGGTCTTGAGAGAACGGCAGCGTTAAAAGAAGTAGTGGATCGGCTCATGGAGAACGGTTTCATCAGAGAATCTACTTGTCCAAATTGGGTGTCAAATCCAGTGCTGGTTAAAAAAGCTAACGGAAAGTGGAGAGTATGCATTGACTTTTCAGATTTGAACAAAGCCTGCCCCAAAGACTGTTTCCCGCTGTCCAGGATCGATCAGTTGGTGGATGGGACGGCAGGGCATGAATTGTTATCTTTTATGGATGCATACTCCGGATATAACCAGATTATGATGCATGAGCCAGATCAAGAGGATACAAGCTTCATTACAGATGTTGGACTCTACTGCTACAAAGTCATGCCTTTCGGACTCAAGAATGCAGGGGCAACTTACCAAAGGTTTGTTAATGCCATGTTTAAACCACAGATTGGCAAGACAATGGAAGTTTATGTTGATGATATGCTAGTGAAGTCTAAGAAAGCAGTGGACCACATGGATCACTTGGCATAGATGTTCGCAGTACTCCGAAAGTACAAAATGAAGCTTAATCCCTTGAAATGTTCATTTGGAGTGGAGTCCGGAAAGTTTTTGGGTTTCACTGTGAGCGCTAGGGGCATTGAAGCTAATCCAGCTCAGATCACTGCCCTGAGAGAGGTCAAGGCTCTTAGAACGAAGAAGGAATTGCAAAGTCTCAATGGAAAGGTTGCTGCCTTGAGTCGCTTCATTTCCAAATCTACTGACAAATGCATTCCATTCTTTGATGCTCTGAAGAAAGGAAGAAAAAACATTGAGTGGACTCCTGAATGTCAGAAAGAATTTGATGAGTTGGTTCGTCATATGGAAGTGCCTCCGATACTTTCAAAGCCTGACAGTGGTGAAGATCTCTTCATATATTTGGCAATTTCGTCTCATGCTCTCAGTGCAGTGTTGGTACGGGAAGACGCAAGGATTCAATGCCCAGTCTATTATATCAGCAAAAGATTCACTAGGCAGAAATGTACTATTCAAGGTTGGAAAAGCTCGCCTATTATTTGTTAATCGCATCAAGAAAATTGAGTCCGTATTTCCAAGCTCATCCCATCAAAGTCCTCACTGATCAACCTCTAAAGCAAGTCCCATTCCGTCCTGGGACTTCGGGCCGTCTTTTGAAATGGAATATTGAGCTCAGTCAATATGACATCACTTACCATCCCCGGAAAGCAATCAATGGACAAGCTTTAGCAGATTTCATCGTAGAATGTACGGATAAAGGTGATAGTAAGGAAGAAGCCACTGATTACATCCCAATCCAATGGAAATTATATGTCGATAGAGCAAGGAATGATTACTCTTTCGGAGCAGGGGTTGTCCTTGAAACCCCAGAAGGGCGATCGCTATGTTATGCGCTGAGACTAGAATTCCCTTCGACAAACAATGAGCAGAATACGAAGCCCTCATTGCTGGTTTGAGGATCGCTAAAGAACTAAACATTAAAGCATTGTAGATCTTCAGTGATTCTCAACTTATTGTCTGCCAAGTCAAGAAGGAATTTCAAGCTAAAGGAGGGAATCTACCCGCCTATTTATCAAAATCCTGAGAGCTTCTTCAAAATTTTGACCGTTATTCAATAAACCATATACCCCGCGAAGAGAACATGAAAGCGGATTCTCTTGCAAAGTATTCGAGTACTGGTGAAGCTCAACTATTGGGATTAGTTCCCGTCGAAGTCTTGTTAGCTCCAAGCACGGATGAAATGGATGTCGATTGGATTATGGATGTATCCCAAGAGCAAGAATCACGGATGACTCCGATACTTGAATATTTACTCAATGGTTCTTTGCCAGAAAGTTCAAAAGAACGACAAAAGCTGATGAGGAAAGCCTTCAGATATATAGTTCAAGATGGTCGTTTGTACAGACGAGGATTTTCAATGCCATTACTCCAATGCGTGACAAAGGAAGAAGCAAAGACAATTCTGACTGAAGTACACGGAGGGGAATGTGGGGATCATACAGGTGGTCAAACTTTAGCAAAGAAAATCCTTTGTTATGGATACTTTTGGCCAGAAATTAATCAGGATGCTGCTGACTATTCTCGAAAGTGTGATAAATGCCAGAGATTCGCTAAAATTCCTAGAGCACCTTCCACTGAGCGAACACAAATGGTCAGTCCATGGCCGTTTGCTATCTGGGGAATAGATCTCATTGGGCCTTTGCCGACTGCCAAATCGGGGATTAAATATGCTATCGTTGTTGTGGATTACTTCACAAAATGGGCTGAAGCTGAACCATTGGCTACTATTACATCTAAGAAAATGATAAGTTTTGTGACTAAAAATATCATTTGCCGGTATGGTGTGCCTCAGAAGATAATCACAGACAATGGTACTCAGTTTGAAAGTGAGGAGTTCCAAGATTTCTACAAACGATTCAAGATCCGTAAAATCTTCTCAGTAGTGGCTCATCCGTAGGCAAACGGGCAAGTGGAAGCAGTAAACAAAATCATCAAATCAACCATCAAAAAGCAGCTGGAAAAAGCAAAAGATGGTTGGGTCGATAAGTTACCGCTTGCACTATGGGCATACAGAACCACCCACAAAACTACGACAAGGCATACTCCATTTTCATTGGCATACGGATCAGAAGCGATGATTCCAGTGGAAATTGAAGTCCCCTCACACAGATGGATCCATTTTGATCAAGATGAGAATGAAAAATTGCAATTGGAAGCACTTGACCTCCTCGGTGAAAGAAGAGAAGAGGCTAGGCTTTGAATTGCAGCTCACCAGCAAAGAATAGCCAGGCACTTCAATTCCAAAGTTCGTCAGCGCAGCTTTGAAGTTGGGGACTTAGTCCTAAAGAGAATTATGACAGCCATAGGTGTGTTTAGGTCAATCTGGGAAGGGCCATATGTTATAAGCGCGAAACTTATTGATGGCACATTCAAACTCACAACTGTCGAAGGAGAACCAATCCCAAGAGCTTGGAACAACAATCATATGCGTCCCTATTTTACTTGAAAGCTTTGCTGAAATGTTGTAAAGGAAATACGAATATATGATTCTTGTATTGAAAGCAATTGTAAAGCAAGTGAATAATGAAAAGCTATAAAGTGGATGTAGGCCCAGTTTTTGGCTGAACTACTATAAATCTTGTGTTCTCTACTATTATAAACTGCTTTGTTTTATTTCGACATATAAAATACGTTAACCGTGTTACTAAAATGACGATTTAATAATGCAGGCCATAAAAATAAAGCTTACCCATCGCAAGACCAAGCGATCTCCGACATCACCCAGCAAGCAAATGCTAAACCATTAAAAATTTCCATACTCAAATCCTACAAAAGAAGTGCTTCGAACAAAAGTTAGCGATGTGGGTGGAAGTGGACCATTTCTAACTAACTGCAAATGTTTGAACTAACAAACAACCAATTAAATAGCCTGTGTCTACCACCACCAGCTCGCTTAACTATGAAATATATTTCTTTGGATAAGGAAAATTATTGGCAACTACATAGGGATGACACTTGCAAAAGATAATGGGGATCGCCGACATGAATAAATTGCAAAGAGACATGGGCGAGCAAGCATCAAACAGCAAAGTCCTCTTCGGAGGCACAAGCCCTCTTCAGAGGCAAAACTCTTCGGAGGATAAAGACCTCGAGCGGGCTTAACCATAAAAAGAGAGATCTTTCTCGATACATAGTTGCGGACTGATCGGTTGATACACTCCCGTGAATCCGTCCAACCGAGAGAAAGAAACTCCAAACTTCCAGGCAAAAGCCCTACTCAGAGGCACACGTTTCACCGAGATTGAAATAAAACTTCCAAGTGTTGAAATATGAAAAGCCCTCTTCGGAGGCACATTTCACCACAGTTGAAATGCTAAAAGACCTCGAGCGGGCCAAACCAGAAAAAGAGAGATATTTCTCGATACAAAGTTGCGGACTGATCGGTTGATACACTCCCGTGAATCCGTCCAACCGAGAGAAAGAAACTCCAAACTTCCAGGCAAAAACCCTACTCAGAGGCACACATTTCACCATGATCGGTGATACACTCTCGTGAGTCGAAATTTGAAAAGCCCTCTTCGGAGGCCCGCTTCCCAGCGAACAGGGAAAAATAAAAGCCTCTCCCAAGGGGCATAAACAAAAGACCCTTTCCCAGGGGCACAATCAAACAAAAAGACCCCTTCCCAGAGGCACAATCAAATAAAAAACCTCTTCCCAGAGGCGCAATCAAACAGAAAGACCTCTTCGGAGGCACACGTTTCACCGAGATTGAAATAAAACTTCCAAGTGTGGAAACGTGGAAAGCCCTCCTCGGAGGCACAACTCTTCGGAGGCACACGTTTCACCGAGATTGAAATAAAACTTCCGAGTGTTGAAACGTGAAAAAGCCCTCCTCAGAGGTACAACTTTTCAAAGAAGCATTTCGTCAGAAATGCAAAACCAATATCAAAAAGCCCTCCACCGAGGCGTAAAAAAAAAGGAGAAGCCCTCTTCAAAGGCACACTTTAGCTTTCAAAGGAAGACTGGTTCTTCTATTCTTGAAAATACTCTTCCTCAAAAAGAAGTTAAAGTGCCCTTCAGAGGCCCGCTTTACCACATAGGAGAATTCACTTGGTAAAAATTTGTGTATGCACAAAAGAAACAGTGATATCTTTGAAGGTTGAAGCGTAGAAACTCATATGGAACGAGCTGTACTCTATTTTGAGTGTAATATTCCTCCAAATATGGAATAATTATTCTCCAGAAAATAAGAGTACAAGTCCCCTCAAAGTATAAAATATTGCAACGAGCTTATGGTATAGGGGCAACATGGCATAACTACATTGGTAAAATTACGCTCGAACAACATACCACAAGCTCACTGCAATATCATATAAAGAAACTTGTACAAAAATGAATAGTAAACGCATTCTCAAATACAGATAGAAGTTTGTACAAACAAAAAGAATCATTTTATTCAATACTGTCAAAATTTTGTACAGGTACAGGTTTCAAAATAAAAAGAAAAAAGAAAAGCGGAGGCCGGTACCCGCACAATCTCCGGTCAGTACATGCAAAAAGCAAAAAGCGATATAAAAAGCACAGAACCAAAGCCATCGTTTCTTCTTCCTTCCACCTTTTGAGCCTGCGCCCGGCCGGATGGTCAACTTCTTAGGCCGGCTTGTAAGAGTAGGGGACGAAGGAGAAGGGGGCACAATTGGATTTTCTTCTGTTTTTTCCTCGCCGGATGAAGATTCATTCTTCTTCTTAGAGACTCCCCGCTTCCCTCTCTTCTTGGAAGAAGACCCACTCCCTGGAGAGAAAAGTTTAGTTAACGGTTCATCATCGGAACCAGTTGGTTCTGGAGTCTTCTCACTACCCTCAGTTTCTTCTCCTTTCGGGTCTTGAGAACAAATAGGATCATCTAAGCCATGAAGAGCTTCTATTTGCTCCTCTTGCGACCCGGGTTGAGAGGCGGATGGAGGAGTGACCTGGAGAAGCGGAGGAGGAATAATTGGAGGTGGGCGAGTCTGAACGATGCTCGACACTTTCTCTACAGAAGAAAAGAAGTGAAAGTCAGTAAAGAGTGGAGATAAAGGCTCATTGAGGTTCAAGAAATAGTCAAGAAGCTCATCGAACTCATAAGAAGTAAATGAGCAGTCTACTTGGGCAAGATTAACAGTAGAGTTACCTGGATAAGTCGGCTTCCTGATATCAACCTCATAAGCCTGTGCTTCGGCGCTCCCTTCATCTTCATGTCCACCCTGTGCACTTGTGATCTCAGTTGTAACTTTAACCAGGGATGGAGAATGAGAACTGGAGCCGACAATGTCGATTTCTGCCGAAGGCGAAGGCTGAACTGGAATAGTTGAAGTAGTTTTTCCTGAACGTTCTCCTTCTGCCATTTCAGTTCTCAATTTTGCAAGTTGTTCTTTTCCCTTGGCGAGAGCGGCGCGAGCTTCGTCATCCAAATAATGCTCCTCAAGAGCTGATTCGACGTAGCCGGCACCTGTAGCACCAAGCATATCAAGTGGGGCCTCCCACACCTCAGCCAGAGTAATTTCATATTTGGGACCTAGGAAGGCGAGGCTACCGCGCCCCAAGACGCTATGCAGGTAGAAGTCAAATAATGTCGAGCTGATGCTGGTCTTCGTTTCCTCGTGAGATTCTTCAGCTGCAATTTTACCGACAACGGCCTCATCACGCTCTCTTTCAGCTTTGGAGCGTTGAAGCTTAAGCATTTCGATCTCCGCCTCTTGAGAGTCGTTTTTCTTCCGAAGCTCTGCAATATCAGCAATATAGCCCTCATTGATTCTTTTTCGCACTTCGAGCCTGTCTTCGGCGTCTCTTTGGCCGGCATGAGCATCTCCCACTTGTTTCTAAAGCACTTCTTCTTTTTGAGTGTAGGAACTAGAAGAAGTGGCGAGTTCTTCTTTAAGCTTCTCGACCTTCGCTTCAAGCTCTTCATTATAAGTAGTAATGCTCCTCATATCAATATCATGCTGCTCAAGAACCTTTTGCCATTCAGCTTTGTCATTTTCCATAGTAAGCATGGCCTCGAGATTCGCACGGTTTACCCTTTGAAGCTCGTCAACAAGCTTTTGCCAGTTCGACATTCTTTCAATATCAAGTCTGACGGCATCGAGATTTCGCAGCATGGTAGGCTTGTCAATAGGGACCAAGTCAAGATCGAACCGCACTCCTTTTAGGCACCAGTGTGGGAACCGGCTTTGCAGAGTAGCCGGGCCTGATCCAACTTGGAATTTAGGCCTGCTGATTATTGTCTGAATGTCTGTCTTCCCGAGAGCAGGAGAGCCAGAAGGAATGTCAAGTGAGACGGGGGCAGTGACCTTTTCAGGAGTTGTAGAAGCATGCTTCTCACCGTGGCGGGCATGCTTGCTTGGGTCCTCAACCATATGGCTTTTTCCCCGATCATCATGCGACTTTCTCTTGTGAGAGTCGTCACCTCTCTGGGAAGAATCATGGTGCTCCTCCCTTTCTTTTCTCTCATAACGCTCTTCTTGAGCCCTCCTCTCCCGAGCCTTCCGAGCGGCTCTCTCTTCGTCGGTTTCTCTGACGGGAAGGTAGCGCCTATAATCATATTGACTACGCCTCCTATATCGCTGAAAGTCGTCATAGTAAGGGCCACTGCGTCCCATCGGAGAACCTGAAATTTAAAAAAAAAAGACAAGTCTTAAAAGTCTTCAGAGAAAAGAAGTGTAACTTTAGATTCTTCAAAGTACAAAGAGTTAGATGCATGAAAGTGCCAAAAGATTCTAAGTGTGTGTGATGTGCAAACTACGCACATCAAACTACGAACCACTCTTTGATTGCGGAGTAATCGTAGGGGTAATAGTTAACGTCAACTCTTGGGTCGACGGAGCTTGTTGCAGAGAAGAAGTCGCTTCCACCACTGAAGAAGAAACCCTAGTAGCGACAGGATAGTCTTTAAAGAGCTCCTGTGAGGTGACAAAGAGGTCGCTCAACCCTTCGAAAGTGTCGTCCCCGCTATGCTTGACAGGGCTTGTTTTCCCGACTTCTGCACCAGACTTCTGTGAATGTCGGGGAGATCCCTGAGGCTCTTCTTCCTCAATGACTGGGGCAAGTGCGAATTTGCCAGACGACCCCGCAACATCGACAGTAGTAGAGCACTTCACTAGAGAAGCTTCGACGGCAGTTTCTTTTGGTATGGGTTCGTCAGTGGAAACTGGGGCATCTAATGCTTTAGGCGGGGAGTCTGGAACCTCATGGGGGTGTGTAGAGCGAGAAGCGTGCAAAAGTCCATACTGATGCAAAAATTCATCCCTCAACAAAAATTTTATACTTCTCTCTTCTGCGGCCACGGCACTCAATCTTTCAAAAATTTGCTTATGGCTTGGATCTCTAGAGGGGAGAGGAAGTGCTGAAAAGAGCAAAGAATGAAATTAGCAATTGGTAGTTCGGTTCTCGAAAAAGTTTGAAAATGGAGAAAATAGATACAGGTAATCTTACTTCCTACTCTCCAGATGGCATAAAACCTTGGGGGGCAACGAGCAAAGAAAAACTGGTTCAAAAATCCATGAACACTTTCGGTAAGATCAGAAATAAGCTTGCGGTTTCTATCACTTCTCACAATAATAAGGGAAGGATGGTCTTTACTCTTTGCAAACGAGCATAAGTAGCCAATTTCTTCAAAACTTGGCAAGCGATCAAAAGTTCTCCTAAACAAAACACACAACCCCATCAAGATGGCGTAGCCATTAGGATGAAGTAGGAATGGAGAGATTGTCAACCGAAGGAGAAGGGTTCGAAGGAAGTCGTTAAAAGGAGGAATCGCCCCGCTTAGGCACATTTGACGATTGACTGCGACGAAACCGGGGGGAGGACTGTCGGCAGTATCATTTGGCCCGGGGAGTAGGTCATCGTTTTCAGCAAAACCAAATTGAGTACGTAGCTGAATAAACGCTCTCAGAGTTAGGATAGTCGAAGTTCTCTCTGGAGGATTCTCTATGGGAACAGCTGTCTGAAAGATCTCTACCGCTTGAGCTACCGCTTCTTCTTCTTGGTGGGAAGTCATTCTACACAAACAACTGGATATTCGAACATGAAGGCGCACGTTTCCTAAAATGTGTGGAGTGTTGTGTAAAATCAATCAAGCAATAAGAAAATATATCTGGAATAAAAACTAGCAAGTATTTGTCAGTTATAAAGTCCAGGGTTCGTTGTTTTAATATGCAAGTGTAATGTTGATGCAAACAAATCAGTTCAAGTTAGCGATGCTTTGCATTAATACTTCACTTTAGTTGATTGGTTCACAACATTTCATACAGTGTATTTAAGTTGATTACTCTATGTCGACTAAACTGTCATTTGATGTGGGCAGTCAATGGCAGTATATTCGCCTTGGTTTTCTGTGATTGTTGTTTTCAGTAGGTTGTTAGCCTATAAGTTAATGTGGTCTGTGAAATAAAGCAACAAAGTTAAAAAAATCCAGGATTTAAGCAGTTCAGTCCAGTAAATTAAGTTAAGAATTCAAATTGGAATTATGCTTTTAAGTGATAATTCGAATTGGGCATCCAAGTGTTAACTCGGCCGCGACCCAAGGAATCTTTCACGAGTTAAGATTAAGTTTCTGATTCTTTAAATCGGTAGTTCTTTAAGTCGTAAGGAGTAGTAAGGAGAAAGGATCCGGTTCAAAAAAGTGGTGCAGGATTCTCCAAGTGTTAGTTCGGCCATGATTTAAGGGTTAGGTCGGCAGATTTCTCCAAGTGTTAGTTCGGCCACGGTTTAAGGGTTAGGTCGGCAAATTTCTCCAAGTGTTAGTTCGGCCACGGTTCAAGGGTTAGGTTGGCGAATTTCCCCAAGTGCTGGTTCGGCCACGATCTAAGGATTAGATCGTATTAAATTAGGTCGGCCAAAAGTTAGGTTACCCAAACCACTGGGTCGCTTCCAAACCAATGTCTCACCCCACTCAACCCGTTAACCCGATAGCCACTCCCTCAACCAAAAAACCTCATGTCATTTATGCTATTTCATGCTATCGGATCATCCATTTAACCAGATTAAAACCCCCATGAATTCAACACCCCACAATCCTAACGTAAATCAGGATTGATTAGCCCGAAGCAGTGACCCATCGGCATCGTTCCCTCAACCGTTTGAATCCGAATTGAGCCATCTCAGGATCATCAACTATCGGTATGATAAGATTCGTGATGAAGCACTGCGCGAGGAGGTGGGTGAAGTTTGAATGGGATTCAAGAATCAATGACAGTAGGGGATCGAGAAGGAAGCATGTTTACTTACGTGATGAATAACAAAGATTATCGGTGATTGTATGGAATGAAATCGCCTTTTGGAGCTTGGGAAAGTTTTTAATGGCAGAATCAAGAGAGTAGGTAATGAGAAAGAAGAAGAAGATGTGACTTATACCTTGCAGTGGAGGGATCTGAAGCGGCACGAATGATCTAACTGTTAGGTCGTGTACGACCTACCAACTTAGAGAGGGGACGGGTTAGAGGATATCGAAGCACACGACCTAACCATTAGGCGTGTACTTCGAGGGGCAAGTGTTAACTCTATCTCGGCCATGACTCAGATATCGACTTGAGGCTTAACGGCTACCGACCTAACATGGGTACCGGCCTAATGCCTTAGGGGATGCCGACTTAACAAGATGCCGACCTAAGAAAGCTACCGACCTAACACGGGTACCGGCCTAATGCCTTAGGGGATGTCGACTTTACAGGAATGCCGACCTAAGATTTGAGGGGGTACCGATCTAAGGCTTAGGTGGGTTACCGATCTAACATGGATGCTGGCCTAAGGTAGATGCCGATCTAACTGCCCAAGGAAGTTGCCGTCCTAAGTGCTCAAGACAGGGACAAGATCGCGAACTGCACTTGAGTCGCTACCGACTTACGACCTATGTTAAGTCGTTCACGACCCAAGCAAAGGAAGACTAGTTCAATGCAGCTACTTGGCACAGTAGCCTCTTAACTCATACACGGTTCAGGACTTACCAGTTAAGCCTTGACTTACGACTTGCCAGTTAACTCGTTCATGACTCATGACCTAGCTTGAATCGTCCACGACCTAAAGCAGCTAAATATAAGCCTGATGCCGTATTACTTAAGGAAGGTTGTGTTAACTCGGGGGCGACCTGGGACTTATACAAGTGAACCTTTGTGAAACCATGGGGTTTGGCCAGATAAGTCGGCCACGACCTGCCTTAGGTCGGTCACGACTTACGACCCAAGGGGGGAATTTTCCTATAAATACCACCCTAGCTCAAACATGAAGGGGACTTTTGGCTGATCTCTTTAAGCACCGATACTCTGTTGAATTCTCGACTCACTCAACACTTCAAATACAAAAGGCATCTCAACTAACTTCAAGAAGAAATCCAATGCAATCAACATGGATTCAAAGAATTCTTCTGCATCAAAGTTCTAGTTGTTTGTCTCATCAGAATTGTAAATGAAGATTGTTGTAAAGTTGTAATTGATTCAATAATAAAGAAGATTAAAGTGGACGTAGGCTTACCTAAAGCCGAACCACTATAAAAGTTGTTGTCTTTTCTGCTTTCTTTGTGAACTTTCTATTTGTTTTAGTTCCCGTGTTAGCGGGTGGTGCTTTCACTCAAACTCAATCTACACCGGGGTGTTAGCTTTCGATTTTAAGCGTTAACAATTAGTATAGTATAATTTTAATATTTTGAAATTGGGAATTGTGATTTATTTTTGATTTAAGCTTTCCAAAATATTTATTAAAATAACTAAATGATTTTAAATATAAGATAAATGTTTTATTGGTTTAAAATTCATTTTAACTTAAGTTTGTATATTAAAATAAGTTACAAAAATGTTTGTGTTATTCTTTTTAAAATATTGATTTATAAAATGTGATTTGTAAATTAAATATGATATTTAAAATACAATATAAAATATGAAACATGTATTCATTTAAGTTGCAACTTCTTTTATAAATTTATTTTAATTGTTTAAAAGTATCTTGGTCAAATGATTTATTTGTATATTATTTTATTTATAAGAACACTTTGATTTATTCTTTAGAAATTAATTATATACATAACTAAGTATAAGAAACTAATCAATTTAATTTAAACATTCATTAACTTTAATTAAAATAACAAATCATTTAAAATGACATGTGTATGTAATTTAGGACATGAGTTAACATGTGTTAAGTGTTTCAGCAAGCTATTTACAAGTGTTAATAGCTTGAGCCATGTGTCAAATTTTAGTTTTAATTTTTCTTTAATTTTAATTTAAATCAAAAATACTGTTATATAACTTGCATCTTTTCATTTCGTTTTCTTTTCTTCATTTTTGTTAACTCTGTTTTGAAAATGACCTAAGAGATAAGCCGACCTAAAGACCTAAAAGGCGGAACGACCTAGAAGGTGGAACGACCTAAGAGGTGGAACGATGGAACGACCTGATCAGTTAAAGGGCCTTGCGACCTGAAGAGTTCAGTGACCTAAAGGAGTCCACGGCCTAGCAACTTAGCCGCGTGTTCGACCCAACTTCTTAACGACCTAGCGAGCTATACAAAGCCGAGCTAAGCTGTAACTCGGGTAAACGACCTACGACCTATGCTAAGTCGCGTTCGACCCATTAACCCTCTCAGAGAGGCCGAGTACAACCAGAATAGGCCATAGCTCGTATGCCTTAGGTCGTGACTTCCGATCTACGACCTAAGTGAATCCACGGCTTAACGACCTAACGAGTTAAGCGACATAACAAGTTAACGACTTAGCCTAGGTCGCTGCATTGGATGTCTCAGTGTTGTAAGTTCGCCAACTACTCCCCTAGGTCGTTCGCGACCTACTACTTCATTCGAAAGAGATCAAGTGTGTTCTAGTTAAGCCGTAAAGCTTATGTCGCTACCACTAGGTCGCCCTACGACCTACGACCTATCTTAGGTCGCCAACAACCTATAACCAGCGACCTAACTCCGAACTCTCCTATAAATACGACACTAGCTCCAACTTGAAGGGGACTTTTGATGATTCTCCGGAGCATCAACACTCTGCCATTTTCTCAACTTAAATAGCACTTCAAGCACCTTAAACACCAAGGACACTATGACAAATTTCAAGAGAGAATCTCCATCATTCAATATGAACTCAAAAGATTATTCTACATTAGATTTTGAGCTACTGGTCTAAAGTGTGTTGTAATTGAAGAAAGTTGTATAAGTTGTACTTAAGTCAGCAATAAAGAGAATTAAAGTAGACGTAGGCTTGACCATATGCCGAACCACTATAAAAACTGCTTCCTTCACTGCTTTCCTTAATTTTCTACATATCTCTAATTCCCGTATTGACGGGTGGTACTTTCACATTTACTCTACGTACACCGGGGCGTTAGCGTCTAATTTTTACGTTAACGTTGTTGGTGCTTTCACTGAGAACCGAACTCAGGATACCTTCATCATTGCTTCACAAAAGTTTGTCGAAAAAGTCTCTTTCAAAACCAGAAGTCTATCGGAAATAATGGCTCCTAGAAGAAAGCGTGGATAAACAAGACCTAGTAATGTCCATGAAAATACTGCCACTTCCCCTTCATCAAGTCAAGCAGCACCAAGCGTCGGAATTACACGAGCAGAGTTAGATGCTGCAGTATCTGGATTATACCAACAGATGGAAACTAAGAATGCTTTAATGCTTGAGAGGATAAATGCATTGCTTGGAGCAAACCGTCAACCGGTGAATAACGAAGAAAACCTTGCAGATGATGTTCATGATCCTGAAGAGAGGAATATTCCTCAAAGAGTAGCCAGCCCCGTCAAAGAAACACCTCCTCAACCTGGAGGATCGAGACCACGGCCAACTCTCCGCGAACGTTTGTCCCGACAAACTTTCGAGAAAATGGCTGAAGTTTGTCCTGCAGATCCTTTAAATGATGAGGAATATCTTTCGGGCATGGCGTGACAAATTATGAAAGAAAGTATGCAGAGAGATGAAGATGAGAAGGAATGGGGATTCGCTTCGAGCAAAACTCCGTTCACTGATAAGATTCTAAAGGCAGAATTCCCAAGGATGTTTGTTCCTCCGACCATCCCGGCTTATAAGGGAACAAGTGACCCCAATCAAATCCTATATAAGTATGATTGGCACATGACTGGTGCTAGAGCGTCTGATGAGATCAAATGCCGGTACTTTCCTGTATACTTGGAAGGAGTGGCTCTGCTCTGGTTCACAAAACTTCCGGTCCGATCCATAGATCAGTTTGCTGATTTGACTCCGAAGTTTATGGAGCGATTCAGGATGTATGCTTCAAAAGCAAAGGATATTATGTCGCTATCAATCCTGGAACAGAACCCTGGGGAATCTATCAGGTCTTTCTTGAACCGCTTCAACATAGCTTTGGCTGAAGTGGATAACGCGGAGCCACGGATGGTCTTGACATACCTGATGAGGGTAATCGATAAATCAAGCGAATTTGGGAAGTGGCTGAAGATGAAAGAACCGAATTCACTTGAGAAATTCCATAAGAAAGCTAATGAATTCATGCGCTTGGAAAGCCTTCGGGCAACAGTTAAGGTGGCATTAATAGAGGCTAAGAATAACACTACTGCTCCTGTCAAAAGAGAATCTGAAAGTCAGAAAAGGGAGAACAATGGTGGGAAGAAACAGAAAGATATGAAGAAACCTCACTTCTTAAAATCTGCAAATTTCACTCCTTTAACTAACACCCCGGAGAATATCTTCTTTGCAACCAAAGATGCGGTAGAATATCCTCAACCGCCCGAGATGAGAGTTAGCAAAAAGGCTTATCAAAGTGGAAGATTTTGTCGGTTTCATAATCAACCCGGTCATGATACCAACGAATGTCGGCATATGAAAAATTTAATTGAAGAACTGTTGAGAGAGAACAAGTTGCAGCAAAACGTTAAAAGAAGTAGAAATGACCTGACTTTGTCTACTAAGGGTCAGCAACTTCCTGCTCATCCATCTGGCTTGGGTGAGAGGAACACTGTTCGTGAATCAGAAAGGCCAGTTATTAATGTGATTACAGGAGGGCCACAGCCAGAAGGCAGAAGCTGGGGCGAGATGGAAAGATATGCCCATGCCTTGAAACATGCACCAACAGAAGAAAGCGTTTTTTTGCTAGAAGAGGCTGCACCTTTGTAGCAGCAGAAAACTTTTAATGATGATATTGTTTTCAGAGCCAGGGACTCCATGGGCACTGAAGCTTCGACCATGGATCCCTTGATCATCTCTGCAGGCATTGGGCCGGCTATTGTGAGAAGAGTGCTTGTAGATTGCTGTGCTTCTTGCAATATTCTCTTTAAAAAGACGTTCGACCAAATGAAAATTCCAATGGCTGATGTTCAAGCCTCATCTCAGAAGATTGTTGGGTTCACTGGGGAACTGAAACAGCCCATTGGAACTATCGACTTGTTCGTCGAGCTTGGAGAGGGGCAGAAAAAGGTAGTTCAAAAACAAACTTTTGTAATTATTGATGAATTTTCTGCCTACAACGCCTTTCTGGGCCGACTAACCCTTGCGGCTTTTAAGGCAATTCTCGCCCCATGGTGCCTTACTATGAAATTTTCCACAGATAATGGTGTTGGAGTTATTAAATGGGATCAGAATGCTGGGCGAGAATGTTATATGATAGAGCTGCGAGAAGTAAGGAAGAGAGAGATGGGAAAAGATGCGGCATCCCCAGTCCGCATCAAAGAACCAACCTTGCAGCAATTACAGGGTGGACCCTGCACTGGCGAGCATAGCGGGGTGCGAAGAGTAACGGATCCCAGAAAAGCTAGTGCGGGGGAAAATAGGGTGGTGCCAGTTGAAGTAACGGTGCCAGTACCTATTGACCCGAGAGATCCGAACAAAGTGGTGAATGTGGGTTCACAGCTTAGTGTGACAGTTCAAAATTCCTTAATATCATTCTTGAAGGCAAATCTGGACGTATTTGCTTGGACTCATGCTGATATGTGCAGAATATCCCCAGAAATTGCAGTACATACTCTGAATAATGATCCAATGTTTACACCGGTAAAACAGAAAAGAAGAACCCAGGGTCCTGAAAGGTCAGCAACGTTGAAGGAAGAGGTAGACCGGCTTATGGAGAATGGTTTCATCAGGAGTCTACTTAGCCGAATTGGGTTTCAAATTCAGTACTGGTTAAGAAAGCTAATGGGAAATGGAGAGTTTGCATTGACTTCTCAGATTTAAACAAAGCCTGCCCCAAAGACTGCTTCCCGTTACCCAGAATAGATCAGTTGGTAGATGGAACAGCGGGACACGAATTGTTATCTTTCATGGATGCTTACTCCGGATACAAACAGATTATGATGCATGAGCCAGATCAGGAGGACACAAGCTTCATCACCGATGTTGGTCTCTACTGCTATAAATCATGCCCTTCGGACTTAAGAATGCATGGGCAACTTACCAAAGACTCGTCAATGCTATGTTTAAACCGCGGATTGGAAAAAATATGGAAGTTTATGTTAACGATATGTTAGTGAAATCAAAGAAAGCAGTAGACCATATGGATCACTTGGCGGAGATGTTTGCAATCTCCGGAAGTACGGAATGAAGCTTAATCCTTTGAAATGTTCGTTTGGGGTGGAGTCCGGAAAGTTCTTGGGTTTCATTGTGAGTGCTAGGGGCTTTGAAGCTAATCCGGCTCAAATCGCTGCCTTAAGAGAAGTCAAAGACCCTAGGACAAAGAAGGAACTACAGAGTCTCAATGGGAAAGTCGCTGCTCTGAGTCGATTCTTTTCCAAAGCTACTGATAAATGCATTCCGTTCTTTGATGCATTGAAGAAAGGAAGGACGAATTTTGATTGGACTCCTGAATGCCAGAAAGCTTTCGATGAGTTGATCCGTCATATGGAAACGCCTCCAATACTTTCCAAGCCGGACAATGGTGAAGATCTTTTTGTATATTTGGCAATCTCGTCTCATGCTCTCAGTGCAGCGTTGGTACGGGAAGACGCAAAATTTCAGCGTCCGGTTTATTATATTAGCAAAAGATTCACTGGGGCAGAGATGAATTATTCGAAGTTGGAAAAGCTCGCCTACTGTCTACTGATTGCATCAAGAAAATTGAGGCCGTATTTTCAAGCTCATCCAATCAAAGTCCTCACTGATCAGCCTCTGAAGAAAGTCCTCTTTCACCCTGAGACTACGGGTCGCCTTTTGAAGTGGAATATTGAACTCAGCCAATATGACATCACTTATAATCCCCGGAGAGCAATCAATGGACAAGCTTTGGCAGATTTCATCGCAAAATGTACAGACAAAGGTGATAGTGAGGAAGTAGTGACTAATAATCCCCCAATTCGATGGATAATGTATGTTGATGGCGCAAGAAACGATTACTGTTCCGAAACTGGGGTTGTGCTTGAAACCCTTGAAGAGCGGTCATTGTGCTATGCTTTAAGATTGGAATTCCCTTCGACAAACAATGAAGAAGAGTATGAAGCTCTTATTGCCGGTTTGAGAATTGCTAAAGAATTGAATGTCAAAGTGTTGCGAATTTTCAGTGATTCACAGCTTATTGTATGTCAAGTCAAGAAAGAGTTTCAAACTAAAGGAGGAAATCTGCCCGCTTACTTGTCAAGATCCTGGGAGCTTCTCGATGACCTTGACCATTATACAATAAATCATATACCCCAGGAAGAAAACATGAAGGCAGATTCCCTCGCAAAGTATGCAAGCACTGGTGAAGCTTAATTGATGGGATTAGTTCCTATGGAAGTCCTGTCAGCTCCAAGCATTGATGAGATGGATATTGACTGGATCATGACTATATCACAGGAGCGAGAATCATGGATGACTCCGATAATGGAATATCTGCTCAACGGTTCTCTACCAGAAAAATCAAAAGAACGGCAGAAGTTGTTAAGAAAAGCCTCAAGATACATAATTCAAGATGGCTGATTGTACAGGCAGGGATTCTCAATGCCATTACTCCGATGTGTGACCAAGGAAGAAGCTGAGACAATTCTAACTGAAGTACACAGAGGAGAGTGTGGGGATCATTCAGGTGGTCAAACTCTAGCAATGAAAATTCTCCGTAATGGGTATTTCTGGCCAGATATTAATCGTGATGCTGCAAGTTATGCCCGAAAATGTGACCGATGCCAGAGATTTGTAAGATCCCAAGAGCACCTTCCATTGAGATAACACAGATGGTCAGTCCGTGGCCATTTGCTATTTGGGGAACAGATCTCATTGGGCCTTTGCCAACTGCCAAATCCAGAATCAGATATGCTATTGTTGCTGTTGATTATTTTACTAAATGGGCTGAATCTGAACCATTAGCTACTATTACCTCTAAGAAGATGATAAACTTTGTAACTAAGAATATCATTTGCAGGTATGGTGTGCCTCAAAAGATAATCATAGACAATGGAACCCAATTCGAAAGTGAAGAGTTCCAAGATTTTTGCAAGAAATTCAAGATCCAGAAAAGCTTCTCAGCAGTGGCTCATCCGCAGGCAAACGGGCAAGTGGAAGCAGTAAACAAAATTATCAAATCAACCATCAAAAAACAGCTGGAAAAAGCGAAAGGTGGATGGGTTAATAAGCTTCCACTAGCACCATGGGCATATAGAACTACACATAAAACTGCGATAGGGCACACTCCATTTTCAATGGCATATGGATCAGAGGCAATGATTCCGGTAGAAATAGAAGTCCCTTCACATAGAAGAATTAATTTCAACCAAGCGAAAAATGAAGAGTTGCAACTTGAAGCACTTGACTTCCTTGATGAAAGAAGGGAAGAGGCTCAGCTCATAATTATATCCCATCAATAAAGAATTGCCAGGCACTTCAATTCCAAAGTTCGCCAACGCAGCTTTGAGTTTGGAGATCTAGTCTTGAAAAGGGTCAAGACAGCAACAGGAGTGTTTGCGCCAAACTGGGAAGGGCCGTATGTCATAGGCAAAAAACTTCTTGATGGCACTTTCAAACTAACAACTGTCGAAGGAGATCCAATTCCAAGAGCTTGGAACAACAATCACTTGCGCCCATATTTTACTTAAAGGCTTTAATGAAATATTGTAAAAGAATGATGAATGTATGATTCTTGTATTGAAAGCCATTGTAAAGCCAGTGCAAGTCAATAATGAGAACTATAAAGTGGATGTAGGCCTAGTTCTTGGCCGAACCACTATAAATCTTGTGTTCTTTACTATTATAAACTGTTTGTTTTATTTCGATATATAAAGTTCGTCAACTGTATTGCTAAAATGTCGATTTAACAGTGCAGGCCATTAAAACAAAGCTTACCCTTCATAAGACCAAGCGATCCCAGACATTACTCAACAAATGAATATCTAGCCGCAAAACTTCCAGATTCGAATCCTATATAAGAAGTGCTTCAAGCAAACAGTTAGTGGTTCTGCCGGAAGTAGACCCTTCCTAACTAATTGTGATCGTTTGTGCAAACAAACGTTCGATTAATTAGCCTATGTCTACCCCCGCGAACTCATTTAACAAGGAAGTACACTTATTTGGATAGAATAAGCTACTTGCAAAAGAAAGGAATGTGAGCTTGGAAATGATAATAGAAAACCGCTGATATGAGCAAATGGGGAAAAGACATGGGTGAGCAGGCACCAAACAACAAAAGACCCCTACGGAGGCACAAGCCCTCCTCGGAGGCACAACTCTTCGGTGGATAAAGACCTCTAATGGGCTTCCCCAGAAAAAGAGATCTCTTTCTCGATAGAAAGTTGTGGAATGATCGGTGGTACAGAACACTCGTGTCCGCCCCGTGAATCCATCCAACCGAGAGAAGGAGACTCCAAACTTCCAGGCAAAAGCCCTACTCAGAGGCACGCATACCACCGAGATCTGAAATAAAACTTCACAAGTGCTGGAATGTGAAAATCCCTCTTCGGAGGCACAACTCTTCGGAGGACAAAGAACTCTAATGGGCTTCGCCAGAAAAAGAGGGCTCTTTCTCGATAGAAAGTTATGGACTGATCGGTGGCACCGGACACTCATTAATTTGTGTCCGCCCCGTGAATCCATCAAACCGGGAGAAGGAAAATCCAAACTTCCAGGCAAAAGCACTACTCAGAGGCACACATTTCACCGTGATCTGAAATAAAACTTCACACAAGTCGAAATGTGAAAAGCCCTCTTCGGAGGCCCGCTTCCCAACAAAGAGGGAAAAGATAAAAGCCTCTTCCCAGAGGCAGGAACAAAAAAGCCCTCTTCCCAGAGGCATAATCAAACAAAAAGCCCTCTTCCCAGAAGCATGATCAAACAAAAAGCCCTCTTCCCAGAGGCACAATCAAACAAAAGCCCTCTTCGGAGGCACAAGCAGGTCGAAGGCCTTTTTTAAAGACCCGCTTTACCACGAAGGAAAATTCACTTGCCAAGATAAAAGTGACTTTCTCCGAAAGTGAAGTGTAAATACTTCGCAACAAAAAGAAAAGAGAGAAAACTTCTCCAATATGAGGCACATTTTACTAAATCAGAAAAATATTTTCTTAAAACTGAAATATTATCTTATAAAGTACAGATGCAAACCTCCTTCAAATGGAAAAGTTGTTCTCTAAAGAAAGAACACAAGTCTTCTCGAAACAGAAGAGTTGTTCTTCAAAATTCTGCCAATGCGAAAGAGTTTGCAATAAACCATGGTATGGGGGCAATATAATATAGTCACAAAACTTAAAAAAATGCTCAAGCAACATACCATAGGTTTACTGCAACATCACATAGAGAAAATAAAGAAACTTGAATATACAAAAAAAAAAGAATAAATGCATTCTCAAATACAGATAGGAGTTTGTACAAGTAAAAGAATCATTTCACTCCATACTATAAAAAAAATTTTATACATGCGCAGGTTTCAAAAGAAAAGAAGGCGGGGACTGGTACCCGCACAATCTCTAGTGAACGCAAGCTTATATACAAGAAAAAAGCAAAAAGCGAGATAAAAAGCACAGGACCAAAGCCATCATTTCTTCTTCCTTCCACCTTTTGAGCCTGCGCCTGGCCGGATGGCTAACTTCTTGGGCCGGCTTGTAAGAGTAGGGGAAGAAGGAGAAAGGGGAACAATTGGACTTTCTTCTGCTTTTTCCTCACCGGCCAAAGCTTCCTTCTTCTTCTTTGAGACTCCACCTTTCCCCCTCTTAATAAGACCCGCTTCCGGGAGTGAAAAGTGTGGTTAACGGTGTATCGTCAGAACCAGTTGGTTCTAGAGTCTTTTCACCCTCTTCAGGTTCTTCTCCCCTATGTTCTTGTGAAGCAATGGGATCGTCCAAGTCTTGGAGAGCTTCTATTTTCTCCTCTTGTGATCCCAGTTGAGAGGCAGAAGGAGGAGTGACCTGAAGAGACGGAGGAGGAATAACTGGGGGAGGGAAAGTCTGAACAATACTTGGTTCTATTTCTACAGGACAAGAAAAGTTAAAGTCAGTATTCCTCATAAAAAGACGGGATAATTGCTCATCGACACTTAAGAAATAAGCAAGAAGCTCATTGAACTCTGTCGAAGCGAACAAGCAGCCCGCTTGAGTGAGATAAAAATTATGGTTACCTGGAGAAGTAGACTTCACTATGTCAATTTCAAAGTCCTACGCTTCGGCGCTTCCTTCAGCCTCATCTTCAGTGTAGGCGGTGGTGCTTCGGTGACAGCTTTAGTAGAAGGCGGAGAATGGGAACCGGAACCAACAATGTCGATATCAGCCGAAACCGAAGGTTGAATTGGGTCGGTTAAAGTTGCCTTCCCTACATGTTCTCCTTCTCCCATTCCGGCTCTCTCTTTGGCAAGTTGCTCCTTTCCCCTGGCAAGAGCAGCGCGAGCATCATCATCAAGATAGTTTTGCCCCTAAATCCGCCTCAGCATAGCCAGCACTGCCAAGCATGTCAAGTATGGCCTCCCACACTTCGGCCAGAGTCATTTCATATTTGGGGCCTAGAAAGAGAGACTACCACGCCCCAGGACGCTATGCAAGTAGAAGTCAAACAATGTTGAGCTGATATTGGCCTTCGTTGCCTCATGTGACTCTTCAGCTGCAATTTTGCCCGTAACATCCTCATCACGCTCTTTTTCATCTTTAGAGAGTTGAAGTTTTAGCATTTCGATCTCCACGTCCTGGGAGCTAGTCTTCTTTCGCAGCTCCGCGATGTCAGCAATATGGCCCTCATTAATTTTTTTTTGCTCATCAAGCCTATCTTCGGCATCTCTTTGAGCGGCATGAGCATCTCGCACTTGTTGTTGAAGCACTTGCTCCCTTTGCGAATAGGAAGTGGAGGAAGTGGCAAGCTCTTCTTTAAGTTTTTCAACTTCCGCTTCGTGCTTTTCGTTATAAGTAGCATTGCTTCTTATTTCCGCATCATGTTGCTCAAGAATCTTCTGCCACTCAGATTTGTCGTTTTCCATTGTTAACATGGCTTCAAGATTCGCGTGATTTACCCTCTGGAGCTCATCGACAAGCTTTTGCCAACCTGACATTCTTTCGATATCAAGTTTGACAGCATCAAGGTTGCGCAGCATAACCTGCTTATCGATCAGGACTAGGTCAAGATCAAAGCGCACTCCTTTCAGGCACCAGTTCGAGAATCGACTCTGAAGAGTAGCTGGGCCTGGACCAACTTGATATGGGGGCCTTCTAATGATTGTTTTAATATCGGTACATGCCAGGGCAAGAGATTGAGGTAGTACAGGAGCAGCAGGTTGTTCGAAAATCTCGGATGCTGGTTTTTCGCCATGTTTGGCTCTTTTACTCACGTCTTTGGCAACTTGACTTTTCCCCTTGTCGTCACGGGACTTCCGTTTATGAGAATCATCTTCCCTCTGGGAAGAATCATGTCGCTCGTCCAGTCTTTCATGGCGTTCTTCGTAGGCACGTCTTTCACGAGCTTTTTATGCGGGTCTTTCTTCGTCAGTCTCCCTATAAGAAGGAAGATATCTCTTGGGATGAAAAGAGTCGCGTCTCCCGTTGCTCTGAAAGTCGTCGTAATAAGAGCGTCGCCCCATTGAAAGACCTGAAAATGGAAAAGAGGCAAAGCTTGAGAATCTTTGAAGTAAAGTGCATAAGAATGCTAAAAATCCTAAGTGTGTGTAACGTGCAAACTGCGCGCGTCAAACTACGAACCACTCCTCGGTTGCGGGAAATGATGGGTTTTATAGCTAACGTCAACTCTTGAGCTGACAGAGTCTGTAATAAAGTGGATGTTGCTTCAACTGCTGAAGAGGTAACTCTAGCAGAAACAGGGTCGTCTTTAAAAATCTCCTGTGAAATGATCATCAGATCGCTCAACCCTTCAAAAATGTCATCCCCACTCTGCTTGGCAGGACTCGCTCTCTAGGTTCCCTCATCACCGGATTTCCCTGAATGATGAAAAGGCTCTTCCTCATCGATGGTCGGGGCAAGTGTAAGTTTGTCAGATGGCCCCGCAATATCAGTAAAAGTAGAGCACTTCATCAGTAAAGCCTCAGAAGTAGGTTCCTTCAGTATAGGTTCCTCAGCAGAAACTGGGGCATCTGGCAATTTGGCCGGAGAATCGGGAACTTCGTGAGGTTGAGTAGAGCGAGAAGGGTGCAAAAGCCCATATTGGTGCAAAAGTTCATCTCTCAGCAAAAACTTAATACTTCTTTCTTCGACCGGCACGGTACTTAATCTATCAAAAGTCGCTTTGTGACTAGGATTTCTAAGGGGAGGAGGTATTGCTATAAAAGGAAAGAATGAAGTTAGCACTTAACAATTCGAATCTTGAAAAGCTGAAACGGAAAAACGGGGATGAGCAATCTTAATTCCTTTTCTCCAGATGGCATAAAATCCTAGAGGACAGCGGACAAAGAAGAATTGATTCAGAAAGCCGTGAGCACTTTCGGAAAGATCAGTAATAAGTTTACGATTTCTGGCACTTCTCCCGAGTATAAAGGAGGGGTGGTCTTTATTCTTTGCAAATGAGCATAAGTAGCAAATTTCTTCGAAGCTCGGAAGACGGTTAAGTGCCCTCCTGAATAAAACACACAATCCCATCAAGATGGCGTAGCCATTGGGATGCAGTTGAAAGGGAGAGATGGTTAGCCGGAAAAGGAGTTGATGAAGGAATACATTGAAAGGAGTAAAGGCACCACAAAGGCACATCTGACGGTTGACGGCGATGAAACCAAGAGGTGGCCTGTCGGCAGTATCATTTGGGCCAGGAAATCTAGCATCCTCTTCGGCAATCCCAAATTGAATACGTAGTTGATTGAATGTCCACTGACTCAAGTTAGTTGGACTTCTCTCCGGAGGATAGACCAACGGGTCAGCTATCGGGAAGACTCCTTCGGATTGCTCAATTATCTCTTCTTGAGAAGACATTCTACACAAGGAACTGGATATTCAAATGTGAAGGTGCACGTTTCCTAAATGTGTGAAGTGTTGTGTAAAACTAACAAAGTGATAAGTAAATACAACTGAAATTAAACTAATAAACATATGTCAATTGTAAAATTTCAAGACTTGTCGCTTTAAGTCAAAATACAAGTGCAGTATTGGTGCAAACAAATCGGCTTTAGTTGATTAACATTGCTTTAATACTCCACTTGAATTTATTGATTCAAGGCATTTCATATAGTTTCTTTAAGTTGATCATCTTTTACCGACTAATATGTCATTTGATGTGGGCTGTCAATGGTAGTATATTCATCCCATTTTTCTGCAAGTGTTGTGTTTAACAGGTTGTTAGCATTGAAGTTAATGAAGTCTATAAAGAAGCACAATTTATCCAAACATCTCGTTCTAGCAGTTCAAAGTTGAAATACAATCAGGTTCTGTCGAATTTTGCAAATTTTCAAGTTCTGTTCATCTCATGAGTCGCTCAAACGACCTAGCATAAGTCGGGCCTCCATTAAGTCGCTCAAACGACCTAGCGTAGGTCGGGCTACCCCTAAGTCGTCCTGTTTGGAAATAATATGCTATTCTGGCAAAGTTAAGTCGTGCAAATCGGTTAGGTCGCAAGAATTTTTAGTTCGGTCAATTCGTACGTCGTGCAAATCATTTAGGTCGCAAGGGTTTTGAGTCGTTTAGAATTCCCAGGTCGCTTCTGGTCTGACTCAGCCATTTCAAGTTATCTCCAATTAATAACCCACTACCTCCTCTCCAATCAATAACCCGCTATATCATCAGCTTACAACCCGATAACCCATTATCATCCAAGCAACAAAATAAATTATTCTCTTAGCAAAACCCATAAATTATCCAAACCATCACAAATCCAACGCGCTACTGATCGCAATAACAGCGTAGTCAATTGCGATCAAAAACCAATTATAGCATGGCTCGAAAGTGGAACACGGTGTATGGATATTAAACCGGGGCAGAAGGCAAAAATTTGTGGTTCAACTGTAATTGAGAGTTGAGTAAAGGATCGAATTCACTTACACGATGTAAAAGTAAGGATGAATCAACAACTCAATTGGAACAGATTCGCCTTTGGAAACTTGGAAGGTTGCTAATGGAGGAAAAGGGTTATCGAAGCAGTTAAGTGAAGGGAAAGAGACGAGCTAGCAGCTATATACGGCAGAGGCAGATGGGTGCATGAGTTAAGTCGTCTCTTAGGTCGCTCACGACCTAGCAGGATTAAATCGAAGCACACGACCTACGACCTAGGTGAGTGCTTCGAGGGGCAAGTGTTAACTCCATTTTGAAAACGACCTAAGAGATAAGCCGACCTAACAACCTAAGAGATAAGGCGACCTAACGACCTAAGAGATAAGCCGACCTAACGACCTAAAAGGCGGAACGACCTAAAAGGTGGAACGACCAAAGAGGTGGAACGACCTAAGAGGTGGAACGGTGGAACGACCTGATCACTTAAAGGGCCTTGCGACCTGAAGAGTTCAGCGACCTAAAGGAGTCCACGACCTAGCGACTTAGCCACGTGTTCGACCCAACTACTTAACGACCTAGCAAGCTATACAAAGCCGAGCTAAGCTGTAACTCGGGTAAACGACCTACGACCTATGCGAAGTCACGTTCGACCCATTAACCCGCTTAGAGAGGCTGAGTACAACCATAATAGGCCGTAGCTTGTATGGCTTAGGTCGTGACTTCCGACCTACGACCTAAGTGAATCCACAGCTTAACGACCTAACGAGTTAAGCGACATAACAAGTTAACGACTTAGCCTAGGTCGCTGCATTGGATGTCTCAGCGTTGTAAGGTCGCCAACTACTCCCCTAGGTCGTTCACGACCAACTACTTCATTCGGAAGAGATCAAGTGTGTTCTGGTTAAGCCGTAAAGCTTAGGTCGCTACCACTAGGTCGCCCCACGACCTACGACCTATCTTAGGTCGCCACCGAATTATAACCAACGAACCTAACTCCGAACTCTCCTATAAATACGGCACTACCTCCAACTTGAAGGGGACTTTTGATGATTCTCCAGAGCATCAACACTCTACCATTTTCTTAACTTAAACAGCACTTCAAGCACCTTAAACACCAAGAACACTACGACAAATTTCAAGAGAGAATCTCCATCATTCAATATGAACTCAAAAGATTATTCTACATCATATTTTGAGCTACTGGTCTAAAGTGTGTTGTAATTGAAGAAAGTTGTACTTAAGTCATCAATAAAGAGAATTAAAGTGGACGTAGGCTTGACTATAAGCCGAACCACTATAAAAACTGCTTCCTTCACTTCTTTCCTGTAATTTTCTGCTTATCTCTAATTCCCGTATAGACGGGTGGTGCTTTCACATTTACTCTACATACACCGGGGCGTTAGCGTCTAATTTTTACGCTAACAATTTTCATCTAAGAATTTTCAGCTGAAACTTTTTCCTCTAAATGCTCTTCAAACCATTTTTATCTTCTTCAAAATTTCATATCAACTTCTATGAAAATCTGCAATGTTCATCTCCTCAAAATTTCAAATTCGGATACTTTAAAAAAAAAACTGGGTGATTAGAATCTGGAAATGCAACACCTGCATTTTGTTTTCTTCAATCTATAACCTGGGAAATTTGCATCTACAACCATGAAGCAAGCAAATAGTCATTCAATTCTTTAAATCTTGAAGAATTTTTTAAAAACAAGTTCAAAAGCATCAAATTGGAAGCAAGTTTCAAAGGGCATTCAAAACTTTTGCAAAGAATGTTCTACATGTTAAAAATCTGGGCTCTGCATTTTATTTCAGGTGAGTAACCTAAATAATTTTTTTAATTTTTTTATAAGAGATGGTTACTTGATATTCATGAAGATAAGTAGGCCTATACTTACTATTAAAAACATTTCTGCGTATATATTTGAATGGAATGCATGTTGTTTACTCATGCTACTGACCATTTACACTACAAGTTTAAGTTGATTTAAAAGATATTCTTTGATCTGTTGCTATTATGGTTTATATTTGAATGAAATCTGTATATTTCAAGATAAAGTAGGTTTTAGAAACTTTATATAAGTTAAACAATATTGTGTATGCGTGGAAGTAAGGTTAACAGAGAAATTAAGCATATAAGTTGAAAAATTCAAACTTTACAGAACATTGTTTCAGAGTTATAAACCAAAACATCATATAAAATCATGAATTCTAAACTTAGAATTATAATTTTTATACCAATATCCAGGAAACAGTTCATATTTTACTGTAATTCAACATTTGGGTAATCACGGTTGATTCTTATGTTTATTTGAGTTGAATTTGCTCCTGAAATTGATGAAGTTATCAGTGATATTGGGGAGATTTTTAGTTTGAATTGAAATTCATTTGTGATGTTGTAATTTGGGATTTTTAGTTATGAACCCTAGTTTTACTGGGTTTAAGAATTTGAATACTTCGGCTTCAATAATGGATCGAGTTCTAAGATCTCTAGGGTATTTCTAGATGAGGGGTTGATGAAGTTGTTAAAGGAGATTCAAAGGTGACAGTCGCCGGAGATAGGAGGTCTCGCTGTTGACAGGTCAAGCATTGAAAGGGGGAAGATGTTCCAGGTTTTGGAATTTGGGTCTCGAACTCGAATTCGAGCATATGTTGTAGAAGTTGGTGTTGGGTTGGCCTGAGGGGAGGATTGTTGACCGTGGGATGGTCGTGGGTTTGGCTAGTGATGGCCGGAGTTGATGAATGGGTGCACGGTGATGTGGTGTGCATGTTGGTGATGAAGTGGGTTACAGTTTGATACCTCGGGATGGTCTCGGCTAAATGGGAGTGGTGACTCGAAGCAAGGGAGGGTATGACTCGAGGCAAGTTTGGGATTTCTCGAGTAAAAGTTTGGTTTCAGGTTTCTCTAATTAACAGAAACTATTTTCCAGTTTTTTTTTTTTAAAAAAAATTTAAAGACAATGGTTTTGATGCAAACTAAAATTTAAACCTAATATTTAAAAACTGAATTTAGATTTGAATTTAATCAGTTTAAACCTTAGGTTTTGAAATAAATTTAAATTTCGAAAATTTTAGTTGGTCTTAAGCAAAACCAGAAAACCTGTTACAGTTTTAATTTTTAAAGAAGAGTTTAAAATGCAAACAAAAATCTGAAAATAAGCTTGAACCTAAAATCGAAATTGAATTCAATAAGTTTGGATGAGTTGAGTTTGGATCTGTCGGTATGACAGGAGCAAGTGAATGATCGTATTTTGATATCTCAGAAAGTTGTAGCTGCGTGATGAGATGCAGTGACTATGGATATTTCCGAAGATGTTTCTTACGAACAAGGGTAAGAAGTGATTCAGCTCGGTGATGTGGCTGAGTTTAGCAGAGTGTTCTCAGTTGGTAAGGAGTCTTCTAGCTGAGTAGTTTTTCTGAAGTAGAGTTCAGAAGTAGCAGAGTGGACTCATTTCTCTGGTAAGTAGGCTAGGCCAGCATAAGCTGTTCTGTTTGGTTGAGAGAGAGCAGTTTCTTTGGATTTAGGCTGAGTTGATCGCAAAAGTGACATGCAATAGTATGTTCTTTTGGATTGTTGGAGATTTTCCGAATTTCTTCCAGGAAGTCAGAAGTTTGTCCACATCTGGAGATCGAGTTTTCTTTCCAGCAATGGAACAGGTGGTTCAGTTAGTAGATGGATGGTTCCTTGAGAAAGAAGTTGGTGAAGCAGCTCAGGTTTCGGAGAAACATCTGAGTTTTCTTTATGGATATGTGGAACCATATTTCTGTGTTGGGTTATGATGCAGCAAGGCATATAGGAATTCAGAAGTTAAACCATATTCAATCGTGCACGAGTCAAGGAGCTTCGAATTTAACCCGTGAGTCGTACACAAGCGTGAAACGTGCATGCTTGATGAGTCGGTCACGAGATAGGGGGAGCATGAGTCGGTGCCGGTTTAACAAAGCTTGGAGGAATTCGAGTTTGATGAGTCATCCACGACTCAACACAGGGATGAGTCGTTTCCGACTTAATGGGGCACGGGATAACAAGGTCCGAGTTAACAACAATTCAAGCTGTATCAAGGAGGCAGATTTGAGTCGTATACGACTTAACGAAGAGGGCTTGAGTCGTAGACGAGTTAACCAAGATCAGGAGAAAATGTTCCGACCTAACAACACGTTCATGAGTCGTCTACGACTCATCATAAAGCAAGGGAGAGCACCGTCTTGGGAAAGCCTTGAGTCGGAGGAAGTGGGGCATGACTTAACTGAGTCGTTGGAAGATTTGAGTCGCACAGAGGAGAGTCGTATGGAGTTTGGAAGGCCTTCTTTAAGTCGCTACCGACTTATACTGAGTCGTAGGTCGTTGCCGACCTAGTATGATTCGTGAGTCGTGTAACTGCGTATGTTGAGTCGCTTTGTATGATGAGTCGGTTGTATTTTTCTTGAGTCGTGTACTGTGATATGAGTCTTGAGTCGTTTGTCTTAAGTCGTATATGATGAGTCGTGTCCTGAGTTCTGATGCGCTATATTTTGAGACGTTGGCTTATGAGTCGGTTATGTGTGTATGAGTCGTGAGTCGCTCACGATCTGTGTTGAGTCGGAGAGAGTTTGAGTCGTGTAATTTGTATAGTTTGATGAGTCGTGGGTAAGGTGTGTAGCTAAGTCGTTAACGACTTATGATGAGTCGGGGGGGTTTCATGAGTCGGTCACGACTTATGGCTGTGTTGTAAGAAAACTCTATAAATACGCGTGTGTTGTACATTTTGAAGGTGGTTGTTGAATATTGAATAAATTTCCTTTTGTTAGCTTTGTGCTTTCATACCAATTGGTAGTTGAGTGTAATCTCCTATCTCCTCTTTCGGATAATCGAGTGCGCTCGATTCAACGATTGCAGAAGCCGATTCACGGTATCTAGTGCGCTAGATCAACGTCCGAAGAATCGTAGATCTTCTTTCTCGGTATCGTGCGCGATCAACGAGACGAAGATAGCTAGAATCCGGTATCTTCTGATCAACGGATTTGGGCCTTGCAGTATTATCAACTCACCGATTGCTACATTACATCGATTGAAGTTTATTTCCGAATTATCCGCTGCGTCATTATTGGTATCAGAGCCATACTTAGCCAATCATAGCTAAGTTGATTCTTGGAGCCAAGTTTTTGAAGTTTGAAGGAGTTCATTGTGTTCATAGTGAAGTTGCATCAATTTGGAGTGTTTGATCCATTTCAATTTGGATCGAGGAGTTGGACTTGTTCGAATTTGAGTTGGAGTTTGCGCGCCAAAAAATTTGAAGGTTTTGAAGTTAGAACCGACCTTACTTGAGCCGAGATACTTTGGACGAGCTAGTTGAGCCGAGCCAAGGATTGCGTTGAAGGCCGAGATAAGTTGGAGCCGACTTTATCTTGAGTCGTTAACTCGTTGCCGAGTTAAGGGATTGGCTGTGATACTTGAGTGAAGCCGTGCCGACCTATCTATAAGTCGTGCGCGTTGAGCCGAGACAAGTCAAGCCGAGCTAAGCCTTGCCGATCTAGTTGTGTGCCGAGCTAAGTGCGAGCCGTATATATAAAGCATTGTTGAGCCGAGTTTGCTTGTGTTAGAAGTTGAAGTTTTGTGATTGAATTGTTGAAGTTTTGTGAAGTTTTCAACCATGCCACCAAGGAGAGCTAATCGACATCAAAACGTTGAAGCTTTGTATCGTCGAGAAGAAGCTGAACTTATGGAACAACGAATTAATGAAAAATTTGATGAAGGCATTGGTAAATTGGAGAGATTGATGAATGATTTGAATCAAAGGAGGAGATCACCAAACTCGAACCATGGAGGAAACCGAGTTTCGCCATCGGTTACGGAAGCGAGGAGGGTATCGCCACATTCTTGTAGAGATAGAAGAGACACATCAATTTCATCACGAAGAGATCGTCATGACTATGCATATGAAGAGAGAAGAAGTCAACGTGAAGTTGACCATGAAGCATATAGGGATGAAGAGAGACATAGTCAAAGAAGCATGCATGAACGAAGGGATGACATTGGTCGAGATCGATGTAGGCGTACTTTTGATTTTGTTGAAGAAGGTGATAGAGCCAGTATTCATTATCGAGATCGAGACCAAGTTCGGAATTCTTATCGGGATGTTGAGGATGATCGTCGATGGGAATCGGGGATGAAGATGGAAATTCCAGAATTTAAAGGCGGGATGGTAGCAGAAGAATTTCTCGATTGGATTTCTAATGTTGAAGAGATCTTTGATTTCAAGGAGGTTCCTGAGCATAGAAGGGTGAAGTTGGTTGCTACAAGGCTGAGGGGGAGAGCTTTGGCATGGTGGCAGCAAACTAAACTTACCAGGGAAAGAATGGGGAAGTCAAAGATTGAATCTTGGGAGAAGATGAAGAAGCTGATGAGATCTACTTTCTTACCTTATAATTACCAGTCACTTATGTACCAAAGGTTGCAGAATCTGAGGCAGGGGACAAAATCTGTTAGTGATTATGCTGATGAATTCTACCAACTCATTGCCAGGAATGATATTATGGAAACCGAGGAACAATTAACTGCTAGATTCATTGGGGGATTGAGAATGCAGATCCAGGATATGGTTAATATGTTCGATCCAAGATCTGTAGCGGAGGCACATCAAAAGGCGTTGGCTTGGGAGAAGCAAGGAAGGCGTGGAGGGGGTGTGTTTACTAATTCCAATAATCCGGTGAAGGGGGCCAGTGGTAGTTCTAATGTTCCTAAACCTGTCAGTAAGCCAGTGATGAAGGAAGCTGAGAAGGCGAAAGCTAGCAGTGTTTTCAAATGCTATAATTGTCAGGAGTTGGGTCATAAAAGCAATGAGTGTCCGAAGCCGAAGAAGAGGACCATGGTTGCAGAGGTTGAGGCAGATGATGGTGAGGAGGCAGAATGTTCAAATACACCTTATGTTGAGGAAGAAGAAGAAGTGTCGGGTGATGAAGGATGTAATCTTATGTTGAGGAGAAGTTGTTTGACACCAAAGCAAGAGGAGGAATGTAGTTGGCTGAGAAGCAATATTTTTCAATCGACATGCACTATTCTGGGGAAAGTCTGCAAGTTCGTTATTGATGCGGGAAGTTGTGATAATATTATTTCTTCAGAGGCAGTTAGAAAGTTGAACTTGAAGACCGAGAAACATCCGAAACCGTACAAGCTAGCATGGTTAAGGAAGGGAGGTGAAGTGAAAGTATGTCGAAGAGCTTGTGTTAATTTTTCGATTGGGAAGAAGTACAAGGACGAAATTTGGTGTGATGTCGTAGATATGGATGTTTGTCACTTATTGTTGGGCAGACCATGGCAGTTTGACAGAGCAGTACAGCATGACGGTCGTGCCAACAATTACAGTTTCATGTTCGAGGGTACTAAGATCACTTTGGTTCCCAAGAGACAGCAACAGAAGGAGAGCAAGCTAGAAGAGATTGAAGAATTGAAAACTCTGTTGACTTTGAAGGAGTTTGTCAAGGAAGTCGAAGAAGAACCTGAAGTGTTTCTTTTGATTGGGAGAGAGAGTAGTGAAGAAGTTGAGATTCCAGAAGAAGTAAAGCCTGTTTTGAAAGAATTTGAAGATGTCTTTCCAGATGAGTTACCAAAGGAGTTACCACCACTTAGAGACATTCAGCATCAGATTGATCTTGTTCCAGGAGCAGTGTTACCACACCGACCACATTACAGAATGAGTCCGAAGGAACATGAGGAGTTACGGAGGCAGGTGGAAGAGTTGCTTGAGCAGGGTCGTATTCAGGAAAGTTTGAGTCCATGTGCTGTGCCTGCATTGTTAGTACCAAAGAAGGACGGAACTTGGAGGATGTGCACTGATAGTAGGGCTTTGAATAAGATCACTGTTCGTTATAGATTTCCTATGCCGAGGTTGGATGATTTACTGGATCAGCTGAGTGGGGCAACTATATTCTCGAAGATTGATTTGAAAAGTGGTTATCATCAGATTCGTATCAGACCTGGGGACGAATGGAAGACAGCTTTCAAAACTAGAGAGGGGTTGTACGAATGGTTGGTTATGCCATTTGGTTTGTCTAATGCACCTAGTACATTCATGCGGGTGATGAATCAAATCTTTCGACCATTCATTGGGAAATTCGTTGTGGTTTATTTCGATGATATTCTGATTTATAGCAGGAGTACAGAGGAGCATGTTCTACATCTGAGGGAAGTGTTGCTTATACTTCGAGAAGAACAATTTTATGCTGCTACAAAGAAATGTGTGTTTATGACACCTACTGTTTTATTCCTGGGTTATGTTGTTTCAGGGGAAGGAATCCAAGTTGACCAGAGCAAAGTTGAAGCAGTCAGGAATTGGCCACAGCCAAAGACAATTACAGAAGTGAGAAGTTTTCATGGGCTAGCGTCATTCTACCGAAGATTCATTCCACACTTCAGTAGCGTGATGGCTCCAGTGACTGATTGCATGAAGGGTAAACAGTTTGTGTGGTCAGAGGAAGCAGGGGTTGCCTTTGAGAAGATCAAGGAATTGTTGACGTCTGCACCAATTCTTGTTCTACCTAATTTTCAGTTGTTATTTGAATTGCATACGGATGCTTCGAAGGTTGGTATTGGAGGAGTTCTGAGTCAGAATGGGAAGCCAGTTGCTTATTTCAGCGAAAAGTTATCAGGGGCAAAGATGAGATACAGTACATATGACGTTGAATTTTATGCTGTTGTTCAGGCTGTTAAGCATTGGAGACATTACTTATTTCAGAAGGAATTTGTTCTGTACACTGATCACGAAGCTTTGAAACATTTACAGGGACAGGATAAAATTTCAGCGAGACATGCATCATGGATTGCTTATCTGCAGCAGTTTACTTTTGTCGTTAAGCACAAATCAGGGGTGACGAATCGAGTAGCTGATGCTTTAAGTAGGAGGAGTCATTTACTAACGACAATGAAGATTGAAGTGACGGGGTTTGAAATGTTGCCAGAGATGCTTGAAGAAGATCCTTACTTTGTGAAATATGTTGAAAAAGTGAAGGATGGGATTACCGATGAATTCATGTTGGTTGATGGTTTTCTGTTTAAAGGAAGTCGATTATGTATTCCGGATTGTAGTTTGAGGATGAAAATTGTGAAGGAATTGCACGAGGAAGGACATGTGGGCCGTGATCGTACTTTACAGTTGATTTCGCAATCTTACTTTTGGCCATCGATGAGAAAAGAAGTTGAGAGATTTGTGGAGCGATGTCATATTTGCCAAGTTTCAAAAGGAACAGCAACGAATGCAGGGTTGTATATGCCATTACCAGTACCATCTAAGCCATGGGTTGATATTAGCATGGATTTCGTTTTGGGTTTGCCGAGAACTCAAAGGGGAAATGATTCGATATTTGTTGTAGTGGACAGGTTTTCAAAGATGGCACATTTTGTTGCTTGCAAGAAGACAGCAGATGCAGTTCGAGTAGCACAGTTATTTTTCAAGGAGATTTATCGACTTCATGGATTGCCAGAATCTATTGTTTCTGATCGAGATACTCGTTTTCTGAGTCACTTTTGGCTGAGTTTGTGGAAAATGGTGGGAACGAAGTTGAATTTCAGCAGTGCTTATCATCCACAAACCGATGGGCAGACGGAAGTTGTTAACAGGTCATTGGGTAATTTGTTGCGTTGTCTTGTACAGGATAATTTGAGAAGTTGGGACCTGAAGCTATGCCAGGCAGAATTTGCTCACAATCATGCAGTAAATCGAAGCACAGGATTCAGTCCGTTTCAGATTGTTTATTCAAATTTACCCAGGGGACCGTTGGATTTAGCAGTAGTACCACCGTCGAAAGGAACAGTTAAACGAGCTGCTGATTTTGTTGATGAGCTGAATGAATGTCATAAAATCGTTCAGGAACGATTGGAGAAATCGAATGAGAAATATAAGAAGTTTGCAGATTCGAAACGACGAAATGTTGAATTTAAAGAAGGTGATTTGGTTTATGCTGTGTTAACAAAGGATCGTTTTCCAGTAGGTGCTTATAACAAGTTAAAGGCGCGGAAAATTGGTCCTGTTGAAGTTTTGAAGAGGATTAATGAGAATGCTTATCGATTACAATTACCAGATGATGTTTATACTTCTGATGTTTTTAACGTTAAACACTTAATTCCGTATCATGGAGATGAACATTTTGATGAGAAAGAATTTGCAAATTCGAGGTCGAATTTTTCTCAACCAGGGGAGGATGATGCAGCAAGGCATATAGGAATTCAGAAGTTAAACCATATTCAATCGTGCACGAGTCAAGGAGCTTCGAATTTAACCCGTGAGTCGTACACAAGCGTGAAACGTGCATGCTTGATGAGTCGGTCACGAGATAGGGGGAGCATGAGTCGGTGCCGGTTTAACAAAGCTTGGAGGAATTCGAGTTTGATGAGTCATCCACGACTCAACACAGGGATGAGTCGTTTCCGACTTAATGGGGCACGGGATAACAAGGTCCGAGTTAACAACAATTCAAGCTGTATCAAGGAGGCAGATTTGAGTCGTATACGACTTAACGAAGAGGGCTTGAGTCGTAGACGAGTTAACCAAGATCAGGAGAAAATGTTCCGACCTAACAACACGTTCATGAGTCGTCTACGACTCATCATAAAGCAAGGGAGAGCACCGTCTTGGGAAAGCCTTGAGTCGGAGGAAGTGGGGCATGACTTAACTGAGTCGTTGGAAGATTTGAGTCGCACAGAGGAGAGTCGTATGGAGTTTGGAAGGCCTTCTTTAAGTCGCTACCGACTTATACTGAGTCGTAGGTCGTTGCCGACCTAGTATGATTCGTGAGTCGTGTAACTGCGTATGTTGAGTCGCTTTGTATGATGAGTCGGTTGTATTTTTCTTGAGTCGTGTACTGTGATATGAGTCTTGAGTCGTTTGTCTTAAGTCGTATATGATGAGTCGTGTCCTGAGTTCTGATGCGCTATATTTTGAGACGTTGGCTTATGAGTCGGTTATGTGTGTATGAGTCGTGAGTCGCTCACGATCTGTGTTGAGTCGGAGAGAGTTTGAGTCGTGTAATTTGTATAGTTTGATGAGTCGTGGGTAAGGTGTGTAGCTAAGTCGTTAACGACTTATGATGAGTCGGGGGGTTTCATGAGTCGGTCACGACTTATGGCTGTGTTGTAAGAAAACTCTATAAATACGCGTGTGTTGTACATTTTGAAGGTGGTTGTTGAATATTGAATAAATTTCCTTTTGTTAGCTTTGTGCTTTCATACCAATTGGTAGTTGAGTGTAATCTCCTATCTCCTCTTTCGGATAATCGAGTGCGCTCGATTCAACGATTGCAGAAGCCGATTCACGGTATCTAGTGCGCTAGATCAACGTCCGAAGAATCGTAGATCTTCTTTCTCGGTATCGTGCGCGATCAACGAGACGAAGATAGCTAGAATCCGGTATCTTCTGATCAACGGATTTGGGCCTTGCAGTATTATCAACTCACCGATTGCTACATTACATCGATTGAAGTTTATTTCCGAATTATCCGCTGCGTCAGGTTATCTAGTCTATGCTCATGCTCTTTGTTAGCATTTTCTTTTGCTTCGGATCAGAGTTGTGCAGCGGAAGCAGTTTGGGGATGTTTCTGTTTTGTCTTTTCCGGATAAGAAGAAGTTTGTTCTGTCTTCTGTTGTTGAGAAGCAGGGTTTGTGTTCTTGATTTTTGAGTGATCTTGAGGAGATCATTGGATTGTTTTGATTCAGCCTGTTTAATGGAATCGGCAAGAGTTAAGCTGATCAGGATGGATGTTAGTAGCTCAGGATCGTCCGAAGAGTTTTTATGGATAAGAGATGGAGAAATTTGAATTCTGGAGTCGGAGATTGGGTTTTGGATAAGTTTTCTCTGATCCAAAGATATATAAGTTGGGAAGAGAGCTCCGAGATGTATGGGTTTTTTTTTTTTGTGTTTTGGCAAGATAAGTGTTTGGTTTACTAGAGTTGAATTACCAGTTTGGATAACTGGGATTCAGAGAGTTCCACGTATCTCTAAGAGAGTACATGTTTGATATTTCTGGTTTTAGAACCAGGAGTTCAAGGAGTTTGTTTTTTGGGTCAGACTCGTCTATAGTCTGATATTCTGTTTAGAGTTGTTGTTAGGAGCTCTATAGCATAGTGGTATTGATTGTTTGGATTCTATAAAGCGAGTATCCCGATATATTTATACCGGGGAAACTCGTGAAAGTCTAATCCAAAATTCTTTTGGATAATTAGATTTGTTCTGATTGTGTGAATTGGTTGCATTGGTTGTTGGCATATGATTAACATATGCAGTATTTTAAAATAAAATCTGTAAATATATTATTAAATTACCTTTGTTTTAAATTTCGGGGACAAAATTCTTTTAAGGGGGAAGGATTGCAATATCCCGGAATTTTGGACAATATAAATTTAATAATCTGTGTTTAGATTTAAATTGAATTGATAATTATTGTTGATAAATTTGAATTGATACTATAATCTTCTTTATTTAAATATTTAATTGGTGAATTTATTTTTAATAAACTAATAAATCTATTTTCTATTTAATAATGTATATATATTTATATATATTTTAAATAGATAAGTTGTTAAAATAGTGTAGCATAATTTTAATATTTTGGAATTGGGAATTGTTATTTATTTTTGATTTAAGCTTTTCAAAAATATTTAATAAAATAACTAAATGATTTTAAATATAAGATAAATGTTTTATTGGCTTAAAATTCATTTTAACTTAAGTTTTTATATTAAAATAAGTTACAAAAATGTTTGTGTTATTCTTTTTAAAATATTGATTTATAAATTGTGATTTGTAAATTAAATATGAAATTTGAAATACAATATAAAATATGAAACATGTATTCATTTAAGTTACAACTTCTTTTACAAATTTATTTTAATTGTTTAAAAGTATCTTGGTCAAATGATTCATTTGTATATTATTTTATTTATAATAACACTTTGCTTTATTCTTTAGAAATTAATTATATACATAACTAAGTATAAGAAACTAATTAATTTAATTTAAACATTCATTAACTTTAATTAAAATAAAAAATCATTTAAAATGACATGTGTACGTAATTTAGGACATGAGTTAACATGTGTTATGTGTTTAAGAAAGCTATTTACAAGTGTTAATAGCTTGAGCCATGTGTCAAATTTTAGGTTTAATTTTTCTTTAATTTTAATTTAAATCAAAAATATTGTTATATAACTTGCATCTTATCACTTCTTTTTATTATCTTCATTTTCATCTAAGAATTTTCAGCTGAAACTTTTTCCTGTAAATGCTCTTCAAACCATTTTTATCTTCTTCAAAATTTCATATCAACTTCTATGAAAATCTGCAAAGTTCATCTCCTCAAAATTTCAAATTCAAATACTTTAAAAAAAAATTGTGAATAAACTCAGGCTTACCCGAGCGTAAATAAAACACAAACACTCGAGTCAGGACATATATACTTATCCAATGTAAACCGACTCAAATGAACTGTAGTAGTAGGTACAAATAACTTGGAAGATGCTTGGGACCGTCCATCCTCCAAGGATGCGTTAAACTATTTACTATATAGTATATTGCGCTATTATAATAATGTCTAACAATAAAATAAACATACTTTTAAATAGCGTTAAGGAGTGACCTAATATTCCGTGTAACACCAATAATGCCAATAGTCTATACAGTACTTGCATATCTCCCGATCGAGAGACTACGAGAAGATACTGCATAGGTACGACACAAATAGAAACTCGTAGTAAAGGCTCGATATGGTAGGTGACATAGCACACAAGGCAATGCCAGGGTAGATATACCAATTACGACACTCGATCTGGTGGTAACGCAGCAGTCACATACGCCCACCTCGGAACACATTCCCAAATCGGAGGTTGGCCACCAAACAATTACAAGTAATATAATGGTATCGAAGAAATGCGTCCTACTAGAGGAGCTACCCCTTTTGGCCCGAGACTGCTCCTGTTTCTGCCACCTTATGCAAACTCACGGGAGTCAGGTCCACGTAATATACCTGAAGAACATCGCCACCATCCTACTTCATTCTGGAATCCCCACCGCGTACACAGTTGTCAAAGTGGTTTTCAGAATCGACAGAGAGTATGTCCATATCCGATCCCAGTCTTTTTGCCAACCTATCTTTATTATAACCCGTGGTTATAACTTTTAAAAATAACACTTCATTCTTCAATATAAAATATCATTTCGAAACCCAATTCTTTATCCAATAAAGATTAAACAATTCCAAATCATTTTGATATTTCAAAATATCGTATCCTTTCAAAACTTCTCTTTTTAAATCATTACTTAAATTTCAAATTCAAATAACAAACTTAATACCCTTTTAAAGTTCAAAGATGACATTCATTTATTTCAATTCAAATCATCTTTTAAAATGATTCGTTTCCAATTTATTTCATTCATTTAAATCATTTAAAAGTGAAGTTGTTGTTCTTTCAAGTCAAGTATTCAAATTTCAAAGTTTCAAGTCATTCGGACTTCGTTTACTAAGTCAAAACCTATAATTATTAAAATTTCAGTCTTTCACAGCATTTAGAAAAAAACTGTTATAAGTTATACTTGGAAACATTTTGATTTAGCAAAAACAGCACTTAAAAACTGCTCTTAAAACTTAGTTTTAGTTAAATTTTAGTCTAAAACAGCAAAGACAGCATTTTCAAAAATGCTATAATAGCTCAGGTTTCAAAACAAGGGTTTTAATTCATTTTTGCAAAGAATGCAGACCACTACAGCATTATAGAAACTACTGTAATAGGCCCGAGTTAAGTTTTTATCCTATTCGATTTACTACAGCAACTACGGCATTTCAGAACTGCTGTAATAGTTCTTTCATTAATCCTTTAGCTCATTTCCAGAAACCATAGCAATTCTGAATGCTATTAAAAGTGATTTCCAGATTTTAGTGTATTTCCAGCAATTAATAATCTTCATTTTAAACCTTTTAAACATTGTCAAAATCATAATTTAACATTTAAAAATGTTCATTAACATATCAATTAACATATTATTTTTATACAATAAGTTTCTTATAATTAAATCTAATTTCACCAAATTACTTAATAAATTAAAGCGTAAAAGTTTCCAATTCTTCACATTTTTAAATAAACAACTTAACGCTTAAATTTTCTCCACTTTTTTTTGTTTCAAATAAAATTTAATTTCCATTTTTATTTATATAACTAAATTTTTATTTAACCAAATTCCAAATTTTTCCACTTAAATTATGTTTTCAAAATTCAATGCAACTATTCATTTTTCAACATTTTTAACTTATACAAAATTCCAAATTTCTATATTTAATATTTAGAAATCCAATTTAAATCAAATTTTCATATATATACACTTTTAAAATTACTTAAAAATTCTAGAAAATTTATAAAAATAACCACGGGCCTATATATTGTTTTCTAATCTAGGTCAAGTGATACGAATATATATCATTTCAACCCGCAGTTTACAAATAAAAATCCGGGCTTTATCATTTCAAACCCGCAGTCCCAAATCAAAAATAAATAATTAAAAACCATTCAGGCCTACCATTTCAGCCCATAACGATTTTTCCTTATTCTAAAGTCCGTTCGGGTATGTATCATTTCAACCCATATATATGACATGTAACAGGTGAGATGATATGTAATTTAACAGTTTTAACAACATATATATAAATATTCACAGGTAATTATAGCATCATATATTTTTCTATACATTCAGTTGATGTTGTTTTACTACTGCATAAGTATAAATGTCGTGTGAGCTTTAATCACCTCTAAATGTTGGAGATTGCAAAATCAATAACACACGGAATCAAAAGCAAACTGACAAGACTACGGACTTGAGTGGAGAGCGATATCCTAGCTATAAATCTTGTGTTACAACCCAAACAAAATCAAATTAATTTATAAATACAATATACTATAGATTGAAATAACTTTTAAATGAAAATAGATTTTAATGTCAAATCTTTTACCTTGCTTTCTCGTAGGCTATGCATGGCCTAGGGATACATTTGGCTCAGGTTTGGACAATACATGGCTTGGGTTTAGTCATGAAAATGCACGGCATAAAGGCTAGAATGATGGAGAGGAGTTACAACATGGGATGTGAAGAGTTTTAGGCAATATGGTGGGTTTTGGCATCAAAGTGGTTCGACCATGGGGAGCGGGTTCGGCCTGTGGGTGCACCATGACTGGACTATGGCTGGAGGAGTGTGTGGTGGTCAGATCAGAGGTGGCGGCGGCGGCTATGGTGGTGGTTAGGGTGGTGGTTGTTGTGGATGAGTGAATAGTGGTCAAATAACATTCTTTTTAGGCCTTTGGTTGCATTTTTGAGGGGTTTGGTCACCATGGATGGCTCAGCTATGGTCATGCCTAGAGTACAGGTGGTGGTAATGGCAGGGAAGAGATGTAGGAGTTTGTGGCTGCGGCTATGGGGGAGAGGCCTATCAAATAGCATGAGAAAACAAGGCAAAAGTGCATGAAAATAAGGAAGAAAAGAAGAAAAATGATGTAGCCATTACCCAAATCTTTGCAAGCCGTGAATGAAATGAGATGAAGGTGTTCTTTTCATGAAAAGTAAATGGAATACACGGCTTTACCAAAGAATATTACACGGCTAAATAAAATAAATGAAGAGTTAAAGAAAATGAAAAGTCTGGAAAGCGAAAAGTCAAAAGAAAAAGGAAGAGTCTTTGCCTCTTCGATTTACCATTTCCTTTAAATCAAATAAACCAAAATAATTTCAGCAAATACTCCTAAAAACCAAAACCAAGTTAAATAAAAAATAAAATAAATTATTAAATTTAAAGAAAAATAGAAAAGAATAAAAGAAATTGCTTAAAAATCCAAAACAGTGTCCGGAAATGACAAATAAATCACTACTAGTCTTGGAAAAATATCATCTTCATTTTAAAAATAATACGAAGCAAAAATTTGAAATAAAATAATTTATTTATCATTTCTAGAACAAAGTAAATAATTATATTGGAGGAAAATAGAAAAAGATCTAAAGAAAAATGTTTAAAATATGAAAACAAGGCATGGAAATTCCAAGAAAAATACTACTAACTCTAGAAAATTTTCTACTTCACTTTAAAAATATTTTAAAACAAAATTTTAAGTAAAATAACTTCTAAAACATTTCCAAAATGAAATAAATTCAATTAAAAATAATTTCAAAATATTTGGTTGTTACACTCTCCCACACTCAAACCTTTTCGTCCTCGAAAAGAACGAAAACAAGGAAAAATAAGGGAAAACAAAATAGTACTTTGAATAAACAATGCGGATTTGAAGCACGAATGCTCTCCTTCATCTCCCAAGTACAATCATGATCATCAGTACCTCCACTGTACTTTGACCAGACTAACAGATTCCTTCTTAGCTGCTTCGTACCTTTGTCGACAATACGAAGTGGCTTCCTCTCGACAGTCAGATTAGGCTCAATATCTAAGCTATCAAGAGTAGAAGGCTGAACGAACAAAGATGGGTCATGGAGATACAGGCGAAGATGTGAAATGTGGAATACATCGTACACTCTAGAAAGCTTCTCAGGTAACCCCAGACGATAAACCAAGGAACCAACTCTTTCCAAAATACGGAAACGACCAATGAATCTAGGAGAAAGCTTCCCTCTAAGACCAAAGCGAAGAACATTCCTTAAGGGAGAGACCCTAAGGAAAACCAGATCACCAACAGCAAACTCAAGCTTACGCCTTTGCTTATCAGCATTATTCTTCTGCCTATCCAGAGCAACCCTCAACCATCTCTTAATCTCCTCAACTCTCTCAGAAGCTTCAAAAATCATATCAGGACCAAGAACTAGATGATTACTGGATTCAATCTAGCAAGATGGGGATCGACAAGGTCGTCCATACAAAGCAGCAAATGGAGACTTTTGATATTGGCCTGAATTCAATGATAGAAAGAGATAAAAAAAGATTAAGATAAGCTTAAAACAGTAGATAAGATTATACCTGATAACTATTATTGTTGGTGAATTTAACAAGATGGAAATGATCTTCCCAAGATCTACCATAATCAAGCACACAAGCACGAAGAAGGTCTTCGAGTATCCGATTCACTCTTTCCGTTTGACCGTCGGTCTGCGGAAGGGAAGCAGTGCTCAGATTCAATGGGGTACACAAAGATTCCTGAAAAGCTTTCCAAAACTAGATGGTAAAGATAGGATCACGATCACAACAATACTGAGGGGAACGCCATGAAGACGAACAATCTCCCTCATGTAGATCTCAAACAAGCCAGAAGCAGAACGGGTAGACTTGACCGGAATGAAAAGAGCAGATTTGGTCAGCCTATCCATAACAACCCAGATACTCTCGTTGCCTTTCCTTGACCTCGGCAACCCATCAATGAAATCCATGGAAACCTGTTCCCACTTCCAGTTAGGAATATCAAGGGTTTGCATCAAACCAGGGGTCTTCTGATGATCGGCCTTGACTTGCTGACAAGTCGCAAACCGACTAACAATGATAGAGACATCCCTCTTCATCCCTCTCCACCAATAAAGTCTCTTCATATCCTGATACTTCTTCGACACACCAGGATGAATAGAAAGTCTGGATCGACGATTCTCCCGAAGTAACTCTTGCCTCAACCCATCTACATTCGGGACGCAAATCATGCCATTAATCCTCAAAACACCACTGTCAACGGTCTGAGCTCCACTACTACCACCAATCCTGCCCCAAAAACTCTCCTTCATCAACCAAAGCATTTCATCCTCATCCTGCTTAGTCTTGAAACGATTCAGGAGAGGAGAAGAAATAACAAGCTGACACAACAAAGTCGTCTTCCGACTCAGAGCATCGGCCACAACATTAGCTTTATTGGGAGTATAGCTAATATCGAGATCGTAAGAAGCCAAAAAATCAAGCTAACGAACTTGACTCTGATTCAAATCCTTCTGGGTGAATATATATCTCAGAGACTGATGATCAGTGAAAAGCTCAAATTTAGCTCCGAAGATGATTCCTCCAAAGCTTCAAAGAAAAGACAACAACAAGTAATTCTAAATCATGAGCAGCATAATTAGCTTCATGGGTTTTCCACTGACGGCTGACATAGGCTATGGCCTTACCATCCTGCATGAGAACAACACCCAATCCCTCACGACAAGCATCAATATATACCGCCAATTCCTCACTTCCATTTGGAGCAGTAAGAACTGATTCAAAAGTTAGCTTGCTCTTTAACTCATTGAATGCAGCTTTACACTTCTCATCCCAGATAAACTTTGCATTCATACGAGTCAATGCAGTGAGAGGTGTAACAATTGGAGAAAAATTCTTGATGAACCTCCGATAGTAACCGGCAAAGCCTAGAAAACTACGAATCTCAGAAGGAGTCTTAGGCGTTTCCCAATCATTGACCGCGGCGATCTTGGCTGGATCAAAAGAAACTCCATTACCAGAAACAATATGTCCAAGGAATCGGACTTCGTCTTTCCAGAAATGGTATTTAGAGAACTTAGCCTTCAATTGATGACTTCTAAGAATCTCCGGAAGAGATTTCAAGTGCGACTCATGCTCCGCCTTGGTCTTAGAAAAGACAAGGATTTTATCAACAAAGACTGGAACAAATTTATTAAGCACAACACGAAAAACATGATTCATAAGATCCACAAAGAAAGCAGGAGCATTAGTCAAACCAAAAGGAATGACTAACCATTCAAAGAACCCATTCTTAGTCCGGAAAGTGGTCTTGGTAATGCTTTCCTCAGCAACTCTGAGATGGTGAAACCTATGGCAAGATAAAGCTGAGAGAAACAAGTAGCGCCATAAAGCTGATCAAACATATCATTGATGCGAGGCATTGGATATCTATTTTTCATAGTGAGCTTGTTCATCTCCCTATAGTCAACACACATCCTCAACGAACCATCCGACTTGGTGACGAAAACCACCGCTGCTCCGCATTCTGAATAGCTAGGTCTGATCAGACCTTTGGAGAACAAGTCCCCAATTTGTTTTGCTAACTCAACCTTCTCACGAGGTGCCATTCTTCTAGGAGGAAGAACAACAGGTTGAGCTCCGGGAATAAGGTCAATGCGGAAATCAATCTCCCGCTTAGGAGGCAAAGCAGTGACTTCATCAAAAACATCTCGAAAGATTTTGACCACACGGTTCGAATGAAGATCCCTAGGAGCAGAATCTAGAGAATAAATAAAACTGCCAGCAAAATCCTGAGGCATGCGGCACTGAATAACAAAGGAATTACCCAGATCATCCTCAAGATAAACAGACCCGGCTTTACAAGAGATATGAGCATCATGCCTACCAATCCGATCACCACCAAGCAACAAATCAAAAGCATCGAAGCCCAAAACATAAAAATCTCCATTGAAGCAATGATTAGAATAAAGAATCTTCACTTGTTTACAAATACTATTAAGGTTTGCGGGACCCCCAATTGGATTTGAAACACATAAGTATTCAGAAAGATACACAAGAGAAAGTAGATGCTCAAACTTCTCACATGAATCAATAGATATAAAACTATGGGATGCACCAGTATCATATAGAACACGAACAGGATGCTGAAATAAAGAATAAAGAACCCTGGAGAGTACCTTGGTCATCACTAGGAGCTGGAGGAGAAGGTGCTGGAGAGGAGGCAGAGGTGACAACAAATATACCAGAAGGCTTACCCTTCTACTGGGTAGGGCAATCCTTTCTAAAATGGCTAGGCTGGAGACAGATGTGACAAAGATCACGCCTAGCTGACTGAGTAGGTGGAGGAATGGCAGTACAATTAATAGTAGGATAACTATTCACATAGTGTCCTTTATGGTCACACTTGAAGTAGGTGATGGAAGAAAGGTCAACTGGCTGCCTCTGAGCTGGAGCAGATGATGAGGATCCTAAACCAGGATGCTTGAGCCAATTTTTCTTCTGTTGCTGGAAACTAAGCTTTCTCTTCTTAGAATTTGTAGAAGAAGTCTGAGATGAAGGAGCATGAACTGAAGCAGGACCCTTAGAAGTAGGGTTCTCATAACGAAGAGCCATATCCATAAGCTGGGTAAAAGTGCCATGAACATGGGAAATGAGCTGATTATAGGACTCGGGACGAGCACCAGCAATAAATTTCTCGTTGTTCTTCAGAGGAGTGTCTACGAGACCAGGTCCGAACTTAGAAAGTTTGTTAAACTTCCTCTCGTACTCTGAAAAAGACATGCTTCCCTGCTTAAGATCCATGAACTCCCTATAAAGCTGGGATTTTCCAGCTTCGGGCATCCACTTAGCAATGAAAGCCTCCCTGAGAAGAATGATAGATAAGCTTCGACAAGGCACGAAAAGATAGAAGACAGAATTCAAAGAAACACAAGAAGATTCCTGAACTGTTCCCAAGTAAGATCAACTTCGACGGTGTTAGCCGTAACGGACTCCCACCAATCCTGGGCAGCCTCCTGCAATTGCCATGCGGCTAACTGGCGCTTCTGGGCATCAGTAATCTCAAGACCAGTAAATATCCTCTCGATACTCCTCAGCCATTGCTGAGCCTCAATGATAGACTCAGAACCAGTGAACTGGGTTCCTCCTAGATGAGTAAATTATTTGCAAAGAACAGTGAAACGGACAGGAGCTGGGGTTGGAACTGGTGCAGCACCATGACCTTGACCTCTAGCATTTCTACGATTCATCCTGAAAATTCAAGAATGAATATTAGGACAATGGTAGAGATAACATAAAGATAAGACAAGAGAAGACAACATAAATTCACTTGGATGATCATCCTTATTACAGAAATTTCTAACAAGGTAGATACGAAAGGAAAGAAGTTAAGAAAAATTGCTTTTAAAACAAGAAAAATTTTATATCAAAATAATCTTTGAAAAACCTTTAAAAATCATTTAAAAATCATTTTATACTTTGAAAATACATTCTCTCATAAAAAAATGATTCTAAAGTTGATTTCACTTATTCTAGGGTACTTCTACCCTATCTGTAATGAGTTTTTGCTCCGTAGGCTAAGGTTTGCCTAAAACCAAAACTCTGATACCAACTGTAATGACCCATTATTTTCCAATATTCAAATCGACAATAATCCACACATGTCGAACTTGAATAGTACAAAATAACAGATTGTAATAAAAATTCAGAGCAAATGAAAATCAAATCACAGAATCACAGACACAGAACATCAGAATATCTTGCAGCGGAAAAATAAATGCCATAGTAGTTCATGAAGCTACTTTCACAAAGTCTCAAAACCAAACAAAAAATACATAATATCTGTCTGAAAGTAAATACGATATCAAATCCCAAATACAAAGAAGTCCACTAATTCAAAGTTGACAACAGAACAACAAAACTGAAATATAGATAATTAGATAGGCGGATAAATCTCCAGCGATTCCAGACCTCCAGAGAGTGGAAATCCAAATCTGTGAATAACTCAGGCAGACTCGAGCGTAAATAAAACACAAACACTCGAGTCGGGACATATATACTTATCCAATGTAAACCAACTCAAATGAACTGTAGTAAAGGTACAAATAACTTAGAAGATGCTTGGGACCGCCCATCCTCTAAGGATCTGATAAACTATTTAATATATAGTATATTGCGCTATTATAATAACGTCTAACAGTAAAATAAACATACTTTTAAATAGCGTTAAGGAGTGAATACATTTTCCCTTAACACAAATAATGCGAATAGTCTATACAGTACCTGCATATCTCCTGATCGGGAGACTACGAGAAGATACTGCATAGGTACGACACAAATAGAAACTCGTAGTAAAGGCTCGATATGGTAGGTGACATGGCACACAAGGCAATGCCAGCGTAGATTTACCAATTACGACACTCGGGCTGGTGGTAACGCAGCAGCCACATACGCCCACCTTAGAACACATTCCCAAATCGGAGGGTGGCGACCGAACAGTCACAAGTAATCGAATGGTATCAAAGAAATGCGTCCGACCAGAGGTGCTACCCCTTTTGGCCCGAGACTGCTCCTGTTTCTGCCACCTTATTCCAACTCACGGGAGTCGGGTCCACGTATTATACCTCAAGAACGTCGCCACCATCCTACTTCAATATGGAATCTCTACCGCGTACACAGTTGTCAATGTGGTTTTGGGATCGACAGAGAGTATGTCCATATCCGATCCGGTCTCTTTGCCAACCCATCGTTATTATAACCCGTGGTTATAACTTTTAAAAATAATACTTTATTCTTTAATATAAAATATCATTTCAAAACCTAGTTCTTTATCCAATAAAGATTAAATCATTTCCAAATCATTTCAATATTTCAAAATATCATATCCTTTCAAAACTTCTCTTTTAAATCATTACTTAAATTTAAAATATCAAACTTAATACGCTTTTAAAGTTCAAAGATAACATTCATTTATTTCAATTCAAATCATCTTTTAAAATGATTCATTTTCCAATTTATTTCATTCATTTAAATCATTTAAAAGTGAAGTTATTATTCTTTCAAGTCAAGTATTCAAATTTCAAAGTTTCAAGATATTTGGAGTTCGTTTACTAAGTCAAAACCCATAATTATTAAAATTTCAGCCTTTCACAGCATTTAGAAAAAAAACTGTTATAAGTTATACTTGGAAACATTTTCATTTAGCAAAGACAGCACTTAAAAACTGCTGCTAAAACTCAGTTTAATTAAATTTTAGTTTAAAACAGCCAAGATAGCATTTCCAGAAATGTTGTAATAGCTCAAGTTTCAAAACAAGGGTTTTAATTCATTTCTGCAAAGACCGCAGACCACTACAGCATTTACCGAAACTGCTGTAATAGGCCTGAGTTATGTTTTTAGCCTATTCAATTTACTACAGCAACTACGGCATTTCAGAACTGTTGTAATAGCTCTTTTATCAACCCTTTAGCTCATTTCCAGAAACCATAACACTTCTGAATTCTATTAAAAGTGATTTCCAAATTTTAGTGCATTTCCAGCAATTAATAATCTTCATTTTAAACCCTTTGAACATTGTCAAAATCATAATTTAACATTTAAAAATGTTCTTTAACATATCAATTAACATATTATTTTTACACAATAAGTTTCTTATAATTAAATCCAATTTCACCAAATTACTTAATAGATTCAAGTGTAAAAGTTTCCAATTCTTCATATTTTTAAATAAACAACTTAATGCTTAAATTTTCCCCACTTTTTTTTTGGTTTCAAATAAAATTTAATTTCCAATTTTATTTATATAACTGCATTTAAATTACGTTTTCAAAATTCCAAATTCCATTTAAATTATGTTTTCAAAATTCCAAATTCCAAATTTAAATTATGTTTTCAAAATATTATTTAAATTATGTTTTCAAAATTCCAAATTACATTTAAATTATTTTTTCAAAATTCCAAATTCCATTTCCATATAACTACATTTTTATTTATATAACTACATTTAAAATTTCCATTTCATTTCCACTTATTTTTAACCAAATTCCAAATTTTTCCACTTAAATTATGTTTTCAAAATTCAATGTAACTATTTATTTTTCAACATTTTTAACTTATAGAAAATTCCAAATTTCTCTATTTAATATTTAAAAATCCTATTTAAGTCAAATTTTCATATATAAACTCTTTTAAAATTACTTAAAAATTCTAGAAAATTTATAAAAATAACTACAGGCCTGTACATAGTTTTGTAACCTAGGTCAAGTGATACGGATATATATCATTTCAACCCGCAGTTTACAAATAAAAATCCGGGTTTTTATCATTTCAAACCCGCAGTCCCAAGTCAAAAATAAATAATTACAAACCGTTCAGGCCTATCATTTCAGCCCATAACGATTTTTCCTTATTCTAAAGTCCATTCGGGTATGTATCATTTCAACCCATAGTGAACCTAATCTACATTGAACTTGAAGTGTGATAAACAGATAAAAATGAACAGTTTACAATATACAACAGTAACAGGTGATATGACATGTAACAGGTGAGATGATATGTAATTTAACAGGTTTAACAACATATATATAAATTTTCGCAGGTAGTTATAGCATCATATATTTTTCTACACATTCAGTTGTTGTTGTTTCACAACTGCATAAGTATAAATATCGTGTGAGCTTTACTCTCCTCTAAATGCTGGAGATTGCAAAATCGATAACACACACAATCAAAAGCAAACTGACAAGACTACGGACTTGAGTGGAGAGCGAGATTCAAGCTATAGATCTTGTGTTACAACCCAAACAAAATCAAAACAATTTATAAATACAATATACTATAAATTGAAATAACTTTTAAATGAAAATAGATTTGAATGTCAAATCTTTTTCATTGCTTTCTTGTAGGCTATGCACGGCCTAGGGATACATTTGGCTTAGGTTTGGACAGTACATGGCTTGGGTTTGGTCATGCAAAGGCACGACATAAAGCTAGAATGATGGAGAGGAGTTACAACATGGGATGTGAAGAGTTTTGGGCAATATACTGGGTTTTGGTCATCAAAATGGTTCAGCCATGGGGAGTGGGCTCGGCTTGTGGGTGCACGATGACTAGGCAGTGGCTGTAGGGGTGTGTAGCGGTCATGTCAGAGGTGGTGGTGGTGGCTATGGTGGTGGTTAAGGTGGTGGTTGAAGTGGATGAGCAAATAGTGGTCAAATAACATGTTTTTAGGCCTTTGGTAGCATTTTTGAGGGGTTTGGTCACTGTTAACCCTGTTCTGCCAACGAGATGAAACTTGGGCCGACTCATCCACTTAAGGTCTTTAACGACTCATTGGATTTACGACTCAAGGGGCTTCAGCAACTTAAGGAAAGGACCGACTTAACTGGTAGCGACTCAATTGGCTGACGAGCTAAGGCTCAAGGCAACTTAGAGGAATGGAACGACTCATGGAGGTTAGCGGTTCATGATACAGGCCGACTCATTGAGTTACCGACTCAACGAAGTTCACGGCTCATACGAGACGACTCAAGGACTGAACCGACTCATCTACTCAAGGACTGGACCGACTCATCTACTCAAGGTTCGTAACGACTCAGTGGACCAACGACTCAACGAGTTAATGCCTTAGAAGAGCAGAGTGGTTTAACTAGTTAGTGGTTTATGGGGTAGACCGACTCAGGGTTTCCAATGACTCAGGGTTTCCAACGACTCAAGGTGACTAACGACCTATCATAAGTCGCTGGCGACCTAAGCATACGAGGAACAAGCTCAATGCCATTTCATCTATGCCACTGCTTGCTGACTCGTGGTACATGAGTCGGTCACGGTTCATTCTGAGTCGGTCACGACTCATGACTTAACAATTCCAGCCCAGAAATTTGCCTATAAATACATGGCCACCTCCAACATTCAAGGGACTTTGGGCTCATTCATTTCAAGCGCCGTTACTCTGCTGCATTCTGAACTACTTCAACACCTTCAAGGAACTTCACGAAGAAATCAAACATGTCAAACATGTGTTCAAAGATTTGGATCCACATTGAAGTTTAGGCTACTTGTTCTAAGTCACTTGAAACTTAAAGTGTGTTGTAATCAAAGTGTAACTGCATTGATTTGTAACCAAATTTGTCAATAAAGATATTCAATGTGGACGTAGGCTATCTCTTAAGCCGAACCACTATAAAATTGCTGTTGTTTACTGTCTTTTCACTTATAATCTGTTCCCGAGCTATCGGGTGGTGCTATCACGATCTCACTTCATACACCGGGGTGTTAGCGTTCAAATTTTAGCGTTAACATTTTTGGTGCTTTCACTGAGAATTGAACTCAGGCGAGTTATCATCATTGCTTCACAGATGTTTGTAGAGAGAATTTCCTTGAAAACCAGAAGTCTATCCGAGATTATGGCTCCTGGAAGGAAAAGTAGATCTGTCAGATCTGGGAATATTCAAGAGGGAACCTCCGCTTCCCCTATATCGAATCAAGCCACTCCAGCTGTCGGAGTTACAAAGGCAGAGCTGGATGCTGCAATCTTAGGGCTGAACCAACAGATAAATGCCCAAAATGCACAATTCGAGGCTCAGAATGCCCAGAATGCCCTAATTCTGAATAGGTTGAATGATTTGCTTGGGGCAAACCGTCAACCGGCAGGTAATGAAAGGAATTTTGCTGGCAACATTCATGATGCTGAAGAAAGAAATGCTCCTGAAAGGGCTGCTAGCCCCTTTGAACAAACACTTCCAGAGGTTGGTGGATCTAGAACTCGACATGATGAGGAGTATCTTTCTGGAATGGTCCAACAAATTATGAAAGAGAGTACGCAGAGGGTTGAAGACGAGAAAGAATGGGGTTTCACCCCAAGTAAAACTCCGTTTACTGAGAAAATCTTAAAGGCTGAATTCCCAAGGAAGTTTGTCCCTCCAACCATTCCAGCTTACAAGGGGACGAGTGATCCGAACGAATTCTTATACAAGTATGATTGGCATATGACAGGTGCCAGAGCCTCTGATGAAATAAAGTGCCGATATTTTCCTGTGTATCTCGAAGGTGTAGCTCTGCTTTGGTTCACCAAACTTCCAGTCCGATCTATAGATCAGTTTTCTGACTTAACCCGAAAATTCAAGGAGCAGTTCAGACTATACGCCTCAAAAGCCAAGGATATCATGTCACTGTCAAGTTTGGAGTAGAATCCAGGAGAGACTATCAGATCTTTCTTAAACCACTTTAATATAGCGCTAGCTGAGGTGGATAATGCAGAACCGCGAATGATATTGACTTATCTGATGAAGGGTATTGACAAGTCGAGCGAATTTGGGAAATGGCTAAACATGAAGGAACCAAATTCCCTTGAAAAATTCTATAAAAAAGCAGATGAATTCATACGCTTAGAAAGCCGTCCCGTAACGGTAAAGGCAGTGTTAGAAAAAGATGAAGATAACACTGTTGCTCCACGCAAGAATGAATCTGTAGGGCAAAAAAGGGAAAATAACAATGGAAAGAAGCAGAGTAATCTTAAAAAGCCCCGATCCTTCAAGCCATCAGAATATACTCCTTTATCAGATACGCCAGAGCGTATCTACCTTGCCACTAAAGATTCTGTTGACTTTCCTAAACCTCCTCCTCTAAGGACCGGGAAAAAGGCCATACAGAGTGGGAAGTTCTACCGCTTCCATAATCAACCCGGTCACGAGACCGACGAATGCCGCCAGTTGAAAAATCTGATTGAAGAGTTGCTAAGGGAAAACAAACTGCAGCAATTTGTGAAAAAGAATAGCAACAATCCTGCTTCATCTAGTCAGGGGCAACAGGCTCCTATTCATCAGCCTAGGACGAGTGAGAAGGCTGCAGGGCATGAATCTGGAAGGCCCATTATCAATGTCATTACAGGAGGACCTCACCCAGCAGGCAGAAGCTGGGGTGAGATGGAAAGGTATACCCAAGCTTTAAAGTATGTACCGACCGAGGAAGATGTATTCGTTTTGGAAGGTGCTACGCCCTTGAAGCAACAAAGAACTCTTGATGATGATATTGTGTTCAAAGCTAGGGATTCCGCAGGTATTGAAGCTCCTACCTTGGATCCCTTAGTCATCTCGGCTGGTATCGGGCCAGCTATTGTCAGAAGAGTTCTCATTGATTGTGGCGCATCCTGCAATATCCTCTTCAAGAAAACATTCGACCAAATGAAGATCCCTATGACTGATGTGCAAGCCTCATCGCAGAAAATTGCTGGTTTCACTGAGGAGCCAAAACAGCCGGTAGGAACCATTGATTTGTTTGTGGAACTTGGAGAAGGAGAGAGAAAAATGGTCCGCAAGCAAACTTTTGTGATTGCCGACGAATTTTCTTCTTACAATGCTTTCCTTGGTCGTCCAACTCTGGCAGCATTCAAAGCTGTTCTTGCCCCATGGTGCCTCACTATTAAATTCACTACAGACAATGGAGTAGGAGTTATAAAAGGGGATCAAAATGCTGGGCGAGAGTGTTATCTGACAGAGCTACGAGAAACCAGAAAAAGAGAAATGGGAAAGAACGTGGCAGCCCCAGTCCGCATCAAAGAACCAGCCTTGTAGCAATTACAGGGCGGACCCTGCACTGGCGAGCATAGCGGAGCAAGGAAAGAGCATAGCGGAGCAAGGAAAGAGATGGATCCTAGAAAAGTTAGTGCAGGGGAAAATAGAGTGGTACCGGTGGAAACGACGACACCAATACCTGTTGACCCAAAGGACCCAAATAAGGTGTTGAATGTGGGTTCACAACTTAATGCGTCAGTTCAGAATATCTTAATATCTTTTTTAAAGGCAAATTTGGATGTTCTTGCTTGGACTCATGCCGATATGTGCGGAATATCCCCAGAAGTTGCAGTACATGCTCTAAATATTGATCCAAAATTTACACCTGTGAAGCAGAAAAGGAGAACTCAAGGTCCAGAAAGGTCGGCAGCATTAAAAGAAGAAGTTGATCGGCTCATGGAGAATAATTTTATCAAAGAATCTACCTATCCGAATTGGGTTTCAAATCCAATGCCGGTTAAGAAAGCCAACGGAAAATGGAGAGTATGCATCGATTTTTCAGATCTAAACAAGGCCTGCCCCAAAGACTGCTTCCCATTACCCAGAATTGATCAATTGGTAGACGGAACAGCGGGACACGAATTGTTATCTTTTATGGATGCTTACTCCGGATATAACCAGATCATGATGCATGAGCCGGATCAGGAGGACACGAGCTTTATCACCGACATTGGTCTTTACTGCTACAGAGTTATGCCCTTCGGGCTAAAGAATGCAGGGGCAACATACCAAAGACTTGTTAATGCTATGTTCAAACAGCAATTAGGCAAGACTATGGAAGTCTACGTCGATGACATGTTAGTAAAGTCTAAGAAAGCAGTGGATCACATAGAACACTTAGTGGACATGTTCGCAGTCCTCCGAAAATACGGAATGAAGCTCAATCCTTTGAAATGTTCATTTGGAGTGGAATCCGGCAAGTTTTTAGGTTTCATCGTGAGCGCTAGGGGCATTGAGGCCAGTCCAGCTCAAATTATTGCATTGAAAGAAGTCAAAGCCCCTAGAACAAAGAAGGAATTGCAAAGTCTCAATGGAAAAGTCGCCGCCTTGAGTCGGTTCATTTCCAAAGCCACAGATAAATGCATCCCATTCTTTGACGCCCTAAAGAAAGGAAAGAAAAACTTCGATTGGACTCCCGAATGCCAAAAAGCCTTTGATGAATTGATTCGCCATATGGAAACGCCTCCAATAATTTCTAGGCCTGGCGATGGCGAGGATCTTCTTATATACTTGGCAGTATCATCTCATGCTTTAAGTGTAGCGCTGATACGAGAAGACAAAAGGATTCAACATCCAGTTTACTATATCAGCAAAAGACTCACTGGGGCAGAGATGAATTACTCTAAGTTGGAAAAACTCACCTATTGCCTACTAATTGCATCTAGAAAGTTGAGGCAATATTTTTAAGCTCATCCTATCAGAGTCCTCACTAATCAACCTTTAAAGCAAGTCCTGTTTCGCCCTGAGACTTCGGGTCATCTTCTAAAGTGGAATATTGAACTCAGTCAGTATGACATCACTTATCATCCCCGAAAAGCAATCAATGGACAAGCTTTAGCGGATTTCATCTCAGAATTCACAGATAAGGGTAACAGTGAGGAGGAAACAGACGACGATTCCACAATCTAATGGAAGTTATATGTTGATGGTGCGAGAAACGACTACTGTTCTGGAGCCGGAGTTGTACTTGAGACCCCTAAAGGCCGATCATTATGCTATGCGCTAAGATTGGAATTTCCTTCAACAAACAATGAAGTAGAATACGAAGCCCTTATCGCTGGCTTAAGAATTGCTAAAGAATTAAACATCCGAGCGTTACAGATATTCAGTGATTCTCAGCTTATTGTATGCCAAGTCAAAAAGGAATTCCAAGCAAAAGGGGGGAATCTTCCCGCCTACTTGTCAAAGGCTTGGGAACTCCTGGGTGATTTCGATCATTACATGATAAGTCACATTCCTCGAGAAGAAAACATGAAAGCAGATTCTCTCGCAAAGTATTCTAGCACAAGCGAAGCTCAATTTCTAGGGTTAACTCCGACGGAGGTCCTGTCGACTCCTAGCATTGATGAGATGGACATTGATTGGGTCATGAGCATGTCTCAAGAGCAAGAATCATGGATGACTCCGATAACAGAATATCTGCTCAATGGATCCTTACCAGGGAACTCAAAAGAACGACAAAAGCTACTAAGAAAAGCCTCTCGATACATAATCCAGGATGGCCGATTATACAGACGGGGATTCTCAATGCCATTACTTCGATGTGTATCCAGGGAAGAGTCCAAAGCAATCCTAGCAGAGGTACATGGAGGAGAGTGTGGTGATCATTCAGGTGGCCAAACATTAGCAAAGAAAATTCTCCGATACGGATATTTTTGGCCAGAAATTAATCGAGATGCAGCAGAGTATTCCCGAAAATGTGACAGATGCCAAAGATTCGCCAAAATTCCTAGAGCTCCTTCCACTGAACTCACACAGATGGTCAGTCCATGGCCGTTTGCAATATGGGGGATAGACCTTGTAGGACCGTTACCAACTGCCAAATCTGGAATTAAATATGCCATTTTTGCTGTAGATTATTTTACTAAGTGGGCAGAAGCTGAACCACTGGCTACTATCACCTCAAAGAAGATGATAAGTTTTGTGACTAAAAACATCATTTGCAGATACGGTGTGCCTCAAAAAATAATTACAGACAATATTACTAAGTTTGAAAGTGAAGAATTCCAAGATTTTTGCAAGCAATTCAAAATCCGGAAGAGCTTCTCAGCAGTGGCTCATCCGCAGGCAAACGGGCAAGTGGAAGCCGTGAATAAAATTATTAAGTCAACCATCAAGAAGCAACTTGAAAGAGCGAAAGGTGGTTGGGTCGATAAGCTACCACTGGCACTATGGGCATACAGAACCACTCACAAAACTGCAACTGGGCACACCCCGTTTTCATTGGCATACGGGTCAGAGGCAATGATTCCGGTGGAAATAGAGGTCCCTTCACATAGAAGAATCCATTTCAATCAAGCATAAAACGAAAAGCTACAGCTTGAAGCGCTAGATCTCCTTGATGAAAAAAGAGATGAGGCTAATCTCAGAATTGCAGCTCATTAGCAAAGGATAGCCAGACATTTCAATTCCAAAGTTCGCCAACGCAGCTTTGAGATTGGAGACCTAGTCCTGAAGAGAATTATGACAGCGACAGGTGTGTTTGGGCCAAATTGGGAAGGACCATATGTCATAGGTCAGAAGCTTCTTGACGGCACATTCAAACTCACTACTATTGAAGGAGATAAATTCCAAGGGCATGGAACAACAATCATTTGCGTCCATATTTTACTTGAAATTTTTGTTGAAATATTGTAAAAAGAATTATGAATGCATGATTCTTGTAATTGAAGGCAATTGTAAAACTGATGCATGTAAATAATGAAAAAATATAAAGTGGATGTAGGCCCAATTTCCTGGCCGAACCACTATAAATCTTGTGTTCCTTATTATTATTACATGTTTGCTTTACTTTCGATATAAAAAGTACATAGAATGTATTGCTGAAATGTCGATTTAAATTTCTGCAGACAATGGAAGTGAAGCTTGCACATAATAAGACCCAGTGATTCTCGCCAAATTTCAAGTCACAAAAGCTCCAAATTCAAATCCTAGATAGGAAGTACTTCAATTGAACGGCCTATGATTTCGACAGAAACGGGCCTTTGCTAATAAATTGAGATCGTTTGAACAAACAAACATCCAATTAAGAAGCTGATGCTCGTTCTCACGAACTTGCCTGACAATGAAGTACACTTCCTTGGATTAAACAAGTTACTTGTAAAAAAAAAAAAAAAAAAAGAGGATCGCTGAAAAAGCATAAGCAAGTGGACAAGGGAACAACCAAAGCCATCATCGGCAGCACAAGTCCTCTTCGGAGGCACAACTCTTCGGAGGATAAAGACCTCTAATGGGTCATACGCCACAAAAAAGAAAGTTCTCTACTCAACAAAAAAGATTGGAGGAGTCATGACCCTCCAACCATGAGAGAGTAACTTCCAAGCGATGAAAACCCTCTCTGAGGCACATTTCACCAGGAGTTGAAGTGTTACGACCGCTCTTCGAAATTTCACTTCACCAGAGTTGAAATGCAAACAAAATAAAAGCCCTCTTCGGAGGCCCATTTCACTAGGAGTTGAAGTGTTACGACCGCTCTTCGAAATTTCACTTCACCAGAGTTGAAATGCAAACAAAATAAAGACCTCTTCGGAGGCACATTTCACCAGGAGTTGAAGTGTAACAGCCGCTCTTCGGAATTTCACTTCACCAAAGTTGAAATGCAAAACAAAATAAAGACCTTTCTGGAAGCCCATGTTTCGCCGAGATTGAAATAAAACTTCCAAGTGTTGAAACGTGAAAAGGCTTTCTTCGAAGGCACAACTCTTTGGAGGTACACGTTTCGCCAAGATTGAAATAAAACTTTCAAGTGTTGAAACGTGAAAAATCCCTCCTCGGAGGTACAACCCCCTCCCGGGGACACAATCAAAAAGAAAAACTTCTTCGGAAGCCCACGTTTCACCGAGATTGAAATAAAACTTCCAAGTGTTGAAACGTGAAAAGGCTTTCTTCGAAGGCACAACTCTTTGGAGGTACACGTTTCGCCAAGATTGAAATAAAACTCCCAAGTGTTGAAACGTGAAAAATCCCTCCTCAGAGGTACAACCCCCTCCCGGGGACACAATCAAAAAGAAAAACTTCTTCGGAAGCCCACGTTTCACCGAGATTGAAATAAAACTTCCAAGTGTTGAAACGTGAAAAGGCTTTCTTCGAAGGCACAATTCTTTGGAGGTACACGTTTCACCAAGATTGAAATAAAACTTCCAAGTGTTGAAACGTGAAAAATCCCTCCTCAGAAGTACAAATTTCTATTTTTTTTTAAAAAAATATCCTCATCAAGGGCATACTTTAACTTTCAAAGAAAGAGTGATTTACCTATTCTAGAAAATAACCTTCCTCAAAAAAAAAAAAGGAAGAAAGTTAAAGTACCCTTCAGAGGCCCGCTTTACCACATAGAAGAATTCACTTGGCAAAATGCATACATAAGTATAAAAAAAAAGAGTGATTTCTTCGAAGGACAAAGCGTAAAAACTTATATGAAGGAAGTTGTACTCTACAAAAAATTTCTTCAAGAATGAAGTAATTATTCTTCAGAAAATAAGAGTGCAAATCCCCTCAAAGTATACAATATTGCAGCAAGCTTATGGTATGGGGGCAACATGGTATAGTTACATACAAAATGGTATAGCTACAACGGTAAAGTACGCTCAAACAACATACCACAAGCTCACCGCAATATCATATAAATAAACTTGTGCAAAAATGAATAATAAATGCATTCTCAAATTCAAACAAGAGTTTGTACAAATAAAGGATCATTTTATTCAATTGCAGATACAGGTTTCAAAGTAAAAAAAAAGCAGGGGCCGGTGCCTGCACAACACCCGACCATTACACAAAAAAGGAATCAAAAAGCCCGAAGCCCGACTCTTCACTTCTTCTTACCACCTTTGGACCCTTTGCCCGGCCGAATGATTAGCTTTTCTGGTCTATCTACAGGCATAAGGGAAGAAGGAGAGGGAGGTGCAACCGGTGCAACTTCCGGTTCTTCTTCAGTGGTAATGATTTTCTTCCCCCTCCTCTTCGATTTTCCGTGCTTCTTTCTTCTCTTTGAAGAAGACTCACTCCCTGGAGTAACAAGAGCGGACAAAACTACGTCATCAGAAGGAGTCCGCTCCGGAGAGATCTCGCCTCCTTCAAGTCCCTCGTCTTTCTGCTCTTGCGAAGCGATAGGGTCATCCAAGCCATGAAGAGTCTCAATCTGCTCCTCTTGTGACCCGGGCTGTGAAGCAGAAGGTGGAGTCACCTGAAGAGACGGAGGAGGGATAACCGGAGGGAGTGAAGTCTGCACAGCACTTGGTGTTTCAACTGCAGAAGAAGAGAAATTAAAAATATTAGTATCTCCCCGAAAGAAGGGAGACATGGGTTCGTCGAGATTCAAGAAGTAATCGAGAAGCTCATCAAACTTTTGAGGAGCAAGCAGGTAATCCAACTGAATCGGACCAATGTCAAAATTACCTGAAGAAGTTTGCTTCGTTAGTTCAATCTCATAATTTTGAGCCCCGATATCCTCCAAAGCCTCATCATCAGTAGGGGTAATTACCCCGGTTCTCGTAGGAGGCAGCGAATGAGCACTGGAACCTGTAATGTCAACTTTGGAAGAAACTAAAGGACGTTCAGAAGTGGTAGGTGGTATTTATTTTTCAGAACGTTCCCCTTCCGCCATTCCGGCCCGTACTCTGGCGAGTTGCTCTTTTCCCTTGGCAAGAGCGGCGCGGGCATCATCATCTAGATAATGCTCTTCAAGAGCTGTCTCAGCGTAGCCAGCACCTTTACCACCTAGCATATCGAGTGCCGCCTCCCAAACTTCAGCTAGTGTAATTTCATACTTAGGGCCTAGAAAGGCAAGGCTGCCACGCCCCAAAATGCTGTGCAGATAAAAATCAAATAATGTGGAGCTAATGTCAACTTTTGTTGCTTGATGGGCCTCTTCGGCCGCGAGTTTACCAGCAACAGCCTCGTCACGCTCCTTTTCGGCCATAGCAAGTCGAGCTTTTAACATCTCTATCTCCAAGCTTTGAGAGCCGGTCTGTTCTCGCAGCTGTAAAGTTTCAGCGTGATATTCTTCTATGACCTTCTCCAGGTGTGTAAGCTTATCTTCGACTGCCCTTTGACTGGCATGCGCATCCCGTACTTGTTGCTGAAGCATGCTCTTCTTTTGAGAATAGAAAGTAGATGAAGTAGCTAACTCTTCCTTAAGTTTTTCTACTTCCGCTTCCAACTTTTCATTATAGGAAGCAATACTTCTCATTTCGGCGTCATGCTGTTCGAGAGTCTTCTGCCACTCAGCCTTATCGTTCTCCATTGTGAGCATGGCCTCGAGATTGGCTCGGTTAACCCTCTGAAGCTCATCGACAAGTTTTTGCCAGTTCGACATTCTTTCAATATCGGTCCCGACAGTATCAAGATTTCGTAGCATAGCTTATTTGTCGAGAGGAACCAAGTCGAGATCAAATCGAACCCCTCTCAGGCACCACTGAGGAAATCTGCTTTGAAGAGTGGGAGGACCTTGCCCAACTTGGTATGCGGGCCGGTTGATGATTGTTTGAATGTCGGAACGAACGGGGGCAGGAGATTCAGCAGGAACAGTTTGAGAAACTGTCGGCATTGTTTCTTCAGTAAGTTTAGCCTGCTTGCTAGAAGAATCTTCCATGTGACCTTTACCTCTCTCATCGTGAGTCTTTCTTTTTTGGGTATCATCATCTCTGTGGGGAGGGTCATGTCTTTCGTGCTCTCTTCGGTGACGTTCTTTATATGCTCGTCTCTCGTCTGCTTTCCTGATGGCCCTCTCTTCATCCGATTCTCTGTAAGAGGGGAGGTGACGCCTATAATCATATTGACTCCGCCTCCCGTAGCGCTGGAAATCATCATAATATGAACTACTGCGCCCCATTGGAGAATCTGGAATAAAAATAATAAACTTTAGAAATCTTTAAAGTATAAGAAGATGAATGCGTGGAAGTGCTGAAAAATCCTAAGTGTGGTGTAACGTGTAAACTACACGCATCAAGTTACAGACCACTCTGTGGAATAGAGGTAGTGATAACTTGTGTGGAAGGAGTTGACATTTGTTGTAGAGAAGATGTCGCCTCAATTACAGAAGAGATAGTTTTGGAAACATCATCTTTGAAAAGTTCTTGAGAAGTCACAATTAAATCGCTCAATCCGTCGAAAACATCATAACCATCATGTTTTTTGGGACTGGCTTTCTCAACTCCATTGTCAGCAGATCTTCCGGAAGATCGTGGAGTTTCTTCCTCTTCGATAACTGGGGCAAGTGCAGACTTGTCAGACGGCCCCGCAACGTCCTTCGGAATTGAACACTTCACTAGTGGAGTTTCTATAGAGGTTCCTCCCTGCATATGCTCTTTAGTAGAGGCCGGGGCATCAGGGGTTTCCGTCGGAGAATCGGGAATTTCAGTTGGGACTTCACGAAGCTGAGTGAAGCGAGAGGAATGAAGAAGCCCATATTGATGTAAAAATCCGTCATTTAACAAAAACTTTATACTCCTCTCTTCTGCCGCCATGGCGTTCAATCTCTCAAAAATTTGTTTATAGCATGGATCTCTAGAGGGAGGACGAAGTGCTAAAACAGGAAAAGAAAAAGAAGCCAAGTTAGCATTTAGCAACTCAGATTTCGAAAAGCCAAAGAATGGAGAAATAAAAACAGGAAAATCTTACTTCCTACTCTCCAGATGGCATAAAACCCTGGAGGGCAGCGAACAAAGAAATACTGATTTAGAAATCCATGAACGCTTTCAGGAAGATCGGTGATGAGTTTGCGGTTTCGAGCACTCCTTATAACTACGATAGAGGGATGATCTTTAATTTTTGTGAATGAGCAGAAGTAGCAGATTTCCTCAAAGCTCGGTAATCGACTCAGAACTCTACTAAATAGCACACATAACCCCATCAGAATGGCATGGCCATTGGGGTGCAATTGGAATGGAGAGATAGATAATCGAAGCAGGAACTGCTGAAGGAAGTCATTAAAAGGTGGTATGGCACCGCTCAAGCACATTTGGCGATTGACAGCAATGAAGCCAGAAGGGGGTCTATCTGCAGTATCACTTGGCCCCGACAGTAAGGCATCAGCTTCGGCAATACCAAACTGGATGAGCAATTGGTTAAACACCCGCTGATTCAGAGTTGTGGGAGTTCTCTCCGGAGGGTTATCCAACAGGTTGGCTACTGGGAAGACATCTTCAGCCTGGCCCATCGGTTCTTCTTATTGAGATGTCATTCTACACAAGCAACTGGATTTTCAAATGCGAAGGTGCACGTTTCCTAAAAGTGTGAAGTGTTGTGCAGAACTAATGAAAATAACAAGTAAATATAACTGGAATTAAACTGGTTGACGATTGATCGACTATGGTAATTTCAGAACTTGTTAATTGAAAGTTCAAGCGTAATATTAGTGCAGGCTGGTCAGTTTCAATTGACTATTTCAGTGTTGCTTTAATATTCTACTTGAAATCGATAGCGCTTCGTTCACACGATTTGTTTAAGTTAATTATCTGTTATTAACTAATCTGTCATTTGATATGGGCAGTCGATGACAGTATATTCGTCCCAGTTTTCTGTGAATGTTGTATTGAACAGATTGTTAGCCTGCAAGTCAAAATAACCTGTGAATGAATGCAATAAAATTCAACAGTTCAAAGTTTATGCAATGGTTCAAAGTTCGAGCAGAATTCATGCAAGTCCTAACTCGTCAACGGCTCAAAAATTTTGAGTCGGCAGTGCCCTAAGTCGTAAGTCGTATAAAAAGGGTGAAGCTATGGTTCAACTCAAGGCTTAGGCCGTAAGTCGTAGGCCGTAAGTCGTAAGTCGTAAGTCGTGAGTCGTAAGTCGTATCTCGGCCACGACTCAAGGCTTAGGCCGTGGAGCATGTTGGGTCGGATCATGGTTGTTGGATCATACAAAAATGACCGAGTCGTACCTAAAGCAGTATTCGAATCAATCTCACCAACTAATCACCTAACCCCTAACCAGGTTACCTTCTAACCCATAAACCATTTCACTCCTAACTCCTAACCCGTTAATCTTCCAACTTTTAACCCATTAACCCAATAAGCTCTCAATCAACAATCCTAGCTCTATCGTACCGCTAAACCGCCTCGAATCGTAAACCATCAGAAAAGATAACCCTAAGTCCATTGATGACCAAAGCAACCAAATTCGCGGGGCTCAAAGGGGCAAATCGAAGATGGAGATGGGGCGCATAAGCTAGGGATAATCGAAAATCATAAGGAGAGCGAGATCGCTTACGCAATATGATGATAGGGATGATCGATGGAGAATCTGGTCGAAATCGCTTTTGAAAGCTTGAATGTGCGTTAATGGCAGACACAGTTTAAAGGTTAGGGAATGAGAAGAAAAGGTGAACGACTCAGGTTTTTATAACGTTGGGCAGTAGAGTTTGAGTCGGCACACGAGTTAAGATAAGTCGAAGCACACGACCTACGACTTAGGCGTGTACTTCGCGGGACAAATGTTAACCCTGTTCTGCCAACGAGATGAAACTTGGGCCGACTCATCCACTTAAGGTCTTTAACGACTCATTGGATTTACGACTCAAGGGGCTTCAGCAACTTAAGGAAAGGACCGACTTAACTGGTAGCGACTCAATTGGCTGACGAGCTAAGGCTTAAGGCAACTTAGAGGAATGGAACGACTCATGGAGGTTAGCGGTTCATGATACAGGCCGACTCATTGAGTTACCGACTCAACGAAGTTCACGGCTCATACGAGACGACTCAAGGACTGAACCGACTCATCTACTCAAGGACTGGACCGACTCATCTACTCAAGGTTCGTAACGACTCAGTGGACCAACGACTCAACGAGTTAATGCCTTAGAAGAGCAGAGTGGTTTAACTAGTTAGTGGTTTATGGGGTAGACCGACTCAGGGTTTCCAACGACTCAGGGTTTCCAACGACTCAAGGTGACTAACGACCTATCATAAGTCGCTGGCGACCTAAGCATACGAGGAACAAGCTCAATGCCATTTCATCTATGCTACTGCTTGCTGACTCGTGGTACATGAGTCGGTCACGGTTCATTCTGAGTCGGTCACGACTCATGACTTAACAATTCCAGCCCAGAAATTTGCCTATAAATACATGGCCACCTCCAACATTCAAGGGACTTTGGGCTCATTCATTTCAAGCGTCGTTACTCTGCTGCATTCTGAACTACTTCAACACCTTCAAGGAACTTCACGAAGAAATCAAACATGTCAAACATGTGTTCAAAGATTTGGATCCACATTGAAGTTTAGGCTACTTGTTCTAAGTCACTTGAAACTTAAAGTGTGTTGTAATCAAAGTGTAACTGCATTGATTTGTAATCAAATCGTCAATAAAGATATTCAAAGTGGACGTAGGCTATCTCTTAAGCCGAACCACTATAAAATTGCTGTTGTTTACTGTCTTTTCACTTATAATCTGTTCCCGAGCTATCGGGTGGTGCTTTCACGATCTCACTTCATACACCGGGGTGTTAGCGTTTAAATTTTAGCGTTAATAGTCACCATGGAGGGCTCGGCTATGGTCATGGACTGGAGTACAGGTCGTGGTGATGGCAAGGAAGAGATGTAGGAGTTTGTGGCGGCGGCTATGGAGGAGAGGCCTATCAAATAGCATGAGAAAACAAGGCAAAAATGCATGAAAATAAGGAAGAAAAGAAGAAAAATGATGTAGCCATTACCCAAATCTTTGCAAGCCATAAATGAAATGAGATGAAGGTGTTTTTTTGCATGGAAATTAAATGGAATACACGGCCTCACCAAAGAATATTACACGGCTAAAGAAAATAAATGAAGAGTTAAAGAAAATGAAAAGTCTAGAAAGCGAAAAGTCAAAAGAAAAAGGAAGAGTCTTTGCCTCTTCGATTTACCATTCCCTTTAAAACAAATAAACCAAAATAATTTCAGCAAATACTCTTAAAAACCAAAACCAAATGAAATAAAAATGAAAATAAATTATTAAATTTAAAGAAAAATAGAAAAGAATAAAAGAAATTGCTTAAAAATCCAAAACAGTGTCCAGAAATTACAAATAAATCACTACTAGTCTTGGAAAAATATCATCTTCATTTTAAAAATATTATAAAGTAAAAATTTGAAATAAAATAATTTATTTATCATTTGTAGAATAAAATAAATAATTAGATTGGAGAAAAATAGAAAACGAACTAAAGAAAAATGTTTAAAAATTGAAAACAAGGCATGGAAATTCCAAGAAAATTACTACTAACTCAAGAAAAATTTCAACTTCACTTTAAAAATATTTTAAAACAAAATTTTAACTAAAATAAGTTCTAACAAATTGCCAAAATGAAATAAATTCAATTAAAAATAATTTCAAAAATATTGGGTTGTTACAACTTCATAGTAAAATTCCACAAATTCGTCATTGGGTCCCTTTCCAGTGCACCTTTGAAATTGGTCTTACTCGCAACTCCAGTTACAACCACCATTAATATCAATAATGTATCCGGCTTGTCGACCGCAGCTGCTACTGCATTGCATCTTGTCAAATAACTTCCTAAGGTCACTTTATGCCTTTATTTCACATTTGACTGCGGCAGTACATTCTTAGGTCGCGAGACGTGAACTCTGAACTGTCTCAAGAATCTGCTCAATAGGTTGGTCCATGTGTTTATGCGCCCATTCATAGGCTATCTGAACCACATCGCCACTAAGTCTTTTAAGTACAATGGACAAACCGTCCCAATACCTCCCCAATGTATCCAACACCTCCATATGTCGGATGTACCTCAGTAGGTCAATTTTCGAATTTGTGTTTCCATCATATAATTCTAGCATTGGAAGCTTGAAATCAGGAGGATTGCTTACATTTCGAATATTAGAAATAAATAGATTTCTATTCACATCCTTTAGACCCGATCTGGGGGTACTCCTTTAACTATTCTTCTTATCGATTCAGCTAATGTGGTTTTCACCAACTAATAAAAGTTTTCATCCAAAAGCAATATACTGCCCCTATTCCTGTTGGGGGATTTTGTCACATAAACTAGCACGTATTCCACTAGCTGCAAATTAGCATTCTGTCCTACTCCTCTGATTTCATTCTATCCTCCATTCTTATAGGATAGCTTTAGCACACATTCCTCTGGTTGTTATACATTTGCATTTTGATTCACGTTTCTAACTACAAGATCATTTGTGGTTGGCATTTTAGCACGTCCCAAGCTCACACCAGCATTTCCACCGAGTATAGTTCTTTCAGTACTGAGTTGCTTTGGGTCGAAACCTAGCTACTCAGATGGGGGTTCATTGTTCCAATTTACTTTGTTCCAACCCCAAATGATCCTGCATTATCTCCTTGTCCTTGATTTCGAATTCCAACAACTCTAGCTATTCCTTATGGACCCATCCTTTAGAAGAATCCTTCAAGTATTTCATGTTGTCCAGTTATCCCTTCATCCTACATTTCCTTCATTATTCTCTCCATCTTTTCTCTAGTCACATAAATGGATTGATGAGAATTTGAGGACACCTCCCGGTTATTGCCAAGCTTTGGTGTACTTGCCCTAGTTTTAGATCTAGTATTAGGTTTCTTCGTCTTTTTCAAATTTCAGGTTCAAGCTTCAAGTTTTAAAATCTATCTATTTTCTCCATGAAAGCACCAAAATACTAACCCAAAAAATGGATCAACGCCCAGAATAAAGATAAAAGCACCGGTTCGAATTAAAAGTAAAAGAGAAAGTAGAAAGTAGATAAGAACATGAAGAAGTATTTATAGTGGTTCAGTGTAATCTCTGGCCTACGTCCACTTCAATTTCTTTTATTAGGTATTACCTTTTCGGGTTACAACTAGTTAGAACTGATCTAACCACAACCTAGTGGATCCTAGATTTACAAAGGATTTAAGAATGTTACTTGAGGAAAATTGAAGTGAGGAAAGTGTAATGGAAGCTCTAAGTCCAAGATTGCTGAAGAATATCCAGTAGAAAGAAGATCATTTTCCAGTAGCAGGTATGTTGTTATTTATAGAGGAATTGGGGAGATACGAGTCAGAAGCCCAATAGAACGAAGCCTAAAAGATAGCATGAAGTCATACTAGGAGAGCTAAACCAATCCGAGTCATAATTATAACTCGATACTGTAACGACATGTAAATTTTCAATAATTAAATTTATTAATTTAATAAGATTTTGGTAATTTAATATTGAAGAAAATAAAAATTATTGAATTGTTAATGGAAGTAATAACTAGAATGAGTTGTAACAATAAAATGTAAGTTAAAGAAATAAAAACTTTTTAATTTTATAATGAAATGAATGCTAAAATGAAGTGTAACAATGGTAATTAAAAATAATTATTAACAATTAAAGTGAAATTCCAATAATGAAATAATGTCAAATTGTTATACTTGGTTATAAGTTGACATAAGAAAACAAATGAAAACACTAAATTAATAAATGAAATAGTTGAAAATAAGTGATTGTAACATTTGTTTGTGAATAATGAATTCATAAGTGTGATTAAAAGTTACAGTAAAGATTTTTGTAAGTTACCAGTTTATTTGGTCTATTTAAGTGAAATGGGAAATAAATTAAAATTAAATAAACTTTAATGTAATATCAACGAGAATTAGTGCAATAACTGGAAGTGTCAATGTAATAAAATAAATAGAAATGAAAGTTTGTTCACAAAGTAATAATTGATTGAGTATAAAGGTTGAAACCAAATAAAACAATTTATTGGAATTTAATTTTAATTAATAGAATTAATGACAGTTGTAAATCAAACACTGTAAATTTTGAAATAGTCAATAATGAATTGATATACAGATTTGTTTTAAAGGATTATAAATTACTATGTAAGCCATAATGATAGAATTTGTGAATAATTAAAAGTTGAACTGAAAGTTACTTAATTTATTTAATATTATTTATTTCAATAACTTGGAAAATAGCCATTTTGCCAACTATCTAAGATTTAGACGAAACCAGTTTCATCGGATCCGTAACAGTTAATTATTGTAGGATTTCATGTTTGGTAACGATCGAACCTTTTATTCGATTGTACGGACTCGAAACGCTTAGAAATTAATTTAATTGAAACCAACTTGAAATAAGCTGATTTTAACATAACTTCTCCATACGATGGAATTAGAACTTAAAACATGTTCCATTGAGTTTAAAATATTTGAAAACATCTATTTTGATAGATGGGTTTGGCCATTTTCATTCCGGAGTCATAATGGGCATTTCGGGTCGTGTATCGTTCAATCAATCTGGTCCATTATTTCTATTTTGTTCTGCCTATATATATATCGTTATAAACCCTGGGTCATTTCTTATTCCTCATTTATGTACGTATAATTCCATTCGCTCCTCCTCATTCCAATGGCAAACAAACCCTAATCCTTAATTTCCAATTTCTATTACAATCAAAACCAAATAAAAATTTCAAACTCCTCCAACCCAAACAAATTATATATCGATTTTAAACTTTCGAAGAGCATAATCTTCTGGCGCTATTCGTTTTTCAATTCGACGCATTGTTTTTCCTGAAATTCCAAATGAACCTTGGCCACTCATAGGCCACGATCTCTATTCGGCGGTTGATCTTTGACAAGAGGACGATCGGGTTGCGCTGCACTGTAATCGACGTCGAGAGGCTTCGATCCATGTCGTTTTCTCGTCGAGATCACCTTTGGGTTCCATATATTTTGGCTTGGAAGTTAGCACATTCGGTGGCGGCATGGGGGTTTTCTGGTTGACCGAGATGGGCGGCGATGCCAGTACATGGTCGGTTGTTGGTGGCGAGGGCCGAGGCGAGGTTTAATCGTAGCTGGAGATGTCATGGCGGTGGCTTTTTGCGCATTTGGATGGCGGCTCATATGGTTCACGTGGGAACGAGATATTCTGTTATGGTTGCATGTCTTTCTCCTGACGTGTGAAAGGGTAGCGGTGCTTTGCTAATTTGTTTATTTTATTTTACTCAATTTAAATCAATTAAATCATTTTAACATCCATGTCTTTTACCTACGAGGTCCAATTTGCACGTGGTTTAATCCATTGGGGTCGTATCGAAATTCCAGACATTTTAACAGTTGTTTGGACGAATTCTTAGAATGTTTGAATTTTAGGTATAAATTGGATTTATATTCAATTTAAATTCAAAGGTGAGTGTTTTAACCGACTCGCAACTTCTAAAATTTCTTATATATGTTAAATCTAATTTATGATGTGATTAGGAATTTGTTCATGACTATTTGGTATATTTTAATCATTATCTCAGTTAATTTGAATTTATTTGAATTAAATCGTTATTTATTTTATTATTGAATATAAATTGCAAGTTAAATACCTGTTATTGATTATCAGTTCTATATTGATATTTATTGATTGATTTGGATGATGATTGTGATGAATGTTGATTGTTGATGTTGGTTGAATGGATATTTTCTTTTATATTGTTATAAATTGCAAGTTCTTTATTAATTCTACTTTAGTGAATATTAGGCACGCATCCCTAAAACCAAACTTAGTTCACTAAAACTCCTCCAGCAAAAAAACATAAGTTGCAGGTCCCTTTTTTTCAATTCGGCTGTTTTTTCCTAAAATACCACCCCGCTTCTTGCATGATTGATTTTAATAACAAGTTTATCTTTCTTGATTTATCTTCTTCTTCATTGTCGAACTTATGTTTCTTGATGTCATCTTCTTCTTCAATGGCGATCTCGGCTTTCTCGATTTCAATGGAAAACTGCAGTCATAGACTATAGTTGTAGAAATGTCTGCAACTGTATGCAATGGTTGCCGACATTTCTGCAACTAAACCATATAGTGGCATTTCTACAACTATATGCAATAGTTGTAGAATGTTTTCAACTATATGCAATAGTTGCAGACATTTCTGCAACTATACCATATAGTTGTAGAAATTTCTGCAACTATGCCATATAGTTGCAGAAATTTCAACAACTATATGCAATAGTTGAAAATATTTCTACAACTATACTGTATAGTTGCAAAAATGTCTGAAATTATTTGCAAATGTTTTAAATTTAAATAATAATCGAAAGTGTTCAAAATTTGCTGAATCGTCCGCAAATGTATGAAGTAATTGCACCTTTACTACAAATATGAAATTTTGGTATCAACAAAGGATCTCATTTTAAATATTATAAAATTTATGATTTTTAGATGAAAACGATGTGTTGATCCGATTTTTCTACATAAAGTTATACGCGTTAAAATGTTAAAAACATAAAGGGTATTTGGGTCTTTTTGCATTCGCGAATTTGAAAATAGGGACCAGAAATGTAAGTTTAGCTTGGGAAGGATGTTTTCCCTATTTTGAAACTTATTAGGAATTTAGCCAAACTTACTCTTTATTTAATTCGGGGTTGCGGTTTGAAATGATATACAACCGTAATATGTTTAAATTCCAGATTGAAATGGTAAATATTCGTATCACTTGGCCTTAGGGTAGACAATTATATACGGATACCAGATTGGTTAAATTAAATGATTTTAAATTTTTGAATTTTTGAATTTAATCAATTGATGTTTTGAAATAAAATTTTTATTTTTATAAATTGAAGTATTATAGAAAAAAATTGAAGTTTTGTATTGGATTGCGAATTGGTTTGAAAATGAATTGCTTCTAGAAATTAAATCGGAAGTTTAAAGTTAAATTTTTATGTATAAATGAAATTCTATCGAAAATGAGTTACTGAATTTGTGTAAAAATAACTTTCAAAATTTTTGAAATCGGAGTAATCCGTATTGATATTTTGAACATGGATTGAAACGATATAAAATTCGATAGTTTATTGAAATTTAGTTCGTCGATTTGGAAATTTTAAATGGTCCAAATAAGTTGAAATGAAATGAAAAGTTTAATTTGATATTAATTTAAGACTCATATTTTAATATAAACTGTTTTAAAAGTATATTATTTTAAAATTTCTAATTATTAAGATTTTCAAATTTATTAAACTATTTAACTAATATTAACTATATGAATTATTTTAAACTATTTTAAACCAATTTAATTTATTTTAAACTAATTAAACTATTTTAATTTATTTTAAATCTAATTAATCTATTTTAAAGATAATTACTCAATTTTAATTATGTTTAATCTATTTTAAATCTATATTAATTATTTGTAACCATTTAAACTATTTTCTTCCAAATTCCATGTAACGACCCGAAAGTTTCGATCCCGAAATTTCCACATAGTTAGTGAAAAGAAGAAAGAGAAAGAAGAAGAAACAGGAAACTCAAACTCAGAATCTCATATTCGCAGCGGATAAAATATAATTTCACATAAATAATAGTTTTACAAAGGAAAACTGATCAGTACATCTACATTTTTATACATTAGAGTTGCAATCAATACACAACACTGGACAGTTTAAGACAACATGTCCTAACTATACAATAATATATCACAATGATAAAATACTCCATACGTTCCAGCCATCCAGCTCGCCTCCTGAGTTCCAGAACGTCCTTACCTAAAAATCTGTAATACTCGATCTGACCCGTGCATTACATCAAAGTAACACCCGGGTCAGGCTGGAAACCAGCGTGAGTGAACCCATCTATCGTGTAATGCAAAAGTATACAACTCATATAAACCCGGGGTAACTGATATCAATTTACAACTTCACAAGTTGTTATAGACATTTCTTATTTTACACATCAAATTCTAAGTACCAAAACTTAGATTAAATGATCCAATTTACTTAAACCATTCCAAATCGGCATATTGATTTCACATATCAATCTATAAAGAATCAAAGTGCTTTCGGGTATTTACTAATACCCGACTCCGGTCTCTTCGAAACCAATGTCATCTTAACTAAAATTATCATATAACACATTTTTTTATTCACATCAACTCATAATTTATAGATAATCACATTATCATCATCCATTCAATATATCATGTCACAAAGAAATTCATATTAGAGGTATCAACCAGTCCAAAACACTCATCATCATTCAATCATTAATAAGCCAGATTGATCACTTCATTAATTATATTAATGAATGATCCTCAAATTACTTCTATTGGTAAATTATTCTTAAATTTCAAATAATAGTTAACCTTTAACTTAATTACATTCATTAATCAATCTTGATTATTCATCAATATATATCAATTCAATAGATATCATCCAATCCAGACATTCAACAACCAATCATCCATAACAAGCATTATCAATTCATACCATAATTAATTTTAATTATTTAAAATAAATTAAATTAATTCCTTAATGATTAATCACTTAATCTTGCTTATATAATCATTAATTAATTACTAACCCTAATTAATTAATCACTTCCTTGATTAATCCCAATCAATCAATTTATCAATCCCTAATCCTATATCAATTATCCTTTATTTATCAATTAAGAATCCTTAATTAACTGTTAACCCATCCTTAATTAACAGATAATCAATCCTTAATTACCATTTGATTAATCACCATTGATTAATCGATTAATTACTACTTAACAACTTCTTAATTAATCCTTAATTACAGATTAATTAATAAAACCTTAATTATTAATTAATAAAACCTTAATTATTAATTAATAAAACTTAGTTACAAGTTAAGCTCTTCTTAATTATTAGTTAAGTAACCTTTAATTACTTAATTAATGACTCACTAATTATTTAATTAATAGATCTTAACTACTTGATTAAATTAAGTTTAATTACACTTAATTACTTGATTAATGAATCCCTTTAAATTTTTACATAATCATTCAAATTTGTTAAACACTTAAATTTATAAAAACTTAAATCTATTTTGAAACAAAGATTCAAATCCAGATTCAAATAAAATTTAAACTTTGTTTAAAACATTTCTTTATATTTCAATTCCTAATTAAAATACAAATTTCGTTAAAAACATTTTTTTACAATAATCTCTTTAAAGTATTTTAAATAAATTTGAATTTAAAAAAAACTTCATTCATTTCCAGCTTAAGATTTAAATTAACTTGAATCCATAATTGAAATTTTAGATTTAAAACTTCATTTAAATCTTTACTTTATACTTTAAGAATTCAGTTTTAATTTGAAAACGAAACATGTTTTCTAACCATGAATCAAAACTAACTCGAGCGACAATTTGTTCGAGTTTAACCTACTCTAGCTCGAACAACAATAAAATAAACTCAAGTAACTCGAGTATCCTTCCTGTTTGAAAACACTCAAACCAAGTACTTGTTAACTCAGCTTTTTCAGCAAGGCCGTGACATCAAAAATCGACCGAGAAGCCAATGATAGTTCATCTCGAAGGATGGTCGATTTAACCTCCCAATAAAGCAAGTTCTGTTAAATGAATTTTCAGATAAGATCCCCTACGGAGGGGGGGTCCAGGGGGGGTGCCAACCCCCCGAGGTGGGGGTGCGGGGGCAACGCCACCGCCTACGGTGTTCGACCTGACCGGTCAGGTCGCAGGGGTCCAGGGGGCAGCGCCCCCGGCGGGGTGCGGGGCAGCGCCCCGACCAAAACGGTATACGACTTAAAGAATGAAGCGACCTATCTTCTATTCGAGGCCAGCAACCTAACAACTCAATAAGTGGCGACTCAAGTGGTGGCACCGACTTAAGGAGTTAAAGGGTCAACCGACTTAACGAGATAAGCGGGTGCCGACCTAGTAACATAGCATGGAATGCCGACCTAAGGCCTGATGGGATGCCGACCTAAAGGTGCTACCGACCTAAGGCATGAAGGGATGCCGGTCTAATGAGGCTATGCCGACCTAAGGAGAGTTCTGACCTAGTATGGAAGCCGACCTAGTACTTTACAAGGTCTACGACCTAAGGCAGCTACCGATCTAGTGCCTTAGAAGGATTACCGATCTAACGAGTTAGAAGAGGTACCGATAAAACGCTCAGAAGGGGGGTTCCCACCCAGCATGTATGCTGACCTATTTACTCGAACTAATGGCCGACCTAAATGCTAAAAGTAAAGTGGTTCATACTTATCTCGGCAACGACCTAGAGCTTAACCTATCTCAGCCCCGACCTAGGACTTCAACCTAAAACCGGAGACCTCGCATTAGAAAAGGAAAGTAACCTGCGACCTAGCCTAACCCGGAGCTGACCTACGACCCAATTTTAGACCGGTCTAAAGTTGCGACCTAACTCCGAGCAGAGCCTATAAATACGCAACCACCTATAACATTGAGAGGACTTTTGGCCATCACTTTCTTGAAGAGAACGACACCCTGCCACTTCTGAATTCAAGCAATACAACGAACTCCGAGAAAGGATCTACATCATTCATCATGAATTCAAGAGATTGCTTTTCATCGAAGTTTGAGCTATTCGTCAAAATGTGTTGTAATCGAAGTGTTTTGTAAAGAATTGTAATCAAATCAGTAATAAAGGAGATAAAGTGGATGTAGGCTTGATTATATGCTGAACCACTATAAATATTGTGTCTTTTACTGCTTTTCTGCTAGTTTTCTGCTTGTTTCTAATTCCCGTACGAACGGGTGGTGCTTTCACAATCACATCCTATACACCAGGGTGTTAGCGTTCAAATTTTAGCGTTAACAGTACTGTAGGTTTGTGTATAAACCTGAAACAACCATTCTTACCCCAGCCCGTATCCCAAGTACTTCGAGTCCAGTGACCTTCAGCTTCGAGCAAAAACAAGAATAGCCCGAACCTCACTCGAGCAAATCCCACTTCTTCCCCAATTCCTCACAAGCATGTCCCTTATTAATTACACGGTATTTCACTTCAAACAGGAGCATAAACCCGAGTCAGTCCTTCCCTAACACGAGCGTCACTTCGAGTTGCTCACAACCCATCCCTCTGACACACGAGGCCATCGTTGTGCACATGCACGCCGCCGTTGGTCACCTCCGACCAACGTTATCGCCTCCGGCAACTCTATCAACACCATAGCAATGCAACTCGACCACAAAAACTCCCTTCGTCCACCAAACTCCGGTCACTAGAGGTCGCAGGTGCTGACCAAACCTTGCCAAGACGATATACTATCTACTGCCAAAATTTCAAAGCACTCGAACCCATAGAGCTCACAAAGAAACCCAAAAACCAAACCACTCAAAAACTAGGGTTATAATCAAACTTCGATTATCGCACTCGCCACAGCCCTCTTTAACCTCACCCTCTATTTTTGCCTAAACCCCCAAAACCTCCTCCATCTCTAGTAACAATTCCAACTACCCCAGTTGCTTCAACCTCCCTAAATTACCCAAAATCCATTTTCTAGAAAAACCCAAAATTCGCCTTAATTCCATCATTAAAATTTTTGATTTTTGTTTTAAAAACATGATCTTCGACGATGATTTGGGATATATACATGCATCAATGTAACACAATATTTTATTTATTACTTATACAAGTTACCACTGCATTCCTCATGTTTACAGAAAATTCTAAACTTACATTACTTAAACATGTTTTCAAAATCAAGATGGAGATTAGGTTTGAAAACTCAGGACTACAAAGTGTTTATATGAGGAGTTTGAATTTTGTTTTATTTTATTTTTAAAATTCTGCAGTCAGGTATAATAGAGAATACGAACTACAGGCATGCAAGAACAAATACATACATAACTTACAGATTGTATACAATGATCCACACATGCAAGAATCAATAACTCAAAAACCACTTAAGCAACAAATTTTATCCTACTTAAGATTTAGATTAGTAGTTTACTCACCTGGAAATTTAGAACAGAGACAGAAAATTTGTGGAATTTTACTTAAACTTGAAAATCTGGAATAGATCTATAACTTGCATTAGATTCGAATCTGATCTATGCTTGCTTAGTTTCTGAACTTGGTTGACATGCTGAAGCTTGTTTGATCCTAGATTGATTTCCAGGTTTTGGATTGTTGTTGAGTTTCTTTGCCTTTGATCACTCAAGTTTGCTTGATTTATCTTCTGTTATGAAATGTTTATAGATCTGAGTTGATTATGTTTCAGGTTTGTGTTTTACAGATCTTTCTTTCTTTGTTTTGTATGTGATAAAAGAATTGAAAGAGAAGAAGGAACATTCATATAGTCTAATTTAAGATTTTATAAAAATTTAGAAAAAGAAAAATACAAGGAATGACACTTGTATTTACCACACTCCATCACTTAACACATGTTAACATATGTTATATAATTTTTTTTTTAATATGATAGCACTTGTCTTTGTATTATTTTCTTTTTATTTTAAATGTTAATAAAGTTTTTAGTTAATTTGTTTATTCTTATATAATATATGTGAATTTCTTATGTAAAGAAAATGTAATAAAAGCTTATCCATATATCTTTGAATTTAAATATTTCAAAATATCCATCCTTTGAATTTCGAAACTTTAAATTCGAATAAAAATTCGAATTAAATCTTAAAATCCAATTTACAAATCAAGTTATACGTATATACACATATAACTACTTATTCAATTTAAAAATAACAATTCTATGCTTATAAAATCTATTTATATCTATATATAAACAATCATTATTATTTGTTTGAAAACATAAATTTTGCCAATTTAATTAATTATACTAGAAAGATTACCAGACCAATACTTATTCAGATATATACTTTTATTATCAGAATTATTTGCTTAACTTATAAATCAGTATTTCCATTAATTAAATTTAGTTAATTCATAAATTACAGGTATTTAAAAATCTGGTTTATCACATTCCTCTCCCTTTTGAATCTTTTTGTCCTCCAAAAGGAACGAACTAGAATTTATTAAAATGCTTACTACCAGAAAAAAATATTCTTTGATAAATAAAAAAACATTTTAAAATCTATATAATATTACCAAAATAGTTTTTATAAAAATACTTTTATAACTCGATGTTTCCACAAGTCCAACCCCGTTCTTACAAAAATTCGGTCATACGTTGATCCGGCGTAAGACTGAAAATCTATAAGTGCTTGACAGACTCGTTTTCAACATCCAGTGAAAATATTTTGAAAATAATTTTATTGAAAATATCGAAAGCATTTTTGAAAATAGAGGATATATCTTTAGTGAGAATGCTTTAGAAATCATCACCCCCATCCATGGTCACAGTTACATTCTAGGGTTACGTTGTCGTCGCAGCAAAAGTCCATGTAACTGCAGGCTCTCCGCGGCCTCTCGATTACGCCATAGAACCCACACAACAGATCACGGTTACATCCAGGGTTACGTTGCCGTCGCAGCAAAAGTCCATGTAATTGCGGGCTCTCCGTGGCCTCTGATTTTCGCTGTCGAAATGAAACCTCTCCACTCCTACATAGGTCGCAGTCTACCGATATAAAATCAAACGCAGACTGTTGGCTCTCAGTGGCACACACGACTTTCGCTATGTTATACTCTACTCATAATCCCCAGGAACTAGTTTTGTCCGGACTCCTCACAGGATCAACTTTAGAACCCCCCCTCCCCCGGGGTTCAAGGCAGCACCACCCGGTGGTACTCCTGAGAAGTTCATTTCAAGGGAGCGCCTTTTTCCCCAGAGCCATCATCAAAACATTTTATACTATACATATATAGTATCTTCAAATCATACACCTAGTACGATCTCATACAAAGCTCCTTTGCACAAAATTGATTATCCCAAAATTGATAATTCTCAAACTAGGCTTTCCAAATTCAAAATTGATTTTACCCAAAAATCAAAAGCCTTTTCGAAATCCAAAGTTTCCCAAAACCTTTTCCAAAATCCTCGTTGATCCTTTATATATATATATATATATATATATATATATATATATATATATATGTATGTATGTATATATATATATATAAAATCCTTGATAAGAACATTTGGATCATTTTAAACTTATATAAAAACCTTTTTACACTTCAAATATTTTCAAACAAAACCCTTTTCCTTTGGCAAAAGATTCATCAAGGGGAGTTTTATCTTATGTAACCAAGATATATAACTTTATTTATCCAAAATCATATATTCAAATTTAATTACTCCTTTCAATATCAATTTCATTCAAATCCATACAATGTACACATACTATTTGTACGCCATACCAATCTGATCGCTCACTCGATCGCACAATTTCACTTCCGAACTAGTATCGTCCACACGACTTCCTAGTGTGGACACAGATCTAGTTTCTTGATCAGAAACTGTCACTCTCCTTATATAGTCATAACTATGATAGAGAATATCCAGAACCAATCAACAATCCGTATCCTGGTTTGCCGTCGAAAATCGAGTGAAAAATTTCAACTCGGATCGACATACTATCTCGAAATTATGTGCTCGAACCTGGATCACATTACTATGCGAATGGAATAACATACGTACATCCTACGTATTTATCTTTATTGGATATTAGCCAAATTAATTCTATTTCTATTCACATTCACTTTGATTTTCATTCACTTACTCACAATTGCTTCAATCCATTTGGGTTATCACCTCTATTCTTATCTCGATTGAGTATTTAACCATTAACAGTTTGAACTTCGACCAGTTTATTTAGAAAATAGCTTGAAAATTTTAAAAATAGATAAGTAGTTGGAAAATAATTAATAGTTTGTAAAATAAGTGTAAAATAGTTAGAAAATAGTTAAAATATTTATAGAAATTTAAAATAATTGCAAAATAGTAGTAAGATAGTAATTAGTTTATAAAACAGTTGGAAAGTTGTCAAACAGTTTAAAAAATATTTGTAAAACAAGTATAAGATAGTTTGGCTTTTTACAGAAAGGTTGTATATATAATGAATAGCTTGGAAAAATAGGTTTATATTAAAACAATTTATGTTAAAAATAGTCCAAAGTCAAACTGCTCACTTCCCAATCTCCATTCTCATCAATTCAATTTAAATTTCCTTTACCATTTAAATTGACCAAATTCAAATTTAAATAACTTCAATTTCCATTGAAATTGATTCTACCCTAAATCAAGTTGAATTAACCTCAGTTTCTTTTCAAATTTTAACTTTATTCAACTTTGATCTCAAATCCTTCTAATTCGGATAAACTTCAATTGAACTAGTTCCAATTTCAATTCATTTCAACACCAGTTTGAATTAATTCCTATTTCAAATTCCATTTCCAAAATCAAGTTGAATTAATCTTCATTTCCTTCCAAATTCAATTCAAATTCCATTTGAATTTAAAACTATTCAACTTTAGTTACAATTTCAAATTATTCAAATCAATCCAATTCAAAATTCTCATTTGAATTTTATACTCATACATCTTTAATTACCATTTCAATTAATTCGAATCAAATTCAATTTGAAATAATTCAAATTTTAAACCATCTTGAATTATATAAATTCGAGTTAATACTTCAAATGTTGATTTAATTCTTTTAAATCAATTTACCTTTGAAGTTTTTAAACAATTCAACTCACAGTTCAGATCCAACATATTATACCACAAATCAAATTAACCTTTAAACAATTTAATTTTGAGTCAGATTCTCAAAATTCCTTTCTATATTATCTTTACTTTACTCATTGCAAGGTTCAAGTAAGAGTTTCAAACAATTTTAATTTTCAATTTCATTTCTTAACATTCAAATCTTAAGTTCAAAGTGATTCCATTTTACCTTGATAATGGATATATTACCATACCCATTTTAAATTAATCATTTAACTTCCCACGTCAAATTTCAATTTCATATTGAAATTCCCAAATCAGTAGTCCTTTCAAACTTATTTAACTTTTTCCCAAGTTAAACTCAATTTACTTAATCCAGTCAACCTTACCCAATTTGAACTTCCATTTCAAATTTCAAAATTCTTTCCCATCTAAAGTTCAAAAACTTATCACTTTGGGTTTTCACATCTCATTCCCAATTTAAAACTCAATATTTAGAGTTTATCTCAAACCATATTTGATATTATGCATATCCATACATAAACATATTCATTCCTTAACCAACCAGGCTATAATTTTTAAAATTTAAACCACCTTTGGTTTTCAATACAAAACAAATTCCCTTAAATCTTCAAACAACTCTTGTTTGAAATAGGACCCCTTTCATTTGTATATATTAAATAACATCTCTTATTTTAAAATAAGATCATATTCAAAATAGTTTTGAATAATCTAATTTCCTTTAACATTTTGAAAACAATTTTCAAATGTTTAAATTTAGAATTCAAAACTTCATAATTGGAAACCCACTTTAATTTACATTCTTTCAAATTTACAAGTTTATTTTCCTTTTAAATGTTTACTTCCTTAAACATTTTATTGTTTATTGAAGAACAATCATTCCATTATTAAACACAATAACCATCTATTTCTCCGATTTGTAACCAATTCTAATTCATCTTATTTAGAAATTCTTTCCCAATTTCAAGATTAAATTTCAGTTTGAATCCATTTCAAACTTATCTTTATTTAATTCCAATTCGGTTGTAATTCTATTACCAATTAATTTAATTCCAATATTTAACATCCAATTACCTTAATATTTATTAGAAAGATTTATTGCTTTATATATCAAAATATATACTTATATAAAATCTTTATATAAGAAAATAACAAGTACGCTCTCATATATATATATATACACACACATATATACATATATACATATATATATATATATATATATAGACACACACACTCAACTCATCCTAGGGTACCACTTACCCTATCCTTAATGAGTAATGCCACCAGAGCCAAGGTTCTCGCTTAACCTTCTGCTCTGATACCAAATGTAACGACCCGAAAGTTTCGATCCCGAAATTTCCACATAGTTAGTGAAAAGAAGAAAGAGAAAGGAGAAGAAACTGGAAACTCAAACTCAGAATCTCACATTCGCAGCGGATAAAATATAATTTCACATCAATAATAGTTTTACAAAGGAAAACTGATCAATACATCTACATTTTTGTACATCAGAGTTACAATCAATACACAACACTGGACAGTTTAAGACAACATGTCCTAACTATGCAATAATATATCACAATGATAAAATACTCCATACGTTCCAGCCATCCAGCTCGCCTCCTGAGTTCCAGAACGTCCTTACCTAAAAATCTATAATACTCGATCTGACCCGAGCATTACATCAAAGTATCACCCGGGTCAGGCTGGAAACCAGCGTGAGCAAACCCATCTATTGTGTAATACAAAAGTATACAACTCATATAAAACTTACATCAATTTACAACTTCACAAGTTGTTATAGACATTTCTTATTTTACACATCAAATTCTAGATACCAAAACTTAGATTACATGATCCAATTTACTTAAACCATTCCAAATCAGCATATTGATTTCACATATCAATCTATAAAGAATCGAAGTGCTTTCGGGTATTTACTAATACCCGACTCCGGTCTCTTCGCAACCAATGTCATCTTAACTAAAATTATCAGATAACACATTTTTTTTATTCACATCATCTCCTAATTTATAGATAATCACATTATCATCATCCATTCAATATATCATGTCACAAAGCAATTCATATTAGAGGTATCAACTAGTCCAAAACACTCATCATCATTCAATCATTAATAAGCAAGGTTGATCACTTCATTAATTATATTAATGAATGATCCTCAGATTACTTCTATTAGTAAATTATTCTTAAACAAATAATAATTAACCTTTAACTTACTTACATTCATTAATCAATCTTGATTATTCATCAATAGATATTCATCCAATCCAGACATTCAACAACCAATCATCCATAGCAAGCATTATCAATTCATATCATAATTAATTTTAATTATATAAAATAAATTAAATTAATTCCTTAAGAGTTAATCACTTAATCCAGCTTATATAATCATTAATTAATTACTAACCTTAATTAATTAATCACTTCCTTGATTAATCTCAATCAATCAATTTATCAATCCCGAATCCCATATCAATTATCCATTATTTATCAAATAAGAATCCTTAATTAACTGTTAACCCATCCTTAATTAACAGATAATCAATCCTTAATTACCATTTGATTAATCACCATTGATTAATCAATTAATTACTACTTAACAACTTCTTAATTAATCCTTAATTACGGATTAATTAATAAAACCTTAATTATTAATTAATAAAACTTAGTTACAAGTTAAGCTCTTCTTAATTATTAGTTAAGTAACCTTTAACTACTTAATTAATTACTCACTAATTACTTAATTAATCAATCTTAACTACTTGATTAAATTAAGTTTAATTACACTTAATTACTTGATTAATGAATCCCTTTAAATTTTTACTTAATCATTCAAATTTGTTAAACACTTAAATTTATAAAAACTTAAATCTATTTTGAAACAAAGATTGAAATCCAGATTCAAATCAAATTTAAACTTTGTTTAAAACATTTCTTTATATTTCAATTCCTAACTTAAATACAAATTTCGTTAACAACATTTTTTTTACAATAAATCCCTTTAAAGTATTTTAAATAAATTTGAATTTAAAAAAACTTCATTCATTTCCAGCTTAAGATTTAAGTTAACTTGAATCCATAATTGAAATTTTAGATTTAAAACTTTATTTAAATCTTTACTTTATACTTTAAGAATTCAGTTTTAATTTAAAAACGAAACATGTTTTCTAACCCTGAATCAAAACTAACTCGAGCTATAATTTGTTCAAATCTAACCTAATCTAGCTCGAACAACACTAAAATAAACTCAAGTAACTCGAGTATCCTTCCTATTTGAAAACACTCAAACCAAGTACTACAGGTTTATGTATAAACCTGAAACAACCATTCTTACCCGAGCCCATATCCCAACTACTTCGAGTCCAGTGACCTTCAGCTTCGAGCAAAAACAAGAATAGCCCGAACCTCACTCGAGAAAATCCCACTTCTTCCCCAGTTCCTCACGAGCATGTCCCTTATTAATTACATAGTATTTCACTTTCAAACACGAGCATAAGCCCGAGTCATTCCTTCCCTAACACGGGCGTCACTTCGAGTTGCTCACAACCCATCCCTCTAACACACGAGGCCATCGCTGTGCACATGCACGCCGCCGTTGGTCACCTCCGACCAACGTTATTGCCTCCGGCAACTCTCTCAACACCATAGCAATGCAACCCGACCACAATACTTCTCAAACAGGACCGCGATCAAAAATTCGATCCCCAGTTCGCCTGAACCCATCACAGCCTCACAAAAACTGCCTTCGTCCACCAAACTCCGGTCACCAGAGGTCGCGCGGTGCTGACAAAACTTTGCCAAAACGATACGCTATATACTGCCAAAATTTCAAAGCACTCGAACCCATAGAGCTCACAAAGAAACCCAAAATCCAAACCACTCAAAAACTAGGGTTATAATCAAACTTCGGTTATCGCACTCGCCACAGCCCTCTTTAACCTCACCCTCTATTTTTGCCTAAACCCCCAAAACCTCCTCCATCTCTAGTAACAATTCCAACCACCCCAGTCAGTTCAACCTCACTAAATTACCCAAAATCCATTTTCTAGACAAACCCAAAATTCGCCTTAATTCCATCATTAAAATTTTTGATTTTTTCTTTAAAAATCATGATCTTCGACGATGATTTAGGATATATACATGCATCAATGTAACACAATATTTTATTTATTACGTATACAAGTTACCACTGCATTCCTCATGTTTACAGAAAATTCTAAACTTACATTACTTAAACATGTTTTCAAAATCAAGATGGAGATTAAACTCGACGAATTTTTTTGAAAACTCAGGACTACAAAGTGTTTATATGAGGAGTTTGAATTTTGTTTTATTTTATTTTTAAAATTCTGCAGTCAGCTATAACAGAGAATACAAACTACAGGCATGCAGAAACAAATACATACATAACTTACAGATTGTATACTATGATCCACACATGCAAGAATCAATAACTCAGAAATCATTTAAGCAACAAATTTTATCCTACTTAATATTTAAATTAGTAGTTTACTCACCTGGCAATTTAGAACAGAGACAGAAAATTTCTGTTATTTTACTTAAACTTGAATATCTGGAATAGATCAATAACTTGCATAAGATTCGAATATGATCTATGCTTGCTTAGTTTCTGAACTTGGTTGGCAGGCTGAAGCTTGTTTGATCCTAGATTGATTTCCAGGTTTTGGATTATTGTCGGGTTTCTTTGCCTTTGATCACTCAAGTTTGCTTGATTTATCTTCTGTTATGAAATGTTTATAGATCTGAGTTGATTATGTTTCAGGTTTGTGTTTTACAGATCTTTCTTTCTTTGTTTTGTACGTGATAAAAGAATTGAAAGAGAAGAAGTAACATTCATATAGTCTAATTTAAGATTTTATAAAAATTTAGAAAAAGAAAAATACAAGGAGTGACACTTGTATTACCACACTCCATCACTTAACACATGTTAACATATGTTATATAATTTTTTTTTTAATATGATAACACTTGTTTTTGTATTATTTTCTTTTTATTTTAAATATTAATAAAGTTTTTACTTAATTTGTCTATTCTTATAAAATATATGTGAATTTCTTAGGTAAAGAAAATGTAATAAAAGCTTATCCATATATCTCTGAATTTAAATATTTAAAAATATCCATCCTTTGAATTTCAAAACTTTAAATTCGAATAAAAATTCAAATTAAATCTTAAAATCCAATTTACAAATAAAGTTATACATATATACATATATAACTACTTATTCAATTTAAAAATAACAATTCTGTGCTTATAAAATCTATTTATATCTATATATAAACAATCATTATTATTTGTTTCAAAACATAAATTTTGCCAATTTAATTAATTATAATAGAAAGATTACCAGACCAATACTTATTCAGATATATACTTTTATTATCAGAATTATTTGCTTAACTTATAAATCAGTATTTCCATTAATTAAATTCAGTTAATTCATAAATTACAGGTATTTAAAAATCCGGGTTATCACATTCCAAACCAAGAAAAAAGGATGGGTTTATATTCAAAATTCTCGATTGTTAAAGTGAATATGGTTAATAATGTCATAACCTAAGTTGGTATTTAAAAAATATAATTAATTGAACATGATGATTTTGGAGTAAGGATTTTACCTATTTAGGTAGTAATTTTTTTTAAAGAAATCATGATTTTGGAAACCATAATAACTTGAAAGTGATATAGTTTTGAGAATACGATATTTTGATATAAATTGTGAATTTGACTTTGAATGGAAATATAAATATCGAACTATGATTTCAAAGGTGAATATGATTTCGAAAGTAAGTAATAATTTCGAAATTGATATGGTTTGAATTGAACATGATATTTTGATATCAATTATGAAATGATTTTGAAAATGTAAAAGAACCATTAGCTGTGCAATAGGCGGTTGGTTGTCAAAGAGACCGGGATCAGATGTTGTCGTACTCTCTACCAATACCAAAAACCACTTTGACAACTTTGTACGTGGTGGAGATTCCAGATGAAGTAGGATGATGGCGACGATCCTAAAGGTTTATTTACGTGGACCTAACTCCCATGAGTCAGCATAAGGTGGCTAAAACTGAAACGATTCCAGGCCAACTGAGGTAGCCCCTCCGATCGGACACATTATATCGACACTATATTCTTACTTTTGATTTATTTTGTGGCCACCCTTTGATTTTTACTTGGGAGTGTGTTTCGAGTTAAGCGGTATATGCGGCTATGTATTACCAACAGTCCGGATGTGAAATTGGTATACTACCCTGGCATTGCCTAGTTGTGCCGTGTCACCTACCCTAGCGCGCCTTCTATGAGTTTGTATTGTACCATACTTATGGAGTACCCACTGACGACATCTGGTACGGGTGGGATTGCGGTACTATATAGACTATGGGAATATATAAAATGTGTTAAGGGGGATATGAGTAACGCCTTAATGCTATTTTAATACTTTTACTTTTGTTGTAGACATATTATAATAGCATATTCTACTATATAGTATATAGTTTAACGGATCCTTAGGAGATGTGAATCCCGAACATCTCTTGAGTTACTACACTCACATTAGGCACTGGATCGGAGATGTCAATGCCCGTAAACATCTCTAACACCTTCACAGGAATATTTACCGTTGATTTAACTTACATAAGATCTTTTAGTTCTGACTCGAGTGTTTTGTGTGTTCGATTCGCTCGGGTCAGTCTGAGCATTTTAGGATTTGAAGACTTATTCTGAAGGATGAAGATGAAGATGTGTACTACTACTATTTACTATATTATTCCACTGCATCATACTATTCCGCTGCATTATTATTTATTTATCTCTGATATGTGTAACCCTGATACTCTTTTGTATAAGTAAAATCAAATGTTTTGTAAACAGTTTTTTGAACTGTTATTTGATTATTATATTTTGTCATTTCGCTGTGAGATTCTGTTTTGTTTTATTTATTTCTCGTTTTCTTATTCCCCAATAACAATTCCCCTTCTGGATGGTTTTAGTTGGCACGTGTGTCTGCTTAAATCGTACAAAAGGTGGTCCGTTACAGTTGGTATCAGAGCTAGGTTTAGCGTAAACCATAGCTTTGTTGGGTCTGGCCTTTTATTCATAAGGTAGTAATACCCTATGATGAGTCGCTGAGTGTATATATATGAGAGAGCATATTTGTAAGTGTTATAAAAAGGTTTTGATACTGTGTTAATTTTTTCCGTTTTGTATTTATAAATTTTGGTTGGTGCATAGGACGTTATGACAACGATACGGATTTGTAAACACTTAATAGGACAGACCGACAAAATATTGTTTCGAATACAGGTGAATGAAATAATTTTTCCTATTATATTTTTGTATATAAAATAATAAATTTTGTAAATGATATATTTGGTTGTAATATGTTGGTTTTTAGGTAGTGAAATTTATAAATATTGGTTGGAAATAAGATTTGAAAATAAAATAAATGAAAATTGAAAATTATAGAACATGATTTATGGGGTTTTTGAAAATTTCTTTCGAATGATTTTGGAATATAATAATAATATTATTTAGAGTATTTTCTGATAAATATTTCAATATGATTTGAAAGAGTTGTTTTAAAGAAACTATGGAAAGAAATAAGTTATGTACTCCCCTATCTGTCGCTGGAAAACAATTTCGGTGATGAGTGCATGCAACATCGACATTCATTTTCGAGTTTTTAGGTGGGAAGGCCACCGTAGTAGTTTTACTGTAGATTTATTTCGATAAACAAATATAAAATTTTAAATTGTTTTAAATATAATTCGATATATAAGTTGTAAGTATATACATTTATATATTATTTTTAAAATGATTTGAAATGGACCCCGGTATTTAGTTCTTATGTTTCTATTAATTAGTAGTTTTAATTATTTTAGTGAAATGGAATGTAACTAATTAATAATTGGAACCTTTAAATGAAATAAGCTATTAAATCTTGGTTATAAATGAAATTACAAGAAAGTTGAAATTTGTAACCTTCCTTTGATTATTGAACATTACATTAAATAAAATAAAAGAGGAAAACTTGTATAACTATCAATTGCATTCTTAAATCATATATATATATATAATATATATAACTTACCAAATATTAAAAAAAAGTTGTAGTGTTTAATAAGAAAATGTGATACGATACTATACAAGTAAAACTTGAAGTAATAAAAGTATTCAATGAAATTCTTTGATAAATAAGAATTTGATGTTGTAGTTGTTATAAACTTAAGTTATAATTGAAATGTTACTATAATAAATTATGACAGAAAGTAGGTATTGTAAGTAGATGATTATAAACATAAGTTAATGACTTGATATGCTAAGTAATTAAATTGAACGCGAATAAATGAATGTAAATAAATGAAATTAAGTAATAAATGAATGAATGGAAACTGAATTTTGTAAGGAATAAATGTAAACTAAAGAAATGATCATTGAGAAATGGAATTAAAAAGAATGAACTTGATTTATTGTTTGAAACTGTTGTTTGTTTAGTTTGTAGATTGTTTGGAAAATGATGCTTCTAATTGTTTGGATGTATGAATAATCTATTGAGTTTTATCTAAGACCGTTGAGTAAATGGTATACTTAGTAGCTATTTGTCATTCTATGCAATTTAAAATTGTCTAAGCCGGAACAAACTATTTGGTTTGGCTAATATAGACGGATAATTGATTTATCTTGATTTAATGCGATGTTTGTATGCTGTGGTTGCAAGTGATTGTTGTTCTATTTGATTTGTTTTTTAGTGGTTGAAACAACTTTAAATATTTCATTTTATATAATTATTAACTCTTTTTGGATTATAAGTGAAATACAGGTTATGGAAGCAATTGTTACTGCTTTTGGTTTCATAACTAAGCGTTGTTTGCCGACAAATAGGTACGTTTATGGATTACAGATTTCTAGCGATTTTATAGTATTTTTCCCCGCTGTTGGGATATATTATTTTGAAATATATGATATGTATTGTTATATTTTGATATTATAAATTTCTTGCGAGCCTTTTCGTACAATGAAGATGCTACCGAAATTTTTCGAAAATTTTGGACTTAGAAATTTTTTCCACATATTTTCCAAACTTTTAGTAGTTTGAGTATAAAAGGATTTAATGGTTATAATTTAGTATACTTTATATAAATTATTTAGTTTTGCAAATTTATTTGTTTATAAAGTTAATATTTTTGAATAAGATATATTGTTCACTTAATTATTTCTTTACCCTTCTTTTCCTTTTCGGGGATGAAAAGTTTTGAGTGGGAGAGAGTGTAAGGACCTGTAAGTTTTCAATTATTAAATTTGTTAATCTGATAAGGTTTTGGTGATTTAATATTGAAGAAAATAAAAATTAGTGAATTGTTAATGGAAATAATAACTAGAATGAGTTGGAACAAGATAAATGTAAGTTAAAGAAACAAAAACTTTATAATTTAATAATGAAATGAATGCTAAAATGAAATGTAACAATGGTAACTTAAACTAATTATTAATAATTGAAATGAAATTCCAATAATGAAATAATGTCAAATTGTTATACTTGGTTATGATATAAGAAAACAAATGCGAACATTAAATCAATAAATGATAGTACGAAATAAATGACCATGGAATATCCGGTTATATAAGAATTGTAACATTTGTTTGTGAATAATGAATTTATAAGTGTGATTAACTGTTATAGTAACGATTTTTGCAAGTTACCTATTTATTTGGTATATTTAATTGAAATGGGAAATAAATTAAAATTAAATGAACTTTAGTGTTATATTAATGAGAATTATAGCAATAACTAAAAGTGTGAAAGTAGTAAAATAAATAGAAATGAAAATTTATTCATACGGTAATACTTGATTGAGTATAAAGATTGAAACCAAATAAAAACAATTTATTGGAATTCATTTTTAATTAATAGAATTAATGGCAATTGTAAATCAAACACTGTAAATTTTGAAACAGTCAATAGTGAATTGATATAGAGATTTGTTTTAAAGGATTATAAATTACTTTGTAAGCCAAAATGATAGAAATTATTAATAATTAAAAGTTGAATTGAAAGAGACTTAATATATTTAATATTTATTTATTTAAATAACTTGGAAAATAGCTATGTTGGCAACTGTCTCGGATTTTGACGAAACCAATTTCATCAGATCCGTAAGAGCAAATTATTGTAGTATTTCATGTTTCATAACGATCGGACATGTGATTTGATCGTACGGACTCGAAACGCCTAGAAACTAATTTAACTGAAATCAATTGAAATCAATTTTAAATAAGCTGATTTTAACATAACTTCTTCATACGATGGAATTAGAACTTGAAACCTATTCCATTGAGTTTAAAATATTTCAGAACATCTATTTTGATATATGGGTTGACCCATTTTCCTTCCGGAGTCAAAATGGGCTTTTCAGGTCGTGTATTGTTTAATCAATTTGATCCATTATTTCTATTTTGTTCTGCCTATGTATATCTATACCATTAGAAACCTTGGGTCATTTTTTATTCCTCATTTTTGTATGTACAATTCCATTTGCTCCTCCTCATTCCAATGGCAGACAAACCCTAATCCCCAAATTCTTCTATTTCAAATCAAAACCAAACAAAAATTTCAAACCCCGCCAACCCATACAAATTATATATAGATTTGAAGCTCTCGAAGAGTGTAAACTTCTGGTGCTATTTGTTTTTCAATTCGACACATCGTTAGCCATAAAATTCAAGATGAACCTCGGCCATTCATAGGCCACCATCTCGATTCGACGGTAGATCTTTGACTAGAGGACGATCGTGTTGCGCTGCATTATAATGGACGTCGAAGGTCTTCGATCCACGCCGTTTGCTTGTCGACATCGCCTCTGGGTTCTTCAGATTTTGGCTTGGAAGTTTGTGCGTTCAATGGCGATGTGGGAGTTTTCTGGTCGATCAAGATGGGCGACGACGCCAGTACGTGGTCGGCCGGTGGCGGCGAAGCCAAGGCGAGGTCTGATCCTAGCCAAAGTCATCGTGGCGATGGCGTTTTGCGCATTTAGATGGCAGCTCAGGTGGTTCTTGCGAGATCGAGATATTCTATTAAGGTTATGTGTCTCTCTACTGGCATGTGAAAGGGTAACAGTGCTTTGCTAATTTCTTTATTTTATTTTATTTACATCGTTTCAATCGTTCAAACGTCCATATCCTTTACCTACGAGGTCCAATTTACGCGCGGTATGATCCATTGGTGTAACAACTCGGTATTTTCAGCCATTAGCAACCGCACATGTCGGACTTGAATTGCTCAAACTACCGCATTGTAAATAAACTTAGAACAAATGAAATACAAATCACAGAATCACAGACACAGAACAAACAGAATACCTCGCAGTGGAATATAAAATACATAGTAGTTCATGAAGCTACTACGGCAGAGTGTCAAACCAAAAACATAATACAGTCTGAAAACAATAAAATAGAAATCCCAAATACATAGAAGTTCACTAATACATGAGATAAACTAGAATAGCTGAAATAGAAAGTAGATATAAATGTACATAAGCAGAAACACCAGCAAAGACCAGCTCCAGAAAGTGAACCAAAGCTGTGAATACTCAGGCTGACCCGAGCGTAAAGTAAAACACAAAACGCTTGAGTCAGGACAATATATACTTATATAATGTAAATCAACTCAAGTGAACTGTAGTAGAAATGCACCATGACTTAAAGGATGCTTGGGATCGCCCATCCTTTAAAGATCAGTTAAACCATAAATTAAATACATCCCGTGGTTAAAATTTCAAAATAGTATTTATACTTCGAAATCAAATATCATTTAAAAATTCAGTACCATTCAAAATCCATTTCAAAATATCAAAATATCATATCTTCCAAACCACATTCATTTTTATTTAATTTAAATACCATTTCAAAACACATTTCAAAATAGTTGATATTTTGAAACAAATTGCTTCATTTGAATCATTAAAATGAAGATATTATATTTAATAATTAAATTATTAAATTTCCAAATTTTAATCTTTCAAAATTCATTCATTCACTTAAATTTATTAAAACAATGAAAATTCAACTTTCGCGGCATTTAGAAAATGCTACGGAAAGTCACACTTAAAACAGTTCAATTTAACAAAAGACAACATTTAAAATGCTGTAATAGGGTTCCATAAGGTTCAAATAAACTTAGTTAAATTCAACCATTATAACATTCACAAAAAATGCTATAATAGCCTTTAATTAGATTGCACCATTTGGTTCATTATTATCAACTACAACATTTAAAAATGCTGTATTATCCTTTACATTAGAATTAATAGCATTTTAGAAATGCAGTAAATTAACTTCAAATATTCAGTATAATTTCGCAAACAATTATATTTTTATTTAAACCATTTTTAAATTATAAACTCATATAATTTCACTTCTAAAACAATCATTCAAATACCCTTATATTCATGATTTTATAAAGTTAAATCTCTATTCAAAAATCAAAATTTAATAGCAATTCACTTATTAAATTCCAACATTAAATTTTAAATTCATTAAATTAAATTTAACTTAACACTTAGGTTAAAATTTTCAAATATAACTTAATTTCATTTTTATTTACTTAACTTAAAATTCACGTTTAAGCCAAATTCACAAATTTCGAATTTTAGTTATATTTCAAAATTTCAACTTAAATATTCATTCATTTCACATTTTAACTTAATTCAAAAATCATTAATATATTATAAAATTATTTTAAATTCATTTAATTCAAAATATCATAAATTTATTATTATTTCATATTTAATTTAAAATTTATCAAAAAATTAAAGTTCCCAAAAAACTTACATTTCAGATTTTCTAACTTTACCATTAATTTATTTCCCTTATAAATTTTCAGAGAGTCAATATTGCTTTACAAAAATCATTTTTATCAAATTTAAATCAAAATATTATAATATTTACATTTTTAAAATATTTTAAAATTTTAAGAAAAACATATTTTAACAACGGGTCTGTATTTCATTTTCTAGCCTAGGTAAAGTGATACGGGCAATATATCATTTCAACCCGTAATTTACAAAGAAAACCCGGTATGAAAATCTGCAATCCTAAGTAAATGAAAATAATTGAAAATCACTCAGGCCTATCATTTCAGCCCATAATGACGTTCTCCTATTTTAAAGTCCGTTCGGGTATGTATCATTTCAACCCATAGTGATTCAAATCCAAAGGGAACTTGCAGTATGATTAACTGATAAAATAACAAAACAGCAATAATATAACAGTAACATATGATATAAGTGGTGTTTAATCATGTGTGAACATCATATGATAGTGACATAGCAAATAAAATATGGTGATACAGTCTACATATTCACAAGCGATCGATTTACTATTCATATAAGTATAAAACTGTCTGGTGAGAATAACTCACTGGTTTGAGCTGATGTCCCAACGAAAAATTTCACAAATGGGATCTACACAAGGACAAAAGCACGACACAGATTCAAATGGAGGAGCCAAATGTCAAATTCCTTGGATATGCATCAAACAAAACAATATAACAACGATGAGTTTCAAATCAACTACGATCAAAACTACACTAGAATAGACTACACAGAATCAAATAGAAATGCTTGCACTTGCTTTTAAACTTTACTAGGCTCAGCCATAAGGAGAAATACAAGATAATGGAAGGTGTTTGGGTCAGGTTATGGTGGGCATAGCTTGGCCTTGATGTCATTTGTGATGGTGCCAAAATGGGTGAAGGGAATAATACACATAAGCATGAATACATGCATTTGGTCATGGATTTGGGCTCGGCCAAGGCTCCAGGTGTCACAACCAGAGGTGTGGGGTCTGCTGTGGTGGTGTGGCCGAGGGAGTTGGAGGTGCTGGAGGTGGTGGAGGCGTGGTAGGTGGCGGCTAGAGTGGTGGTGAGGTGATGGAAGTGATGTTGTGCTCGGTTAGGCTAGGAATTCGGGTTGTTTTGAAAGTTTGTGGATGGACATCACCAAGGGGGGTCACGACATGGTTGATTGGTGAGGAGGAGGTGTTGGCGGTGTGCCATGAAGTGCGGGAGGTAGCTAGGCAGCAATGGAGGCATGGCCGATCCTAAAAGAGGTGAAAGCATGTGCAAAAAATCAAACTAGAATAAACAATATAAGTAGAAAAAGAGATAAAAGATATATATTTTTTTACCAACTTCCCAAGCATGTGATGGCCGAAAAAATTTTCTTAGGAAGGAGGAAAGGAAGTTATATGAAATGCTGAAATGTGGGGAATTATGCAAAAGGAAAGGAGAATTGTGAGGAAAATGAAGAGGTGGAATTCAAAAAGGCAAAAGGCAATTCAAAACTCAAAAACTCTTCATATTTCCTTATTTAATTTATGTAACTTTATATTTCTGGAAATAATAATAATCCCGGATAAAATTTCGAAAATTTATCAAAATATAAAAATTTATATAATATTTATTAATTATATAAAGTTAAATTAAGAAAAATAGCTAAAAATAGTAAACTAGACTAGAAAATTTGAACTAGACTGGAAAATTCTTATGAGCTTGAAAAATATTTTTAATCATAAATAATAACATAAAATAAAAATACATTCGCAAAAAATATTTAAATTTTAATTAAATATAATTTAAATGAAGAAAATAGCAGAAAAATAGAAAACAACCTTTAAAAATAGGAAATAAATACAGTAAATTTTGGAAATTTTTTATTATCACTTTAAAAATATTAAAAGACAACATATACATAAAATAACATATTAACACATATTAAAATAAAATACAACATAGAAAATATGATTTATTTAATTTAAAATAGACAAAATTTCAAAATAAAACAAATTATACTCAAAATTGAAATGTACATAACTTTCAAAAATTATATCTGTTTTCAACGAAACGAAAAGCAGTATTCAAGTTATTAAATCTATTTTCATAATAAAAGATAAAATTTAAGAATTTAAATATTTAAATTTGAAATTTAAAAGTCAAGTTTTGACCAGTTTGAACAGAAATTCGTCTTTCAGTAAAATATCCAATTTATACCGGTTTGAAATTATAATTCACATAATAATCAACACTTACATTTAAAAATGAAATGTTTGAAATAAAATAAGTTTAAAATAATTTCAAAATAAAACAAAGCCAAATATGAAAAATCTAGGGTTGTTACACTCTCCCCCACTCAAATCTTTTCGTCCTCGAAAAGGAAGGAAGTAGAGAAACTACAAGAAAGAACAGTAGGTTGGAAGACATCCTGAAAGAAGGCAGGGAAAGAGTAGCTAGGAGGGAAAGCAGGTTGAAAGACATGGATGAACCATTATTTTATTTTATTTTATATTTGACATGTTAAACATTTAATATGATAATTAGTCATTTGATTCAAATTTGATAGTTTGTAGTAAACAATATTTAAGACATTTTAAATCATGATTAGAATATCCTTCATACAATACTTTACCAAAATACTTTTATAACTCGATGTCTTTACAAGTTTACTTTCGTTCCTGCAGACTCTGGCTATGCGTTGATCAGGCGCAAAGCTAGAATTCTCCAAGTACTTAGTTAACCTGTTTCAACACCCAGTGAAAATACTAAAAAAATAGGTACAAGAAGTTCCGCTCAAAATCCAATGTCAAATGATGATAATACGATGGTAGTGGCCCGCTGCTGATCCAGTATTTACGAAATGGACACAACACTTTCCAGAAGATCCTTCTACCTTTCGGATTCCAGAAAAATATCGTAGCCAGTTCGTAAACAAGGGACCATCGACCCCTGCTGCAGTGGTACGCTACTGATTCAATGATTTACGCAATGGATGCACTTCCTTCCCAGAAGATCCATAAACAACAGATCCCAGGATCGAAAGCGCCTCCATTGGGTAAACTAAAGAACCATCCACCTTGAAAAAAATAGAGGAACTCATGAGTTTAAGTCCGGACAACCATATCAGTTCGAATCCATTTTTGAATTCACCCAAGTCCATTAGGGTTTATCGGTCGAATCCATTCCTGGATTCCCAACGTCCATCTGGGTCGAAGCATATCACTATACTTCTTTCGGAGGGTGCTTCCCATACCTCTAACATCAAAATATAATATACCATATATAGTAGCCCTTCAAAATCATAGCTTCAAATATCGCACTTATATAAATTCCATTATATATAAGATTTCATTTTCAAATGGAATACTTTCCAAAATCAATAGTAAATCAAATCATACTTATATAAACTTCGATTATATAAGATTTTAATTTACAAATTGAGTACCTTTTCAATTCAACATTTTCAAATCAACTTCATACTTATATAAATCCATTTTATATAAGTTCGATAACTCCCAAATCAAGTATTTAGTAAAACAAGGTTCTCAATTTTAATTTGTTTCAATAACATTTCAGTTTCAAAATCATATATGATTTCGCCAAATCATTTCTTCTGAATTACATATACTCAGTTTCAAAGTTTCTTAAAATAATCGATTTAGAAGGTAATCCAAATTTCCAAATCAACAAAAATTTAGGTCAAACAAATTCATTTCCATTTCAAACATATATTCACTTTCAAAAATCATAATACTTTCAAAGTTATAAATCTTTCGAAACCAAAATACTTGAAATCATTACACTTTGAAAATCATAACTTTTCTAAATCATACATTTGAAATCATAAAACATCACTTTAATTCTTTACATTTCATAAATTTATTCAATTTAAACACAAGTCTACAAGTTCCAGCTTTAATTCAATTCAAACCATCAGTTTCAATTCAATTTAGTTTTCCAACAAAACCATTTCAAATATTATCAAATTTCAAATAAAGATTTGATCCGCAAAATAAACTATTCAATCTTTAATATATTTCAGAGCTTAAATGTACCGTATTCTGAAACTAAATTTTATAATTTCATATGTCTCAAATTTTACTTCATTATTACTTAGTTTTGACATATTCATTTCATAAATCCATCATTTTTAATTAACTCAAATTACAAGTAAACCAAATATCCTTTCATACAAATACAAACATTAAATTTCATTTATCAAAATCAGTTATCATTCCTGATTCACATTCTTTATCAAATAAAGATTATATCATTCAAAGCCTCATTATCAAATCATTATTTGAATTCAATTTAAAATATTTAAATTTAAATACCATTTTAAAAAAAAATCAAATATGTCATTCAATTATTTTTTCAAATATCATTACAAAATACATTTCAAAATTCCATTAAAAATTCATTTATCTCATTACATTTCATTCCATTTAACACATAACCAAGTAAACCTTATTTAAATTCAAATTAAATTTAAATTCCTTAAAACTCAAATTTAAATATTAAATTATATTCAAAACTCCTTAAATTTCGCAAATAATCGATTCCAAAATTAAATCATTTAACTTTTTAAAACACAACTCAATAGTGTTAAAATCTATAACATTATGAAACATTGTCAAATTATAACAATGACAACATTTAAAAGTGCTATCGTAAAATAAAGTTTCCAAAATAGTGTAGTTCAAAAATAATGGCATTTATAATATGCCATAACAGATATTTAGTTAATTCAACCAAAGTTAAATTCAAAAACAACAGCATTTTAAAGTGTTGTGATAAAACTAAAGCATTTTAGAAATGCCAGTAATAAAATTCCAGATTTTATTATAACTTTTAAAAACAATACAACTTAAATTTTAAACTTATAAATCATATTTCTAGACTTCAAAATATCACATTTAAATAATTTTTAACATATGATTTATCACAACAAAATTTTAAATCAAATATTCAATTTAAAACTCACTTTCATTTGTTAAGTCAAAATTCATTATTTTTTTTAACTTATAAATTTAACAAAACTCAACATTTTACTTCAAATATCTTTTCAAAACTATATTTCATACCAGTATAATTCAAAATAGTCTTATTTATTTCACTCCACAACAGTTTCAAACTTATATAAATCATATTATTTATACATTAATCATACCAAACTAAACTTATACTTTATTAAATACCTTATACCATTCAAAATTTCTTAGCTTTGAAAAGCTAACCTTGATTTGGAAGTGCTCGAACCTTCAAAATAGTCGAAGAAATCATATTTTCAATCCAAGAGATGGAAATCACCAACAAATTAGTAAATCGATTCCAATGGGTAAGGTTATACCAAAACTAATCTGAATCTCGAGGATTGAACACCGGCTTATTTTAAATCATTTCAATTATATATATATACACATATCTTTCGAATATCAAACCGTACTTCGAAATTGGAAATCAAATTTTGGTTTCATAAAATCACTCGCATAGCAAAGCTACTAGAGTGGCCTCTTCCCCACTCAGAAACTCAAAAATCAATGTCGATGACGCATGTATTCATCACCGAAATTATTTTTCAGCGACATAAGTGGGTTCTGGACTTTTATTTCTTGAAACTTCTTTGAGATCTCTTTGACATCATTGGAATTCATTCGAATACAGTTGAAACATTTCTTATTTGGAAAAATATCTTTAAATCATATTGTTATTATATATTTTTCAAAATCTTAAAAACCCATTTCAAAACATCAGAATTCGATTCCTCGAAATTCAAATTCAAAACCCTTTATTTATAAATCATTTTTATATAAATCACATTTTGTTATAAATTTCCAAAATTTCAAATCCTTTCAAAGCTTCAAATTTTCATGTTCCAAAGGCAAAAATCCTTATTGAAAACATTTCACTTTTATATACAAAATAGGGTCATCCTTGTCAAAATAATAATTTCGACGTATGCACAAATTCTAAATAAAATCAAACACAAATTTCCAAAGAATGATTCAAGGTTAGATTTCAAGCAATACGGAGATTAGAATTTTGAGGAACTCTAATCAAATAGAATTATGTTTCAAAGATAAGCTCGAATGAAGATAAGACAATTTTATTACCAAATAGAAGATGATAAGCCTATATAAATCGCGGGCATCCTTAACCGGTCAACCGTGACTTTAGTAATATAATCAATTCGGAAATCTAAGGCAAATCGACATTCGATCGCCAGAGATAGAATCCGGGTAGAGCAGGAGGTAGATAGCATCGAAAACCAAGGATACAGGAATCTCTGGTGAATCAATGCCAATTATAAAGGATTTTCACCCCTTTACAAATCATTCAAAGATTTGTGGAATCACCGATCTTTATAGAGGTCATTCCAAAGTGGAGTTATGAAATGCTCCAAAATCAACATGGATAGAATAGGAAAGACAAGACTGGATTTCAGAACAAGTGGGGGCGTTCCAAAGTTCAAGGAATCCCAATCGATAAGTATCCTAACCAAGAGATTTCTAACAAGATGGATACTGAAGGGATGAAGTTTTGAAAAACTTGGTTTCAAAATAAGAAAATTTTTATACCAAAATAATCTTTGAAAATCCTATAAAAATCATTTGGAAATTAATTTATGCTTCGAAAAAACGTTCTCTCACAAGAAAGGATTCTGAGATTGATTTCACTCATTCTAGGGTATTTCTACCCTATCTCTAATGAGTTTTTGCTCCATAGGCTATTGTTTGCCTAAAACCAAAGCTCTGATACCAAATGTAACAACCCGGTATTTTCAGCCATTCGTAGCCGCACATGTCGGACTTGAATTGCTCAAACTACTGCGTTGTAAATAAATTTGGAACAAATGAAATACAAATCACAGAATCACAGACATAGAACAAACATAATACCTCACAGCGGAATATAAAATACATAGTAGTTTAGGAAGCAACTACGACAGAGTCTCAAACCAAAAACATAATACAGTCTGAAAACAACAAAATAGAAATCCCAAACACATAGAAGTTCACTAATACATGAGATAAACTGGAATGCTAAAACAGAAAGCAGATATAAATGTAGATAAGCAGAAACTCCAGCAAAGACCAGCTCCAGAAAGAGAATCCAAAGCTGTGAATACTCAGGCTGACCCGAGCGTAAAGTAAAACACAAAACACTCGAGTCAGGACAATATATACTTATATAATGTAAATCAAATCAAGTGAACTGTAGTAGAAATGCAGCATGACTTAAAGGATGCTTGGGATCGCCCATCCTTTAAAGATCAGTTAAACTATAAATTAAATACATCCCGTGGTTAAAATTTCAAAATAGTATTTATACTTCGAATTCAAACATCATTTAAAAATTCAATATCATTCAAAATCCATTTCAAAATATCAAAATATCATTTCTTCCAAACGACATTCATTTTTATTTAATTCAAATACCATTTCAAAACACATTTCAAAATAGTTTATATTTCGAAACAAATTTCTTCATTTAAATCATTAAAATAAAGATATTATATTTAATAATTAAATTATTAAATTTCCAAATTTTAATCTTTCAAAATTCATTCATTCACTTAAATTTATTAAAATAATGAAAAATCAACTTTCGCAGCATTTAGAAAATGCTACGGAAAGTCACACTTAAAACAGTTCAATTTAACAAAAGACAACATTTAAAATGCTGTAATAGGGTTCCATTAGTTTCAAATAAACTTAGTTAAATTCAACCATTATAACATTCACAAAAAATGCTATAATAGCCTTTAATTAGATTGAGCCATTTGGTTCATTATTATCAACTACAACATTTAAAAATGCTGTATTATCCTTTACATTAGAATTAAAAGCATTTTAGAAATGCAGTAAATTAACTTCAAATATTCAGTATAATTTCGCAAACAATTATATTTTTATTTAAACAATTTTTAAATTATAAAATCATATAATTTCACTTTTAAAACAATCATTCAAATACCCTTATATTCATGATTTTATAAAGTTAAATCTCTATTCAAAAATCAAAATTTAATAGCAATTCACTTTTTAAATTCCAACATTAAATTTTAAATTCATTAAATTAAATTTAACTTAACACTTAAGTTAAAATTTTCAAATACAACTTAATTTCATTTTTATTTACTTAACTTAAAATTCACTTTTAAGCCAAATTCATTTAATTCAAAATCAAACATCAAAATCAAATTCATTTAATATATTATAAAATTATTTTAAATTCATTTATTTCAAAATATCATAAATTTATCATATTTTCATATTTAATTTTAGTTCCATTTATCACAAAATTATAGTTTCCAAAAAACTTACATTTCAGATTTTCTAACTTTACCATTAATTTATTTCACTTGTAAATTTTCAGAGAGTCAATAATGCTTTACAAAAATCATTTTTAATCAAATTTAAATCAAAATATTATAATATTTACATTTCTAAAATATTTTAAAATTTTAAGAAAAACATATTTTTAACAACGGGTCTGTATTTCATTTTCTAGCCTAGGTAAAGTGATACGGGTAATATATCATTTCAACCCGTAATTTACAAAGAAAGCTCGGGTTTGATCAATTCAATCCTGAAATCCCAAGTAAATGAAAATAACTGAAAATCATTCAGGCCTATCATTTCAGCCCATAACGATTTTCTCCTATTCTAAAGTCCGTTCAGGTATGTATCATTTCAACCCATAGTGATTCTAATCTAAAGGGAACTTGCAGTGCGATTAACTGATAAAATAATAAAACAACAATTATATAACATTAACATATGATATAACTGGTGTTTAATTATGTGTGAATATCACATGATAGTGACATAGCAAATAAAATATGGTGATGCAGTTTACATATTCACAAGCGATCGATTTACTATTCATATAAGTATAAAACTGTCTGGTGAGAATAACTCACTGGTTTGAGCTGATGACCCAACGACAAATTTCACAAACGGGATCTACACAAGCACAAAAACACGACACAGATTCGAATGGAGGAGCCAAATGTCAAATTCCTTGGATACACATCAAACAAAACAATATAACAACGATGAGTTTCAAATCAATTACGATCAAAACTACACTAGAATAGACTGCACAGAATCAAATAGAAATGCTTGCACTTGCTTTTAACCTTTACTAGGCTCAGCCATAAGGGGAAATACAAGATAATGGCAGGTGTTTGGGTCAGGTTATCGTGGATATGGGTCAGCCTAGATGTCACTTGTGATGGTGCCAAAGTGGGTGAAGGGAATAATACACATAAGCATGAATACATGCATTTGGTCATGGATTTGGGCTCGGCCAAGGCTCCAAGTGTCACGTCCAGAGGTGTGGGGTCCACTGTGGTGATGTGGCCGAGGGTGCTGGAGGTGCTGGAGGTGGTGGAGGCATGGTAGGTGGCGGCTTGAGGGGTGGTGATGTAACGACCCGAAAATTTCGATCCCGAAATTTTCAGATAGTTAAGAAAGAAGAAAAGAGAAAGAAGAAGAAAACAGAAACAAGACATAGAAATCTCACATTCGCAGCGGATCAAAATATAATATCACATAATAATAACAGTTATACAAAGAGAAACTGTATCTATCAATTATCATTAATATATCAGAGTTATAACAATTTTACACAACATTGGACAGATACAATTTAACATGTCTCAGACATAAACAATATCATAGTGGAAACTCTCCATACGTCCCTGCCATCTAGCTCACCTCCTGAGCTTCAGAACGTCCTTACCTAAAAATCTGTAACACTCGGTCTGACCTGAGCATTACATCAAAGTAACACCCGGGTCAGGCTGGAAACCGGCGTGAGTAAATCCAACTAACATGGAATACCAAAGTATACAACTTATATAAACCCGGGATAACTTATGTCAATTTACAACTTCTCAAGTTGTCACAACATCACTTAATCCACACATCAATTTCGAAGTACCTATACTTAGATTAAATGGTCCAATTTAAATCATTCCATATGAGTCTATTGATTTACATATCAATCTATAAAGTATCGAAGTGGTTTCGGGTATTTTCTAATACCCGACTCCGGTCTCTTCGAAACTCTTGTCAACTTAACTTAGACTATTCAAGAGAAATACAATTCTACTTTTAATACAGGATGTCACAATGATTCATCATCAATAGAATACCACATCATCACAGTTTAAATTTAACACATCTTATCACATAGCATCACGGACCACATATTAAGGATAACAATTAATCAAAGGCTTCCCATATCATTCTATTTATCCATTAAATTAATTCACAAATTAATTTATCCTTAACCAAATACAGTAATTAACCTTAAATTACCTCATTAATTATTAACCATAATTATTAATCACCCTTGATTAATAACATCCAGTAATTAACTACCCTTAATTTCTTCATTGAATAAATTAATCCTTAATTTATTCTTTAATTAATTCCTTGATTAATTACATAGGAATTTAATACAAATTACTTTCATTATCAACATCTTTAATTACACACAATAATTATCGTTAATTACTTCCTTAAGTAATTACACTTCCTTTAATTATATTAAGAACTTATTCATCAGTCATCAAGTGTTTAAATTAATTAACTCAATTAAGTAATTAATTCTTAATTACTTTCATTAAATAATTAAACTTAAAAAGTTTCTTCATTGATTATTATCAATTAATTAATCTAGTTAATTATTTAAATTAATCATATTAATTAATTGTTAAGTAATCTTAAGTTAATGACCATCATTAACCATTAACCATTCTTTAATTACTTCTCTTAAGTAATTAACTTCATTAATCAATACTATTTTCAAATTAATTAATCTTGAATATCTAATTAATCGACCTTTAATTAATTAATTAATTAAATGTTAACTATAACTTATTTAATTCCAAATTACTTGATTTATCAATCCTTAATTGTTAATTAAAATCTAATTAATAATCCTTAATTACAAATTTGATTATTCCTAATTAATCAATCTTAGTCATTAATTAATTTGTTTTTAAATCTTTAATTACCTATTAAACATTCAAATAGTTTAAATCATTTTAAGTTTTAAAACTTCCCTATATTTCAAAATGAAAATACATATTTAAATTTGAATTCAGATAAATGTTTTGATTTTAAACCTCTACTTATATTTTCAAACTTTTATTTTAAAAATTCAACTACTTATATTTAACCATTCAAGTTTAAAGTCTTAATTTATTTTTAATCTAAGATTTAAACTTAAATTGAATTCTAGAATTTAAACTTGGATTTAAAATTTAGTTTAAACCTTTGCCTTCAACTTAAACTTCAGTTTGGAATTTTTAAACAAACATTTAAATTTACTTTTAACATAAAGTTGTTTTAAATAATTTAAATCTATAAACTTCCTAAATTCCAAACTAGATACAAAAGTTATTTGGATCCATTCCCAAAATCTGTTTTAAAATTATTTTTATGTCTATTATTTAAAAAAAAACTGTTTTAAAATCTGTTCTAACAATAACAGACAGTTTCCTAAAAAAAACTTTAACCACTGCCTTTACCAGAGTCAACTCGAATCCTGCTTCGAGTCCTCCATCCATAAACTTCAAGCAACCCATCAATTTCCTTCGAGTCAATCACAATTGCTCGAATACGAGACAGTACCACTATCTCATCATGACACTGTGCTCTGTGCACATGCACCAGCACGACGACTAACTTCGACCACCCACGTTGATCCACCCAGGTCGGCAATCATCCTCCTAGCCAAATCCAAACACTAAAACAAATTGCGCCATCACGGAAACAAATTTGAGTATTTGACTCAAACCTGAAATAACAGAAGTCCTCCCATTCCAACCTGTCAACTACACTCGTTCACGCGCCTCCTGCCAGCGTTACCCCACAAAATTCGGCGAAGACCTCATCAACCCACTAACTTTCAATCCCTAAGGTATTGTTGAACTCGATCAACAGAGGAAGTCAAACCAATGCAAAAATCCCAAACCCGTAAAAGCTAGAGTTCAAAACTTCAAATCGAAATCACAACCTCCAAGTTGAAATGCAACCCCATCTAATAATTTTCTAAGCCTCTCCGATCACTCATCTATCTCCAGAAGAAGATACAATCTTCCAGAATCCACAGATCAACAGTTTTTCTCAAATTAACCCAAATAGTGAAATTCAAAATTGCATCTTCCATCCCCTTTTAAAAATTTAGGTTTTGATCTTAAAAAACATGATTGGGTATAAGGATTTAATCTACATTACTGATTTGTTAAATTTACATAATTGAATTTCCATCAATTCAATCTATCCTGTTCTTGTTTCTTTTCTGTTTTTTCCAGTAAATTTCTATTTAATTTTGACTTAAATAAAATTTTAATCCTTAAACTTTAAAGTCAACAAATATGTTTTTTAAATCCTACATTCTAACATCAACTAGATTAAATGATAATGGATTCTTTTATTTTAGAATCAAAATTTAACTAAGAACAAGCAAAAGCAAATTTCAACAGCAAAATCACCTATTCATTTATATACACAGGGATTTTCAAAGATATATAAACACAATATAAGCTTCTCCTTAGATAAACCAGCATGCAACTCAAATCTTTACCTAATTAATTTTTTTTTAAAAAAAAATGGATTTACTCACCTGTAAACAAGATGAAGAGAGCCTTGATTTTTTTTAAAAAAAACTTAAACTTTAAAAACTGGACAATAGCTTTGATATACAGGTTTGGAATTGCAATTTTTATCAGCCATAAATGCTCTTTAATAGAAAATGTTGATTGCTAATGTTTAAAACTGCATGCATTACTTATTTCAGAATTTTACAGGCAACAAAGATGTATTCAAAATGTTCACTCACCTGTGTTTGATGTCAGGGAAAAGTCACTTGAAATTTTGAATTCGATCTTGCATTTTAAAACTGGAACTTAGACTACTATGAATTTCTTGCTTGGTCCCTTAAAAATAATGTTGCAGGCTTTGGCTTTGAATTGAAAACTGGTTTGCAGGGTATCTGATTTTCCAAATGCTGGAGCTAACCCCCTTTTTTTTTTACAGTTACTGCCTTTGATCCGTACTTGAAGTTGGGTTGCAATCCTTGCTTGATTTTGTACTTAAGCTCACGTTAAAATTTGGAAAACTATTGCTTCATTTATTTCATTCTTAGTTTTATTTTTGTTTGAAAAGTAATTAGGAAAAGAATTGAGGATTCTAAAATTTATGAACCAAGATCAAATGGCCAGGTCTGTCTAAACATTTCATTTAAATTTCTATTGGAAATAAAAAAAAAAATTAGGCCACTTGAACATTTTTAAATGTTATCTTGGATACAAATGTCAAATGCATAATATATAAGGCTTACAAATGTCAAACATATGTATTTTATTATTTTCTATATGTTTTTATATTATGTTTATTTTATTTATACATTTTATAATACTTCTTGCTTACCATGATTAATACAATAAAACCCTTTAATGTTTATATATTTACTAATTACATTTATTCATATATAATTCAAAAGAAATATATTAAAACCTTTCTATTTATTCTTCTATATACATATTTAGACACACACGCGCGCGCGCGCGCACACACACACGCGCGCGCGCGCGCGCACACACACACATATATCAGAATCTTATTTGTCCAAATTTACAAATGGGTATTTTTAAATAAATTTAATTCTGTCAATTTACAATTAGAAGATGTCCGAAAATTCAGGTTATCACATTCCTCCCCCCTTAGAATCTTTTCGTCCTTGAAAAGAATCGAAAGCAGATTTTATTAAATATTTTAAAACCAGTTAAAATATTCTTTGATTATTCTAAAACACTTTTAAAACCTGTATAATATTTTCAAAATAGTTTTATAAAAATACTTTTATAACTTGATGTTTCAATAAGTCCAACCTTGTTTTCACAGAAACTCGGTCATACGTTGATCAGGCGTACGACTGAATATCTACGACTGCTTGGCAGACCCGTTTTCAACATCCGGTGAAAATAATTGGAAAATAATTTTTATTAGAAATCTAGAAAATAGTTTTGAAAATAGAGGATATATCTTTGGTGAGAATGCTCTGGAAATCATCACCCCCATCCATGGTCACAGTTACATTCCAGGGTTACGTTGCCGTCGCAGCAAAAGTCCATGTAACTGCAGGCTCTCCGCGGCCTCTCGATTACGCCATGGAACCCACACAACAGTTCGCAGTTACACCCAGGGTTACGTTGCCGTCACAGCAAAAGTCCATGTAACTGCAGGCTCTCAGCGGCCTATGATTTTCGCTGTCGAAATGAAACCTCTCCACTCCTACATAGGTCGCAGTCTGCCGATATAAAATCAAACACATACTGTTGGCTCTCAGCGGCACACACGACTTTCGCTATGTTATACCATAGGTCGCAGTTACATCCTGGGTTACGTTGCCATCGCAGCAAAAGTCAATGTAACTTTTGGCTCTCAGCGGCACACACGACTTACACTATGGTATACTCAACTCATAATCCTTAGGAACTAGTTTCGTGCGGACTCCTCACAGGATCAACTTTAGAACCCCCCTTTGGGGCTCAAGGCAGCACCACCCGATGGTACTCCTGAGAATTCCATTCCAAGGGAGCGCCTTTTTCCCCAAAGCATCATCAAAACATTTTATACTATACATATAGCATCTTCAAATCATACACCTAGTATGATTTCATACAAAGCTCCTTTACACAAAATCGATTATTCCAAAATCGATAATTCTCAAACTAGGCTTTCCAAATTCAATATTGATTTTACCCAAAAATCAAAAGCCTTTCCAAATACATAGGTTCCCAAAACCTTTTTCCAAAATCCTCATATGATCCTTTATATATATATATATATATGTATGTATATACAATTTTTAAAACTTTGGATCATTTCAAACTTGTATAAAACTCCTTTTATGCATCAAACATTTCCAAAAACCCTTTTCTTCTGGCAAAAGATTCATCAAGGGGAGTTTTCTTATATAACAAAGATATATAACTTTATTTATCCAAAATCAAATATTCAAATTTGATTATTCCTTTCAATATCATTTTCATTCAAATCCGTACGATGTACACATATCATTCGTACGCTATATCAATCTGATCGCTCACTCGATCACACAATTTCATTTTCCGAATCAGTATCGTCCACCCGACTTCCTAGTGCGGTCTCAGATCTGGTTTGTTGATCAGAAACTGTCATTCTCCTTGCATAGTCATATCTATGATAGAGAATATCCAGAACCAATCAACAATCCATATTCAAGTTCGCCGTTGAAAATCGAGTGAAAAATCCCACTCGGATCGATATAACTATCTCGAAATTCTGTGCTCGAATCTGGATCAAATCACTATGCGAATAGAATAACATACGTACACCTTACGTATTTATCTTTATTGGTTATTAGCCAAATCAATTCATTTCTATTTACATTCGCTTAAATTTTCATTTACTAACTCATAATTGCTTCAATCCATAAGGATTATCGCCTCTATTCTTATCTCTGTTGGGTATTTAAACAATAACAGTTTGAACTCTGTCCAGTTTAAATTTAGAAAATAGCTTGAAAAGTTAAAAATAAATAAGTAGTTGGAAAATAATTACTAGTTTGTAAAATAGGTGTAAAATAGTTAAAATAATTATAGAAATTTTTAGATAATTGCAAAATAATAGTAAGATAATAATTAGTTTATAAAACAATTGAAAAATTGTTAAACAGTTTCAAAAATAATTGTAAAACAAATATAAGATAGTTTGGCTTTTAAAAGAAAGGTTGCTTCTATAATGAATAGCTTGGAAAATAAGTTTATATTAAAACAATTTATATTAAAATTAGTCCAGAGTCAAAACTGTTCAATTCCCAATCAATTCAATTTAAATTCCACTTTCATTTAAATTGACTTAACTCCAATTTAAATAACTTCAATTTCTATTGAAATTGATTCAACCCCAATTCAAGTGGAATTAATCTAAGTTTCTTTTCAAATTTAACTTTATTCAACCTTGATCTCAAATTCCACTAATTCAAATAAATTTTAATAGAATTAGTTCCAGTTTTAATTCATTTCAACTCCAGTTTGAACTAATCTCAATTTCAAACTCCATTTCGAAATCAAGTTGAATTATTCTTGATTTCTTCTCAAATTCAATTCAAATTCCATTTGAATTTAAAACTTATTCAACTTTAATTACAATTCCAAATTATTCAAATAAATTTGGACTAATTTCAAATTGAACCTACCTCAAATTTCAAATTATTTCAAATTAACTCAATTCGAATTTTCCATTTGAATCTTATACTCATACATCCTCAATCACAATTTCAATTACTTCAAATCAAATTAAATTTGAACTAATTTCAATTCAAATTCCAGATTTAAACCATCTCGAATTATATAAATTCGAGTTAAATTTACTAAGGCTGGTTTAACTCTTTAAACCAAGGTGACCTTTATTAAAAGCCTTAAAACAATTTAATTTCGAGTTAAATTCTCAAAATTCCATTTTAAATTATCTTTATAATGGATATATTACCTCACTTCACTTAACATTCATTCAAACAAATCCAATTCAGAACTTAAAGATTTTTAACAACAATAGGATGATATCATCTAAATCATCTTAAAACATCCATTAATTTACAATTTCCAGATCTCAAACCCATCTTGAGATCACACAAACTCCCAATTCAGATTAGTCATTTAACTCCCCAAATAAAATTCCAATTCCATCTTGAAATTCCCCAATCATGTTGATCATTCCAATTAATTTAATTTTTTTCCTAGTTAGACTCAATTCACTTAATCCAGTCAACCTTACCCAATTTGAATTTCCATTTCAATTTTTTTTTGAACTATTCATAAATAATCTTCCCATTCATTTAGTTCAAAAACTTATCACTTTGGGTATCATATCTCATTCCAGATTTAATCTCAATATTTAGAGTTTATTTCCATTACACACCTGGTTACTTTAAATTTTAAACCACCTATGGTTTCTAATTCAAAACAAATTACCTTTTAAATTTTCAAACAACTCTTGTTTGAAATAGGAACATTTCATTCAAATGCCTTAAATAATATTATTTATTATCTTTTCAAATTAATTACATCATTAATTAATCACATTCGATAACTAACTTATTTCTTAATTACCTTCATTAAGTAATTGTTCCTTAAATTACTTACCTTTAGTTACTTCATTAAGTAACTCCCTCTTATTTATCAATTCCAATTATTATCCATTAATTAATCTCATTAAATAAAGTTTAATTAATTACATAAATTAATTGATTATCCTTATCCTGAAACCTTTCCCAATTCCAAGATTTAAATTACTTACCTTTCAAACTTGTCTTTAATTTATTTTCAATTTGGTTGTAATTCTATTATCACTTAATTCTTACTATTACTTTTAGTTTAATTAATACTACAACCAATTTCCTTAATATAATAGATAATATTTTTCTTATATAAGATTCATTTACTTTTGAAATCATTTAAAATCATTTATATAAGAAAATAACAAGTACGCTCTCTCATACATATACACTCAACTCATTATAGGGTACTACTTACCCTATCTTAAATGAGTAATCCCACTAGAGCCAAGGTTCTCGCTTAACCTTTAGCTCTGATACCAAATGCAATGACCCAAAAATTTCGATCCCGAAATTTTCAGATAGTTAAGAAAGAAGAAAAGAGAAAGAAGAAGAAAACAGGAACAAGACATAGAAACATCACATTCGCAGCGGATCAAAATATAATATCACATAATAATAATAGTTATACAAAGAGAAACTGTATCTATCAATTATCGTCAATATATCAGAGTTATAACAATTTTACACAACATTGGACAGATACAATTTAACATGTCTCAGACATATACAATATCATAGTGGAAACTCTCCATACGTCCCTGCCATCTAGCTCGCCTCTTGAGCTTCAGAACGTCCTTACCTGAAAATCTGTAACACTCGGTCTGACCCGAGCATTACATCAAAGTAACACCCGGGTCAGGCTGGAAACCAGCGTGAGTAAATCCAACTAACATGGAATACAAAAGTATACAACTTATATAAACCCGGGATAACTTATGTCAATTTACAACTTCTCAAGTTGTCACAACATCACTTAATCCACACATCAATTTCTAAGTACCTATACTTAGATTAAATGGTCCAATTTAAATCATTCCATACGAGTCTATTGATTCACATATCAATCTATAAAGTATCGAAGTTGTTTCGGGTATTTTCTAATACCCGACTCCGGTCTCTTCGAAACTCTTGTCAACTTAACTTAGATTATTCAAGAGAAATACAATTCTACTTTTAATACAGGATGTCACAGTGATTCATCATCAATAGAATACCACATCATCACAGTTTAAATTTAACATATCTTATCACATAGCATCACAGACCACATATTAAGGATATCAATTAATCAAAGGCTTCCCATATCATTCTATTTATCCCTTAAATTAATTCACAAATTAATTTATCCTTAACCAAATACAGTAATTAACCTTAAATTACCTCATTAATTATTAACCATAATTATTAATCACCCTTGATTAATAACATCCAGTAATTAACTACCCTTAATTTCTTCATTGAATAAATTAATCCTTAATTTATTCTTTAATTAATTCCTTGATTAATTACATAGGAATTTAATCCAAATTACTTTCATTATCAACATCTTTAATTACACCCAGTAATTATCGTTAATTACTTCCTTTAGTAATTACACTTCCTTTAATTATATTAAGAACTTATTCATCAGTCATCAAGTGTTTAAATTAATTACCTTAATTAAGTAATTAATTCTTAATTACTTTCATTAAATAATTAAACTTAAACAGTTTCTTCATTGATTATTATCAATTAATTAATCTCATTAATTATTTAAATTAATCATATTAATTAACTGTTAAATAATCTTATGTTAATGACCATCATTAACCATTAACCATTCTTTAATTACTTCTCTTAAGTAATTAACTTCATTAATCAATACTATTTTCAAATTAATTAATCTTGAATATCTAATTAATCGACCTTTAATTAATTAGTTAATTAAATGTTAACTATAACTTATTTAATTCCAAATTACTTGATTTATCAATCCTTAATTGCTAATTAAAATATAATTAATAATCCTTAATTACAAATTTGATTATTCCTAATTAATCAATCTTAGTCATTAATTAATTAGTTTTTAAATTTTAATTACCTATTAAACATTCAAATAGTTTAAATCATTTTATGTTTTAAAACTTCCCTATATTTGAAAATGAAAATACATATTTAAATTTGAATTCAGATAAATGTTATGATTTTAAACCTCTACTTTTATTTTAAAACTTTTATTTTAAAAATTCAACTACTTAATCATTTCAAAGTATTTAACCATTCAAGTTTAAAGTCTTGATTTATTTTTAGTCTAAGATTTAAACTTAAATTGATTTCTAGAATTTAAACTTGGATTTAAAATTTAGTTTAAACCTTTGCCTTCAACTTGAACTTCGGTATGGAATTTTTAAACAAACATTTAAATTTACTTTTAACATAAAGTTGTTTTAAATAATTTAAATCTATAAACTTCCTAAATTCCAAACTAGATACAAAAGTTATTTGGATCCATTCCTAAAATTTGTTTTAAACTTATTTTTATTTCTATTATTTAAAAAAAAAACTATTTTAAAATCTGTTCTAACAATAACAGACAGTTTCCTAAAAAAAAACCTGTAACCACTGCCTTTACCCGAGTCAACTCGAATCCTGCTTCGAGTCCTCCATCCATAAACTTCGAGCAACCCATCAATTTCCTTCGAGTCAATCACAATTGCTCGAATACGAGACAGTACCACTATCTCACCACGACACTGTGCTCTGTACATATGCACCAGCACGGCGACTAACTTCGACCACCCACGTTGATCCACCCAGGTAGGCAATCATCCTCCTAGCCAAATCCAAACACTAACACAAATTGCCCCATCACGGAAACAAATTTGAGTATTTGACTCAAACCTGGAATAACAGAAGTCCTCCCATTCCAACCTGTCAACGACGCTTGTTCACGCGCCTCCGGCCAGCGTTACCCCTCAAACTTCGGCGAAGACCTCATCAACCCACTAACTTTCAATCCCCAAGGTATTGTTGAACTCGACCAACGGAGGAAGTCAAACCAATGCAAAAAACCCAAACCCGTAAAAGCTAGGGTTCAAAACTTCAAATCGAAATCACAACCTCCAAGTTGAAATGCAACCCCATCTAATAATTTTCTAAGCCTCTCCGATCACTCATCTATCTCCAGAAGAAGATTCAATCTTCCAGAATCCACAGATCAACAGTTTTTCTCAAATTAACCCAAATAGTGAAATTCGAAACTGCACCTTCCATCCCCTTTTAAAAATTTAGGTTTTGATCTTAAAAATCATGATTTGGTATAAGGATTTGATCTACATTACTGATTTGTTAAATTTACATAATTGAACTTCCATCAATTCAATCTATCCTGTTCTTGTTTCTTTTCTGTTTTTTCCAGTAAATTTCTGTTTAATTTTGACTTAAATAAAATTTTAATCCTTAAACTTAAAAGTCAACAAATATGTTTTGTTTAAATCCTACATTCTAACATCAACTAGATTAAATGATAATGGATTCTTTTGTTTTAGAATCAAAATTTAACTAAGAATAAGCAAAAGCAAATTTCAACAGCAAAATCACCTATTCATTCATATACACAGGGATTTTCAAAGATATATAAACACAATATAAGCTTCCCCTTAGATAAACCAGCACGCAACTCAAATCTTTACCTAATTAATTTTTTTTAAAAAAAATGGATTTACTCACCTGTAAACAAGATGAACAGAGCCTTGATTTTTATTTAAAAATAAACTTAAAATTTAAAAACTGGACAATTGCTTTGATATACAGGTTTGGGATTGCAATTTTTATTAGCCATAAATGCTCTTTAATAGAAAATGTAGATTGCTAATGTTTAAAGCTGCATGCATTACTTATTTCAGAATTTCATAGGCAACAAAGATGTGTTCAAAATGTTCACTCACCTGTGTTTGAAGTCAGGGAACAATCACTTGAAATTTTGAATTCGATCTTGCATTTTAAAACTGGAATTTAGACTACTATGAATTTCTTGCTTGGTCCCTTGAAAATAATGTTGCAGGCTTTGGCTTTGAATTGAAAACTGGTTTGCAGGGTATCTGATTTTCCAAATGCTGGAGCTAACCCCCCCTTTTTTTTGACAGTTACTGCCTTTCCGTACTTGAAGTTAGGTTGCAATCCTTGCTTTATTTTGTACTTAAGCTCATGTTAAAATTTGGAAAACGATTGCTTCATTTATTTCATTCTTATTTTTCTTTTTAGTTTGAAAAGTAATTAGGAAAAGAATTGAGGATTCTAAAATTTATGAACCAAGATCAAATGGCCAGGTCTGTCTAAACATTTCATTTAAATTTCTACTAGAAAGAGAAAAAAATTAGGCCACTTGTACATTTTTAAATGTTATCTTGGCTACAAATGTCAAATGCATAATATATAAGGCTTACAAATGTCAAACATATGTATTTTATTATTTTCTATATGTTTTTATATTATGTTTATTTTATTTATACATTTTATAATACTTCTTGCTTACCATGATTAATACAATAAAGCCCTTTTATGTTTATATATTTACTAATTACATTTATTCATATATAATTCAAAAGAAATATATTAAAACCTTTCTATTTATTCTTCTATATACATATTTAGACACACACACACAGATATATATATATCAGAATCTTATTTGTCTAAATTTACAAATGGGTATTTCTAAATAAATTTAATTCTGTCAATTTACAATTAGCAGATGTCCGAAAATTCAGGTTATCACAGGTGAGGTGATGGAAGTGATGTTGTGCTCGGCTAGGCTAGGAATTCAGGTTGTTTTGAAAAGTTTGTGGATGGGCATCACCAAAGGGGGTCACGACATGGTTGGTTGGTGAGGAGGAGGTGTTGGTGGTGTTCCATCAGGTGCTGGAGGTGGCTAGGCAGCAATGGAGGCATGGCCGGTCCTAAAAGAGGTGAAAGCATGTGCAAAAAATCAAACTAGAATAAACAATATAGTTGAAAAAGAGATAAAAGAAATAATTTTTTTTTACCAACTTCCCAAGCATGTTATGGCCGAAATTTTTTTCTCGGGAACGAGGAAAGGAAGATACGTGAAATGAAAATGGATTAGTCAGCTGAAATGTGGGGAGTTATTCCAAAAGAAATGAAGAGTTGTGAGGAAAATGAAGAGGTGGAATTCAAAAAGGCAAAAGGCAATTCAAAAGTCAAAAACTCTTCATATATCCTTTTTTAATTTATATAACTTTATGTTTCTGGAAATAATAATAAACCCAGATAAAATTTAGAAAATTTATCAAAATATAAAAATTTATATAATATTTATTAATTATATAAAGTTAAATTAAGAAAAATAGCTAAAATAGTGAAATAGACTAGAAAATTTGAAATTAAATAGAATAATTTTTAGAAAATTCATATGATCTTGAAAAATATTTTTAAACATAAATAATAAAATAAAATAAAAATACATTCACAAAAATTATTTAAATTCTAATTAAATATAACTTAAATGAAAAAAATAGCAGAAAAATAGAAAACAACCTTTAAAAATAGGAAATAAATACAGTAAATTTTAGAAAATTTTTATTATCAATTTAAAATATTAAAATAAAAATATACATAAAATAAAATATTAACACATATTAAAATAAAATATAACATAGAAAATATGATTTATATAATTTAAAATAGACAAAATTTCAAAGTAAATCAAATTATACTCAAAATTGAAATGTACATAACTTTCATAAATTAAATCCGTTCCCAACGAAACGAAAAGCAGTATTCAAGTTATTAAATCTATTTTCATAATAAAAGATAAAATTTAAGAATTTAAATATTTAAATTTGAAATTTAAAAGTCAAGGTTTGACCAGTTTGAAGAGAAATTCATCTTTCAGTAAAATATCCAATTTATACCGGTTTGAAATTATAATTCACAAATAATCAACACCTACATTTAAAAATGAAATGTTTGAAATAAAATAAGTTTAAAATAATTTCAAAATAAAACATAGCCAAATACTAAAATACATGAAAAATCGATTGTATCGAAATTCTAGACATTTTGACGCTGGTTTGGATGAATTCTGAGACAGTTCTTATTTTCGGTTTAAATTATATTCAATTTTAATTCAAAGGTGAGTGATTTAACTCGCTCACAACTTTTAAAATTTCTTATGTTCGTTAAATTTAATATATGATGTGATTAGTAATTTATTTATGACGATTTGGTATATTTTAATCACCATCTCAGTTAATTTGAACTAATTCGAATTAAATCGTTATTTATTTTATTATTGAATATAAATCGCCAGTTAGATACCTGTTACTAATTATTAGTTCTATATTGATATTTATTGATTGATTTGGATGATTTGTGATGGATGTTGATTGTTGTTGTTGGTTGAATGGATGTTTTCTTTTATATAGTTGTGAACTGCAAGTTCGTTACGGATTTTATCTAATTCGAGATTGCGGTTTGAAATGATATACAACCGTAAAATGTTTAAAATGCTAACTGAAATGATAAATATCCGAGTCACCTGTCCCTAGGGTAAAGAATTTAATCAATTGATGTTTTGAAATAAAATTTGATGTTTATAAATTGAAGTGTTATGGAAAAAAATCAAGTTTTGTGTTGAAATGCGATTTGGTTTGAAAAGAAATTTCTTCAAGAAATTAAATCGGAAGTTTATTGTTAAACTTTTATGTATAAATGAAATACTATCGAAATTGAGTTATTGATTTTGTCTGAAAATAACTTTGAAATATTTTGAAATCGGAGTAATTCGTATTGATATTTTGAACATGGATTGAAACGATATGAAATTCGATAGTTTTTGAAATTTGATTTGTCGATTTGTAAATTTGAAATGGTCCAAATAAGTTGAAATGAAATGAATAGTTTAATTTGATATTAATTTCAAACTTATATTTTAATATAAATTGTTCTAAAAATATATTATTTTGAAATTCTAATTATTAAGATTTTCAAATTTATTAAACTATTTAACTAATATTAAACATATGAATTATTTTAATCTATTTTAAACCGATTTAATTTATTTTAAAATAATTAAACTATTTTAATTTATTTTAAATCTGATTAATCTATTTTAAAGCTATTTAGTCTATTTTAATTATATTTAATCTATTTTAAATTTATATTAATTATTTATAACTATTTAAACAATTTTCTTCCAAATTCCAAACAAAGTAAAGTGGATAGGTTCATATTCAAAAAATTCTCGATTTTTAAAGTGAATATGGTTAATGATGTCATAACCTAAGTTGGGATTTAAACGTTATAACTAATTGAATATAATGATTTTGGAGTAAGGATTTCCCCTATTTTGGAAGTATGATTTTTGGAAAAAACATGATTTTTGAGACGATAATAATTTGAAACTGATATGGTTTTGAGAATACGATATTTGGTATAAACTGTGAATATGACTTTGAAAGGAAATATAATTATCGAACTATGATTTCATAGGCAAATATGACTTCGAAAGTAAGTAATAATTTCAAAAGTGATATGGTTTGAATTAAATATGATGTTTTGATATCAATTATGAAATGATTCTGGAAATGTAAAACAACCATCCGGTTGTAATAAGAGATTAGTTGTCAAAGAGACCTGGATCAGATGTTATCATACTCTCTGCCAATACCGAAAACTACTTTGACAACTATGTACGCGGTGGAGGTTTCGGAATGAAGTAGGATGATGGCGATGATCCTAAAGGTATATTTACGTGGACCTAACTCCCATGAGTTAGCATAAGGTGGCTAAAACAGGAGCGATTCTGTGCCAAGTGTGGTAGCCCCTCCGATCGGACAAATTCCATTGATACTATATTCTGAGTTTTGATTTATTTGATGGCCACCCTTCGATTTTAACTCGGGAGTGTGTTTCGAGTTCGGCGGTAGGTGCGGCTATTTGTTACCAATAGTCCAGATGCATAATTAGTATATCTACCATGGCATTGCCTAGGTGTACCGTGTCACCTACCCTAACGCGCCTTCTACGAGTTTGTTTTGCACCATACCTATGGAGTGCCCTCTGATGACATCCAATACGAGTGGGATTATTGTACTTTATAGACTATGGGAATACATAAAATGCGTTAAGGGGGATATGGGAAACGCCTTAATGCTATTTTAATACTTTTACTTTACTGCAGACATATTATAATAGCGTATTTTACTACACAGTAGATAGTTTAACGGATCCTTAGGAGATGTGAATCCTGAACATCTCTTGAGTTACCGCACTCACGTTAGACACTGGATAGGGGATGTCAAACCCCGTAAACTTCTCCGACACCGTCACATGCATTTTACCGTTGATTTAACTTACATAAGATCTTTTAGTTCTGATCGAGTGTTTTGTCGTTTCAATTCGCTCGGGTCGTACTGAGCATTTCAGGATTCGAAGACTTATTCTAGAGGACGAAGACGAACAAGTATAATACTACTATTTACTATATTATTCCACTACATCATACTATTCCGCTGTATTATTATTTGTTTATCTCTGATATATGTAACCCTAATACTCTGTTGTATAAGTAAAATCAAATGTTTTATAAATAGCTTCATGAACTATTATTTGATTATTATATTTTGTCATTCCATTGTGAGATTCTATTTTTTTTCTTTCTTTTTTTCTTGTTCCCCCAATAACAATTCACCCTTCTATATGGTTTGAGTTGGAACGTGTGTCTGCTTAAACCGTGCAAAAAAGGTGGTCTATTATAGGTGCCGACTTAAGCCTATAGGTCGAACCTGACTTATGGTCCATGGTGCAACTTGCAGCATTCCACTTTCATGCTCTTTTTAGCTTCCAATTGAGTTATTCGAACCACTATTCCATCGTCTTCGAGTTAAGTCCTATGATCTTTTAGATGTCCACTTTCCTTTGCTTCATTCTAGCCAATCCTTAGAATAGATCATCAAATCCTTCGAAAATCACTTAACAAATTAGTATAGTAGCTTTAGTGGTATATGAAGTCCGAGAGGAGAATGGGTCAGCATTCGTAGGTTAGGCTCCACCTATTTTCCTAAATCAGGGTCGAGTTAAGGTGCTTGGCCCAAACATGGTGCAATTTTTCAATGTCCTTCTTCTGACTTTCTTAAGTGCTCTTGCCAAGTGTCAAGTTATTCTGATTTCGTTTTAATATTCTAAGTCTAATTAAAGTTGCATTGGTGATAACTCGGTACCAACCTATGTATATAACTTGGTTCCAAGCTATGGACTTAGCATATTTTTGGCTAGAATTTTCCCAAGCCATATCCTTAGTTCATTTGAATGCGCCTTCTAGATTTTAAGCCGCTTTATCCTCGTTTGAATCTTCTGGGTCTAATTGAAATCGGCTTTGCTAAAAAGTAGGTTAATAACACCGTTGGGGAATTTATGTAATTTGTTACATGTATCTAGCTCTATAAAAATATCATGTTCGTAATAAAAGTGTTTAATATTCTATTATATACCCGTTATATTGTGATATATTATTTAGGCAATATGTTCAAGTATATTAAAATTGAAAATCCTTAATGATATGTTATATGGTAATAACAAAAAGAAGTTATAATCATGAGAAATTAATCACTTTATAAAACAAAAAATTATTTTAAATATCACCGATCAAAATGTTTCGAGAAAGGACATTGATACATCCACTAAGACCAGATTGCATAAACTCCATTAATGTTGGACCGTGTCTTACTTGCGACTTCTGTGGTTACTATCGGTTTACTTACTTGTAGGTTTCGGATAACTTTGGAATGGCTTATCAGAGAGTTTCTTGTTGGTTTATAACAACTAGATAGAGCAGGAAATCTCAGTGTGACAATGTTACAATATTTTCTTAAATTGAGAATACCATGGAGCTTTAATGTGGATACTCTACTTCGAATATAGTTAAGTCAGGCCATGGTGACCCATGGAGTGACTATAGTTGGATATGGTTTAAAGCATTGAAAGTGAAGCAATATTCAATAGAGAATTCGTCTCCTTAATTTTATGTGGCTAGTATCATGGTCAATTATAGTCAACTCAAGGTTAAATCTCTAGCAAAGAAAAATGGTTAAAAATAAATGTTATTATTAAACCAAGGACTTTATTTATTGACGGATTCGGTTAAATGTAGATAATATTGGAGTTTTGACCAACACAAAATATTGCACATATTAAGGTGTAAATTATTGTCACTATTCGTACTGCTTAAGATAATATGAAATATTATTTTATAGAAAAGAACAATAAGCGATGAATTTACCCAAACTGCGATACCACTATCTAAGGTGATGTGGAAACATTAATATTTGAATATTCCAATACTAATCGCAATTTAAATTCATACCTCTGAGTCACACAATTGCATTTGTGAGCTTTCGGGATACCGCACAATTTAATAAGTTTCTAAAGTGTTATTAATTAATATCTAATAAATGTGAATTGTTAATTTATTTTATATTTTAGTGGTTGTTAATAATTATTAGAATGTATATATAAAAGTTATATATGTGAATATTGATATATGATAACGGTATACATTTAAATAGGATTACGATATATGATGATGGTATACATTTAAACAGGCTTTAAATAAAGATAATTACCGAAATGTGCCTTTGAAAAGTTTTCTCCATATAGAGACAGCTATGCTTCAGACAAAGGAAAGGATTTAGATGAGATCTAATCAAGAATTAGTTAGGAAATTAAAGGATGAACGTTAAATAGAAAGAAGAGGAAAAGTTCTTATTCTTTCTTTAAAAGAAATCCATTCATGACTCAAAATCCAATGTTCGAGAAATGACATCAAATACCTCACTTGTACTCGACTACCAATGATTCAAACATCGAACTCCAGCCGGATGGAGCTTATAACAACATTAGATGAATATAAAACAGTGGAAACAAAATGAATATCATGCATAATATCACAGATACAACATCATCATAATATCTGTTACAACATCAGAGTATCGTAATACATGAATCACCAATCCAAATAGAACATCATAATAGAACAAGTGATCATATGCCAAAATAAGTCTTCAAGGAAATAGAATGATAGTGAACTTCCAAATCTAAGCACCTTGAGATCCAAAAGCTTCCAAAATATCTCTAAGGTAAAAGCCTCCAAGAACCGCTAATCTTCAAACCAAAATACAGCTAATGCCAAAATACAGAAAACCTGCTACTAGGCTACCCGTGTGAAAATGATGGGCACCTAGAGTTTAGAAAGGAAACAATAAAATCCGGGTCAGTCATGGGACTGGTATGAGTAAACAAAGACAGTTGCTTTTAAATAAAACAGATTTATAAAAGAAATCCGGTATGCTTTTGGAAAATGAAACTACCATAAGACCTCCCACCACACACAATGCAATCGCAGAATTGGAGGAGATTTCTTCTTATGATAGTCAAATATGCTTGATACAGGAAAAATTCTTTCATACTATTACTAGTGCATAGTGTAGAAAGCCACTTTCGAAAGTATAATATTAATCCTAGCCAGCATAGACATTCCGAAATATGCCTACTATAGCTACCATCTAAACAGTGGTGACCACCATAAGTAAAGGGCCGGTTATACAACTAAAACCGTACTGGGTTCGTATTGGGTATTCGATTTCCAACAAATGGTCAAGCCAAGGAACTTACTATGCCACATGGGTACGCCTTTGGTGGGACGTTCCGAGAACCTACCCGGCTCTCTGCCAACACAAGGCCGGGTTACCTCTGTAACTAGGTAACTACTACTTGAGTATGCCATTCCCCAGTCCTTTCTGAGCTTTATCCGAGGGCCCTCCATCACAAAGCAACAACCATATAGTAAATGAGGTTGAAGCAACCACATAGGTAAGTAGCTGGGCTCCATACATGATACCACCTTTTTCCAAAAGGAAATGACATACCCTAAAGGGCGAGACCCTCATAACCTTGCCGCATCTTTCCTATTTCGACCATTTCCGGGGTGTGAGGTCCGATGAGGTCTCGTCCACAAAGCTACGATTTACACAAAAGCCATGCTTTGATAACAAATGATCAACAAATGATCACCAATATACAACACCACTAATCATGCCACACTACCAAATTAGGAGTATATTTCCGATAAACTTCAACTACAACCTCTGAGCTCGTACGTCCCAGAGAAGGGTGTTAGGCTAAGAGAATAAATTCTCCGCCACCAACCGATATGTATTTGAAAGAAATCGGCTTTATATCTCAAAGTGTAGTGTCATACACACAACCATACAAGTCTATTCCGGGTTCGAACAGAACCAAAGGCACTTTGTCCAATAAAGGAAGAAGTCGTTGCAAATCCGGGCATCCACAATCCCGATCGGACTTCCCATTACTTAGGGAATCTCTATACCAGAGCAACTCAGTGTAGAGACAATCGATAGGTTATCCTATCATTTTCGAAGACACCCGGTCTTCAGCACCGGTCTTCAAATGTAATCCATAGTGTTGTATCACTATTCGGAATGTGTTATATGACACAAGGTCCTCTTCCGGCTAAACCGAATAGTAAGCGCTCAATTTTAAAACATGTGGGTATATCAATAACAAGTATTCACATTCAAGGTTTGATGTGGGTTTCGGATAACTAACTGAAATCCGACCCCTTGTCGCATCAAAGTTTAAATGCCGTTTTACGGGCAAAAAGGGATTTTCACATACATATAAGAACAAATCACAAATCATAGTTCATCATAAAGCAATCACAGTATCACAACAAAAATATCAATCCAGTACTGAATATTTGGTGATAGTCAATCATCTTCGATTAAGGTGATTGTGATTAAAGTGAATTAACCAAATAATTATTTTTATTAATTATTTAAATCAATGTTTAATTTTACTTAATTATGAATTAATTGAATCTTAATAGGCTTTATTAATTAATTGTCCCTTTATTTGATTTTCTTAGTCTATTAATTCTTAATTGTTAATTAATTCAGTTTAATTATATTTATTCATTGACTATTCTTTAATTAATTAATTATTAATTATAAAATCATTACAAAACATTAATTTTTAATTACCATTTCTTCCTTACAAATAAATTTGGTTTAAAGTTAACACTTGAATAATTGATTTACTTTTAAAATTTTTTATTAAGTTAAGTTTTAAACAACTTTTATTCAAAAGAAAATATAAGATTTAAAATATCTTTGATCTTCATGAAATTCAAAAAAATTGTTTCAACACCATTTACCTCCAATTCCATTTACAACTATCATAAATTTATTCAGAAAAATTATTTAACTTGTTTTCCAAAATTTAGTTAAAACCGGGTTTCTTTGCTGTTTTCATGTCTAACCCGAGACTCCCTCGTGTTGTCCCTGAGACAAACATCCTCCTGCTTCGAGTTTTAGCGAAAATTGACATGTGTGACATTTTTTTGACAAAAATTTGTTTTAGTGTTTTGAACAACCCGATGCAACGTTTAATTGACACGCGCTCGTCTTCGAGCTATCTCCCCAATACCCCGCATTGTGCTTCGAACCATCCTTTTCCTTCTTCCCAAACCATCAAACTGACATCACGACCACCACGTGCACGTGCACGGCCAGATTCGCCACCGTTTGTTGGAGCTCCAACCATCCACGAGTCGGCGACCATCCCCTAAAACGATCCAAACACCCAGAACTCGAATTTATTTCTAAAACAAGAATCGCGACATCACGACCAAAACAACCCATCAGGACCTCATCAGAAAACTGTCTTGTGCCACCTCCTCTGAACTTTAGCGGCCACCAAACTTTGACCCAAACGGCACCAGCGTGCGACGCCTTGATTTGCACCATTTACACGCAGTCCGATCGCCCATTAATGGCGCAGTACCATCATTTCTAACTGAATCGAAATGGGTTCTTAAACCGTACTTTGATCTCGAATCAAAGATTCAATGATTTATAAATTTATCTAGTATTTTTCTTGTGATCTCGAACATTAAATCTTGCTGCCACAATGAACTCGAGGCCTATAATTTCTTAGATCACCGGAATTTGGCAAAACTTCATTTTTTAGATCATTCCAAATATCTCAGTGAAAATCTAACAAAAAAATTTGGATTTTAGTTTCAAATATCACTATTTTTAGAGGGGGTCCAAATAGTACTACTGAGATAAAAATCAAAAGGGTTCAAATTTCTACAAGAAATTAAGGAGTGACCGCATTTCATAATTTCCAGAAAAAGACTACATAATCTTGCTGTAATTTATTACTGGAACATAGTACAGGTTTTAAAACAAAACTTCAACTTGTTTTTCAATTCATTTTCAGAAGAAATGAGGGTGAGAAAGATTTAAATGGGATTTTGATAGGGTATACTCTTGTAAATAAAAACTAGATGTAACTGTGTTCACAGTTTCCAGGAAAGAACAAACTTTGCTTTGATTTATTACTGAAAACATAGTGCAAGTTTTAAACTACATTCAGATTTGTTTAGTCTTCAATTTCAGAGGAGAATAGATAGAAGGATGTTGAGTCTAGCACGTTTCATTTTTGTAAACCAGGGACTAAGAAAAGAACAGAAGAAGAGGGAAAGGAAAATACATTTCCTGGGAAGCATTCTTGATTTTTGTTTTGTTTATACAACTATTTTTAAAATTCCATTTAAGTGAATCTAAACACCTTTTCATTCTAATACTTCAATCTAACAAAGCTAGAAACAAACAAATTTGGGGTTTGATAGGCTTTTATATCCTGAAGCTAAACAGGGAGTTGCATTCTTGTACAATCAACATACACGTGCCAAAAATTCATTCATATACTCAAGATTCTTGCATGCAAACCAAAGTTTAAACTTTCCTACGTCGTTCAAGCATTCACACAGCAATAAACGATTGGAAAAAACATGGGTTTACTCACCTTTTTTTCAGAAGTTCCTGACAGTTTTTTTCAAAACAGAGATGAAGCCTGCAACTTTCTTTCTTTTCCTACTTTAAATTTGGAGTTTTAGATCTGCAAGCTAGAATTACAGATCTTTGGTTATTCCTTGTTGTATTTATATACTTAATTGTTAATAACAACAAATCTTAATTTTACTTATAGTAAAAAAAATTAACAGAGAAAGCCTCTTTTTTTCTGCAACTTTTAAAACCAGAAGTAGATCAAATCTTTGATCTTGATTTCCCTGCAAATGATTGATTATTATTGTATTAAATTCTTCCTTCATTAGAGATTATAACTTCAAGTTCAAATTTTAAAAAGAAGGTTACTTGCCTTTAAATTATTTCTAGAAATACTTTGCATTGCTCTGGCAAACCTGAAGCACTTGTTTTTATAAATCTGCAGTTTTGAACTTTGTTTGTGTTAAAAACTTAGGTTTTGAAATCATAATCCATTAAACTATAAAGTTTTAAAAACTTACCTGAGAGATGTAACACACTACAGCCTAAAGCTTTAAGATGATTCTCAATTTTTTCTTTTGAATCGAATTGAAGAAGAGTAGATAGTTTTCTTTTTCTGAATTTTTTTCATTCTTGAGTTATTGAGTTTGAGATTGCAAAATATTTTGGTTACTAAACTTCAGAGATTTGGTAGCTTAATAAAATTTGAAATGGGAAGCTGAAAAGTTTTCTGAAATTTTTAGTTTGATTATTTTATTAAAGTAATGATATTTCATGCCATTTGTAAAATGATAATCATGTGAATGCATGTTTGCATTTGTGATTTTTACAAGACAAAAGAATTTTTTTATAAATTTTTATATTCTATTCATTTGTGTATATATGTATTCAATGTTAAAAGAATCATTTTTTTAACCAATATTTACATTATATACATTACATCTTAAAGTTTTTAAATGCTACTTAATTTATAAAAGCATTTATTTTAAATTTAAATTCAAATTTAAATTTTGAACTTGAAATATAAACATTTATGCCCATTAATATGTCCACGCATATCTTGAAAAATGTAAGTTAAATTTCAATATGTATTCAACCTTACTCATATATGTAATATACATATACATACATACATATATATATATATATATATATATATATATATATATGTATGTATAATATTTTAAATTCAAATGACTTTTTGAAACATTCATTATTTCAAAAATTTAAACTCGAAATAAAAATTGGAATTTTATTCATATCTAATTTTCACTTATTTTATTTGTTTAAGATTTTTTTCCAATTTATTTTCAAATTAAATTCGAAGGGTTTAAAATATATTATTAATTTAATTTGATAAATCTTTGGGATGTTACAGATATCCCCACCTTAAGAAAATTTCGTCCTCCAAATTGAAAGAGAGAGAAAAACAAACAAAGAATATACGAATTCAGAAAGAATAAGGGAAATGGCTTACCAGCTTAAGCCGAGATTTCCACTCTGTAATTGGGATAGGATTTCTGCATATTATCATCAGTTTCCCAAGTGCAGTCCTTTGGATCGCCACTCCACTGAACTTTAACTAGCTTCCCAACTTTGTTTCTCAATTTCTTTTCTTCACGATCAACAATCTTTATCGGTTCTCTTTTGATTTTTAAATTGGGGGTGATTTCGAGATCTTGTTGAGCAGCTTCTTCAATAATACTATCCGGATCATGCACATACTTCCGAAGGTTAGAAATGCGGAATACATCATGCACGCCAGATAACCAGCTAGGAAACTGCACTCGATAAGCTGAAGAACCGATCCTCCCCAAAATAGGAAAAGGACCAATATATCGTGGTGCTAGCTTACTAGTCTTCCCAAACCTCAATACAACCCGCATAGGAGAAACATTAAGAAAGACAGAGTTCCCAATCTGGAATTCCAAATCCCATTTTCTATGATCATAATAACTCTTTTGACGACTCTGGGCTGTCCTCAATTTCTTACAAATCGAATCAACTTTCTCTGTGGCTTCTTTAATCATATCCAGTCCAAGGACAAGTCTATCACTTGCCTCAAACCAGCATGTCGGTGATCGACACGGACAACCATATAAAACCTCAAAAGGAGCCATCTTTATACTGGCCTGATAGCTATTGTTATAAGAGAACTCGACCAGATGCAAATGGTCCTCTCAAGAACCACCATAATCAAGTATACAAGCACGCAATAGGTCCTCCAAAATTCGGTTGATCCTCTAAGTCTGCCCATCAGACTGTGGGTGAGAAGCAGTGCTGAAATTCAGTTTTGTTCCCAATGGTCTTGAAATGCCTCCCAAAATCTACTATTGAAAATCGGATCACGGTCACTCACTATGCTGCTAGGAATGCCATGGCGAAGGACAATTTCTTTCACATATAATTCTGCTAAACTTGTTGTCGTGCGGTTAGGTTTCACTGGCAAGAAGTGGGTTGTCTTAGTCAAACGGTCCACAATGACCCAAATTGCTTCCTTGCCTTTCCGAGTATGAGGCAAACCATCGATGAAATCCATCGATACCTAGTCCCATTTCCACTTGGGTACTTCTACAGTCTGAAGTAAACCCACCATTTTCTTTTGGTCGCTTTTGATTTGTTGGCAAGTAGCACAGCGACTCAGATACATAGATATGTCCCTTTTTGTGACGCCCCACCTCTATACCCACGCTAGCCAAGAACATTACGGTGAATGCTGTCAACTAGCACGGAGAATAAGGCTGTTGAGGAGCGACCATCCGTGTAATTGCTTTGTGCGAGCGTCGATATGTCAGATAGTATAGCATGCAAATTCTTTTCAAGTGGAAATCCGACATGCCGACACAAACTCAAAGCTACTACATAGTGGCTATAATATCTTCGGAAACAAATATAGAAGTAAACATAACATAAATCAGTCACATACAATTCATATCACAAAGGTGGAAATAGATATGAATATAACACATGAAAGTGTACATCAGAGTAGTGGTCAAACAAGATCCACAATATCAAAAAGAATAGATACAAGTGCTAGACAAAAGAATAAGTATACATCATAGAGTCTGTATCTCAAATGTATACAACAAAAACTACTAAACTTAAGTAGTTAGCCAAAAGATCAGATGAAAGTCCGATAAGGAGTCAAGCAGAAGCACCTGTAAAATCTCGGTCTGACCCGAGTATTATTTAAGAAGAAAATAATAAACGGATCAGTCTAGCTATAAATATCAGATGAAGTGATATATAATAAGAGGTATGACACAAACATATAATAATCACAATGCCAAGCTGTGATAAATAAGTAATTGAAAATCAACAAGAGATTAATCAATATCACAATAATCTACTCAAGATAATAAGGAATGTCATACTCCTAATTTCATTCACCAAGCCACAATAAATGACATATATATCAATGCCCATCGTAAAATTTGGTGAAACATAAATTCCTGAAATCACAGTAAAAAGGATGGCCAATCCCATAAAAAATACTGGACATCGACGCACCTAGAAAGACACGTCATATGTACAGTCGAACATCGACGCACCTAGAAAGATACGCCCCATGCTCTAGCATCGACGCACCTAGAAAGATACGCCCCATGCATAAATAAACATCGATGCACCTAGAAAGATACACCCCATGTAATGTCGAACATCGACGCACCTAGAAAGATACACCCCATGCTCTAGCATCGACGCACCTAGAAAGATACCCCCATGCACAAATAAACAACGATGCACCAAGAAAGATACACCCCATGTAATGTCGAACATCGATGCACCTAGAAAGATACGCCCATGCTCTAGCATCGACGCACCTAGAAAGATATGCCCCATGCACAAATAAACATTGATGCACCTAGAAAGATAGACCCCATGTAATGTCTAACATCGATGCACCTAGAAAGATACACCCCATGCAAAGTCGAACATCGACGCACCTAGAAAGATACGCCCCATGCATAGACGAACATCGACGCACCTAGAAAGATACGCCCCATGTCCCGACTTATTGAGCCGATTGCTCCACGAAGTAAACAAAAGATATGTGTGAGTCAAAATCATGCAAATGGTGTCTAGGCTAACCAAAAAGCGTAAAGGTATGTGTGAGTCGAAATCACACAAATAGTGTCTAGCCTAACCTTGCAAACAAAAAGACATCACACAATTGCTAGTCTAAATCATCAAATGATCGTCATGATCAAAGAGAAGTGTCGATTACAGTAAGCTAGTAAATATATGAGCTTAGCTTCATGCCCCATAACCACTAGCTTAACTTAAATATTTACGAACAAATTGTAGGTCTCCACTAGAAAATTGCCACAAGAGTTTCAATCGAACAAGTCCAAGAATTAACCAACGAAGTAAACACAAGTGTTTCATACCACTTGTTTTACTAAGTCGTTTAATTAGATTTCTCATACGAGTGAGGTAAAGGCTTGTATATACTAATAGATTGGAAAGCGGTTTGAGAAAACGAGCTTTGTAATAAAATAGTGTTGAAATCCTTTGAAGAAAGAGTTTTGATATTTAATACTAGTATAGAAAACCTTTATATTTTTAAAGTGACAAATCACATAGAAGATTGTAGGAACAATCAATCACTAAGATTCACATTCGAAAACGTGAATAAAATCCAATGAAATCAATACCGAATCCATCGAAATGGATATTCCAAGAATTCCCAAAGAAAATAAGTCATCAAAGTCGATAATAAATGACAACAATAAAAGGGAGACAACACGAATCGATTAAAGTTGGAAATTCAGACGAATTAGCAATATAGGCTAATCTGGCAAATAGTAGCAGGTCGGTCGACCGGACTCCTTGAGTCGGTCGGCCGAACCAGAGGTTGGAAGTGCTCGGGGCACCAGGTCGGTCGACCGGCCCAGGGGGCTCGGTCGGCCGAAGCCTGTAACCAGCACTTCCAAACAGAGGCAGGAATTGCTTGGACTACAGGTCGGTCAACCGGCCCAGGGGGCTCGGTGGCCGAAGCGTGTAGCCAGCACTTCCAAACAGAGGCAGGAAGTGCCTGGACTACAGGTCGGTCGACCGGCCCAGGGGGCTCGGTAGGCCGAACCTGTATACTTGCACTTCCTTCCCTATTTCAAAGGAGGTGCAAATCTCGATCAAATTGCAATCGCACGAGCAACGGCGCTAAGGGTTTATGCCAATCGATTACCCGGCCCTATATGCTCCTCGATGCACAATCAAAAACACATTCAAACATCAAAGCTAGGATTTTTAACGAATTGAACTCAAAACACTAAAAATTGGAATATTCACAAAAGCAATCCAAATAAAAATCAAATGCTCAAGAATAAGTGTTAGGAATTCATACCTAACAATGGAAGAGAATTATAAGCATAGATGTGAGATTAAAAATCTCACCTTTGAACCCAAACAATAGAAGAAGAAGCTTGAAAGCAAGCTAAGATCAATTCCTCTTCAATAACAACTCAAGAAGCTTCAATCTAAGCTTAAAAGAGAAACATTTCCTAAATTAGGTTTAGGAATTTTCTAAAATTGAATGATGAAAGAGTTGGAGAAGATGAAGGAGATGCTTACAAATTGGTTCTTCTATTAGTTTGGAGCTAGAGTTGATTTGCAAGAGAAAACTAGGGCTTGGAGTTTTAATTTCCTCTTCCACTCTCCATTAACATAAAAGCTTGAGTATTAGGAAAATATAAAGGAAGTGAATGAAGAGGAGAGGGTTGGAACTGAATACTTAAGTGGGCTCAGCCCAAACCAAAACCCTAAGTGAAAAGTAGCAAAATTCAACCTTCTCCAAACATATCGAAGCTTATACTCAAAAAGGTTGCAAACACCATTTTTAACTCAATGGGGGTGGTCTCGAGTCCCAATTCGACTGTTTGCAAAAAGTAGCTTTTCGGACCAAAATCCGACGAACGATAAAATATTTAAATAAAATATTTAAATATAAAATCGATAAATATGCGGGTTGTTACAGACTCCCCTCCTTAAAGAAATTGCGTCCTCGCTATACTTAAGAAGAAAATAAGAAGTAACAACCATAGAAGCATATCAACACAAAAGAAAATTTGAAATAGAAAGTTCACCATAAGGAGCATGAAAGAGTAAGCCTGAACGGGATCGCTCGATGAATTCTCTAGATTCCCAAGAGCAATCCTTAGGATTTGAGAACCATTGAACTATCACAAGAAGAACATCTTTATTCCGAAGGCGCTCAACCTCCGAAGTAATGATGCAAATGGAATGTTGCTCATAAATCAAATCTGGTGAAACTTCAATTTCCACAATATCACCGGGCTCAAGAATAAAAACCGAAAACATAAAAGCATTTTCGTATATAAAAGACGTGGAGAACGTCAAGAATAGCAGAAAATTGAGCCAGTGCAACGACGTAGTAAAGAAATGGTACGCTCGAGAAACTAGAAACTCGAATAATTTGGAACACCGACGTAGTACAAAAACGGTACGTCCAATGAACCGATAAACCGGAACAAATGATGTAGTATAATGGTACATCCATTGATCCAGATAAGACGGAACATCGATGTAGTATAATAATAGTACATCCGATGAACCAAACACCATAAAAGAACACCGAACACTAATCCATAAAAGGAATGAGATAAAACTCAATAAAACGAAGTACATCAAAACGTTCGGTGAACTTGATAAAGAGATAATTCCCTTCGGACATCATCAAAGAATCAACCACTTGTTGCCTACGACAAAGTGCATTGGCAACACGATTTCCCTTCCGGGAATAAAAAGAATATCAAGATCATAAGATACCAGGAACTCAAGTTGACATGAAGTTCCTTATGAGAAAATAAATATTCCAAGGATTTATGATCGAGATGGAGAACAAATTCCTCCCATAAAAATGATGATGCAAAACTCTAAAAGTAGAAACAATAACCGCGAGCACTAGATCATGAGTGGTATATCTAGTCTCGATAGGCTATAATGATTTAGAAGCACAAGTGATAGCACGTTCTCCTTTGCAAGAGAATGGCATCCAAACCAATACGACTAGTATCGGTACAAATAGCAAATTCTTGGTTCCCCCCCAGGAATCACAAGAATAAGAGTATTGAAAGAAAGAACTTCTTTTAAATAATTCTCCTTTCCCGAAAAGTTAAAACTTTCAAAATTACATTTTTATTTTTATGTAATAATCTTTCTACAAAAATTTACATTTTTACAAGTCAATATAGCGTGTCTGATTGTCTCATCAAAGCGTTTAGGAGATTCTTATCGATAATGTTGATGAAGCGCATCGACCAGAATTCTTAACACACTAAATGGGCAATACAATCACAAAATCATCTTCTATAGGATAAATAAATCTCTTAAAAAGTTTTAAGAATATTCTTTGTTTGTTTCAAGAACAAAAATCAAATTGTACTTATAAATAAATCTTATGAAAAAGTTTTCAAAATTTTTAAATTTCTATTTTCATCCAAAATCAATAAATATAAGAATAGTCTCGTCCAAATATTCATAGAATATTCGATTTATAAAGTGGATGAAATAAGGTGGATAAATTGAATGACATAATAAGTCATTCATAAGAATCATAACGAGTGCGGAATGCGGTAAGTGGAATGCTAATTTCCGCAACTCGTAGCAAACGAAAACCGGTGGTAAAGTCAAACTGAAAAGACCTTAGCACCACACAAAAGATTACATAGGTGATAGTCCTAAGACAAGCTCAAAGATTCCGGAAAATTTCTCTAACTACATGACTGAGAGAAATAACACTTTCCGTACAAGTGGGCCTAAGGAATAAAATGATGCCATCAAGTTGGAATCAAAATCATAAAGGAAAAATAGAAATCTTCTTAACAGATTGAAAATGTCAAAGATGAATAGTCCACTCGAGAAAATAGGATATAGGCTTCATTAACGATTAAGCCAATCCTATCGCACAAATCAATTCCGGAGCCTAAGTAAAAATATCGGCTCGGAAAGAAAAGTCTCATAAAATAATTTCGACGTCAACAAAAAGCAAATTGAGTGTTGCGGATCTACCATCTAAAAAAGAACTCAAATAAGAAGATCACGAAATAAAACAATGCCATCAAGGATTGAGTGAAAAGTACCTTGAGCAAGAGAAGAGTTGCTAGGGGCTTGCACAATATTTAGCTTTCTTATGTCCTTGCTCAAAAAGTCGGGACATGGGGCGTATCTTTCTAGGTGCGTCGATGTTCGTCTACGCATGGGGCGTATCTTTCTAGGTGCGTCGATGTTCGACTTTGCATGGGGTGTATCTTTCTAGGTGCATCGATGTTAGACATTACATGGGGTGTATCTTTCTAGGTGCATCGATGTTTATTTGTGCATGGGGCGTATCTTTCTAGTTGCGTCGATGCTAGAGCATGGGGCGTATCTTTCTAAGTGCGTCGATGTTCGACTGTACATGGGGCGTGTCTTTCTAGGTGCATCGATGTCCAGTTTTTTTGGGGATTGGCCATCCTTTTTATTGTGATTTCTGGATTTCGTGTGTCGATTTTTGGAATTTATGTTTCACCAACTTTTACGATGGGCATTGATATATATGTCATTTATTGTGGCTTGGTGAATGAAATTAGGAGTATGACATTCTTTTTTATCTTGAGTAGATTATTGTGATATTGATTAATCTCTTGTTGATTTTCAACTACTTATTTATCACAACTTGGCATTGTGATTATTATATGTTTATGTCATATCTCTTATTATATATCACTTCATCTGATATTTATAGCTAGACCGATCCGTTTATTATTTTTTCTTAAATAATACTCGAGTCAGACAGAGATTTTACAGGTGCTTCTGCTTGACTACTTATCCGTCTACATCTGATCTTTTGGTTAACTACTTAGATTAGTAGTAGCTTTTGTTTTATACACTTGAGATATAGACTCATAGTTGTATTCTTTTGTATAGCACTTGTATCTATTCCTTTGTATTATTGTGGATCTTTTTGACCACTACTCTGATGAACACTTTCATGTGTTATATTCATATCTATTTCCGCCTTTGTGATATGAATTGTCTGTGACTGATTTATGTTATGTTCACTTCTATATTTGTTTCTGAAGATATCATAGCCACTGTGTAGTAGCTTTGAGTTTGTGTCGGCATGTCGGATTTCCACTTGAAAATAATTGCGTGTTATACTATCTGACATATCGACGCTCGCACAAAGCAATTATACAGATGGTCGCTCCTCAACAGCCTTATTTTCCATGCTAGTTGACAGCATTACACCGTATTTTTCTTGGCTAGCGTGGGTATAGAGGTGGGGAGTCACACTTTTCATTGTCTTCCACCAGAAAGTTCTTTTGATACCATGATACATCTCATTGACTCCTGGATGGATGCAAAGCTTAGACTTGTGGCATTCGTCTAGAACTTCTCATTTCAGATCAGGGAGGTCCGCAACACATATTTTGCCTTTCAATCTTATAACTCCTCTACTATCCATCTCAAAACTAGTGTCTTCTCCTTGGCATATTCTTTTATAAATTCCCCGAAGAAACTCATCTTCATACTGCTTGCTCGCGATCGTCTTAAGAAGAGTACGAGCGATAATGAGGTGAGCAGGAATAGCATGCTTTCTACTCAAGGCATCGGCAACCACATTGGCTTTTCTAGGCGTATATAGAATGTATAGGTCATACAATGCCAGAAATTCCAACCAATGTTGTTGTCGCAAATTCAGATCTTTTTGGGTGAAGAGATATTTCAAAGGTTTGTGGTTAGCGATTTATTCAAAATTTTCACCTAGAAATAAAGGGAGTTCAATAAGTATATTTGTTAAGTTAAGTTAAATTAAATTAAATTCATAGATCGTTAAGAAAGCTGAAAATATTCTAACCCAGAAGATAATGTCGCCATATTTTTAAAGCGAAGATAACAACTAGAAGCTCCAAATCATGGGTTGGATAATTTCTTTCATAAGGACATAACTGTCTACTCAAGTAGGCAATTACCTTCCCATTCTGCATCAATACTACACCCAAGCCTTCACCACAAGCATCGGTATAAACAGATAAATCCTGATTCTCGTTGATAATAGCGAGAACAGGTGCGTGGTTAATGTCTTCTTCAACTCCTCAAAAGCTTCGTCACATTTTGGAGTCCAAATGAACTTTGCATTATTCATTGTTAGCTTAGTTAATGGACTTGCTAACTTAGAAAAGTCCTGAGCAAACTTTCGATAACAACCTGCTAAACCCAAAAAGCTTCGAACTTCCTTTGGGGTAGTAGGTTTCCTCCAATCAAGAATAGCGAAATTTTGCTAGGATCAACAGAAATCCCTTCTTCATTAACAATATGGCCGAGAAATTTGACTTCTTTGACACAGAAATGGCATTTGAAAATTTTTGCAAATAGAATGTTTCTCGTCAATATCTCCAAAACGATTCTAAGGTGCTTGGCATGCTCCTCTTCGTTCTTGGAATAGACCAAAATATCATCAATAAATACGAGCACAAATTTATTCAAAACTTCCCGAAACACAAGGGTCATAAGATCTACAAAGTATGCAGGGGCATTGGTTAGCCCGAAAGGCATGACTAACCATTCGCAGAACATATTAGGACCCCTAAAAGCTATCAAATGAACACAGTCTTTGGCGATTTAAAGTTGATGGAACCCTTGGGCTAGATCCATCTTCGAAAAGAAACAAGCGCCATGCAACTGATCAAATAAATCATCAATTCTTGGCAGAGGAAATTTATTCTTGAGAGTCTGCTTACTGAGATCGTGGTAATCTATACAAAATCTCAAAGATCCCTTCGAGTTAGCAACAAATACGACGGCGGAACCCCATTCAGAAACACTGGGTCGAATCAACCCTTTTGCTAGTAAAACCCTAGTTTGCTCGACTAATTCAACCCTTTCCCTTGGTGCCAAATTGCGACTTGCATGAATGATAGGACGAGCATTGGGTACAAGGTCGATTCTGAATTCTATTTCTTAGTGTGGAGGTAGAGATTTCACTTCTTCAAATACATTTGGAAAATCTCTAACAATAGGTATTGACTCTAGACTGGGTTCAAGATAACCCAAATTATACATCAACCCTTCTCTTTTAGGACTAGGGTCCTCACAAGAAATCTCGATGAAATTTTCAAATTCGGTTTTGATTGAAATCAACCTATTATTGAAATCCAATTTGGCTTCATATTTGGCTAGCCAATCCATTCCGAGTAAGACTTCAAAATCGTTGAAATCAAGAACAAAGAGACCAATGGGGAATTGATAGCAAGAATATGAGATAGGAACGTCTCTACATCGAAGATAGAGATTCGGCGGGACCTCCAACTGAATTTTTTTCGCATATAGGCTCATCAAAAAAATCGGGTTCAAGATTCAATTTATTAATGGTTGCTGAGAGATAAAACTCTGTGTAGCGCCAGTGTCGAACAAAACTCTATCAATGCTATCATAAATAGTAAGATTACCTTCCAGAACTCCTTTCCCTTTTTCTACTTTGGAAGATGCGGGTTTGTCTTTGATTGTGTACACCTTGGCTGTCTATCTTGCTTCATAACTGGACAGTCTTTTACTTCATGTCCCACTTTCTGGCAATAATAGCATTTCCTGGGCTTTGCTTGAACAAATTGATTTCTCTTTGGCTTCTTGCAGCTGTTTGAGTAGTGGCCTTTTTCCAAGAAATTATAGCAAGTGACATTCTCTACGGCGCTTCCCTGATTTCTCTTCTTTTTCTCCTTACCGTTCCATGGTTTCTTGCCTCCAAATTTCCTCTTCTTCCAATTTTGATTGCTCGAATTTCCTTTCTCCATCGGGGCTTCTTGCATGTAAAGTGTATCATATCGGTAACCCATATTAACCAAGTCTGAGAAGGATTTTTTGACGTGGCCAGTCATCCTTTCGTGGAACTACTTATTCATCCCACGAATGAACCTTTCATTCTTCTTCAAAGGTGTGTTCACTAATTCTGGACCGAAGCAAGACAATTCATTGAATTTGCTTAGATACTCCTCGAATGACAAACTCCACTGCTTTAAGTCCATGAATTCCTGGTACATCCGAGAAATCCCAGCTAATGGCATATAGTGCTTCTCAAATACTTCTTTGAATCTCCCCCAAGTAAATTCGTCTCCAAGCTCATCAATAGTGAATGTCTCCCACCATGCTATGGCTTCATCTTGAAGTTACCAAGAAGCTAAGAGACGCATCTGATCATCTTGCAGCTAAAGCCCTTTAAAGATTTTCTCACATGATGTAATCCATGCTTGGGCCTCAACAATCGACTCCTTACTGGAGAACGGCCTACCACCAAGCCTTGAGAAACTCTTATATAAATCAGCCAGATTCGGCTAATGCTGAGTTGGTAAAGCTGCTTTCGCTGTAGGGGGAACTTGGCTAGGCGCTGTGGCATTTCCTCACCCCCCAGCTCTTCCTCTTCGTCCGCTCATCCTTGCTATCTTTAATTAGTAAGGAAATCGATTTAGATATTCGGACGACATATGTTAAGGAATATCAGTAGTTAAAGGAAAAAGATTAAGAAAATTTGAGGTTTCGGTCAATTATACTCATTCTTGGGTATACTTCACCCTATCTCTAATAAGACATCTAATGTGTTATACTCCGGAGCTAAAGTTCTTACTCAATGTTTAGCTCTGATACCACATGTCACGACCCGAAATCCAATGTTCGAGAATTGACATCAAATACCTCACTTGTACTCGACTACCAATGATTCAAACATCGAACTCCAGTCGGATGGAGCTTATAACAACATTAGATGAACATAAAACAGCGAAAACAAAATGAATATAACACATAACATCACAGATACAACATCATCATAATATTCGTTACAACATCAGAGATCGTAATATATGAATCACCAATCCAAATAGAACAACTAACAGAACAAGTGATCATATGCCAAAAGAAGTCTTCAACGAAATAGAATGATAGTGAACTTCCAAATCTAAGAAAATTGAGATCCAAAAGCTTCCAAAATATCTCTAAGGTAAAATACTCCAACAACCACTAATCTCCAAACCAAAATACAGCAAATGCAAAAATACGGAAAACCTGCTACTAGGCTGCCCGTATGAAAATGATGGGCACCCAGAGTTTAGAAAGTAAACAATAAACTCCGGGTCAGTCATGGGACTGGTATGAGTAAATAAAGATAGTTGCTTTTAAATAAAATAGATTTATAAAAGAAATCTAGTATGCTTTTGGAAAATGAAACTACCATAAGACCTCCCACCACACACACAATGTGTTAACACTTAAAATTGAACGATAACACCCCGGTGTAAGTAGAGATTAAGTGAAAGCACCACCCGTCAATACGGGAATTAGAAGTAAGTAGAAAAGTCACAAAAAAGCAGCAAAAAGACAACAGTTTTATAGTGGTTCGGCTTCAAGTTAAGCCTACGTCCACTTTAATCTCCTTTATTGTCGAATCAATTACAACTTCACAACAATCTTCGATTACAACATTGATAGTACAAGTCGCTAGAACTCTGATGTAGAAGAACTCTTTGAATCCATGTTGAATATGTTAGATTTCCTCTTGAAGTTCGTTGAGATGTCTTTCGTGTTTGAAGTGTCGAGTGAGTCGAGAATTCAGCAGAGTGTCGGCATTTCAGAAATGGGCCAAAAGGATCCCTTTCCAGTTGGAGTAGGTGGGATATTTATAGGTAGTTTTCTGAATTAGGTCGTAGGTCGTGAGCGACCTTGAATAGGTCGTAGGTCATGAGCGTCCTAGTGGACTCGGTCTTTAACGCTTAACAAGAGCGCAGTTGATCATGTTGAATAAACCGGCAAGTCATAGGTCGTCAACGACCAAAGGAGGAAGCGACATAAGAAGTTACTTCGGTATTGTTTAGGTCGTGAGCGAACTAGGGGAGGATGGTTGGCGGCCTAAGGTTGGGAGCGGCCTATAAGCAAGCGGCTTCATTCCGTGATAACTCGCTAGGTCGCTGGATCTTCTAGGTCGCTAGGTCGTTTAGCTACTAGGTCATTAGGTCGCTTTAGTCCATAGGTCGTTAGGTCGCTTAAGTCCATAGGTCGTTAGGTTGCAGATCTCTTGTATCTTCAGCCCGTTAAGTCGCGAAGCCTCTTTGCTGTGACATGTTGTTGCCCTGTGTTGATGGTTAGGTCGTTGATAAGCTTAGGTCGCTAGGTCGCGATCCCTTTAGGTCGCTAGGTCGCGATCCCTTTAGGTCGCTAGTCATTGGGGGTCTTTAATTTTTTCAGGTTGCTCATTTCCAGAGGTCGCTGAGCCGTGGAATAGAGGAGTTAACATTTGCCCCTCGAAGTATACGCCTATACCATAGGTCGTGTGCTTCGACTTAATTTTGCTAGGTTGTGAGCGACCTAAGAGATAAGCTTACTCGCGTGTCTATTCGCCTTTCTCTTCTCCCGCTATATAATCCATTAACTCGTTTCCCCCTTCTCACTTTACTGCTTATTTATTAGCTGTCACTGTTGCATCCAAGCTCGAGAATTGAAGCGAAACTCCTCCCCCTGCGCCTCCGATCGTCATCTTCACCAGCAAACTTAGGTAAACTTGATCGTAAGGTCGCCGCGTTTACCATTCCTCCATAACCAACTTCCTGCAATTCTTGTTACCGTGTTAGGAGACTACACCTTTTTTTGCTTTTCGAACATTGCCAATTTTTGGCAAGTGTTTTATTCTTGGAAATGCGTTGTCTTAGGGTTTTATGAAGTTTCGGAGTGAATTGGGAGTTGATTATGGGTTTTTTGAGGTGTGGAGGAGATGAAGAGGTTTCGGCTTAAAGGGTTTGCAACGTTTCTGGTGAATTGGAGGGGATGGACACGCGGTAGTTGATGAGTGGAGAGAAGGTCATAAGAGTTTTGATGGGAGGAGTTTGATATTGTCGAGTCGTCTCAGAAGCGACCTAGTGACTTTAACAGACCTAAAAACCTTCACGACCTAACTATTCGTGGATCTTCCTTTCGCGACTTATCTTCCTGCGACCTAAGCTAACTTTCATGACCTAACTGCTCATGGCATCTCCCTTTGTGACCTATCTTCCTATGACTTAAGCTCTAGGTTGCATGTGTGCTCGAGCTACCTAATACCTAGCCAAATTTGCACTGCCTTTTCCATGAAACTTTAAAGCCGAGCGACCTAGGAGATTAATGACTTAACTTCTTGCGGCATAGGTCGTAGGTCGCGTATACGATTTGAACGTCCTAGGACTTAGCCTATTTTGCATTGCCTTGAACTCCTTTCAACTTGAATGAACATGACATTGCTGAATTGAATTCCCAACTTGAACTGCCAAGATAACATTTCTGAACTTGTTGCACTTATTTACAGAACTCATTAACTTTAACGCTAATAACATGTTCAATACAACATTTGCAGAAAAATGGGACGAATATACTTCCACTGATCGCCCACATCGAATGACAGATTAGTCGATAAAAGATAATCAACTTAAAGAAATTATATGAAATGCTGTGAATCGACAAATTCAAGTGAAGTATTAAAGCAAAGTCATGTTAATCAATTAAGACTGATTTGTTTGCATTAACACTGCACTTGTATTTGGACTTAAAACAACAAGCGCTGAAACTTTAAAATTGGCTAATGCATATTAGATTAATTTCAGTTATATTTGCTTGTCGTTTTGTTAGTTTTGCACAACACTTCACACATTTATGAAACGTGCACCTTCATATTTGAATATCCAGTTCCTTGTGTAGAATGTCTTCTCAAGAAGAGATAATAGAGCAAGCTGAAGGGGTCTTCCCGATAGTCAATCCTTTGGATAATCCTTCGAAATGAACTCCAACTACCCTGAGTCAGTGGGCATTCAACCAATTATGTATTCAATTTGGTATTGCTGAAGCAGACGCTTTGCTTCCTGGGCCAAACGATAGTGCTGACAGGCCACCTCTCGGTTTCATTGCTGTCAATCGTCAGATGTGTGCCATTCCTCCTTTCAATGACTTTCTTCAACGACTCCTTCTCCGATTAACTATCTCTCCGTTCCAACTGCATCCCAACGGCCACGCCATCCTAATGGGACTTTGTGTGATGTTCAGGAGGACACTTGATCGCCTTCCGAGCTTTGAAGAAATCTGCTATTTGTGCACATTTGCAAAGAACAAAGATCAACCCTCTACAACACTCGTGAGAAGCGCCAGGAATGCTAGATTGATCGTCGATCCTCCAGAAAGCGCCCATGAGTTCTTAAATCAATTCATCTTCGTTCGTCGCCCTCCAGGATTTTACGCCATCTGGAGAGTAGGAAGTAAGATTGCTTATTCCCGCTTTTTCCATTTGAGCTTTTCAAAGTCCGAGTTGCCATGTGCTAATTTCATTCTTTTCTTTTACAGCGCTTCCTCCTCCCTTTAGAGATCCCAGCCACAAGCCGACTTTTGAAAGAGTAAGTGCCGTGGCGGTTGAGGAAAGAAGTATTAAGTTGTTGATGAAAGATGAATTTCTTCACCAATTTGGACTTCTGCATCTTTCCCGATCTACTCAGCCTCTTGAAGTCCCCGATTCTCCAGTAGAGACATCGGACGCCCAAGTTTCCATCGGAGAACTTACACCGAAAGAACATACTGTTGAGGCTTCATTGATAAAGTGTTCTACTTCAATTGATGTTGCGGGGCCATCCGGCAAACTTGCACTTGCCCCGGTCATCGAAGATGAGGAACCTCCCCAACCATTCGGGAAATCTGGTGATGAAGGAACTGAGAGAACGAGTCCTGCCAAGCACAGCGGTGATGATACTTTTGAGGGGTTGAGCGACCTGATGATTACTTCACAGGAGATTTTTAAAGATTATCCTATCACTACTAAAGTTACTTCTCCAGCAGTTGAAGCAACATCCGTCCTGCAACAAACTCCATCAGCCCAAGAGTTGACACTAGCTGTAAAATCCATCATCACCCCCAACCAAGGAGTGGTTCGTAGTTTGACGCGCGTAGTTTGCACGTTACACACACTTAGGACTTTTGAGTACTTATATGCATTCAACTTCCTTTCTTTAAAGATTTCTGAATTTATCTCTTTTTTTTCTTTTTCGGATTCTCTAATGGGATGAAGTGACTCCTACTACGATGATTTCCAGCGTTATGGGAGGCGTGGATCTTATGACCCCAAGAGGTATCTTCCTGCCTCCTGGGAAACCGACGAAGAAAGAGCTACGAGAAAAGCTCGTGAGAAGCGTGCTTATGAAGAACGAGACGGGAGACGGGACGAACGACATGATTCTTCCCAGAGAGAGGATGATTCTCATAAGTGAAAATCTTGTGATGATAAGGGAAAAAGCCATGTCACTGAGGATCCGAGTAAACGGGCCAAACTTGGCGAAAAACCGAAATCTGAAATCTCTAAAAAGCGCGCTGCTCCCGTCTCTTTGGAAATTCCTTCCATCTCTCCTGCCCTTCAAAGAGCTGACATTCAAACAATCATCAGTAGGCCCCCGTATCAAGTTGGGCAGGGTCCGGCTACTATTCAAAGTCGGTTTCTGCACTGGTGCTTAAAGGGAGTGCGTTTCGGCCTTGACTTGGTCCCAATCGATAAGCAAGCCATGTTGCGAAATCTTGATGCCATCAAACTCGATATCGAGAGAATATCTGGTTGGCAGAAACTTGTTGATGAGCTTCAAAGAGTAAACCGTGCAAATCTCGAAGCCATGCTGACTATAGAAAATGACAAATCCGAGTGGTAGAAAACACTTGATCAGCATGATGTAGAGATGAAGAGTATTGCTGCTTACAACGAGAAGCTTGAAGCGGAAGTTGAAAAACTTAAAGAAGGGCTTGCCTCTTCTTCCACTTCTTATCCCCAAAGAGAAGAGGTGCTTCAAAAACAGGTGAGAGATGCTCACGCCGCACAGAGAGACGCTGAAGCTAAATTTGAAGCACAGCAGCAAGCTATAGAAAACTACCGAGCTGATGTTGCTCAACTGCGAGAAAAAACCAGCTCCGAAAACATGGAAATTGAACTGCTAAAAGCTCGACTTTTGGAAGCTGAAAAGGAGCGTGATAAAGCTATTGCCGGCAAAGCAGCAGCCAAAGAATCTCATATGGCAACTAAAGTCGAAGTCAGCTCCACTCTATTCGAGTTTTACATTCATAGTATTCTAGGGCACGGTAGCCTTAAATTTTTGGGACCGGAGTATGAAATCACTTTGGCAAAAGTGTGGGAAGCCGCACTTGATACGCTTGGAGGAGCCGGATATGCTAAAGTAGATTTAATGGCACACTATCTAGATGATGCTGCATGTGCCGCTCTAGCCAGGGGAAAGGAGCAACTCGCTAAAGAGAGAGCCGAAATGGCAGAAGGAGAACATTTAGGGAAGGCAACTTCAACCGACCCAGTTCAACTTTCGATTTCGGCCGACATCGATATTGTTGGCTCCAGTTCCCATTCTCCACCTCCTGCTCAAGCTGTTATTGAAAGTGCCAATGCCCGCACTGGAGATGAGGCTCAATAAAGCACTGAAGCACAGGACTTTGAAGTTGACATAGTAAAGCCTACTTCTCCAGGTGACCTCAATGTTGATCTCGCTCAAGTGGACTGCTTGTTTACTTCACATGAGCTTGATGAACTTTTTGATTATTACAAAAATCTTGACGCGCCACTTTCTCCTCTTTTTACGAGAGATACTGACTTTAACTTCTTTTCTCCTGTAGTGAAAGCACCAAGTGTTGTTCAGCCTTCCCCTCTTCCAGTTGTTTCCTCTCGGCCTCTTCAGATTACTCCCCCTTCCGTTTCTCAACCGGTGTCACAAGAGGAGCAGATAGAAGCTCTTTAAGGCTTGGATGACCTGGTCGCTTCACAAGAACAGAAGGCCGAGGAACCTGAAGAAGGCGAAAGAACCCCAGAGAAAACTATTTCTGATGACATAAAGTTGTCTGCACTTTTCACTCCGGGCAGTGAATCTTCTTCAAGGAAGAAGGGGAAGCGTGGAGTCTCAAAGAATAAGAGAGAAGCTTCTGTCGGCGAAGAAAAAGCAGAAGAAAGTCCAATTGCACCCTTCCTCTTTCTTCCCCTACTCTCACAAGCCGACCCTAAAAGTTAATCATCCGGCCAGGCGAAGGCTAGAAAGGTGGCAGGAAGAAGAAGTGATGGGCTTGGGACTTATGCTTTTCGTCTCGCTTTTTTGCTTTTTTGCTTGTATATATAAAGACTTGTGTTGACCGGAGATTGTGCGGGTACCGGTCACCGCCTTCTTTTGTTTTGAAACCTGCACATGTATAAAAAATTTATAGTATGGAATAAAATGATTCTTTTACTTGCACAAACTTCTATCTGTATTTGAGAATGCATTTATTCTTCTTTTTCATTCAAGTTTCTTTATTTTCTCTGTGTGATGTTGCAGTAAACCTATGGTATGTTGCTTGAGCATTATTTTTATTTTTGTAACTATATTATATTGCCCCCATACCATGGTTTATTGAATCTCTTTCACATTGGCAAAGTTTTGGAGAACAACTCTTCTATTTCGAGAAGACATGTACTCTTTCTTTAGAGAACAACTTTTCCATTCGAAGAAGGTTTGCATCTGTACTTTATAGAATAATTTTTCCATTTTAAGGAAATATTTTTCTGATTTAGTAGAACGCGCCTCGTATTGGAGAAGTCTTCTCTTTCTTTCTTTCTCTTTTTTTTTGTGGAGAAGTTTTTACACTTTACTATCGGAGAAAGTCGCTTTTATTTATGGTAAGTGAATTTTCCTACGCGGTAAAGTGGGCGTTTGAAAAAGGGCTTCGACCTGTTTGTGCCTACGAAGAGGGCTTTTGTTTGATTGTGCCTCCGGGAAGAGGGCTTTTTTTGTGTGTGCCTCTGGGGAGAGGGCCTTTGTTTTTTCCCTGTACGCGGGGAAGCGGGCCTCCGTAGAGGGCTTTTTGTTTCTGCCTCTGGGGAGAGGCTTTTATTTTTTCCATGTTCGCTGGGAAGCAGGCCTCCGAAAAGGGCTTTTCACATTTCGACTTGTGTGAAGTTTTGTTTCAGATCGCGGTGAAATATGTGCCTCCGAAGAGGTCTTTTAGCATTTCAACTGTGGTGAAATGGGCCTCCAAAGAGGGATTTTCACATTCCAACACTTGTGAAGTTTTATTTCAGATCTCGGTGGAATGCGTGCCTTCGAAGAGGTCTTTCCACCTTTCAACTCGTGTGAAGTTTTATTTCAGATCACGGTGAAATGTGTGCCTCCGAGTAGGGCTTTTGCCTAGAAGTTTCTTTCGCATGGTTGAATGGATTCACGGGACAGACACAAGTTACTTGGATGTTTGTTTGCACAAACGTTCTCAGCTAGTTAACGAGTGCCCTGTGCCACCGGTTATTCCACCAATCTTTTTTGATTGAGAAAGAGAACTTTCTTTTTCTGGCAAGTCCCATTAGAGGACTTTATCCTCAGAAGAGTCGTGCCTCCGTAGAGGGCTTGTGCCTCTGAAGAGGTCTTTTGTTGTTTCCTGCCTGCTCGCCCATGTCTTTTCGCCATTTGCTCATATCAGTGGTTCCCTGTTATCATTTTCAAGCACACATTCCTTTCTTTTGCAAGTAGTTTATTTTATCCAAAGAAGTGTACTTCATTGTTAGATGAGTTCGCAGGGGCAGACACAAGCTAATTTATTGGATGTTCGTTTGCACAAATGATCAAAATTAGTTAGGAAGGGTCCACCTCCGACGGAACCACTAACAGTTTGTTTGAAGCACTCATTATATAGGATTTGAGTCTAGAATTTTTGTGGCTGAACATTCATTTGTTGAGTGATGTCAGGGATCGCTTGGTCTTGTGATGGGTAAGCTTTGTTTTAATGTCCTGCAATATTAAATTGACATTTTAGCAATACAATTAAAGTACTTTATATATCGAAATAAAACAGGCAGTTTATAATAGTAGAGAAGACAAGATTTATAGTGGTTCGGCCAAGAACTGGGCCTGCATCCACTTTATAGTTCTTCTTATTCACTTGCACTGGCTTTACAATGGCTTTCAATACAAGAATCATACATCCACAATTCTTTTACAGTATTTCAGTAAAGCTTTTAAGTAAAATATGGGCGCAAGTGATTGCTGGTCCAAGTTCTTAGAATTGGATCTCCTTCGACAGTTGTCAGTTTGAAAGTGCCATCAGGAAGTTTTTTGCCTATGACATATGGCCCTTCCCAGTTTGGCGCAAACACTCCTGTTATTGTCATGACCCTTTTCAAGACTAGATCTCCAATCTCAAATTTGCATTAGCGAACTTTGGAATTGAAGTGCCTGGCAATTCTTTGCTGATGGGCTGCAATTCTGAGCTGAGCCTCTTCCCTTTTTTCATCAAGAAAGTCAAGTGCTTCAAGTTGCAACTCTTCATTTTCAGCTTGGTTGAAATGAATTCTTCTATGTGAAGGGACTTCTATTTCCACCGGAATCATTGCTTCTGATCCATATGCCAATGAAAATGGAGTGTGCCCAGTCGCAATTTTGTGTGTAGTTCTATATGCCCATAGTGCAATTGGTAGCTTATCGACCCAACCACCTTTCTCTTTTTCCAGTTGTTTTTTGATGGTTGATTTGATAATTTTGTTTACTGCATCCACTTGCCCGTTTGCCTGCGGATAAGCCACTGTTGAGAAGCTTTTTTGGATCTTGAATCGCTTGCAAAAATCTTGGAACTCTTCACTTTCGAATTGGGTTCCATTGTCCGTGATTATCTTTTGAGGCACACCGTACCTGCAAATGATATTCTTAGTTACAAAGTTTATCATCTTTTTAGAGGTAATAGTAGCTAATGGTTCGGATTCAGCCCATTTAGTAAAATAATCAACAACAACAATAGTATATCTGATTCCGGACTTGGCGGTTGGCAAAGGCCCGATGAGATCTATACCCCAAATAGCAAATGGCCACGGACTGACCATCTATGTAATCTCGGTGGAAGGTACTCTTGGGATTTTTGCAAATCTCTGGCATCGGTTACATTTTTGAGCATAGCTTGCAACATCACGGTTAATATCTTGCCAAACATACCCATAACGGAGAATTTTCTTCGCTAGAGTTCGACCACCTGAATGATCTCCACACTCTCCTCCGTGTACTTCAGCTAGAATTGTCTTAGCATCTTCCTTGGTAATACATCAGTGTAATGGCATTGAGAATCCTCGCCTGTACAATTGGCCATCTTGAATTATATATATGGAGGCTTTTCTTAGCAACTTCTATCGTTCTTTTGAATTTTCTGGTAGAGAACCGTTGAGCAGATATTCCATTATCAAAGTCATCCATGATTCTTGCTCTTGAAAAACAGTCATCACCCAATCAATCTCCATCTCATCAAGACTTAGGGCTGACAAAACTTCTACATGCACCAATCGCAGTAATTGAGCTTCGCCAGTGCTTGCGTACTTTGCGAGAGAATCTGCCTTCATGTTTTCTTCCTAGGGTATATGACTTATCATATAAAGATCGAAATCCTCGAGAAGTTCTCAGGTTCTAGACAAGTAAGTAGGAAGATTTCCTCCTTTAGTTTGAAACTCTTTATTGACTTGACATACAATAAGCTGTGAATCACTGAAGATCTGCAACACTTTGACATTCAATTCTTTAGCAATTTTTAAGCCGGCAATAAGAGCTTCATATTCTGCTTCATTGTTTGTCGAAGAGAACTCCAATCTCAATGCATAGCACAATGACCGCCCTTCAGGGGTTTCAAGCACAACCCTAGCTCCGGAAAAGTAATCGTTTCTTGCACCATCAACTGTTCGTCGACGGAAATTCTATCGGTTTAGAAAACCGTCGAACAAATTTTGAAATACAAATAACCGCAAGCGTACGGTGTACGAATGTAGCACGTGGCGAATAAGGGGTCGATCAGCAGGGAATTGATGATTTTAAAATTCTATTCAATCAAATTAAACCAAAGTCGAGTGAAAGTTAAAGCTAAAAAATTAAATAACTAACTAAAAGAAAATTGATAAAAATATGAGAGTTTGGAGACAACTTAGAGATAAATCCACTCTCTAGATCATATAAATCAACAAAATGAAGTTATGATCTCTTTTTTCTTTTCATTAGTGTAATTAGTTGATGTGCTTATCATAAGTATGATATATTTATGCTATTAATTAGCCCAATATAAACCATCAAACTATAACACAACCACTAATACACATTTAACTCCCATGATATATGACAACAAAGTTGAAATAAAAATCTATTTTAAGCATAGATTATTAACTATTGTTTAGAAATATAGGCTATCAAATTTCAATTTCTACATTCACTTCTTTGCCATAATCATATTTAGATGAAGAGGCAATTTGTGTTATGTTTGTTTAAGCGTAGCCTATTTGTTATGAACAACATAGACTATCAAATTCAAAACTAAACAACATCATTAAACCACTTCAAGTGTTTCCATTAAAGCACAAAAAGAGAGTATAAACATCAAAATGTTGCATCTACATACTAGAGACCTTCATTACCCCTAAATTGTAGGGATTAAGCTCTCATATTTGTTATCAAGTAAACAAATGTAGAAAGCAAGATGAAAGCAAAAAGAAAGGAAAATGAAAGCTAATGGAAAAGACAACTAATCTAATTGCATAAAGGTAAATCTACACTATTACATAAGAAGAGAAGAAGCATGTAAATAAAAGGGAATTAACATTGCATAAAAGAAAATAAAATTACATGAAATAAAATGGCTAAATAGCCATGGAAAGAAAGAGAACTTTGATTTATTTTCTAAACTAAAACTAACTAACTAAGAGGATGGTGGCTACATGAAACATAAGGGGTATTTATACAAGTTAGAAACCCTAATGCATATTTTTGGGAGTACCTAAAATGCCCTTGGAGGAAGTGTGGAGGCCAAGTAATCATTAACATGCCTTAATACCCCATTAAGTGTACATGAAACCATTAACTTCAAAAGCATGTGCTTTAGCCTTTAATTTGTACATTAAGGTAGGTGGGTAGGTGGGGTCCTCCATGATCTTCACTTTGAATTATTTCCATCATCAATCCTTTATATTCTTTGTGCATGCATATTTATTCATGAAACCACTCCGTTTTGAGATTAAATTCCTACAAAAATATATAAAAAAATTTAATTATTTTTTCTCAAAGAAATATATGCACACAAATGACCTTTTTGCGCCTATGAAGATGGATATGTGATAATTTGGAATTAATATAAATTTTGGTTAAAACAAGTTAAAAAACCTAATATGATCATTTATTTAATTTAAATAGAATAAATATGGTGGTAAAAATATGCACATTTACGTGCACATCATCAACATATAATTTCCATCGAATTGGGGTACTATCAGTCACCTCTTCCTCACTGTCACCTTTATCTATACATTCTGCGATGAAATCTGCTAAAGCTTGTCCATTGATTACTCTCTGGGGATAATAAGTGATGTTGTATTGGCTGAGTTCAATATTGCACTTCAGAAGACGACCCTAAGTCTCGGGATGAAACAGGACTTGCTTCAGAGGTTGATCAATGAGGACTTTGATAGGATTAGCTTGGAAATACGGCCTCATAGATGCAATCAATAGACAATAGGCGAGCTTTTCCAACTTAAATAATTCATCTCTGCCCCAGTGAATCTTTTGCTGATATAATAGACCGGGCGCTGAATTTTTGCGTCTTCCCGTACAACGTTACACTAAGAGCATGAGATGAGATTTCCAAATATACGAAAAGATCTTCACCATCATCGGGCTTAGAAAGTATTGGAGGCGTTTCCATATGATGAATCAACTCATCGAAAGCTTTTTGGCATTCAAGAGTCCAGTCAAAAAAATTCCTTCCTTTCTTCGGAGCACCCAAGAATGGAATGCATTTATCAATAGCTTTGGAAGAGAATCGACTCAATGCAGCGACTTTTCCATTAAGACTTTGCAATTCCTTCTTCATTCTAGGAGCTTTGACTTCTTTTAAGGAAGCAATCTGAGTAGGATTAGCTTCAATACCCCTAGCACTCACAATGAAACCCAAGAACTTTCGGGACACCACCCCAAACGAACATTTCAAAGGATTAAGTTTCATTCCGTATTTTTGGAGGACTGCAAACATTTCTGCCAAGTGATCCATATGGTCTGCTGCCTTCTTTGATTTCACCAGCATATCTTCAACATAAACTTCCATAGTTTTTCCAATCTGTGGCTAGAACATAGCATTGACGAGTCTTTGGTAAGTTGCCCCTGCATTCTTAAGTTCGAAAGGCATGACCCTATAGGAGTAGAGACCAACATCGGTGATGAAGCTCATGTCCTCCTGATCCGGCTTATGCATCATGATCTGGTTGTATCCGGAGTAAGCATCCATAAATGATAACAATTCATGCCCCGTTGTTCCATCCACCAACTGATCTATCTTGGATAACGGGAAGCAGTCTTTGGGGCAGGCTTTGTTTAAATCTGAGAAGTCGATGCATAATCTCCACTTCCCATAAGCTTTCTTAACCAGTACTGGATTTGAAACCCAATTCAGATAAGTAGACTCCCTGATGAAACCATTCTCCATGAGCCAGTCTACTTCTTCTTTTAACGCTGCTGACCTTTTAGGACCCTGGGTTCTTCTTTTCTGTTTTACCGGTGTAAACTTCGGATCAATATTCAGAGTATGTACTGCAATTTCTGGGGATATTCCACATATATCAGCATGAGTCCAAGCGAATACGTCCAGATTTGCTTTCAAGAATGATATCAAGGAATTTTGAACCGTCACACTAAGTTGCGAACCCACATTCACCACATTGTTCGGATCTTTCGGGTCAACAGGTTCTGGCACCGTTACTTCCACTGACACCACTCTATTCTCCCCTGCACTAACTTTTTTGGGATCCATTTCTCTTCGTGCCCCGCTATGCTCGCCAGTGCAGGGTCCACACTGTAATATCTACAAGGTAGGTTCTTTGATGCGGATTAGGGCTGCCGCCTCTTTTCCCATCTCTCTCTTCCTTGCTTCACGCAACTCTATTAGATAACATTCTCGCCCAGCATTCTTATCCCCTTTAATAAGTCCAACTCAATTATCCATGGGGAATTTCATTGTGAGGCACCACGGGGCGAGAATTGCCTTAAAAGCCGCAAGAGTTGGTCGTCCTAGGAAGGCGTTGTAGGCAGAAAATTCATCAACAATTACAAAATTCTATTTTCGAACCACCTTTTTCTGCCCCCTCCAAGCTCCACGAACAAGTCGATAGTTCCAATCTGCTGCTTCGGCTCCCCAGTAAACCCAACAATTTTTTGCGATGAAGCTTGAACATCAGCCATCGGAATTTTCATTTGGTCGAACGTCTTTTTGAAGAGAATATTGCAAGGAGTGCCGCAATCTACATGCACTCTTCTCACAATAGCCGGCCCAATGCCTGCAGAGATGACCAAGGGATCCATGGTTGGAGCTTCAATACCTATAGTGTCCCTGGCTCTGAACACAATATCATCATTAAAAGTTTTCTGCTGCTTCAAAGGTGCAGCATCTTCTAGCACAAAAACACTCTCTTCTGTTGGTGCATACTTCAAGGCACGGGCATATCTTTCCATCTCGCCCCAGTTTCTGCCTGCTGGGTGAGGACCTCCCGTAATCACTTTAACAACAGGCCTTTCTGATTCGTGCACAGTATTCCTCTCACTTGAGCCAGATGTATGAGCAGGAAGTTTCTGGCCCTTAGTAGATGAAGTTGGGTCACTCCTATTTCTCTTAGCATATTGCTGCAACTTGTTCTCTCTCAACAGTTCTTCAATAAAACTTTTCAGACGGCGACATTCGTTGGTATCATGACCGGGTTGATTATGAAACCGACAGAATCTCCCACTTTGAGCAGCTTATTTCCCAACTCTCATCTCAGGCGGTTTAGGATATTGCACTGCGTCTTTGGTATCAAAAAAGATATTCTCCGGGGTGTCAGTCAAAGAAGTGAAATCTGAAGGTTTTGAGAAGCGGGGTTTCTTCATATCTTTCTGTTTCTTCCCACCAGTATTCTCCCTTTTCTGACTTCCGGATTCCTTTTTGGTAGGAGCAGCAGTATTATCCTTAACCTCTATGAATGCCACTTTAACCGTTGCTTGAAGGCTTTCCAAGCGCATGAATTCATCGGCTTTTTTATAGAAATTCTCAAGCGAATTCGGTTCTTTCATCTTCAGCCACTTCCGAAATTCGCTTGATTTGTAGGTTGCCCTCATCAAGTATGTCAAGACCATCCGTGGCTCTGCATTGTCCAATTCAGCCAAAGCTATGTTGAAGTGGTTCAAGAAAGATCTAATAGATTCCCCAGGATTCTGTTCCAGGATTGACAGTGACATAATATCCTTTGCCTTTGAAGCATACAACCTGAACTGCTCTTTAAACTTCCGAGTCAAATCGATGAACTGGTCTATGGATCGGACCGGAAGCTTTGTGAACCAGAGTAGAGCCACTCCTTCCAAGTATACCGGAAAGTACCGGCATTTAATCTCATCAGATGCCCTAGCAAAAGTCATGTGCCAGTCATAATTATACAGAAATTGGTTAGGGTCGCTTGTTCCCTTATAAGATGGAATAGTAGGAGGAACAAACTTTCTTGGAAATTCAGCTTTCAATATCTTTTCAGTGAATGGAGTCTTGCTCGGAGCGAATCCTCATTTTTTTCATCTTCATCCCTCTGCATGTTTTCTTTCACGATTTGTCGCACCATGCCTGAAAGATATTCCTCATCGTTTAAAGGATCTGCAGGACAGACTTCGGCCACTTTCTCGAAAGTTTGTCTGGACAAACATTCGCGGAGAGTTGGCTGTGGTCTCGATCCTCCAGCTTGAGGAGGTGTTTCTTTGGCGGGGCTAGCTGTGCTTTAAGGAATATTCCTCTCTTCAAGATTATGAACATCATCTGCAAGGTTTTCTTCATTAATCGGTTGACGGCTAGCTCCGAGCAATGCATTTAACCTTTTAAGCATTAAAGCATTCTGGGTTTCCATCTGCTGGTATAACCCAGATACTACAACATCTAACTCCGCTCGTGTAATACCGGCACTTGGTACTGCTTGACTTGACGAAGGAGAAGTGGCAGTATTTTCACGAACATCACTGGATCTAGTAGATCTGCGCTTTCTTGCAGAAGCCATTATCTCTGATAAACTTCTGGTTTTAAGAGAGATTCTTTCAACAAACTTTTGTGAAGCAATGACGAAAGTAGCCTGAGTTGGGTTCTCAGTGAAAGCACCAAAAATGTTAACGCTTAAAATTGAACGCTAACAACCCAGTTTAAGTAGAAATTAAGTGAAAGCACCACCCGTCAACACCGGAATTAGAAGTAAGTAGAAAAGTCACAGAAAAAGCAGTAAAAAGACAACAGTTTTACAGTGGTTCGGCTTCAAGTTAAGCCTACGTCCACTTTAATCGCCTTTATTGCTGAATCAATTACAACTTTACAACGATTTTCGATTACAACACTAATAGTACAAGTAGCTAGAACTCCGATGTAGAAGAACTCTTTGAATCCATGTTGTGTTAGATTTCCTCTTGAAGTTCGTTGCGATGTCTTTCGTGTTTGAAGTGTCGAGTGAGTCGAGAATTCAGCAGAGTGTCAGCGTTCCAGAAATGAGCCAAAAGGATCCCTTTTCAGTTGCAGTAGGTGGGATATTTATAGTGAGTTTTCTGAATTAGGTCGTAGGTCGTGAAAGACCTTGGATAGGTCATAGGTCGTGAGCGACCTACTGGACTCGGCCTTTAACGCTTAACAAGAGTGCACTTGATCATGTTGAATAAACCGGCAAGTCATAGGTCATCAACGAGCAAAGGAGGAAGCGGCATAAGAAGTTACTTCGGTATTGTTTAGGTCGTGAGCGACCTCGGGGAGGATGTTTTCCGACCTAAGGTAGGGAGCGGCCTATAAGCAAGCGGCTTCATTCCGTGATAACTCGCTAGGTCGCTGGATCTTCCAGGTCGCTAGGTCGTTTAGCTACTAGGTCGTTAGGTCGCTTTAGTCCATAGGTCGTTAGGTCGCAGATCAGTTGTACCTTTAGCCCGTTAAGTCGCGAAGCCTCTTTGCTGTGACATGCTGTTGCCCTGTGTTGATGGTTAGGTCATTGATAAGCTTAGGTCACGATCCCTTTAGGTCGCTAGGTCGTTGGGGGTCTTTAATTCTTTCAGGTCGCTTATTTCCTTATGTCGCTGAGCCGTGGAGTAGAGGAGTTAACACAACGCAATCGCAGAATTGGAGGAGATTTATTCATGTGTACGCCTCCGGCGGGACGTCCCGAGAACCTACCCCGCTCTTTGCCAGCACAAGGCCGGGTTGCCTCTATACCTAGGTAACTACTACTCGAGTATGCCATTCCCCGGTCCTTTGGGACCTTTATCCAAGGCCTCTCCATCACAAAGCAACAACCACATCGTAAATGAGATTGAAGCAACCACATAGGTAAGTATTTGGGCTCCATACCATGATACCACCTTTTTCCAGAAGGAAATGACATACCTTAAAGGGCGCGACCCTCATAACCTTGCCGCAACTTTCCTATTTCGACCATTTTCGGGCGTGAGGTCCGATGAGGTCTCGTCCACAAAGCTACGCTTTACACGAAAGCATGCTTTGATCGCAAACGATCAACAAATGATCATCGATATACAATACCACTTAGCATGCCACGCTACCAAATTGGGAGTATATTGCTGATAACCTTCAACTACATAACCTCTGAGCTCGTACGTCTCAGAGAAGGGTGTTAAGCTAAGAGAATAAATTCTCCGCCACCAACAGATATGTCTTTGAAAGAAATTGGCTTTATATCCCAAACTGTAGTTTCAGACACACAACCATACAAGTCTGTTCCGAGTTCGAACAGAACCGAAGGCACCTCGTCCAATAAAGGAAGAAGTCCTTGCAAATCCGGGCGCCCACAGTCCCGCTCACACTTCCCATCACTTAGGGAATCTCTATACCAGAGCAACTCAGTGCAGAGACAATCGAGAGGTTATCCTACCCTTTTTAAAGACACCCGGTCTTCAACACCGATCTTCAAATGCAATCCATAACGTCGTATCACTATTCGGAATGGGTTATATGACACAAGGTCCTCTCTCGGCTAAACCGAATAGTTAGCGCTCAATTTTAAAACATGTGGGTATATCAATAACAAGGATTCACATTCAAGGTTCGATGTGGGTTTCAGATAACTAATTGAAATCCGACTCCCTGTCGCATCGAAGTTTAAGTGCCGTTTTACGGGAAAAAAGGGATTTTCACATACATATAAGAACAAATCACAGTTCATTACAAAGCAATCACAAATCACAACAGAAATATCAATCCAGTACAGAATATTTGATGATAGTCAATCGTCTTTGCTTAAGGTGACTGTGATTAAAGTGAATTAACCAAATAATTATTTTTATTAATTATTTAAATCAATGTTTAATTTTACATAATTATGAATTAATTAAATCTTAATAGGCTTTATTAAATAATTATCCCTTCATTTGATTTTCTTATTTTATTAATTTTTAATTGTTAATTAATTAAGATTAATTATCTTTATTCATTGACTATTCTTTAATTAATTAATTATTAATTATAAAATAATTACAAAACATCAATTGTTAATAACTATTTCATCCTTATAAATAAATTTGGTTTAAAGTTAAAGTTAACACTTGAATATTTGATTTACTTTTAAAAATTTTATTAAGTTAAATTTTAAACAACTTTTATTTAAAAGAAAACATAAGATTTAAAATATCTTTGAACTTTATGAAATTCACAGAAAGTGTTTCAACAACATTTACCTCAAATTCCATTTACAACTATCATAAATTTATTCAAAAAAATTATTTAACTTGTTTTCCAAAATTTAGTTAAAACCGGGTTTCTTTGCTGTTTTCATGTCTAACCCGAGACTCCCTCGAGTTGTCCCCGAGACAAACATCCTCCTGCTTCGAGTTTTAGCCAAAATTGACTCGTGTGACATTTTTTTAACAAAAATTTGTTTAAGTGTTTTAAACAACCCGATGCAATGTTTAATTGACACGGGCTCGTCTTCGAGCTATCTCCCCAATCCCCCATGTTGTGCTTCGAGTCATCCCTTTTCTTTTTCCTAAACCATCAAAATGACATCACGACCACCACGTGCACATGCACGGCCAGATTCGCCACCGTTGGTTGGAGCTGCAGCCATCCACTAGTCGGCGACCATCCCCCAAAACGATACAAACACCCATAACTCGAATTTATTTCGAAAACAAGAATTGCGACATCACGACCAAAAAACCCATCAGGACCTCATCAAAAAACTGTCTCACGCCACCTTATCTGACCGTTAGCCGCCACCAAACTTTGACCCAAACTCCACCAACATGCGACGCCTCGATTTGCACCATTTACACGCAGTCCGATCGCCCATTGATGGCGCAGCACCATCATTTCTAATAGAACCGAAATGGGTTCTTAAAGCCTACTTTGATCTCGAATCAAAGATTCAATGATTTATAAATTTATCTATTATTTTTCTTATGATCTGGAACATTAAATCTTGCTGCCATAATGAACATGAGGCCTATAATTTCTTAGATCACCAGAATTTGGCAAAACTTCATTTTTCAGATCATCCCAAATATCTCAGTGAAAAGCTAATGAAAATTTTGGATTTTAGTTTCAAAAATCACTTTTTTAAAAGGGGGTTCGAATAGTATTACTGAGATAAGAATCAAATGGGTTCGAATTTGTAAAAAAATTAAGTAGCGACTGCATTTCATGATTTCAAGAAAAAAAACTATATAACCTTGTTTTAATATATTACTGGAACATAGTAAAGTTTTTAAAACAAAACTTCAACTAGTTTTTCAATTCATTTTCAGAAGAAATGAGGGAGAGAAAGATTTAAATTGGATTTTGATAGGGTTTACTCTTGTAAACTGAAAACTAGATGTAACTGTGTTTCACAGTCTCCAAGAAAGAACAAACTTTGCTTTGATTTATTACTGAAAACATAGTGCAAGTTTTAAACTACATTTAGATTTGTTTAGTCTTCAATTTCAGAGGAGAATAGAGAGAAGGATGTTGAGTTTAGCATGTTTCATTTTTGTAAACCAGGGACTAAGAAAAGAACAGAAGAACAGGGAAAGGAAAATACATTTCCAAGGATGCATTCTTGATTTTTCTTGTTTATATAACTATTTTTGAAAAATCCATTTGAGTGAATCTAAACACTTTTTCATTTTAATACTTTAATATAAACAAAGCTAGAAACAAACAAATTTGGGGTTTGACAGGCTTTTATATCCTGAAGCTAAACAGGGAGTTGCATTCTTGTACAATCAACATACATAGGCCAAAAATTCATTCACATACTCAAGATTGTTGCATGCAAACCAAAGTTTAAACTTTCCTACATCATTCAAGAATTTACACAGCAAGAAAAGATTGGAAAAAACAAGGGTTTACTCACCTTTTCTTTAGAAGTTCCTGACAGTTTTTTTCAAAATAGAGATGAAGCCTGCAACTTTCTTTCTTTTCCTACTTTAAATTTGGAGTTTTAGATCTGCAAGCTAGAATTAGAGATCTTTGATTATTCCTTGTTGTATTTATTTACTTAATCATTAATAACAAAAAATCTTAATTTGACTTACAGTTAAAAAAATTTATAACAGAGAAAGCCTCTTTTCTTGCAACTTTTAAAACCAGAAGTACATTAAATCTTTGATCTTGATTTCCCTGCAAATGATTGATTATTATTGTATTAAATTCTTCCTTCATTAGAGATTATAACTTCAAGTTCAAATTTTGAAAAGAAGTTTGCTTGCCCTAAAATTATTTCCAGAAATACTTTGCACTGCTCTGGCAAAACCGAAGCACTTGCCTTTATGAATCTGCACTTTTGAACTTTGTTTGTGTTAAAAACTTGGGTTTATAAATCATAATCCATTAAACTATAAAGTTTTGAAAACTTACCTGAGAGATGTAACACACTACAACCTAAAGCTTTAAGACGATTCTAAGTTTTTTTTTCTTTTGAATTGAGTTGAAGAAGATTTGACGGTTTTCTTTTTCTGAATTTTTTATTTCTTGAGTGTTTGAGTTTGAGATTGCAAAATCTTTGGGTTACTAAACTTCAGAGATTTGGTAGCTTAATAAAATTTGAAATGGGAAGCTGAAAAGTTTTCTGAAATTTTTAATTTGATTATTTTGTTAAAGTGATGATGTTTCACGCCATTTGTAAAAAGATAGTCATAAGATCTAGATTTTGTTAATCACCTTACTCCATCTCTCATGTGAATGTAAGTTTACATTTGTAATTTTTACAAGACAAAATAATTTTTATTTATAAATTTGTATATCCTATTCATTTGTGCATATATGTGTTCAATGTTAAAAGAATCATTTTTTAAACCAATATTTACATTATATACATCACATCATAATGTTTTTAAATGCTACTTATTTTTTAAAAACATTTATTTTAAATTTAAATTCAAATTTCAATTTTAAACTTGAAATATAAACATTTATGCCCATTTATGTGTCCACACGTATCTTGAAAAATTTAAGTTAAATTTCAATATGTATTCAACCTTACTCATATATGTAACACACACACACACACACACACACACACACACACATATATATACATAAGATTTTAAATTCAAATGACTTTTTAAAACATTCATTATTTCAAAATTTTAAACTCAAAATAAAAATTGGAATTTTATTCATATCTAATTTTCACATATTTTAATTGTTTAAGATTTTATTCCAATTTATTTTCAAATTAACTTCCAAGGGTTTAAAATATATTATTAATTTAATTTGATAAATCTTTGGGATGTTACAAATCCACTCTGTCATTTATATTTTTAGATCTTCTATTTTTCTTCCAAACCATGGTCACCAAACCCTAGCCCCATCTATGGCCAAATTTTTTTGTTCTTACCGCCTAAAATTAAATTAAACAAATAAAAAATGTGGTTCATTCAATCCTTGCAAACTTCAGTGTTGATTCTATGAATCCGACGAGGAATTTTCTATTCAAGGTGTTACAAAGGCCCAGGTCTACTTCGGAAATTCTTCGTATCTAATTTTACAAATGTTACCATCCCATGTACGTATATTTGTAGTGAATAATACATTTTCAGATGATTTTGTTTAGTAATGGAAATTTAATTATGTGTATTTGAGTTGTTTTTAAACTTTGAATCATTGCAATTACAACAGTACAAATTATAAACATTTATGTATTGGTGTATGAATTAGAACATAATTTCTTATGTAAGTTTGGATTAAGAATTGGTTTTAATTAGGGTTATTGTCAATAATATAAATTTGTTTATACACATAAACATATTTGACAAATATATGTATATTTATATGTATATGTATATGTATATGTATGTATGTATATTCATATATCTCTCACATTTCATGTCATGATGTGTTTTGTTTCAATAAAACAATAATATTATTGTATATATGTTTTTGTATGTGTTGTGTTTATATATACACACATATGTCATTTTAAGATATTTGACATTTGAACTTAATTTTATTTCTTTTATGTTTATCTATTGTACGGACCAAATGTGACAAAAATGGAATTTTAATATGAATGTGAACTTAAAATTTACAGTTTTTTTCCTTTGCCGATCTCTATGATTAAATCGTACTTAGATTGTTTCTAACATTTCTTACAAAGGGGAAATGAATCTTTATTTGAATACCATATCTTAACCAATTTTTGGGAAATTCCTTTTCCGATAATTGAACACCATTATAGGTACATTTAACATGCATTTCTTATTCCATTTCTTCCAACGATACACCAGATCTGGCTCGCTTATCGATAGAGCGAATAGATTTTCCATTTCTTGAAATCTCTCTTCTTGTTCTGGTTATGGAATAGATGAAACAAATCAAAAATGGATTTTTTTTCAAGAATGGAATCTTATTAGAACTATCCATATTTTATTTTAATTATGATTTGTTTAAAAGTAATTTTGTCTATATATTCACATGTTGTTTCAAATATAATATTTAATGTTAAAATTTTTTATTATAGGAAATTGTGGAATCATTTTTCAATTTAATTTTGAGCTTAGGTTTCGATCTAATACGAATTTTGTAAAAGGGGAAGATTGAAAGTCCTTTCCACTTCGTCTTTTGTATCGACCCGATATTTCGACTCACGAATATTGACCCTAATGCATCTGTGATATTCGTGTATTAAGCACCCAAGTTGCGGAAAGACATATTGTTGGGGGAAAAAAAAGAAAAGGAAATAGAACAAGAAAGAAGGAACGCAATAATAGAATCTCACAAGTGAAAGGATAAAATACAATATCCAAAAGACAGTAAAAAGGGTTACTCCAAAATGTAGAGTAATTTTAGTATTATAAAACCTAAGTACCATCATCAGCCTGGATAGTTACAATTGCTTATCCTCACAATTCTGATACATGCATAATAATAGTGATATGGAGAGAGAAATAGGTAGTTAAATGGAAGCCTCTAGCTCCTCTCCTGATAGATAGAAATACATAGTTAAACGAAGAACATAAGGAATTTATGGATAATAAAAACTACGTGTCAGACATAAGTTTGGTATGAGAAACTCAAAATACATGCATTCATATAACGATAACTTTTTAGACTATACGGATCACAGTGATTGTTTTCCACTCAGAAGAACCCAAACAGCTGTTAAGTAAATATAAGGATATGATAGAAAATATATATGGTGTAGAACTTAAACCAAAAAAATATCTAAGTTTCTTGCATCTCACAACACAATAATATTAGAAGTGCATCAAAAATGGCTAAGGTACGTTCGAATATGGATTTCCAATGGAGGTCCCGTTGGTAAATTGAAGCTAGCCCTATGCACAAGGATCAGAAACTACCTTTCAAGCATCGTGTGTCTTTATTAAAATATACCATAAGGTGGACACAAATGTCCCATGTTCGAACAAGTGGAACTAAGTATCAACAACTCTTTCTTGCGACATTGATAAGCATACTTAAGATATGAAGTTGATATACCTCTTTGGGTTAGCTAAAGCCTATGTTGTGCATCCTACAATATCTTTATCCATTTCCGATAGTGAAGTCATGTTCTTCATCTCCCACAGGAGTGTTCACCACTCAAACTAATCGAATCTCTTCAAGAATTCTAGCACAAGTCATCTGACAGTGCTTGCACCGACCTCTCCCTTGGACTTAACCTTAGGATAGACAGTTCAACTCTATAGCATTAGTTTGAAATGTTTATGCTAATATCTCCCTTAGACTTTACCATGGAATACACGCTTCAACTCTATAACATTCTACTTCACAATCGCTTCCAAAACATAGACTCGTATACTACTTTTGAAGTTGTATTTAGTAAGTAATACACCTATTCGATTCCAACTCTTCGAAACAAATTGATGAATTTTAGGTTGACTCAATTCGTGTTCTTACGGAAGTAAGCGAACAGTAGAAAAAGAAGTCCTCCTTGGGGGATCTCATATACATAGGATTCTTAAAGGTAGAGATGTTTCATACCAATGAGTTCTCCCTAGGGAATCCCAAACTGTAAGAAATGTGAAGCTTGCATATACTTCCTAGGTTAATTGGTCGAGTTTGATTAGTCAACCAATCAACTATCTTGTTTTCAAAACGATCAATTATGAAAATCAAGTTTTGTAAACTTAATACACTTTCAACCTTCTTAACTTACTATCCCTCTGTCAAGAGTGAAGTCGGTAGCTTTGAGCACTATTACTTCTAAACCCTATACGAACATCATTCTTAACTCTCATAGATAAATAAGCCTACTTTGCTTGCTTTTTGTGTTGAGTATAGTATTAATTACTTTCCATAAACAAGTAAACAAAACAAAGCACGATTAAGCTACTTAAGCAACTCAAAACTCCATTTAAAAACATTTATTTATAATTTAAAACCCTTTTCAAAATGATATAGATGTATATATATACATATTATGTATACAATTTATTTATAAGCTAATATATTTAATAAAATCAACAATTTAAAAGATAATATTTTACATAAGCTTTTTAGTAATTTAATAAAATAATTAACTAATTTTTTATAAACTACATACAAATAAAAATATTTAAAATACTTATAATTATGTCTTAAACATATAAAATATTAATTAAACATATCTATTTTATAATTTATTTAAAAACTACTCAAATGCATATTTTCTGTTGTTTAAAAATAAGTCTTCCACTTTATATTCCATAATTAATTATTAAGAATAACATTAAATTCCGAATCACTTTTAAAATACTCTAATATAAGTCAGAATAGACTTGTAAAAACATTTAAGAAAAGTATTTAATGTAAAAGTCATTTTAGAACATTTAAAGTTCAAAATAGAAACTACAGCTTTCCAGAATGTTGTAAAAGGGGTTCAAAGTAAAGATAGCGGCTAAAAATGCCATCGTAGAGTGCTGTAAATGACAACGGATTGGGGCGGTTTTATATAGTTGAAAGTTTTATCATTTTTCGAAGTGCTAACAATCTTTTTAACATCCAATCTTTTTGCAGTAGACAATATACACAATATATCATAGTAATGGTGAGAAAACCTATGGGATCTCTCTACAAAATATTATAGAAAATGCTCATCATAAGGCATTTCTAAGTGCGTCTACAGTGACTAGCCGCTATAAAAGCACTTCCAAATCCAAGTCCAATTTAGTCATTGTCTAACCAAACCCAATGTGCTGTATGTCAAGGCTATGCAATAAGTCATACGAGCCCAAGGACATCATTTACATATGCCATTTGCTTTCTAACGCAAGAATCACATCTAATATGACGATATTAAGTCAAGCAATTTACTAGAGTTAAACTACAAGCATATATACACTTTATATTTGTTCAAATGGTGAATTAGCTTACCCTTCAACAAGTAAACAGCCAAGCACAATCTTCCGCTTCCTACCTCAAACTTGCAAACTCCCAAACTTCCTACCATCACCACTTTGCTCTTGGCCAAGGCAATGAATACTCTTTTTGCCCATAGACTAGGGAGTAGGGGCGAGTGTGCTCCAGTTCTTCAAGCTCCGAGTTGCTAATAAATATTTCTATGTTTTTTAAGGCATATAGGAAGAGTATGGGTTGGTTTAGGTAGACATGATTCATATACAAGAAAGTTTCAAATAAAAGTGATAAAAGGTGAAGAGCCTTGTTTTTATTCAGATGCTGACAGGGAATACCACTCTAAGCTATTTGGGAAACACAGCACGGTTTTCCAAGACTCGAACCAACGGCCTTAAGGAACTTCATTCCATGGTCCTTAAGCAACCCTGACCAACTGAGCTATGCTCGCGGACACCTTTTTTTAGTTGCATAAAAACGTAAAAAATGGGTTCTATGTTGTGTGCGCACACCTATATAGGTATTCAAGTGGTTAGCGTACCCTTCGCCTCACCTCTTCTAGTGGGCCAAGCCTCCTCACCCTATGTGACTTCCTTTCCACCTCATACAAGCCAAAAGAAATATTAACTCTAAAATATAGTTAACTATATTTAGTGAAAATATTTTTTTATTATTTATTAGTGACATCTTATGTTATTTAAACATGTATAAAAAGTTTGAACAACTTACACCGGATAAAAAGTTGTGTATCGATAAAATGATTTTCGGTCAAATTATCGATATTTCTTAAAAGTATTTATTTTTATAAAAAAATTCGAAAATAATTTTCCTATCATTAGTTATTAATTAAAGGAGTTATACAAGGTTATAAAATCACATTTGTGACACTTAACTATATTTCAAAAGTTAAAATATTCAAAAACAAAGTGTTTGAAATTATGAATCGCTACATCTTTAATAACTGAACCTTATCTAATACAATAGAATGGATTTTTTATCTAAACTAAATGTAACGAACAAGATATTCGACCCTCAAAATTGACACTAATACATCCCGTTATTCATCTTCCATAATTTCAAATGCTAGAAAAACTGATTGATAGGAGAAAAAGAAAAAAAGATAGAACAAAATCTTAAATAGATGGAATAACACAATACTTCAACAATAATCTATACAATGCAAAATTTGAATAAAATATCAGAGTCTAGCCTAGATTCAGCCTAGGCAGTAATAAACCCTATCGTTGCAAACCCTAAAAAATAAAATAAAAAATGCAATAGATGTAGTGGATAAGAAAATATGCCCATACGTAGATGAAGATCTCCAGCTCTCCTTTGGAAACTCCAAGCATCTTCAACTAAACATGAAACTACCCGGATCTGACTCGAGTATTAAAAATACCCGAATTAGGCTTGGTAAACCAGCATGAGAAACTCGAACCATAAACATATGACGGAGTCATATATAGTACCTAACCAAACTTTTGAAAAGAATCGTATCTCATAAGACCACGCCGTTCATAAATACGGATGGGTTTTTACCATACGATAACCAAAATACTTAATGCGGAAAATCAATTTGATATTAGGATTAATGACATCAGTTTGGAAACAATGTCAGACACATAGACACACACACATGAACACATATATATAACCGGACTATGGTAATATATCCGGGACTAGGTGAGAGGAATATACCGGATGTAATATATGATACCGAAAGGGGTAGCCGAAATGTTTGCAAATTATACTGCTATTTTGGGAATACAACCAAAACCATAATTCCCATTTTGGAATTGGATTTCCAACATGATAGGAACAAGTGGCATTTTCCTTCAATCCACGCATAAGAACCGTAATTCCCAAAAGCTTATCACTTTTCCCAAGCTAGCTACTTGGAACTGCACGCTCTGCGCTACCAATATCCAGTAGCCTTACATTTTTCACAAGCTAGCTACTATATTAAAATAAATGGGGCAATAGATTCCTTGAGGATCCAGATTCTACTGGACTGCTCCATACTCATACAACCAACAGTCTGAAATATATGTGTTGTGGACAACATAATTACTTGTATCGTTACTGGGATGTGACGCTTGAGAGGCTATGCTCATACTTCCCACGAAGCCACGCTTTTCTTTTCACAAAGCCACACTTTGCCTTTCTCATAACAGGTTCCACTTTGAATGCCACATTGCCATTCCGTAATCACACAACTGATTTCTACAAACGTATAACTCCTGAGCTCGTACGTCTCAAGAAAGGGTGTCAAACTAAGAGAAGTTTCCTTCTCTGCCACCAAGAAAATAATACATTAATGGAGATAAATTAATATGATTAGAAATGCACTATAAGAAATTCATCCATACAAGTTCATTTTGGGACTCAACGAAACCGAAGACACTCCTCTTACCATATTTAAGATCAATAGCGAGTAGTCCTTGCGTTACGAAGATTTCAAAATACGATAGGACCACTACTATAATAAATATCTCTATATTGTTGGTGACCCAAAGAACGTCAACAAGTAGTTATTTTGCTGTGAAGATCTTCGGTCTTTAATACATCGAAGACTTTAGAATGCAAACACCACTGCCATATAAATAAAATATGGGTAAACCCCTAGGACACGTGATAGCAATCCATACATTCTGAAGATCTCTGGTCTTCAATAATCATCATCTTCAACATGTCTTCACTTTCGAAACTATACATTGGTTTGAAGTGGTTGGGGATAGGAGTTAGAGTCTAAGCTTCGTTAAGTTCACAATGCGAGAACCCCCTATCATGCTGCACACTCCAATAGAATGAGCATACCACAACACAAGGGGTAAGTGCCAGATCTGATCCGACCTCGGTTCGTCTGAACTAGTCATCGATTTAATAGACGTTAAGTCATATGTGATTATTAATCATCATTTAATTTAATTCGTCTCTTTCTTCATTAATAAATATCTCAGAGAGATAAGTTATTTTAAATTATTCCTTTAATAGTTTATGGAATCATTAAGCCTCATTTATGAAATCATTTGGCTAATTAAACCTTTTTGAATCATGGAATAATTCCAAATTATTTCATCCTTTACTTAGGAAAGTATTTCCAAATCATTTATTTATATCTCATATTGGAAAACATTATTGAGTAAAAAGGATTATGGAAGTTATACTAATTGTACTCAATTCCAATTTCCGTATTCAACCTTTACTATCCATCGAATAGCTATGAAATCACCTTTTAAATTCATACGTATAGTATGGGTTCCCTCCTTGGAATTTAACACCAAGTGTTAGATGATTATCTCTAACCAATCCAAGTTGTTTAATTTGGGAAAATTAAATCTTTTATACTTAACTGATTTTCGATATTTCGATCTTATCTATCCCATTCCCAGGAGAGGCTAGCTGAGCTAAGGCAATGTATGTCCTAAGCATCTCCTTTGTTTAAGCAACTCATATGAATCTCACGAAGAGAAAAATCAAGCCTACTCGTCGGCTGTTAACGTAAGAATCAGATGCTAACACCCCGGTGTAAATTGAAGTTGAGTGAAAGCACCACCCGTGCACACGGGAATTACAAACAAGTAGAGAAATCACAGAAAAAGCGGAAAAGACAACAATTTTTGTAGTGGTTCGGCTTAGGGTAAGCCTACGTCCACTTTAAATCTCTTTATTACTGAATTTGGTTACAACTTTACAACAATCTTAAATAGAAACACACTTTAGACCAGTAGATCAAACTTTGATGGAGAATAATCTTCCGAATTCATGTTGAATGATGTAGATTTTCTCTTGAAGATCATAGTAGAGTCCTTAGTGTTTGATGTACTTGAAGTGTTGAATGAGTCGAGAATTCAGTAGAGTATCTGCGCTTGAAATGATCGGCCAAAAGTCCCCTGCTAGTTGGAGTTAGGGCTGTATTTATAGGGAATAATCTGGGCAGAATTTTATCACCAAGTGCTAGGTCGCACACGACCTAAGGTAGGTCGTAGGTCATAGGTCGGCGACGACCTAAGAGATGGGATCTGACTTATCTTGAGTGCATTTAGTTCTCTTCTGGGCAAATTGATAGGTCGTGTGCGACCTATCATAGGTCGTGAGTCAACTGAGATTTAGGTCGCTGAGACCACTTCGCTCTTAGGTCGGTAGGCTTAGGTCGCATATGCTTGAACTCGTTAGGTCGCTCTATCCTTTAGGTCACTCTGGCCTTTAGGTCGTTAGATCGCTTGAGTCTTTAGATCGTTAGGTCGCTTGAGTCTTTAGGTCGTTAGGTCGCTTGAGTCTTTAGGTTGCTGCACTTCATAGGTCGCGTAAGTCTTAGGTCACTTCAGAAATAGGAGTTAACACTTGCCCCTCGAAGTACAGGCCTATACCATAGGTCGTGTGCTTCGATCTGTCCGAGTTAGGTCGTGACTGACCTAAGACTTGTACTAAGTCGCGTGCCTATTCGTCTTCCTCTTTTTGTCCCATATAAATTTGCTAGGTCGCTGCTTCTCCTCCATTTAACTATTCCGATTTCCTGCTCTGCCATTAACAAAATCTCGTGATTTCAAAGGCGAATTCGAGTTTAATCATTCACTAATTCATCCCTGTTATCATATTGCGTAAGTACACTTGATCTCTATCCATCCCACGATCATCATCGAACCACGAATTTCCATCTCCGAACCCCAGTACAATTTTGTATGTCGTGTTTCATCTTTTGAGTCAAATTGTGGTCGATTTTGATCGCCATTTGTTGTGATTCACGAAAGCACAGCAATGAGTTGAATTCATGATGGATCGGAGATGCTTTCAATCGATTCTTGGATGATTTGGTGGTATGTAGGAATGATGAATTTCACGAAGAGGATGATGGATTTCATCGTGAGTGATAATGGGTATCGGGTCACAGTTTAACGGGTGGTGAGTTATTGCGTGGAGAGGAAGCTAGCGATTTAGCAAATCTGAGCGACTTAAAAACCTCCGCGACCTAAGAAACCTGGCCGACCTAACAAATTCTCGTGACCTAAGGATCCTTTGAATCTGCGACTTAACTTTTAGGTCGCGCTGGGATTTAAACGACCTAATCTTTTTTACGGCATAGGCTGTAGGTCGCGGCCGAGTTAGGACTAATGAATTGCCTTGAATCTTTTAACTTACACAGTGCGACCTAAAGAAGCCCTGACCTATGCTAGGTCGCTGGACGACCTAAGACTTTGTCAAATTCTGAGAAGACTTGGCTGAATTGTTTGAACTTGAATTTTGTTGTACTTCTTTGCAGATTATTTTAACTTTTAAAGCTGTCAACTTGTTAAATACAACATTTGCAGAAAAATGGGACGAATATACTGTCATTGACCGCCCACATCGAATGACAGATTAGTAGACAAAGAATAATCAACTTAAATGAACTGTGCGAACGAAATGCTGCGAACTAAAGAATTCAAGTGAAGTATTAAAGCAAAACTAAAATATTCAATTAAAGCCGATTCGTTTGCATTAACACTACACTTGAATTTTATATTAACGGGTCCTGAAATCTCATAATTGACGAATTGTCAACTAGCTTAATTTCAGTTATGTTTGCTTTCTGTTTTTGTTAGTTCTGCACAACACTTCACACTTTTTAGGAAACGTGCACCTTCTTATTTGAATGTCTAGTTCCTTGTATAGAATGACTTCTCAACAAGGAGAAACAGAATCGGCTGAAGAGACTTTCCCAATTGCTACTCCATTGGTTAATCCTCCAGAGAGAATTTCTACCACACTAACATACAAAGTTTTCTGCCAACTGTGCGCTCTGTTTGGCATTGCTGAAGCAGATGCCATTCTTCCTGAGAGAAGCGATACTGCTGATATACCACCTTCTGGTTTTGTAGCGGTTAATCGTCAAATGTGCACGAGTGGAGCTATCCCTCCTTTTAACGACTTTCTTCAACGGCTTCTTCTCCGACTAGCTATCTCCCCCTTCCAGCTGCACCCCAATGGCTATGCTATTCTGATGGGGTTATGTGTGCTATTCGGAAGGACGCTGGATCGCCTTCCGAGTTTTGATGAAGTTTGCTATTTGTGAACATTTGCCAAAAATAAAGACCATCCTTCCATCATTCTTATGAGAAGCGCTAGGAACCGTAAACTAATAATTGGCTTTCCCGAAAGTGCTCACGGTTTTCTAAGCCAATTTTTCTTCGTTCGCTGTCCTCCGGGATTCTATGCTACCTGGAGAGTAGGAAGTAAGAGCATTTATCTTTGCTCCTGATGTTTTTCTCTGAGCTTTTCATAGCCTGAGTTGTCAAATGTTAACTTCGCCTTTTACTTTTCAACGCTTCCTCCTCCTTCTAGGGATTCTAGTCATAAATCAACTTTTAAGAGGCTTATGGCCGTGCCAATTGAGGAGAGAAGCATTCAATTTCCGTTGAAAGACGAATTTTCGCATCAATACGGACTTTTGCATACCTCTCGCTCTACACACCCTCATGAAGTCCCAGACTCCCCAACCCAAGCACTGGATGCCCCAGTTTTTACCGATGCACCCATACCGAAAGAACCTGCCTCTGAGGCTTCTCTAGTGAAGTGCTCCACTTTTGTTGATGTCGCGGGGTCATCTGGCAAACTTGCCCCGGTCACTGAAGAAAAAGAGCTTCAAGAATCTCCTCCACATTAGAAGAAGTCTGGTGACGAAGAAGCTGGGAAAACAAGCCCTGTCAAACAGAGTGGAAATGACACTTTCGAAGGGTTGAGCGACTTGTTTGTCACTTCACAGGAGCTCTTTAAAGACGACCCCGTCACCACCAGGGCTTCTTCTTCAGTAGTTGAGGCGACTTCTACTCTGCAACAGACTCCGTCGACTCAAGAGTTGACGTTAACTACTACTCCTACGATTACTCTGCAATCAAAGAGAGGTTCGTAGTTTGATGCGCGTAGCTTGCACATCACACACACTTAGAATTTTTCGGCACTTTTATACTTCTAACTTTCTGTACTTTGAAGATTCTAAAGTTACACTTCTTGTCTTTGAAAACTTTTAAGACTTGTCTCTTCTTTTTTATTTCAGATTCTCCGATGGGACGTAGCAGCTCCTACTATGACGACTTTCAGCGCTACGGGAGGCGTAGTCAATATGATTATAGGCGCTACCTTCCCGCCCATAGAGAAACCGATGAAGAGAGAGCCGCTCGAAAGGCTCAGTAGAGAAGGGCTCAAGAAGAGCGTTACGAGAGGAAAGAAAGGGAGGAGCACCATGAATCTTCCCATAAAGGTGACGATTCCCACAAGAGAAAATCACATGACGACCGAGGAAAAAGTCATATGGTTGAGGACCCAAGTAAGCGTGCTCGACACGGTGAGAAGCATACTTCTACAACTCCTGAAAAGGTCACTGCCCCCGTCTCACTTGACATTCCTTCTGGCTCTCCCGCTCTCGGGAAGACAGACATTCAAACAATAATTAGCAGGCCTAAATTCCAAGTTGGACCGGGCCCAGCCACTTTGCAAAGCAGGTTTCCATAGTTGTGCCTGAAGGGAGTGCGGTTCGATCTTGACTTGGTTCCTATCGACAAGCCTGCCATGCTGCGGAATCTCGATGCCGTCAAGCTTGATATTGAAAGGATGTCGAACTGGCAAAAGCTTGTAGACGAGCTTCAAAGGGTCAACTGTGCGAATATAGAGGCCATGCTTACTATGGAGAATGATAAGGCCGAATAGCAGAAGGTTCTCGAGCTGCAGGATACCGAAATGAGGAGCATCACTACTTACAATGAAGAGCTTGAAGCAAAAGTTGAGGAACTTAAACAAGGGCTTGCTACTTCCTCTACTTCCTACACTCAAAAAGAAGAAGTGCTTCTAAAACAAGTGGGAGATGCTCATGCCGGCCAAACAGATGCCGAAGACAGGCTCGAAGTGCAAAAAAGAATCAGTGAGGGCTATATTGCTGATATTGCAGAGCTTCGGAAGAAAAACAGCTCCCAAGAGGCAGAGATTCAAATGCTAAAGCTTCAACTCTCCAAAGCTGAAAGAGAGCGTGATGAGGCCGTTGCCGGTAAAATTGCAGCTGAAGAATCTCATGAGGCAACGAAGACTAACATCAGCTCGACACTGTTTGACTTTTACCTCCATAGCATCTTGATGCATGGTAGTCTCGCCTTTCTAGGCCCCAAATATGAAGTTACACTGGCTGAAGTATGGGAGGCCGCACTTGACATGCTTGGCGGTAAAGGCGCTGGCTATGCCAAATCAGCTCTTGAGGAGCATTAGCTTGATGACGATGCTCGCGCCGCTCTCGCCAGAGGAAGAGAACAGCTTGCAAAATTAAGGGCCGAAATGGCGGTAGGAGAACATTCGGGAAAAACTATCTCAACTGCTCCAGTTCGGCCTTCTCCTTCGGCCGAAATCGACATTATCAGTTCCAGTTCTCATTCTCCATCTCCTACTAAAGTTACCACCGAGATCACAAGCATACAGGGTGGAGATGAAGGCGACGAGAGTGCCGAGGCATAGGCTTATGAGGTTGATGTCAGGAAACCAACTTTTCCAGGCAACTCTACTGTTAATCTTGCCCAAGTAGACTGTTCATCTGTTTCTTACGAGCTTGATGAGCTTCTTGACTATTTCCTAAACCTCAGCGAGCCTTTATCTCCTCTTTTTACTGACTTGAACTTTTTTCCTTCTGTAGAGAAAACGTCAAGCATTGTTCAAACTTCCCCTCCTCCAATTATTCCTCCTCCGTCTCTACAGGTCACTCCTCCTTTTGCCTCGCAACCAGGATCACAAGAGGAGAAAATAGAAGCTCTCCAAGACTTGGACGATCCCATTGCTTCAAAAGAACACTGGGGAGAAGAAACTGAAGGGAGTGAGAAGACTCCAGAAGCAACTAGTTCCGATGATGAACCTTTAACTACACTTTTCTCTCCAGGTAGTGGGTCTTCTTCCAGGAAGAGAGGCAAGCGTGGAGTCACCAAGAAAAAGAAGGAGGCTTCTGCTGGCGAGACACAAGCGGGAGAAGAACCTATTGTATCCCTTTCCCCTTCCTCTCCTACTCTTACAAGCCGGCCTAAGAAGTTAACCATTCGGCCAGGCGCAGGCACAAAAGGTGGAAGGAAGAAGAAATGATGTCTTTGGTCCTGTGCTTTTTATATCGCTTTTTTTCTTTTTGCATGTACTGGCCGGAGATTGTGCGGGTACCGGCCTCCGCTTTTCTTTCTCTTTTTACGTTGAAACCTGTACCTGTACAAAATTTTAACAGTGTTGAATAAAATGATTCTTTTCCTTTGTACAAACTTCTGTCTGTATCTGAGAATGCATTTATTATTCATTGTCGTACAAGTTTCTTTACATGATATTGCAGCAGGCTTGTGGTATGTTGTTCGAGCGTAATTTTACCAATATAGTTATACCATGTTGCCCCTATACCATAAGCTTGTTGCAATATTTTATATTTTGAGGGGACTTGTACTTTTATTTTCTGGAGAATAATTATTCCATACTTGGAGGAATATTATTTTGTTAAAAATAGAGTACAACTCCCTCCATATAAGTTTTTACGCTTCATCCTTCGAAGACATCACTTTTTCTTTTGTGCATATACACATTTTACCAAGTGAATTCTTCTATGTGGTAAAGCGGGCCTCTGAAGGGTACTTTAACTTCTTTTGAAGGAAGAGTATTTTCCAGAATAGGTGAATCATTCTTCCTTTAAGAGTTAAAGTGTGCCTTTGAAGAGGGCTTCTCTCTTTTTTTTTTACGCCACAGTAAAGGGCTTTCTGATTTTTGCTTCTTTGAAAAGTTGCACCTCTGAGGAGGGCTTTTTCACGTTTCAACACTTGGAAGTTTTATTTCAATCTCGGTGAAACGTGTGCCTCCGAAGAGTTCTTTCTGTTCGATCGTGCCTCCGGGAGGAGGTCTTTTCATTTCTGCCTCTGGGAAGAGGTCTTTTTGTTTCTGCCTCTGGGAAGAGGTCTTTTTGTTTTGTCGTGCCTCTGGGAAGAGGTCTTTTTGGTTTCTGCCCCTTGGGATAGGCTTTTATTTTTCACTGTTCGCTGGGAAGCGGGCCTCCGAAGAGGGCTTTTCACATTTCATTTCACGGGAGTGTATCGACCGATCATGATGAAATGTGTGCCTCTGAGTAGGGTTACTGCCTGGAAGTTTGGAGTTTCTTTCTCTCGGTTGGACGGATTCACGGGAGTGTATCGACCGATCATTCCGCAACTTTGTATCGAGAAAGATCTCTTTTTTCTGGTTGGACTGCTCGAGGTCTTTTAGCATTTCAACTATGGTGAAATGGGCCTCCGGAGAGGGCTTTTCACGTTTCAACACCTGGAAGTTTTATTTCAATCTCCGTGAAATGTGTGCCTCTGAGTAGGGCTTTTGCCTGGAAGTTTGGAGTTTCTTTCCCTCGGTTGGACGGATTCACGTGCGTGTATCGACCGATCATTCCGCAACTTTGTATCGAGAATGATCTCTCTTTTTCTGGCTAGGCCCGCTCGAGGTCTTTATCCTCCGAAGAGTTGTGCCTCCGAAGAGGGCTTGTGCCTCTGAAGAGGTCTTTTGCTGATTGATGCTTGCTCGCCCATGTCTCTTTGCTATTGATTCATGTTGGTGATCCCCGTTGTCTTTTTGCAAGTGTTTTCACTTTCTAGTTGCTAATAATTTCCCTTATCCGAAGAAATATACTTCGTAGTTAAGTGAGTTGGTGGTGGTAGAAACAGTTTATTTAACTGGCTGTTTGTTTGTTCAAACATTTGCAGTTAGTTGGAAATGGTCCACTTCCATCCACATTGCGAACTTTTGTTTGAAGCATTTCTTTTGTAGGATTTGAGTATGGAAATTTTGAATGGTTTAGTGTTTGTTTGCTGAGTGGTGTCGGGGATTTCTTGGTCTTGCGATGGGTAAGCTTTGCTTTTATGACCTGCATTATTAAATTGACATTTTAATGACACAATTAATGTATTTTACATGTCGAAATAAAACAAAGCAGTTTATAATAGTAGAGAACACAAGATTTATAGTGGTTCAGCCAAAAGTTGGTCCTACATCCACTTTATAGCTTTTCATTATTCACTCGCTTTACAACTGCTTTCAATACAAGAATCATATATTTATAATTCTTTTAAAACATTTCAGCAATGTTTTCAAGTAAAATAGGGACGCAAATGATTGATGTTTCAAGCTCTTGGGATTGGTTCTCCTTCGACAGTTGTGAGTTTGAATGTGACATCAAGAAGCTTTGCGCCTATAACATATGGTCCTTCCCAGTTTGGCCCAAACACAACTATGGCTGTCATGATTCTCTTCAGTTCTAAGTCTCCAACTTCAAAGCTGCGCTGACGAACTTTGGAATTGAAGTGCCTGGCTATTCTTTGCTGGTGAGCTGCAATTCTAAGCCTTGCCTCTTCTCTTCTTTCATCGAGAAGGTCAAGTGCTTCCAGTTGCAATTTTTCATTCTCACTTTGATCAAAATGGATCCTTCTGTGTGAGGGAACTTCAGTTTCCACTGGAATCATCGCTTCTGATCCATATGCCAATGAAAATGGAGTATGCCCAGTCGCAGTTTTATGAGTGGTCCTGTATGCCCATAGTGCAAGTGGTAACTTATCGACCCAACCACCTTTTGCTTTATCCAGCTGCTTTTTGATGGTTGATTTGATGATTTTGTTTACTTCTTCCACTTGCCCGTTTGCCTGCGGATGAGCCACTGCTGAGAAGCTTTTTCGGATCTTGAATCGTTTGCAAAAATCTTGGAACTCCTCACTTTCAAACTGAGTACCATTGTCCGTGATTATCTTATGAGGCACGTCATACCTGCAAATGATATTTTTAGCCACAAAACTTATCATTTTCTTAGAGGTAATAGTGGCCAATGGTTCGACCTCAGCCCATTTAGTAAAATAATCAACAGCAACGATAGCATATTTAATCCCTGATTTGGCAGTCAGCAAAGGCCTAATGAGATCCATTCCCCAGATGGCAAATGGCCATGGACTGACCATTTGTGTTAGCTTAGTGGCAGGTGCACTAGGGATTTTAGCGAATCTTTGGCATTTATCACACTTTCAGGAATAGTCAGCATCATCCTGATTAATTTTTGGCCAAAAGTACCCATAACGGAGGATTTTCTTTGCTAAAGTTTGACCACCTGTATGATCCCCACTTTCCCCTCCGTGTACTTCAGTTAGAATTGTATTAGCTTCTTCCTTTGTCACACATCGGAGTAATGGCATTGAAAATCCTCGTCTGTACAAACGACCATCTTGAACTATATATCTGGTGGCTTTCCTCATCAACTTTTGTCTCTCTTTTGAATTTTCTGGCAGAGAACCATTGAGTAGATATTCAAGTATCGGAGTCATCCATGATTTTTGCTCTTGGGATACATTCATAATCCAATCAACATCCATTTCATCTGTGCTTGGAGCTGACAAGACTTCGACGGGAACTAAACCCAATAGTTGAGCTTCACCAGTACTTGAATACTTCGCGAGAGAATCCGCTTTCATATTTTCTTCTCGGGGGATATGGTTTATTGAATAACGGTCAAAATCTTGAAGGAGCTCCTAGGCTTTTGATAAATAGATGGGTAGATTCCCTCCTTTAGCTTGAAATTCCTTCCTGACTTGGCAAACAATAAGTTGAGAATCACTGAAGATCTGTAATGCCTTGATGTTTAGTTCTTTAGCAATCCTTAAACCAGCGATGAGGGCTTCAAATTCAGCTTCATTGTTTGTCGAAGGGAATTCTAGTCTCAGCGCATAACATTGCGATTGCCCTTCTGGGGTTTCAAGGATAACCCCTACTCCGGAACAGTAATCATTTCTTGCACCATCAACATACAATTTCCATTGGATTAGGACGCTATCAGTGACTTCTTCCTCACTATCACCCTTATCCGCACATTCTGCGATGAAATCCGCCAAAGCTTGTCCATTGATTGCTTTTCGGGGGTGGTATGTGATGTCATATTGACTGAGTTCAATATTCCATTTCAAAAGACGGCCCGAAGTCTCAGGACGGAATAGGACTTGCTTTAGAGGCTGATCAGTGAGGACTTTGATGGGAAGAGCTTGGAAATATGGCCTCAATTTTCTTGATGCAATCAACAAACAATAGGCGAGCTTTTCCAACCTTGAATAGTTCATCTCTGCCCCAATGAATCTTTTGCTGATATAATAGACTGGGCGTTGAATCCTTGCGTCTTCCCGTACCAACACTGCACTGAGAGCATGAGACGAAATTGCCAAATATATGAAGAGATCTTCACCACTATCAGGCTTTGATAGTATCGGAGGCACTTCCATATGACGAATCAACTCATCAAATGCTTTCTGACATTCAGGAGTCCACTCAAAGTTTTTCTTTCCTTTCTTCAGAGCATCAAAAAATGGAATGCATTTGTCAGTGGCTTTGGAAATGAACCGACTCAAAGCAGCAACCTTTCCATTGAGACTTTGCAATTCCTTCTTCGTTCTAGGAGCCTTGACTTCTCTCAGAGCGGTGATCTGAGCTGGATTGGCTTCAATTCCCCTAGCGCTCACAATGAAACCCAAAAACTTTCCGGACTCCACTCCAAATGAACATTTTAGGGGATTAAGCTTCATTCTGTATTTGCGGAGTACTGCAAACATCTCTGCCAGGTGATCCATGTGGTCCACTGCTTTCGTAGATTTTACTAGCATATCATCAACATAAACTTCCATAGTCTTTCCAATCTGTGGTTTAAACATGGCGTTAACAAGCCTCTGGTAAGTTTCCCCTGCATTCTTGAGTCCGAAAGGCATGACCTTGTAGCAGTAGAGTCCAACATCTGTGATGAAGCTTGTATCCTCTTGATCCGGCTCATGCATCATAATCTGGTTATATCCGGAGTATGCATCCATAAAAGATAACAATTCATGCCCTGCCGTCCCATCCACCAACTGATCGATCCTGGGCAGCGGGAAACAGTCTTTGGGGCAGGCTTTGTTCAGATCTGAAAAATCAATGCACACTCTCCACTTTCCGTTAGCTTTCTTAACCAGTACAGGATTTGAGACCCAATTTGGATAAGTAGATTCTCTAATGAACACGTTCTCCATAAGCCGATCCACTTCTTCTTTTAACGCTGCCGTTCTTTCAGGACCCTGAGTCCTTCTCTTCTGTTTCACAGGTGTAAACTTTGGATCAATGTTCAGAGTATGTACTGCAATCTCTGGCGATATTCCGCACATGTTTGCATGAGTCCTAGCGAATACATCCAAATTATCCTTCAAAAACGAAATCAGAACATTCTGAATTGTTGTACTGAGTTGTGAACCCACATTAAGCACTTTGTTTGGGTCCTTTGGATCAACGGGCACCGGCACTGTTACCTCTACCGGTACTACCCTATTCTCTCCTGCACTGGCTTTCCTTGGATCCATCTCTCTTCGTGCCCCACTACGTTCACCGGTGCAGGGTCCACCCTGTAGTTGCTACAAGGTTGGTTCTTTGATGCGGACTGGAATCGCCGCACCTTTTCCCATCTCTCTCTTCCTGGATTCTCGCAATTCTGCAAAATAACATTCTCGCCCCGCATCTTGGTCTCCCTTAATCACACCAACTCCGTTATCGGTGGGGAATTTTAGAGTCAAGCACCATGGGGCAAGAACAGCTTTGAATGCAGCAAGAGTTGGTCGGCCTAAAAAGGCATTGTAGGCAGAGAATTTTTCAACAATTATAAACGTTTGCTTTCGGGCCACCTTCCTTGGTCCCTTTCCAAGTTCTACAAACAAATCAATGGTCCCAATTGGCTGCTTGGGTTCTCCAGCGAACCCAGCGATCTTAAGTGATGAAGCTTGAATGTCAGCCATAGGGATTTTCATTTGATCGAAGGTCTTCTTGAAGAGGATGTTGCATGAAGCTCCACAATCAACTAGAACTCTTCTCACAGTTGCCGTTCCAATACCAGCATATATGACCAAAGGATCTATGGTCGGAGCCTCAATACCCAAAGAATCCCTGGCACTGAACACGATATCATCTGTGGAAGTCTTTTGTTGCTTTAAAGGCGCATCATTCTCTAAGACAAAAACATTCTCTTCAGCTGGTACATGCCTCAAGGCTCGGGCATACCTTTCCATCTCGCCCCATCTTTTGCCTGCTGGGTGAGGTCCTCCAGTTATTATATCGATGACAGGCCTTTCTGACTCATGTTCCACGACCTTCTCACTTGAGGCAGGACGGTGAGCGGGAACTTGTTGTCCTTGTGTTGACGAAGCTGGGGCATTTCTGTTCCTTTTCACATACTGCTGGAGTTTGTTTTCCTTTAAGAGTTGTTACATTACCTCTTTCAACTAACGGCATTCGTTGGTGTCATGGCCGGGCTAGTTGTGGAACCGACAGAACCTTGCACTTTTTTCCATCTTAATCGCAACTCTCATTTTAGGTGGTGCCGGATAATTGATATCATCTTTGGTTGCGAAGAAGATGTTTTCAGGGGTATCAGTCAAGGTTGTGAAATTGAAAGAACGACCTCTCTTAGAGTCTCCATGTTTCTTCCCACCATCGTTTCCCCTTTTCTGAGTGCTAGGTTCTTTCTTATTCGAAGTAGTGCCATTGTTCCCGGCTTCTGCTGATACCACCTTAGCCGATGTTTGGAGGCTTTCCAAGCGCATGAATTCATCTGCTTTCTTGTAGAATTTGTCAAGTGAGTTTGGTTCTTTCATTTTCAACCATTTTCCAAATTCACTTGACTTATCAATTGCCCTCATCAAGTATGTCAAGACCATGCGTGGCTCAGCATTATCCACCTCAGCCAAAGCTATGCTAAAGCGATTCAAAAATGACCTGATAGGTTCTCCCGAATTTTGCTCTAGACTTGATAGCGACATTATATCCTTTTCTTTAGAAGCATACAATCGAAATTGCTCCTTGAACTTCCTGGTCAGATCGGAGAATTGATCGATGGACCTGACCTGCAGCTTCGTAAACCACAATAGAGCTACACCTTCTAGATAAACCGGGAAGTATCGACATTTAATTTCATCCGAAGCCCTGGCACCAGTCAAATGCCAGTCGTACTTATACAGAAACTCGTTTGGATCACTTGTCCCCTTGTAAGCTGGAATAGTAGGGGGAACGAATTTCCTTGGGAACTCTGCCTTCAAGATCCTTTCAGTAAATGGAGTTTTGCTCGGAGCAAATCCCCACTCTTTCTCGTCTTCATCTCTTTGCATACTTTCTTTCATGATTTGACGAACCATACCCGAAAAATACTCTTCATCATTTAGAGGCTCTGGAGGGCACAGATCAGCCACCTTCTCTGAATTCTGCATTGACAATCCTTCACGGAGGGTCGGCTGCGGCCCTGATCCTCCAGCTTGAAGAGGAGTCCTTTCTATAGGGTCTGTGGCTCTTTGAGAAGTGTTACCTTCAACATTCTGAACTCCCGCAGTAGGGTTCCCATCATTATTATCTGGTTTACGATTTTCCCCAAGTAGATCATTCAACTTACTCAAGATCAGGGCATTCTGGGCATCTGGGCTTCCAACTACGCATTCTGAGCATTCAATTGCTGATTCAATCCCAAAACCATGGCGTCTAATTCTGCCCGTGTAACTCCAACAGTTGGAGCTGCTTGACTTGAAGGAGGAGAGGTAGCGGTGTTCTCTTGAACATTGTCAGATCTTACAGAACTTCGTTTTCTCCCAGGAGCCATTATTTCCAATAAACTTCTGGTTTTAAAAGAAATCCTTTCGATAATCCTTCGCGGAGCAATAGTGGAAGTTTTCCTGAGTTGGGAGTTCTCAGTGAAAGCACCAAAAATGTTAACGTAACAATCAGACGCTAACACCTCGGTGTAAATTGAAGTTGAGTGAAAGCACCACCCGTGTACACGGGAATTGCAAACAAGTAGAGAAATCACAGAAAAAGCGGAAAAGACAACAGTTTTTATAGTGGTTCGGCTTAGGGTAAGCCTACGTCCACTTTAAATCTCTTTATTACTGAATTTGGTTACAACTTGACAACAATCTTCAATTACAACACACTTTAGACCAGTAGATCAAACTTTGATGGAGAATAATCTTCCGAATTCATGTTGAATGATGTAGATTTTCTCTTGAAGATCGTAGTAGAGTCCTTGGTGTTTGAAGTACTTGAAGTGTTGAATGAGTTGAGAATTCAGCAGAGTATCGGCGCTTGAAATGATCGGCCAAAAGTCCCCTGCTAGTTGGAGTTAGGGCTGTATTTATAGGGAATAATCTGGGCAGAATTTTATCACCAAGTGCTAGGTCGCACACGACCTAAGGTAGGTCGTAGGTCATAGGTCGGCGACGACCTAAGAGATGGGATCTGACTTATCTTCAGTGCATTTAGTTCTCTTTTGAGAAAATTGATAGGTCGCGTGCGACCTATCATAGGTCGTGAGTCAACTGAGATTAAGGTCGCTGAGAACACTTCGCTCTTAGGTCGGTAGGCTTAGGTCGCATATGCTTGAACTCGTTAGGTCGCTCTATCCTTTAGGTCACTCTGGCCTTTAGGTCGTTAGATCGCTTGAGTCTTTAGGTCGTTAGGTCGCTTGAGTCTTTAGGTCGTTAGGTCGCTTGAGTCTTTAGGTCGTTAGGTCGCTGCACTTCATAGGTCCCGTAAGTCTTAGGTCGCTTCAGAAATAGGAGTTAACATCGGCTTTTATAGCCAAGATTAAATCACTTGATTTTGACAGCTTTTCTTTAAATCATTTAAGTAAAATCTTTAAAATAAATTATAAAATCCTCAACTTGTCTTTATAAATTTATTTGAAAATATTTATAAAATATTTGGGAAGGAATGCTTAAGTTTTAATTCATATTTCAAAAGTTATCAAAAGCGCTGCAATAAGTCCTGCAACAGTGTTGCAAATAGTGTTTTCAAAGCTTACTTGATTAAAACATTTTTTCAATCATTTAGAAATCAATTTTTATAACTCAAATCTATTTTAAAATATTTAGAATTTTTTCCATAATTTTAAAGAACTAAAATTTTCATTTATAAAGAATTTGTCGATTTGGTTTTCGAACTACCAAACCGTGACTATTTTGAAAACTTGATTTGCTCATATTTCAAAATCTATTAATTGAAATCTCGATTTTCTTTCTTCATTTGAAAACTATAGTTATAACAGTTTGGAAAATTCTTATTTTGGGGAATTTTGAGCTATATTCCACTTTACATTTTCATTTAACTTTTCTAGCGCTAAATTGCGAGCTGCCGTTACGCGATGCGCTTTATTTTCACTTTCTTTATAACTTATCAAACTTCTCCAATTAATTTTTATTGTTTATAAAACATTTATAAACCATTTTAAATCATTTAATTAAATATTTCCCATATTAAATCTCGTTTTAACTTTTAAATGATTTCGTAATATTATATTACTATAATATTCATTTTCAATCTTTTTATATTCTCAAAACCATTAAGAGGCTAAATAACTTCATATACGCATCCATAAGGATTTATTTTTCATGAAATAGCTATGATTAATTACTTAACCATTTCAATTATGGTTTTCGTGTCATCATTCATCAACCAAGCTATCAACCAACCTAACATCCACATAATCAATCAATTAGTCATCCAAGCATTTAAATTCATAATTTAAACATTCATATATTTATTTTCCAAATCGAATACTCACTATCATAAATGCTCCCTTCTACCCAAGCTCTAGAAAATCCAGCAGAGCTTCCACGACACTTCGAACTTTCTACTATCTTCTTGGAATGAAACCGACGGGACTTTCTTCTTCTTTTTCTTACTCCGAAGCTTTACGGACTTGCTACCTCCTTCCAATTGGGTATGGTCTTAGCTTCGTGAGCCGGTTGCTCTCGAATTTAAGTGGAATAGTGTGGGCTGTGAGTAATAGGTGGAAAGAGAGGTGGTTTGAAGTTGACTTTTTATAGTGGAATGAGATCATATACCCTCATCAATGTTCTCTGCCACCAAGACGATAATACAATGATAGAGATAAATTAATATGATTAGAAATGCACTATAAGAAATTCTTTCATACAAGTTCATTTTGGGACTCAACGAAACCGAAGACACTCCTCTTACCACATTTAGGATCAATAGCGAGTAGTACTTGCATTACGAAGATTTCAAAACACGATAGGACCACTACTAAATATCTCTATATTGGTGGTGAACCAAAGAATGTCAACAAGTAGTTATTTCGCAATGAAGATCTTCGGTCTTTAATACATCGAAGAGTTTAGAATGCACACACCACTGCCATACAAATATAATATGGGTAAACCCTTGGGACACGTAATAGCAATCCCTACATTCTGAAGATCTCTGGTCTTCAATAATAATCATCTTCAACATGTCTTTAATTCCGAAACTATACATGGGTTCGAAGTGCTTGCGGCAAGGAGTTAGAGTCTAAGCATCGTTACAGTTCAGAATGCGAGAACCCCCTATCATGCTGCATACTCCAACACAATAAGCATACCACAACACAAGGGGTAAGTGCCAGTTCAGATCCGACCTCGGTTCCTCTAAGCTAGTTATCGATTTAATAGATGTTAAGTCATATGTGATTATCAATCATCATTAAATTTAATTCGTCTTTTTAGTTATTTATAAATATCTCATAGAGACAAATTATTTTAAATTATTCAATTAATAGTATATGGAATCATTAGGCCTCAATTATGAAATCATTTGGCTAATTAAACCTTTTAGAATCATGGAATAATTCCAAATTATTTCATCCACTATCTAGAAAAATATTTCCAAATCATTTATTTAAATCTCATATTGGAAAACATTATTGAGTAAAAAGTATTATGGAAATAATACTAATTCTACTCAATACCAATTTCCGTATTAAACCTTTACTATTCATCGAATAGCTATGAAATCACCTTTTAAATTCATACGTATAGTATGGGTTCACTCCTCGGAATTTAACACCAAGTGTAAGAGGATTATCTCCAAGCAATCCAAGTTGTTTAATTTGGGAAAATTTAATCTTTTATACTTAACTCATTTTCGACATTTCGATCTTATCTATCCCTTTCCCAAGAGAGACCAGCTGAGCTAGGGCAATGGTTGTCCAAAGCATCTCCTTAGTTTAAGCAACTCATCTGAATCTCACGAAGAGAAAAATCCAGTCTACTCGTCAGCTTTTGGAGCCAAGATTAAATCACTTGATTTTGACAGCTTTTCTTTAAATCATTTAACCAAACTCTTTAAAATAAATTATAAAATCCTCAAATTGTCTTTATAAATTTATTTGAAAATATTTATAAAATATTTGGGAAGGAATGCTTAAGTTTTAATTCATATTTCAAAAGTTATCCAAAGTGCTACAAAAAGTGCTGCAATAGTGTTGCAAATAGTGTTTTCAAAGCTTACTTAATTAAAACATTTTTTCAATCATTTAGAAATCAATTTTTATAACGCAAATATATTTTATAATATTTGGAATTTGTTCCATAATTTTAAAGAACTAAAATTTTCATTTGTAAAGAATTTGTCGCTTTGGTTTTGAACTGCCAAACCGTGACTTTTTTGAAAACTTGATTTGCTCATATTTCAAAATCTATTAATTGAAATCTCGATTTTCTTTCTTCATTTGAAAACTATGGTTATATGAGTTTGGAAAATTCTTATTATGGAGAATTTTGAGCTATATTCCACTCTACATTTTCATTTAACTTTTATAGCGCTAAATTGCGAGCTGCCGTTACGCGATGCGCTTTATTTTGACATTTTTTTTTATAGCTTATCAAACTCTCCAAATTGATTTTTATTATTTATAAAACATTTATAAACCATTTTAAATGATTTAAACAAATATTTCCCATATTAAATCACTTTTTAAATTTTAAATCATTTTGTAATATTATATTATTATAATATTCATTTTCAACCTTTTTATATTCTCAAATCCATTAAGAGGCTAAATAACTTCATATACACATCCATAAGGATTTATTTTTCATAGCTATGGTAAATTACTTAACCATTTCAATTATGGTTTTCTTTTCATCATTCATCAACCAAGTTATCAACCATCCTAACATCCATATAATCAATCAAGTAGTCATCCAAGCATTTAAATTTATAATTTAAATATTCATATATTTATTTTCCATATCGAGTACTTGCTATCATAAATGCTTCCTTCTAGCCAAGCTCTAGAAATTTCGGTAGAGCTTCCACGACACTTCGAACTTTCTACTATCTTCTTGGAATGAAACCGGCGGAACTTTCTTCATCTTTTTCTTACTACGAACTTTTTTGGACTTGCTACCTCCTTCCAATTGGGTATGGCCTTGGCTTCGTGAGCTGGTTGCTCTTGACTTTAAGTGGAATAGTGTAGGTTGTGAGTTATAGGTGGAAAGAGAGGTGGTTTGCTGTTGACTTTTTATAGTGGATTGATATCATATACCCTCATCAATGTTCTTCGTCACGAATCGAGTGATAAATTCTTTTTTGGACCAGTGTAAACCTCCAAGTTCCGCACTCAAAACTTAGATTAGAATCATGTGACGAAATGTTCTATGTATGACATCCATACTTCATTTAGCTTCTCAAATCTTAGTGAAAATGTTTCATAAAACTATTGTCTTTTGCTTTAAATACATTTATAAACCCATTGTTTCTTCAAAGTTTTTGTACAAAATATTTCTATCGATTTTTCCAAAGAAATCCATTATCTTTTATTTGGAAGAATATTATTTATTTAAAAACCTTTTTTGAAATTTCTTTATTTTTATACCACATTTTATATTTAATTCCAAATTCACATAACTTTCTTTTATTAAACTAGGATAAAAATTCCTTTTTATTAAACATATATTTTAAATTTATCTTTTACTTATTTTTTAAAATATACATTTACAAGATATATTCTTAAATAAATTTCTTAATTTAAACATTTTTTATAAAGCCATTTCTTTATTATATTTCTTTGAACCTTTTTTATTTTCGAATATCTTACTAGATTTGATTGGATAAAAGAAGTGCACCAAGAGGATAATTCAAAAAGATGTTCATTTATACACCCGTTCCTGACTTTAGCATAGATTACATACTTTTTGAGATAACCCCTAGGAAATATGGCTTATCGCGTCACCATCTTATATGTAGATACTCGAACTGCTATATATATTATTCTTGGATCCCTTTTGAGGTAGACGGTGTTAACCCTATCCTGAACGGCGACTTAATTACTCAATGAAGGCAAGCGATCCAGCGAGTTAACGTGGTAATAGCTAGCGACTTAACGACCTAACGAGATAAAGTACAAGCGACCTAGCGACCTAAACCTATGACGAGCTTACGACCTAGCAATCAATACAGGACAGCAGCACATCTCAATAGAGGAACCTAATGACCTAGCGAGCTAATGACCTAGTGAGCTAACGATCTAGCGAGTTACACGCCTCATGTCCTTATGTCGCTTTGTTATAGGTTGAACCAGCAATAAGTCGCTGCTACTCCTGAACGTAGCCTTGGTCGCTCCACTTGATGTCTCGGCATGTTAAAGTCGCATACTACTCTCCCATAGGTCGTTACGACCTACCAACCTGCTCAGTTGACCAAGTGCAACCCTGATAAGCCGTAACCTGTGCTCCCAAGGTTGCTCACGACCTACGACCTACACCTAGGTCGCTCACGACCTACGACCTACCTTCATGTTTTCCCTATAAATACCCCGCCTGCTCCAATTGAAAGGGGACTTTTGGATCATTTCTAAAACCCCTATACTTTGCTGTTTTCTCAAATCCTTCAACACTTCAAACACCGAAGACGCTTCAACGAACATTGGGAAAGATCAAACACATTCAACATGAATTCGAAGAGCTCTTCTGCATTGATGTTCTAGCTACTTGTCTTAGTTGTGTTGTAATCAAAGATCATTGTAAAAGTTGTAATCAAATCAGCAATAAAGAGGATTAAAGTGGACGTAGGCTTGACCTTAAGCCGAACCACTATAAAAAGTGTGTCTCTTTACTACTTCTCTACTATGTTCTGCTTATTTTCAGTTCCCGTACCAACGGGTAGTCCTTTCACATTCTCACTACTTACACTGGGGTGTTAGCGTCCATTTTTTACGTTAACATTTTTTGGTGCTTTCACTGAGAATTGAACTCAGGGTGCTTTCATCATTGCTTCGCAAAAGTTCGTTGAAAGAATCTCTCTCAAAACCAGAAGTCTATCAAAGATTATGGCTCCTGGAAGAAAGCGCAGATCTACTAGACCCGGTGATGCCCATGAAAATACTGCCACTTCTCCTTAGTTAAGTCAAGCAGCTCCAAGTGTTGGAATTACACGGGCAGAGTTAGATGCTGTAGTGTCAGGGTTATATCAACAGATGGAAGCCCAGAACACTTTAATGCTTGACTGGTTGAATACTTTGATCGGAGCTAACCATCAACCAATGAATAATGAAGAAAACTTTGCTGATGATGTTCATAATCCTGAAGGGAGGAATATTCATCAAAAGGCAGCTGGCCCCGCTGAAGGGGCACCTCCCCAAGCTGGAGGATCAAGGTCGCAGCCGACTCTCCGCGAATGTTTCTCAAGGCAAACTTTTGAGAAAATGGCTGAAGTCTATCCCGCAGAGCCTCTAAACGATGAGGAATACCTCTCGGGAATGGTTCAACAGATTATGAAAGAAAGTATGCCAAGGGAAGAAGATGAAAAATAATGGTCGTTCGCTCCGAGCAAGACTCCGTTGACCGAAAGAATTCTGATAGCGGAATTTCCAAGGAAGTTTGTTCCCTCCACCATTCCGGCTTGTCGTGGAACAAGCGACCGTAACCAATTCTTATATAAGTATGACTGGCACATGACTGTTTCCAGAGCATCAGATGAGATCAAATGCCGGTACTTTCCGGTATACTTGGAAGGAGTGGCTCTACTCTGGTTTACAAAGCTGCCATTCGGATCTGTAGACCAGTTCTCCGATTTAACTTGAAAGTTTAAAGAACAATTCAGGTTGCATGCTTCAAAGGCGAAGGACATAATGTCACTATCTAGCCTGGAACAGAATCCCGGAGAATCTATTAGATCTTTCTTAAACCGCTTCAGCATAGCCTTCGCTAAGTCGACAATGTAGAGCCACGAATGATTTTGACCTACTTGATGAGGGCTATCAACAAATCGAGTGAGTTTGGAAAATGGCTGAAGATGAAGGAGCCAAATTCGCTTGAGAAATTCTACAGGAAAGCCGACGATTTCATGCGCTAGGAAAGCATTCCTGTGTCGGCAAAAGTGGTATTGACGGAGGTTGAGAATAATACTGCTGCCTCTACCAAAAAGGAATCCGGAGGTCAGAAGAGGGTGAATAACGGTGGGAAGAAGCAGAAGGATATGAAGAAACCTCGCTTCTTCAAACCTTCAGATTTAACTCCTTTAACTGACACTCCGGAAAATATCTTTTTCACTACCAAAGATGCCGTTGAATATCCTAAACCACTTATGTTGAAGCTTGGGAAAAATGCTGTTCAAAGTGGGAGATTTTGTCGGTTTCATAATCAACCCGGCCATGATAATAACGAATGTCGCCATTTTAAGAGTTTGATTGAAGAACTGCCGAGACAGAATTAGCTGCAACAATATGTTAAGAGAAATAGGAATGACCCAACTTCATCTACTGAGGGCCAGCTACTTCCTGCTCATCCATCTGGCTCGGGTGAGAGGACTACCGCGCATTAATCAGATAGGCCTGTTATTAATGTAATCACGGGAGGTCCTCACCCAGCAGGCAGTAGCTGGGATGAGATAGAAAGATATGCTCGTTCTTTGAAATATGCTCCAGCAGAAGAAAATGTTTTTGTGTTGGAAGAGGCTGCACCTTTGAAGCAGCAAAGAACTTTTGATGATGACATTGTGTTCAGGGCCAGGGACTCTATGGGTGTTGAGCTCCCACCATGGATCCCTTGGCGATCTCTACAGGTATCGGAACTGCTATTGTAAAAATGGTGCTTGTTGACTGCGGCACCTCTTGCAATATCCTCTTCAAAAAGGCATTTGATCAAATGAAGATTCCTATGGTTGATGTTCAAGCTTCATCGCGGAAGATTGTTTGGTTTACTGGGGAACCAAAGCAGCCAATTGGAACCATTGACTTATTCTTGGAACTTTGAGAGGGGTAGAAAAAGGTAGTTCAAAAGCAGACTTTTGTGATTGTTGACGGATTTTCTACTTACAATGCCTTTCTGGGCCAGCCAACTCTTGCAGCATTCAAAGCAATTCTCGCCCCATGGTGCCTTATTATGATGTTCCCAATAGATAATGGCATCGGTGTTATTGAAGGGGATCAGAATGCGGGGCGAGAATGTTATCTTATAGAGTTGCGGGAAGCAAGGAAGAGGAGATGGGAAAAGATGCGGCAGCACCACTCCGTATCAAAGAACCAACCTGTAGCAATTACAGGGTGGATCCTGCACTGGCGAGCATAGTGGTGCATGAAAAGAAATGGATCCCAGAAAAGCTAGTACAAGGGAGAATAGAGTGGTGCCGGTGGAAGTAACGGTGCCAGTACCTGTTGACCCGAAAGATCCAAACAAGGTGTTGAATGTGGGTTCGCAACATAGTGTGACATTCAAAATATTTTGATATCATTCTTGAAAGCAAATCTGCATGTATTAGCTTGGAGTCAAGCCGATATGCGTGGAATATCTCCAAAAATTGCAGTACAAACTGAATATTGATCCGAAATTTACACCCGTGAAGCAGAAAAGAAGAACCTAGGGTCTAGACAGGTCAGCAACATTAAAAGAAGAAGTAGATCGGCTCATGGAGAATGGCTTCATCAGAGAGTCTACTTAGCCAAATTGGGTTTCTAATCCGATGCTGGTTAAAAAAGAAAATGGAAAGTAGAGAGTATGCATCGACTTTTCAGATTTGAACAAAGCCTGCCCAAAAGACTACTTCCCGATACCCAGGATCGATCAGTTGGTGGATGGAACAGCTGGGCATGAATTGTTGTCTTTTATGGATGCTTACTCCTAATATAACCAAATCATGATGCATGAGCCAGATCAGGAGGACACGAGCTTCATCACCGATGTTGGTCTTTACTACTACAGAGTCATGCCCTTCGGACTGAGGAATGCAGAGGCAACTTACCAAAGACTTGTTAATGCTATGTTCAAACCACAGATTGGCAAGACTATGGAATTTTATGTTGATACTATGTTGGTGAAATCAAAGAAGGCAGTGGACCATATGGATCACTAGGCAGAAATGTTCGCAGTCCTCCAAAAATATGGAATTAAGCTTAATCCTTTGAAATGTTCATTCGGGGTAGAGTCCGGGGAATTCTTGGGTTTCATTGTGAGTGCTAGGGGCATCGAAGCTAATCCTACTCAATGGGAAAGTCGCTGCTTTGAGTCGGTTTATTTCCAAGGCCACAGGTAAATGCATTCCATTCTTTGACGCTCTAAAGAAAGGAAAGAAAAACTGTGAATGGACTCCGTAATGCCAAAAAGCTTTCGATAAACTAATTCATGACATGGAAGCGCCTCCAATGCTATCTAAGCCCAGCAATGGTGAAGATCTTTTCGTATATTTAGCAGTTTCGTCTCACGCTCTCAGTGCAGCATTAGTACGGGAAGATGAAAAATTTCAGCGCCCGGTCTATTACATCAGCAAAAGATTCACTAGGGCAGAGATGAATTATTCAAAGCTGGAAAAGCTCGCCTATTGCCTACTGATAGCTTCCAAAAAGTTGAGGCCATATTTTCAAGCTCATCCTATCAAAGTCCTCACTGATCGGCCTCTAAAGCAAGTCCTGATTCGCCCTGAGTCTTCGGGTCGTCTTTTGAAGTGGAATATTGAACTCAGCCAGTACAATATCACTTACCTTCCCCGAAGAGCAGTCAACGGACAAGCTTTAGCAGATTTCATTGCAAAATAAACAGATAAAGGTGACAGCGAGGAAGAAGTTACTGATGAAATCCCGACCCGATGGAAATTATATGTTGATGGCGCAAGAAACGACTATTGTTCTGGAGCTGGGGTCATGCTTGAACCCCCCGAAGGGCGATCATTGTGCTATGCATTGAGATTGGAATTTCCTTCAACAAATAATGAAGCAGAATATGAAGCTCTTATTGCCGGCTTGAAGATTGCTAAAGAACTGAATATCAAAGTTTTGCAGATCTTAAGTGATTTCCAACTTATTGTATGCCAAGTCAAGAAAGAGTTTCAGGCTAAAGGAGGAAATCTGCCTTCTTACTTGTCAAGGGCTTGGGAACTTCTCGATGATTTTGATCATTATACGATAAGTCATATACCCCGGGAAGAGAACATGAAGGCAGAATCTCTCGCAAAGTAATCAAGCACTGGCGAAGCTCAATTATTGGGATTGGTTCCTGTGGAAGTCTTGTCAACTCCAAGTACCGATTAGATGGATATTGACTGGATCATGGCTGCATCCCAAGAGCAGGAATCGTGGATGACTCCAATCAAGGAATATCTACTTAACGGCTTCCTTCCAGAAAATTCAAAGGAGCGTTAGAAACTGTTAAGGAAAGCCTCAAGATATGTAATTCAAGATGGTCGGTTGTATAGACGGGGATTCTCAATGCCATTACTCCGATGTGTAGCCAAGGAAGAAGCTAAGACAATTTTAGCTGAAGCGCACGGAGGAGAGTATGGGGATCATTCAGGTATGGCGTGCCTGAAAAGATAATCACAGACAATGGTACCCAATTCGAAAGCGAAGAGTTCCATGATTTTTGCAAGCGATTCAAGATCCAAAAAAGTTTCTCAACAGTGGCTCATCCGCAAGCAAACGGGCAAGTGGAAGCAGTAAACAAAATTATCAAATCAACCATCAAAACACTACTGGAAAAGGCAAAAGGTGGTTGGGTCGATAAGCTGCCACGAGCACTATGGGCATACAGAACTACCCACTAAACTACGGCCGGGCACACTCCATTCTCATTGGCATATGGATCAGAAGTAATGATTCCAGTGGAAATAGAGGTCCCCTCACACAGAAGAATTCATTTCAACCAAGCTGAAAATGAAAAGCTGCAACTTGAGGCAATCGACCTCCTTGATGAAAGAAGGGAAGAGGCTAAGCTCAGAATTGCAGCCCGTCAGCAAAGGATTGCTAGGCACTTTAATTCCAAAGTTCGTCAATGCAGCTTTGAAATTGGGGATCTAGTCTTGAAAAGGATCAAGACAGCAACAGGAGTGTTTGCGCCAAACTGGGAAGGGCCGTATGTCATAGGCAAAAAACTTCTTGATGGCATGTTCAAACTGACAACTGTTGAAGGAGATCCAATTTCAAGAGCTTGGAACAGCAATAACTTGCATCCATATTTTACTTAAAAGCTTTGCTTAAATTTGTAAAATGATTACGGATATATGATTCTTGTATTGTAAGTCATTGTACAATCAGTGCAAATAAATAATAATAACTATATAGTGGATGTAGGCCCAGCTCTTGGCCGAACCACTATAAATCTTGTGTTCTTTATTACTATAAAATTCCTGTTTTATTTCGATGTGTAAATACCTTAAATGTATTGCTAAAATGTCGATTTAATATTGCAGGCCATTTAAACAAAGCTTACCTATCACAAGGCCAAGCGATCCCTAAAATCACTCAATAAGAAAATGTCAAGCCGCAAAAATTCCAGATTCAAATCCCAAATAAGAAGTCCTTCATACAAAAAGTTAGTGATTCCGCCGGAGGGGCACCTACTCAACGTGGAGGTTCCAGGTCCTTGCTAACTGATTGCGATCGTTTGTGCAAACAGACATCCGGTTAAATAGCTTGCGTCTGCCCCATAGACTCGCTTAAAAATGAAGTACACTTCTTTGGATAAAACAAACTACTTGCAAAAGAAAGGAAGATGTGCTTGGAGATGATAACAGGGAATCGCTGATGAGCAAATGACAAACAGACAAGGGCGAGCAGACAGAAAACAGCCAAAAAGGAGTCTTGCCTTTCAACAAAAAAAGTTGGTGGAACCACTGGAGGGGCACCTTCCCAAGGCGAAGGCGCCAGGCCCTTGCTAACTAATTGCGATCGTTTGTGCAAAAAAAAATCCGGTTGAATAGCTTGCGTCTTCCACGTGGATCCACTTAACCGTGAGACGCAACCTTCATAGCGAACCAACCATCCAAAGCCCTCTTCGGAGGCACAAGCCCTATTCGGAGGTACAACTCTTCGGAGGATAAAGCCCTCTAACGAGGCACGCCGAAAAATGAAAGTGCTCTTCTCAACCAATAAGGTTAGTGGAATCAACGGAGGGGCACCTTCCCATGTGGAAGGCACAAGGCCTTTGTTAACTGGTTGCGATCGTTTGTGCAAACGAACATCCAATTAAGTGACTTGTGTTGGCCCCGTGAATCCATTTAACTGCGAGAAAGTAACTTCCAGGCAATCAGATAAAGACCTCTTCGGAGGCACAAGCCCTCTTCGGAGGCACATGACCTCTTCGGAGGCAAAAGCCCTCTCCCAAGGCACCACAAGCCCTCTCCCAAGGCACTAGCCTTCACCAAAGGCACACCTGCCCTCTTTGGAGGTAGAAGATCTCTCCCAATGAACCACAAGACCTCTTCGGAGGCACAAGACCTCTTCGGAGGCACGTCCCAAGAAGAGGTGCTTTTCTCAACCAGTAAGGTTGATGGAACCACCGGAGGGGCACCATCCCAAGACAGAAGGCACAGGGCCCTTGTTAACTTGCTTCGATCGTTTATGCAAACGGACATCCAACTGAGTAACTTGCGTCCGCCTTATGGATCCATTTAACTGTGAGAAATCACTTTCAAGCGAACAAAAGAGTAGCCCTCCAACGAGGCACAACAAAAAAATGAAAAAAAAAATTGAAGAAGAGAAAGCCCTCTTCGGAGGCACACTGCAGCTCTTAAGGGAAGATTAATTTCCCCAACTTGTAAATGTTCTTCCCAGAAGTTGGAGTGCCAAATCAAAGCCCTTTTCGGAGGCCCACTTCACCACGTAGGGGAATCCACTTATCAAAAATAAAAGTGACTATCTCCAAAAATGAAGTGAAAAACTTTTTCAAACAAATGAGAGAGAAGACTTCTCCAATACAAGGCACACTCTACTAAAGCAAAGTTTTATTTCCTTAAAAAAGGAAAATTTATTCTCTAAAGTAAGAGTGCAAGCCTTCTTAAAATGGAAGAGTTGTTCTCCAACTTAAGAGTACAAGTCTTCTCGAAACAGAAGAATTGTTCTACAAAGTCTTACCAAATGAAAGAAATTGCAACAAGCCGTGGTATGGGGCAATACAATATAGCTACATTAGTAAAAGCAACGCTCAAGCAACATACCACAAACTTATTGCAATATCACACAAAGAAAATGAAGAAACTTGTGCGAAAATAAGGAATAAATGCATTCACTACAATCAAAAGATTGTACAAGTAAAAAGAATCATTTTATTTCATACTATAAAATTTTTATACATGTGCAGGTTACAAAAGAGCGGGGACCGGTACCCGCGCAATCTCTGGTCAATACAAGCCTTTATATACAAGCAAAAAGCAAAACAAGAAGGGCAAAGAGAGACTCGTTATTTCTTCTTCCCGCCACCTTTAGAGCCCTCGCCTGGCCTAATGGTTAACTTTGGGAGCCGGCTTGAACGAATCGGGGAAGAAGGAGATAGAGGTACAGCTGGTTCTACTTCCGCCTTCTCTTCACTAGCAGAAGTGCTTTTCCTTTTCTTCTTCGAAGTTACACGCTTCCCCTTCTTCCTTGAAGAAGACTCGCTGCCTAGAGTTTTAAGTTCAGACAGCTTTGTGTCATCATGAAATTTCTTCGGAGTCCTTTCACCTTCTTCAAGTTACTCAGCCTTCTGCTCTTGTGAAGCGGCCAGGTCATCCAAGCCATGAAGAGCTTCTATTAATTCTTCTTGCAGCACCGGTTGAGAAGAATAAGGAGGCGTAATTTGAAGAGATGGAGGTGGAACAGCTGGAAGAGGAGAAGTTTGCACAGCACTTGGCATTTTCACTACAGAAGAAGAGAAGTTAAAATCAGTATTCCTCGCAAAGAGAGGAGATAGTGGCGCGTCAAGTCTTAAGTAATAATCAAAATGTTCATCAAGCTTATGTGAAGCGAACAAGTAGTCAACTTGAGCTAAATCAACGTTGAAGTTACCTAGAGAAGTTGGCTTTTTCACATCAACTTCAAAGCCTTGTGCTTCAGCGCTTTCTTGAGCCTCATCTCCAGTATGAGCAATTACAATCTCAATGTCAGCTTTGGGAGGAGGCGAAGAATGGGAACTGGAGCCAATGATATCAATGTCGGCCGAAACCGAAGGAAGAGTCGGGTTGGTCAAATGTGCCTTACCTAAATGTTCACCTTCCACCGTTTCGGCTCGCTCTTTAGCAAGTTTCTTCTTCCCCCGGCAAGGGCGGCACGTGCCTCATCATCCAGATAGTGTGCCCCAAGATCTGCCTCAGTATAGCCAGCGCCTCCAAGCATATCAATTGCAGCCTCGTACGCTTTGGCCAAGGTAATCTCGTACTTCAGGCCCAAAAATGAAAGGGGTATCTTTCTGAAATAGTTCGACAAATCATGAAAGAGAGCATGCAAAGGAATGAAGACGAGAAGGAATGGGGTTTCGCTCCAAGTAAAACCCCGTTTACCGAAAAGATCTTAAAAGCTGAGTTCCCAAGGAAGTTCGTCCCTCCAACTATTCCAGCTTAATGGGGAACAAGTGATCCAAACGAATTCTTGTATAAGTATGATTGGCACATGACAGGTGCCAGAGCTTCCGATGAAATAAAGTGTCGATATTTTCCTGTATATTTGGAAGGAGTAGCTCTGCTTTGGTTCACCAAGCTACCAATTCGGTCTATAGATCAGTTTTCTGACCTAACCCGGAAATTCAAGGAGCAGTTCAGACTATATGCTTCAAAAGCCAAAGATATCACGTCGTTGTCAAGTTTAGAACAGAATCCAGGGGAAACTATCAGATCTTTCTTGAATCGCTTTAATATAGCGCTGGCCGAGGTAGACAATGCAGAACCACGGATGATCTTGACCTATCTGATGAGGGCTATGACAAGTCGAATGAATTTGGAAAATGGCTTAATATGAAGGAACCAAATTCCCTTGAAAAATTCTACAAGAAAGCAGATGAGTTCATACGCCTGGAAAGCCGTCCTGTACCGGTAAAGGCAGTATTGGAAAAACCTGAAGATAACGTTGTTGCTCCACTCAAGAATGAATCTGTAGGACAGAAAAGGGAAAATAACGATGGGAAGAAACAGAAAAATATGAAGAAGCCTCGTTCCTTCAAGCCATCGGAGTATACTCCTTTATCAGATACGCCAGAGCGTATTTACCTTGCCACTAAAGATTCTGTTGATTATCCCAAACCTCCCGTTCTGAGAACCGGGAAAAAAGCTGTGCAAAGCGGGAAATTTTGCAGCTTCCATAATCAACCCGGTCATGATACCGATGAATGCCGCCAATTGAAGAAATTGATTGAAGAGTTGATAAGGGAAAACAAGCTGCAGCAATTTGTGGAAAAGAATGGTAGCAATCCTGCTTCGTCTAGTCAGGGGCAACGAGCTCCTGCTCATCAACCCAGGACAAGTGAGGAGGCTACAGGGCATGAATCCGGAAGGCCTGTTATCAATGTCATTACAGGAGGACCTCACCCAGCAGGCAGGAGCTGGGGTGAGATGGAAAGGTATACCCGGGCTTTAAAATATGTATCGGCCGATGAAGATGTCTTTGTTTTGGAAGATGCTATGCCCCTGAAACAACAAAGAACTTTCAATGATGATATTGTGTTCAGAGCCAGGGATTCCACAGGAGTTGAAGCTCCTACCATGGATCCCTTAGTCATCTCGGCTGGTATCGGGCCAGCTATTGTCAGAAGAGTTCTCATTGATTGTGGCGCATCCTGTAATATCCTCTTCAAGAAAACATTCGACCAAATAAAGATCCCTACGGCTGATGTGCAAGCCTCATCACAAAAAATCGCTGGCTTCACTGGGCCGCCAAAACAGCCGATAGGAACCATCGATTTGCTTGTAGAACTTGGAGAGGGAGAAAGAAAAGTAGTCCGCAAGCAAACTTTTGTGATTGTCGACGAATTTTCTGCTTATAATGCTTTCCTTGGCCGTCTAACTCTTGCAGCATTCAAAGCTGTTCTAGCCCCATGGTACCTCGCCATTAAATTCCCCACAGACAATGGAGTAGGAGTTATAAAAGGGGATCAAAATGCTGGGCGGGAGTGTTATCTGACAGAGCTGCGAGAAGCAAGGAAAAAAGAAATGGGAAAGGATGCAGCAACCACAGTCCACATCAAAGAACCAGCCTTGTAGCAATTACAGGGCGGACCCTGCACTGGCGAGCACAGCGGAGCACGAAAAGAGATGGATCCTAGAAAAGCCAGTGCAGGAGAGAATAGAGTGTTACCAGTGGAAACGACAGTACCAGTACCTGTTGACCCGAAGGACCCAAATAAGGTGTTGAATGTGGGTTCACAACTGAGTGCGTCAATTCAGAATATCTTAATATCTTTTTTAAAAGCAAATTTGGATGTTTTTGCTTGGACTCATGCCGATATGTGCGGAATATCCCCAGAAGTAGCAGTACATGCTCTGAATATTGATCCAAAATTTACACCTGTGAAACAGAAATGGAGAACTCAAGGTCCAGAAAGGTCAGCAGCGTTAAAAGAAGAAGTTGATCGGCTCATGGAGAATAACTTTATCAAAGAATCTACCTATCCGAATTGGGTTTCAAATCCAGTGCTGGTTAAGAAAGCCAACGGAAAATGGAGGGTGTGCATCGATTTTTCAGATCTAAACAAGGCCTGCCCCAAAGACTGCTTCCCATTACCCAGGATCGATCAACTGGTAGATGGAACAGCGGGACATGAATTGTTATCTTTTATGGATGCCTACTCCGGATAAAACCAGATCATGATGCATGAGACAGATCAGGAGGACACGAGCTTTATCACCGATGTTGGTCTTTGCTGCTACAGAGTTATGCCCTTCGGGCTGAAGAATGCGGGGGCAACCTACCAAAGAGTTGTTAATGCTATGTTCAAACTACAATTGGGAAAGACTATGGAAGTCTACGTCGACGACATGTTAGTAAAGTCTAAGAAAGTAGTGGATCACATAGAATACTTAGCAGACATGTTCGCGGTCCTCCAAAAATACGGAATGAAGCTTAACCCTTTAAAGTGTTCATTTGGAGTGGAGTCCGGAAAGTTCTTAGGTTTCATCGTGAGCGCTAGGGGCATTGAAGGTAGTCCAGCCCAAATTACCGCCTTAAAAGAAGTCAAAGCTCCTAGAACGAAGAAAGAATTGCAAAGTCTCAACGGAAAGGTCACCGCCTTTAGTCGGTTCATTTCCAAAGCTACTGAGAAATGCATCCCATTCTTTGACGCTCTAAATAAAGGAAAGAAAAACTTTGATTGGACTCCCGAATGCCAAAAAGCCTTTGATGAATTTATTCGCCATATGGAAACGCCTCCAATACTTTCTAGGCCGGCGATGGTGAGGATCTTCTTATATACTTGGCAGTATCATCTCATGCTTTAAGTGCAGCGCTGATACGAGAAGACAGGAGGATTCAACATCCAGTTTACTATATCAGCAAAAAACTCACTGGGGCAGAGATGAATTACTCCAAGTTGGAAAAACTCGCCTATTGCCTACTAATTGCATCAAGGAAGTTGAGGCAATATTTCCAAGCTCATCCTATCAGAGTTCTCACTGATCAACCTTTAAAGCAAGTCCTGTTTTGCCATGAGACTTCGGGTCGTCTTCTAAAGTGGAACATTGAACTCAGTCAATATGACATCACTTATCATCCCTGAAAAGCAATCAACGGACAAGCTTTAGAGGATTTCATCGCAGAATTCACAGATAAGGGTAACAGTGAGGAGGAAACGATCGATGATTCCCCAATCCAATGGAAGTTATATGTTGATGGCGCAAGAAATGACTACTGTTCTGGGGCCGGAGTTGTACTTGATACCCCTGAAGGTCGGCCATTATGTTATGCACTAAGATTGGAATTTCCTTCAACAAATAATGAAGCAGAATACGAAGCTCTTATCGCTGGCTTGAGAATTGCTAAAGAACTAAACATCCGAGCGTTGCAGATCTTCAGTCATTCTCAGCTTATTGTATGCCAAGTCAAGAAGGAATTTCAAGCGAAAGGGGGAACTCTGTCTGCCTACTTGTTAAAGGCTTGGGAACTCCTGTGTGACTTCGATCATTACACGATAAGCCATATTCGTCGAGAAGAAAACACGAAAGCAGATTCTCTCGCAAAGTACTCTAGCACAGGCGAAGCTCAATTTCTGGGGTTGACTCTAGTGGAAGTCCTGTCGGCTCCAAGCATTGATGAAATGGATATTGATTGGATCATGAGCATGTCTCAAGAGCAAGAATCGTGGATGACTCCAATAACAGAATACCTGCTCAATGGCTCTTTACCGGAAAATTCAAAAGAACGACAGAAGCTACTGAGGAAAGCCTCTCGCTATATAGTCCAGGATTGCCAAATATACAGACGGGGATTCTCATTGCCGTTGCTTCGATGTGTATCCAGGGAAGAGTCCAAAACAATCCTAGCTGAGGTGCATGGGGGAGAATGTGGTGATCATTTAGGTGGTCAAACTTTAGCAAAGAAGATTCTCCGATACGGATATTTTTGGCCAGAGATTAATCGAGATGCAGCAGACTATTCCCGAAAATGTGACAGATGCCAAAGATTTGCCAAAATTCCTAGAGCACCGTCTACTGAACTCACACAGATGGTCAGTCCATGGTCGTTTGCAATATGGGGGATAGACCTTGTAGGACCTTTACCAACTGCCAAATCTGGAATCAAATATGCCATTGTTGCTGTAGATTATTTTACTAAATGGGCAGAAGCTGAACCACTGGCTACTATCACCTCTAAAAAGATGATAAGTTTTGTGACTAAAAGTATTATTTGCAGGTATGGTGTGCCTCAAAAGATAATTACAGACAATGGTACTCAGTTCGAAAGTGAAGAATTCCAACATTTTTGCAAACGATTTAAAATCCGAAAAAGCTTCTCAGCAGTAGCTCATCCGCAGGCAAATGGGCAGGTGGAAGCAGTAAACAAAATTATCAAGTCAACCATCAAGAAGCAACTCGAAAGAGCAAAAGGTGGTTGGGTCGATAAGCTACCACTAGCACTATGGGCATACAGAACTACCCACAAAACTGCGACTGGGCATACTCCGTTTTCATTGGCATACGGGTCAGAAGCAATGATTCCAATAGAAACAGAGGTCCCTTCACATAGAAGAATCCATTTCAATCAAGCGGAGAATGAAAAACTACAGCTTGAGGCACTAGATCTCCTTGATGAAAAAAGAGAAGAGGCTGAGCTCAGAATCGCAGCTCATCAGCAAAGGATAGCCAGACATTTCAATTCCAAAGTTCGCCAACGCAGCTTTGAGATTGGAGATCTAGTCTTGAAGAGAATTATGATGGCAACAGGTGTGTTTGGGCCAAATTGGGAAGGACCATATGTCATAGGTCAGAAACTTCTTGACGGCACATTCAAACTCACTACTGTTGAAGGAGATCAAATTGCAAGGGCTTGGAACAGCAATCACTTGCGTCCATACTTTACTTGATAGCTTTGTTGAAATATTGTAAAAAGAATTATGAATGTATGATTCTTGTAATTGAAAGCAATTGTAAAACCGATACAAGTGAATAATGAAAGACTATAAAGGGATGTAGGCCCAAATTCTTGGCCGAACCACTATAAATCTTGTGTTCCTTATTATTATTACATGTTTGCTTTATTTTCGATATGAAAAGTACATTAAATGTATTGCTGAAATATCGATTTAAATTTTTGCAAGCAACGAAAATAAAACTTGCACATTACAAAACCAAGTGATTCTTGTTATCATTCAACAAACAAATTCCAAGTCACAAAAGCCCCGAAATTAAATCCTAGATAAGAAATGCTTCAATTGAACGGCCAATGATTTCGCCGAAAACGGGCTCTAGCTAATAAATTAAGAAGTTGGAACAAACAAACATCCAATTAAGAAGCTTATGCCCGTTCTCGCGAACTTCCTAGCAATGAAGTACACTTCTTTGGATTAAACAAACTACTTGTAAGAGAAGGGAGTACGAGCTTGAAAAGAAAAATAGAGGATCGCTGAAAAGGCATAAGCAAGTGGACAAGGAACAACTAAAGCCCTCTTCGGAGGAACAAGTCCTCTTCGGAAGCACAACTCTTCGGTGGATAAAGACCTCTAACGAGGCATATGCCGCAAAAAAAAAAGTTCTCTACTCAACAAAAAAGATTGGAGGAGTCATGACCCTCCAACCATGAGAGAGTAACTTCCAAGCAATCTTCGAAGACACATTTCACCAGGAGTTGAAGTGCGACAACCGCTCTTCGGAGTTTCACTTCACCAGAGTTGAAATGCAAAACAAAATAAAAGCCCTCTTCGGAGGCCCATTTCACCAGGAGTTGAAGTGCGACAACCGCTCTTCGGAGTTTCACTTCACCAGAGTTGAAATGCAAAACAAAATAAAAGCCCTCTTCGGAGGACTTCACAAGAGTTGAAATGCAAAACAAAATAAAAGCCCTCTTCGGAGGCCCATTTCACCAGGAGTTGAAGTGCGACAGCCGCTCTTCGGAGTTTCACTTCACCAGAGTTGAAATGTAAAACAAAATAAAAGCCCTCTTCGGAGGCCCGTTTCAAAAGAGACCTCTTCCCAGAGGCACAATAAGACAGAAAGACCTCTTCCCAGAGGCAGAAATGAAAAGACCTCCTCCCGGAGGCACAATCACGCAGAAAGACCTCTTCGAAGGCACACGTTTCACCAAGATTGAAATAAAACTTCCAGGTGTTGAAACGTGAAGAAATCTCCCTCAGAAGTGCAACTTTTTAAAGAAACAAAAATCGAGAAGCCCTTTACTGTGACAAGTAAAAAAAAATTCCTCATCAAAGGCACACTTTAACTTTCAAAGGAAGAATGAATTACTTATTCTAGAAAATTCTCTTCCTCAAAAAGAAGTTGAAGTACCTTTCAAATACCCGCTCTACCACATAGAAGATTTCATTCAGTAAAATGTGTATATGCACAAAATAAAAAGTGATATCTTCGAAGAAGGAAGCGTAAAAACTCATTTGTGCTCTATTTTTTAACGAGATAATATTCCTCCAAATGTGGAATAATTATTCTTTAAAAAATAAAAGTACAAGTTCCTCATAAAATAAAATATTACAATGAGCTTATGGTATAGGGGCAACATGGTATAACTACATCGGTAAAATTGCGCTCGAACAATATATACCACAAGCTCACTGTAATGTCATATAAATAAACTTGTATAAAAATGAATAATAAATGCATTCTCAAATTCAAACAAGAGTTTGTACCAATAAAGGATCATTTTATTCAATTATATTGCAGATACAAGTTTTGAAATAAAGAAAGCGGGGGCCGCTACCCGCACAATCCTCGACCAGTACATGCAAAAAACAGAAAGCTAAAAACTAGAATCTTCATTTCCTCTTGCCACCTTTGGACCCTTTACCCGGCCGGATGGTTAGCTTTTCGGGTCGATCTATAGGCATGAGGGAAGAAGGAGAGGGAGGCACAACTGGTTCAACTTCCGGTTCCTCTTCAGTAGCGATAATGCTCTTCCCCCTCCTCTTTGATGTTCCGTGCTTCTTTCTTCTCTTTGAAGTAGATTCACTTCCTGGAGTAACAAGTTTTGGAAAAATTATGTCATCAGAAGGAGTCCGCTCCGGAGATATCTCACCTCCCTCAAGTCCTTCGTCTTTTTGCTCTTGTGAAGCAGCTGGGTCATCCAAGCCCCGAAGGCCACCTATTATTTCTTCCTGTGATCCCAGATGAGGAGTAGGAGCGATTGGGGAAGGCAGAGGAATAGTAACTGGAGGTGGAAAAGTTTGAATGGTGCTGGTGCTTTCTCTACAAAGGAAAAGATAAAAGTGTCAGTATTTCCCGCAAAAAGAGGAGACAACGGCTCATCGAGATTCAAGAAATAATCAAGAATCTCATCAAATCCGTAGATAATTGGAAAGTTGTCCACCTGAGCATTATTAGGGTTACCTGGAGAAGTTGGTGGTATCACATCAATTTCGTAGTCTACAGCTTCAGCACTCTCTTGTGGCTCATCAACAGCTTGTGTGATTGCAACTCCGGTATCAACTTTAGCAGGAATCGGTGTATGAAGACTAGAACCGGTAATGTCAATTTCGGCTGAAGGAGAAGGTTGAATTGGAGCAGTTGAGATGATTTTTCCTGAATATTCTCCCGCCGCTGTTTCGGCCCTTAATTTTGCAAGCTGTTCTCTCCCCCTGGCGAGAGCGGCACGAGCATCATCATCAAGATAATGCTCCTCAAGAGCTGACTCAGCATAGCCAGCGCCGTTACCACCAAGCATATCGAGTGCAGCCTCCCAAACTTCAGCCAGAGTAATTTCATACTTGGGGCCTAGAATGGCGAGGCTACCGCGCCCCAAGATGCTATGCAGGTAGAAATCAAATAACGTTGAGCTGATGTTGGTCCTCGTTGCCTCGTGAGATTCTTCAGCTGCAATTTTGCCGGCAACGGCCTCATCACGCTCCATTTCAGCTTTAGAAAGTTGAAGCTTAAGCATTTGAATCTCCGCCTCTTGGGAGCTGTTTTTCTTCCGAAGCTCTTCAATGTCGGCAACATAGCCCTCACTAATTCTTTTTTGCACTTCAAGCCTGTCTTCGGCATCTCTTTGGCTGGCATGAGCGTCTCTCACTTGTTTTAGGAGCACTTCTTCTTTTTGAGAATAAGAAGTAGAGGAAGCAGCAAGCTCTTGTTTCAGCTCCGCAACTTTTGCTTCAAGCTCTTCGTTGTAAGAAGCAATGCTCCTCATTTCAGTGTCATGTTGCTCAAGAACCTTTTGACATTCGGCTTTATCATTTTCCATAGTGAGCATGGCCTCTATGTTTGCGCGATTAACCCTTTGAAGCTCGTCGACAAGTTTTTTCCAGTTTGACATCCTCTCAATATCAAGCTTGACGGCGTCGAGATTTCGTAACATGGCAGACTTGTCAATGGGAACCAAGTCAAGGTCGAACCTCACTCCCTTCAGACACCACTGTGGAAACCGACTTTGCAAAGTGGCCGGGCCCGGTCCAACTTGGAATTTGGGTCTGCTAATTATTGTTTGGATGTCTGTCTTCCCGAGAGCGGGAGAGCCGGAAGGAATGTCAAGCGAGGCGGGGGCAGTAACCTTTTCAGGAGTTGTAGAGTGTGCTTCTCACCAGGTCGGGCTCGCTTGCTCGAATCTTTAACCATATGACTTTTTCCTCTGTCATCATGGGATTTTCTTTTATGAGAATCGTCGCCTCTCTACGAAGAATCGTGGCGCTCCTCCCTCTCTCTTCTTTCATAACGCTCCTCTTGAGCCCTCTTCTCTTGAGCCTATCGGGCGGCTCTTTCTTCATCAGATTCTCTGTAAGAAGGGAGGTAACGCCTATAATCAGATTGGCTACGCCTCCCATAGCGCTGGAAATCATCATAGTAGGATCCGCTGCGCCCCATCGGAAGATCTAAAATAAAAAAGAGCTAAATTTTAGAATTCTTCAAAGTACAAAAAGTCTGAAGCATAAAAGTGCCGAAAAAATTCTAAGTGTGTGTGATGTACAAACTACGCACATTAAACTACGAACCACTCTTTAATTGAGGAGTAGTTGTGGGTGTAATAGATAGCGTCAACTCTTGAGTTGACGGAGTCTGTTGCAGGATAGAAGTCGCTTCGACTACTGAAGAAGAAACCCCGGTAGTGATAGGATCATCTTTAAAGATCTCTTGCGAGGTGGCAAAGAGGTCGCTAAGCCCTTCGAAAGTATCGTCCCTGCTCTGCTTGACAAGGCTAGTTTTCTCGGCTTCTTCGCCAGAATTCTGTGAATGTCGAGGAGATCCCTGAGGCTCTTCTTCCTCAATAACCGGGGCAAGTTCGACAGATGGCCCCGCAACATCAACAGAAGCGGAGCACTTCATTAGCGAAGCCTCGGGAGCAGGTCCTTTTGGTATGGATGTGTCTGTAGAAACCGGGGCACCTAATGCTTTAGGTGGGGAGTCTGGAACCTTGCAGGGGTGTGTGGAGCAAGAAGGGTGAAGAAGTCCGAACTGGTGAAGGAATTCATCGTTCAGCAAAAATTTCATATCCCGTTCTTCAACCGGTACTGCTACAAGCCTCTCCAGGGTTGGCTTGTGACTGGGATCTCTACAAGGAGGGGGAAGCGCTGAAATAAAAATAATAATAAAAAAAGAAATGATGATGAAGTTAACACTTGGCAATTCGAACTTCAAAAGACTCAGAATATAAAGGAGGTAAAGGTATATGATCTTACTTCCCTATCTCCACACAGCATAAAACCCCGAGGGGCAACGGACATAGAAAAATTGAGTTAAGAACCCATGGGCAGTATCAGGGAGGCCAACGATCAATTCACGATTTCGTGAGCTTCTCACGACAGTAATAGAGGGGTGATCTTTAGTCCTGGTGAAAAAGCATAGGAAGAAAATCTCGTCAAAGCTTGGGAATCGATCAATCGTCCTCCTAAACAGTACACACAACCCCATTAAAATGGCATAACCATTGGGGTGTAATTGGGATGGGGCGATGGCCAATTGACGAAGAAGTTGTTGGAGAAAGTCATTGAAAGGAGGAACGCCCCCACTCAGGCACATTTGTCGATTGACCGTTACAAAGCCAGGGGGTGCTATGTCAGCAGTGTTACTTCTCTCGGGAAGAATGGCATCTGATTTAGCAATGCCAAACTGAGCACACAATTGGCGAAAAACTCTGTACGATAAAGTAGAAGAGGCTCTTTCGGGAGGATTGACCAGTGGAGCCGGAATAACAGTTGCCTCTCCAGTCTGAACCGTTGTGTCTTCTTCCTGAGAAGTCATTCTACACAAGCAACTGGATATTCAAATGTGAAGGTGCACGTTTCCTAAAAGTGTGAAGTGTCGTGCAAAACTAATAAAAATAGCAAGTCAATATGATTGGAATTAAGCTAGTCGATGATTGGTCGATTACAAAATTTCAGAACTGGTTAATATAAAGTTCAAGCATAATATTAGTGCAGACTGGTCAGTTTCAATTGACTATTTCAGTGTTGCTTTAATATTTTACTTGAAATTGATGAGTTGAAAGCACTTCGTTCACACAATTTATTTAAGTTAATTATCTGTTATTAACTAATCTGTCATTTGATGTGGGCAGTCGATGGCAGTATATTCGTCCTAATTTTCTGTAAATGTTGTATTGGACAGATTGTTAGCTTGCAAGTTAAAGCAACCTGTGAATGAATGCAATAAAGTTCAACAGTTCAAAGTCCATGCAACGGTTCAAAGCACGAACAAACTTCACACAAGTCCTGACTCGCCAACGACTCAAAGCCTAGGTCCCATCTACTTGAGTCGGTCAGGGGTTAAGCCCCAAGAAGCAACTCGGTATGGAAAATAGCCTAAGTGCTGAGTCGTTCACGACTTATGGCTTGAGACGTTCACGGTCTAAAGGATAAGTTGTGGTAAGGATCTAAAGGGTTGAGTCGCTCGTACGACCTAAGTCTTAAATCATCAGGAAGTCAACACGACCCAAAAATTAGGTCATGGACGGATGAGATTGCAAGGCCTTCCTAAGTCGGTAGATCCAAAAAACCAAGTATATCGTGAGAATTTTAGGTCTTCTCCACAACCAGTTAACTCCTTTCTAACCCATTAACCCATTAACACGCTAAGAACTTTCTCATCTCCTCCAAACCCACAGACCAGCTAAGTCGAGACATTGTAATTCATTATCTTCTCCTCACATCATCGGAAATCACCCAAAAACCAATTCGAATCGCTTCAAGCGTGTGACGAATCTGATGCACTACTATGATTCACGAACGATAATAACAATATGATTGATGGCAGTTGCAAATCGATCAAAAACATGGCTCGCAATGGAACACGACACAAAAGTGAATTCACTTACGCAATAAAAAGGTAAAGATGAGTTGACGACTGATTAGCTTGGATGCGTCTCTGGAAACTTGAAGGATCGTTAATGGCAGGATCAAATAAAACAGATAAGCAATAAACTGAGGAGGAAGGACCGACTCAACGACTTATATATGATGCAGGGGGGAAGATGGAAGGACTAACGAGTCATGAGTCTCTTTGAGTCGTTCAAGACTCAGGCACTGGGTCGAAGCACACGACTCATGACTTAAGCGTGTACTTCGAGGGGCAATTGTTAACCCCTCTGCTCAAGCGAATCAAGAAAGGCTCACGACTCATAATGATTACCGACTCAACTGATTACCGACATAACATATGGACCGAATCAACGACCTATCTAGTTACGACTCAACAGGCTAACGACTTAGTAACCTTAGCGGCTTAAGAGAATAGCCTGACTCAACAGCCTTAAGGAGTTACCGACTCAACGGCCTTGAAGGGTTACGACTCAATGACTCAGGAGGGACAACGACTCACCGGGTTATAACCTTAGCGACTTAAAGGTGCCGGCCGACTCAACGGGTTAACGAATCATGGAGTTAACAACTCATGAGGCGGACCAACCTATGTTTTCCAACGACTCAAGTAACTTAAGATGTCTAATGACCTATTATAAGTCGCTGGCGACCTAAGCAAACAATAAGCAAACTCAATGCCGCTTCACTTATGTCGCTGCCTGCTGACTCGTGATATTTAAGTCGGTCATGACTTACGACTCATCCTTAGTCGGTCACGACCAATGACTTCGGCAACAATTCCAGCCTAGAAATTTGCCTATAAATACATGGCCATCTCCAACATTCAGGGGACTTTTTGGGCTCATTCTTTCCAAGCACCGATACTCTGCTACATTCCAAACCAACTCAGCACTCAAAGCTTTCAAGACACGTAGAACGCTATCAACAGCTTCAAGAAGAAATCTCATGCATCCGACATGGATTTGAGGACTTTCACTTACATCGAAGTTTAAGCTACTCGTTCAAAGTGTTTAGTAGTTCAAAGTGTATTGTACTTGGGAAGAATTGTATCAACTTGTAACGAAATCATCAATAAAGATATTCAGAGTGGACGTAGGCAAACTATTGAGCCGAACCACTATAAAATCACTGTTATTTACTGCTTTTTCTATGGTTTTCTGCTTATACTATGTTCCCGAATCATCGGGTGGTGCTTTCATAACTACACTTTACACACCGGGGTGTTAGCTTTCAAATTTTAGCGTTAAAAAGCTAATGGCTTATATATGGGTAAGAGAAAAGGATGCATCGGCACGAAAGTTAGCGAGCTTATTAAGTCGCCCACGACCTAGCAGAGTTAGATCGAAGCACACGACCTATTACATAGGCGTATACTTCGAGGTGCATGTGTTAACCCTATCCTGAATGGCGACTTAATAACTCAATGAAGGCGAGCGATCCAGCGAGTTACCGTGGTAATAGCTCGTGACTTAACGACCTAAGGAGATAAAGTACAAGCGACCTAGCGACCTAAACCTGTAACGAGCTAATGACCTAGTAATCAATAGAGGATAGGAGCACATCGCAACAGAGGAACCTAACGACCTAGCGAGCTAACGACCTAGCGAGCTAACGACCTAGCAAGATACAAGCCTCATGTCCTTATGTCGCTTGGTTATAGGTCAAACCAGCACTAAGTCGTTGCTACTCCTGAACCCAGCCTAGGTCGCTCCACTTGATGCCTCGGCATGTTAAAGTCGTCTACTACTCTCCCATAGGTCGTTACGACCTACCAACCCGCCCAGTTGACCAAGTGCAACCCTGATAAGCCGTAACCTGTGCTCCCTAGGTTGCTCACGACCTACCCCTAGGTTGCTCACGACCTACGACCTACCTTCAGGTTTTTCCTATAAATACCCCTCCTTCTCCAACTGAAAGGGGACTTTTGGATCATTTCTGGAACGCCTATACTTTGATGTTTTCTCAGCTCCTTCAACACTTCAAACACCGAAGACGCTTCAATGAACTTTGGGAGAGATCTAACACATTCAACATGAATTCGAAGAGCTCTTCTACATTGAAGTTCTAGCTACTTGTCTTAGTTGTGTTGTAATCAAAGATCATTGTAAAAGTTGTAATCGAATTAGCAATAAAGAGGATTAAAGTGGGCGTAGGCTTGACTTTAAGCAAAACCACCATAAAAACCGTGTCTCCTTACTACTTCTCTGCTATTTTTTGCTTATTTTCAGTTCCCGTACCAACGGGTGGTGCTTTCACATTCTCACTACTTACACCGGGGTGTTAGCGTCCATTTTTTACGTTAACAGACGGTGCTTTATCTTTGAGGCCTAATCAGCCGTCCTCATTTTTGGACAGTCCTTCATTAAGAGTTTCCCTTGAAAGCACCAAATGCAAGCCTGTTTGGGACAATCTTTGGCTGATTGTCTTAGGTTCTTGCATCGATAGCAACCCATTATCTTCTTTGTTTTAATTCTCGATTTCTTCTTTGTTATAGGGCATTTACGTTGAAAATGCCATCTCTCTTTACATTTTCTAAACAGACTATATCATCCCGATCTAAATTTTCTTGTTTTTTCTTTGCTTAATTTCACACATAACTGCATAATGCCATTTCTTACCATAATTGTAACAGTTCGAGGTCAGCTTAGACCCTAGTTTTGCTTTTTCTTCAGCTTCTTCTACTACACGCACTCTTCGTGCTTGTTTTGGATTCATCCAATTTTCATCACCTAGGATATAAATATCCATTATCAACCTATCAAAATACCGTCATGATTTTTATATCATTTCTGTCTTATCTTATTCAAGCGTCTTTTATCCAAATAACTTAATTTGGATTTGTTCGAATTTGACCTTGCCTTGGTCATACAATGACAAGGAGAATAATTTACCAAATGTTCGATATCGTGTTCCCTAGCTAACATCTGATCGATACTTAAAAGATTATTCTGATCATCACCAAACAAATCAAGACCTTATTCATTGAACTTTCCTAAAGGAATGTATCTTATAAATTTCCCTGATCACACAAATATCTATATCTTTTGACAAATATACTTTTATATAAAATATAATCCTTTCAAAGCAATGTGTTGATTTATCTTGCTTAAGTGTTTAGGAATCCCCATTAATCACAGGATCACCCTTGTATTAACTAGAATTCATAAACCACTCAACAGATCGATCAACACAAAACATTTTATTTCCACTAACAAATGCGCACTCATATATACTCAAACACCTTCTAGGGAGTCACTTAACCTATCCCCAATGAGTTACTCCTTTTAGGGTATTGTTAGACCTATCTTTAATGAGACTTACACCAACAAAGCCTAGTTGTTTCCTCAACCTTAGCTCTGATACCAAATGCAACGAACCGGATTTTCGACCTTCGAAAATTGACACTAATACATCCTTAGTATTCACGTAGCGTAATTCTAATTGTCGAAAAAACTGATTGATAAGGGAGAAAGAAAACAAAGGTAGAACAGAATCTCACATGAATGGAATAACATATATTATTTCAATAATAATCTATACAGCGAAAAAATTCCAATACATTATCAGAGTCTAAACTAGATTCACCCAGGAAACTCTAAGCCACTTCAACTAAAATTGAAACTACTTGGATCCGACCTGAGTATTAAAAATACCCAGATCGGGCTTGGTAAACCAACGTGAGAACCTCAAACCAAAAACATATGATGGAGTCATAGATGGGTTCTAACAAAACGTTTGAAAAGAATAGTATCTCGTAAGACCACGTCGCTCATAAATACGTACAGGTTTTTAACTTACGATAACCAAAATACATTATATAGAAAATCACTTTGATATTACTATTAAAGACATAGGTATGAAAACACTTTCAAATAAATATATATACAAAGGAAGTATCAATACCCAGACTATGATAATATATCCATACTAGGTCAACTGAATATAACGGATGGAATATATGGTACCTAAAGGGTTAGCTGAAATGTTTGCAAAGTATTATGGCTATTTTGGAAATACAACCAAAATCGTAATGCTTGTACTCGATTGGATTTCCTACATGATAGGGAATTAATGGCATTTTGTTTCGCCCCACGCATAGCGACCATAATTCTCGGTATCCTTTTCACTTTTCTCAAGCTACCTACTTGGAACTGCACTTGCCACACTACCAATATCTGATAGCCTTATCACTTTTCACATGTTAGATACTATATATTAAAATAAATAAGGCAACGGATTCCTTAAGGATCCAGATTCCAGTGGACTCCACCATGCTCATACAACTGACAACTTGAAATATAGGTCATGTACACCATATATTTACCCGTATCATTACCGAGATGTGAGGCTTGAGAGGCTACGCTCATACTTTCCACAAAGCCATGCTTTGCCTTTCTCATAACACATTCCACTTTAATAGCCGAATTTTCATTCCATAATCACATAACTGATTTCTACAAATGTATAACTCCTGAGTGCGTACGTCCTGGGAAAGGGTGTTAAGCTAAGAGATTTTCCTTCTCTGCCACCAAGCAAATAATACATTGATAGAGATTAATTAATATGATCAGAAATGCACTGTTAGACATTCATCAATACAAGTTCGTTTAGGGACTGAACAAAAACAAAGGCACTCCTCCTACTACATCTAAGATCAGTAGCAAGCAGTCCTTACATCACAAAAATTTCAAAACACGACAAGGCCGCTGCTATAATAAATTTCTCTATATTGGGGGGACCCGGAAAATGTCAACAAGCAGTCCTTTCGCTATGAAGATCTTCGGTCTTCAATACAACAAAGATTTCAGAATGCAGACCCCGTTGCCACATAAATATAATATGGGGTAAACCCTTCGGACTCGCAACAACAATCCCTACATTCTGAAGATCTCCAGTTTACAATAATCATCATCTTTAACATGTCTTCAATCCGGAACATATATATTAGTTCATAGTGGTTCCGAATATGAGTTAGATTCTAAGCTTCGTCATAGTTCACAAAGTGAGATCCCTTATCATGCTGCACATTCCAACATGAGGAACATACCCCAACACATAGGGTAAGTGCAAGATCATGTCTGACCGTGTAAAGCCAAGATTAAATAACATGATTTTGATAGCTTTTCTTTAAAACATTTATTTAAACTCTTTAAAGTAAATTATAAAATCCTCAAATCATCTTTATAACACTTAAATATTTATTTGGAAATATTTAGAAAATATTTGGGAAGAAAAACAAAAGTTATAGTTCACGTTTAAAAAGTTATCAAAAGTGCTGCAAATAGTGTTTTCAAAGCTTATTTAATTAAAAAAATTTCTATCACTTAGAAATCCACTTTTATAACTCATATCTTTTGTAAAACATATTAGAAGAATTTGTCGTTTTCGTTTCCAAACTGCCAAACTGCGTCTAATTTGAAAACTTGATTTGCTCATATTTCAAAATCTATTAATTGAAATCTCAATTTTCCTTCTTCATTCGAAAATTATAGGTATGAGTTTGGAAAATTCTTATTATGGAGAATTTCGAGTTATATTCCACACTATATATTCATTTAGCTTTTCTAGTGCGAAGTCGCGAACTGCTGTTATGCGACGTGCCTTATTTTGACTTTTTTCATAACTTTTCAAAGCTTCCCCAAATTGAATTTTATTGTTTATAAAACATTTATAAACCATTTTAAATCATTTAAACAAATATTTTCCATATTAAATTTTTTTTGAACTTATAAATCATTTCGTAATATTATATTATTATAGTATTTATTTTCAACTTTTCTATATTCTCAAAACCATTTAGAGGCTAAATAACTTCATATACACATTAATAAAGATTAAATTTTCATGAAATTGTTGTTGTTAATTAGTTAACTATTTCAGTTCATCAACCAAGTTATCAACCATCTTAACATCCATATAATCAATCAAGTAATCATCCAATGTTTAAATTTACAATTTTATCATTCATGTGATTATTTTGTAATTGAGTACTCACTAACATAAATGCTCCCTCCTTCCAAAGCTCTAGAAAATCAGGCAGAGCTTCCGCGACGCTTTGAATTTTGTCCTATCTTCTTAGAATGAAACCGACGGTACTTCCTTCTTTTTTTGTTGCTTCGGAGCTTCCTGGCCTTGCTTCCTCCTTCCAATTGGGTACGACCTTGGCTTGGTGAAGTGGTTCTCTCGTCTTTGAGTGGAATAGTGTGGGTCATGAGTTATAGGTGGGAAGAGAGGTGGTTTGCACTTGATTTTTGGAGTGGATTGATATCCTATACTTGCTTAAATAATCTCCTCTTCTACTCTTGACATTTCTTCATTAATTTCTTATGATAAGAGGCCATTAGAGAAACTTGGAAAAGAGAGAAGAAAGAGGAGAATGGTGTGCAAAAATATGAAGGAACGCATGGTTATTTATAGGAAAAATATATGAAAATATATATAAATGTGCATGGACCAAATCACCTCATGCCCACACCCCCTCTTTCACATCACCATATACGTTACCTCTCTCCCCTCTATGTGCTACCATGAGCCACCATCATTACATCACTTCCTAGCATACGTATTTGACTTTTGGAATCCTAAAGACTAAGTAAATGGAAAATATCTTAGATATTTTTAACTTTATGTATATATAAACATATAAATGTGTTATGTGTGTGTATATATGGATGTACATATGTGTTAGTGTGTTTATTACTAAGTTATATATGTGTTCAAGTCATATAAACAAGTTGTACAACTTATATACATCAAACCATACGTACTTTGATTCCGATTTCCGGTCATATTTTCACTTATTAGTTAATATACATATATTTGTAAGTAAAGTTTGAAAATGAATTTGTAATCATTTTTAATTAATAAAAATGGTCTCATTTGAATTATAAAATCATAAAAATCAATATTAAAAATTATTTACAAAAATTGTTATTATACCGATAAAGCGATATCGATTTTCCTTATATTTTTCATTTCAAATATATATCTTTGTGAAACTATTACAAATGATTTATTAGCACTTTAGAACTTTTTAAAATGAATTATTATCACTTAAAACAATTATTTTAATAATTAAAATAGTCATTAAATTGTTAAATCTCTGTTTAAATTCGTAAATCAATATTTAAATATAAGGGCACCGCTGATGATGTCATAAACGCATTTAATTTCCTAAAATAAAATAGATTATTTTATTTCATATTCTTATTCAATTATCATAATAAGTGTATGTGTCCAGATCCATGCATAGTGTTTTACGTCTATAGAGCTGTTTATCGATAAAACGGTTTTCGGTCATTTTATCGCTATTTTTCGAAACTATATATTTTTGTAAATACTTACTACATCAAAATCTATGTAAAAAATACTTTATTTGAATATTTTAAAAATAAATATAATTTATCAAATTGATAAATTTATGAGTCGTTACACAATACATACATACATATATACACACACATACATAAACATACATACATACAAACATACTATATATATATGTAATAAACAATAATCCACCTATATATATATGAACTGTGTATATATGGTACTTTTAATATGTGTATACAAACCATATACATATATTGTAGTATGTTTAAACATATGTATATAAATAGGCATTTATATTCCTCATATGTATGTGAAATTATCATATAGATATGTTAGTACGCTATATATGTATAGACAGTAGAAATATATCCCTATGTCTACACTTATATATAGATGGTAATACACAAGTCTATATCTATGTGATATCAAGTTATGTTATGAATATGTACAAGATAAATTTAAACTAAACACCAAATGAATTTAATTAATAAAATTAATTAAACAACCATGAGAACAATTCTGAAATAAAATATCATTTTATTTTATTAATTAGATTGTATTTAATGCAAATAAATAGACCTCATAATCCCATTAAGGTCCAAAATAGATATTTTTTCTTAAATTTACCTAATTCGCCCATTGTGAAATGGACTAGGTTCATTCAACACAAACTTCTTCGACAACAAAGATAGAGTTGAAATTGTTAATAACCCTAAAAGAATCAGAGCTAAGAACTACTTTAAGAATAAAAATAAAAATAAGGCATGGAAAGAAAATCACTCCATTGATGTAGCTATAAAGGTTGATGATTTTGAAGTCCGTGTGACCTTTATTCTCCATTTGATAACAAAGATGACCGTATCTTTAGATGGCAATTAATAAAATCAAGCACTACTAGCACCGTAATAAGGCAAGAAAGCATTCGAGGCATCACTAAGAGGGTTTCCGGTGATTGTTAACTCCCCTTTCGCATTCGTGTCAATCTGAAATCTCCTCTCAAATTTAGTGTGTCATAAAATGCATCTTTGGCACAACCTCTAACGATTTAGAGTTAATTTCTTCTAAAATTGGACGTCTAATAAATGGCAGCCAAACGTTAGTTACTTTGAAGTAAAATATATTTACCCCTAATAACTTTAGATTTAAACCTTGCACCCACTTCATCCACTATGGTTTCAACATTAATTAATGATACATCACCTAATACACTTTTTGATGATGCATTCCATCAAATGCTTTATCTTCCTCGTAACCAAGGATGGGATTTATTGCTTCACTCTCATTGACCGATAAAATTGGACACAACACTTTTAGTTCACCGCCTTCATAACCTATTATTGATTTCCATGACAATGTTGATGTAACGACCCAAAATTTTGGATATCTAAAACTGGATTGTTTAACTGATTTTACATATTCAAAAGTTAGTTTTCAACTTGAAGTATAAATATCCATATTTATTGGGCGATTTAATTATTGAATTTAATGATTGGAAATTGGGTAAAACATTGAATTTGGATCTTCAAGCTTGTTAAAAATATTTTAAAGGCGTATAAAATTTATATTGATAATACTGAAGATAATAAAAGCTTTAAATTTGAATTTAGTAATGATTTGCCCAATTTGAAAAATATATCGTTAAATTGACATTTAAAATAGCCTACTGGGGCTCAATCTTGGATTTCGGCGAAACCATTTCCACTTAATTCATAATAGTTTATTGTTATCGGATTTCAAATTTCGTAACGTTTGGAGTTACCGTTTGGACGTACGGTAGGTAAACGCGTTGAAAGCTATATCAAAAATTCAATCTAATAACTAAGTCCAAAAGGCTATCTTCTCCGTACAATCGAGTTAGGAAACGAAACATTTTCCATTGTATTCAAAATAGGGGTGTAACATTAGAAACACCTAGCAGCATGCCTCGATAGAGGGTCGAGATTTTAAGTTGTGAAATCGACACGGTTTAAAATTAAATAGATATATATTTAAATTGATTGACATTATATTCACATCAGACCTTTTTCAATTCTCTTCACATCATTGTACTATACCTGTCACGATCCGAAATCCAATGTTCTAAAATTGTCACTAAATACCTCACTTGTATTCGACTGTCAAAGATTCAAACATCGAACTCCAGTCGGATGGAGGTTATAACAACATTAGATGAATATAAACAGCGAAAACAAAATGTATATCATATATCAACACAGGTGCAACATAATACAATATGCAATACAACATCTATCCCAAATATCAGAGTAATACAAATATGATACAACAATAATACGACAACAGAAACTTTAACAAGTTTCCAACATACTTCAACTTCGACAACGCCTTCAAAACTCCAACACTTCAAAAGATTTCCAAATCCAAAGCTTCAAGAAGACTTCAAATCCACGCTAGCTCCAAAACACGGATAACCTGCTTCTACGCTGCCCGTGTGGAAAATTATGGGCACCCAGAGTTTAGGATAAGAACAATAAACTTCGGGTCAGTCATGGGACTTGTATGAGTAAACAAAAATAGTTGTTGAAATAAAGTAGTTCATTTTTTATCGAAAGCAAAACAAAAGAATTTGAAAGAAATCCGCAATGCTTTTTGAAAATGAAACTGCCATATAACCACCCACCACACACACAATGCAAGCACAAACTTGGAGGAGATTTCTGCTTATGACAGTCGAAAGAGTTTGATATGAGAAAACACTTTTAAAAATTATTATTAGTTCATAGTATAGAAAACAATTTCGAAAGTATAATATTAATCCTAGCCAGCATAGACATTTCGTAATATGCCTACTATAGCTACCATCTAAACAGTGGTGACCACCATAAGTAAATGGCAGGTTATACAACTAAAACCGTAAAGAGCTCGTATTAGATGATTGGATTTCCAATAAATGGTCGGGCAAAGGAACTTCCCACATAAAATGGAATGCCTCTGGAGGGATGTCCCCGAGAACCTAACCGGCTCTCTGCTACACAAGGTCGGGTTATCTCTGTGACTAGGTAACAACTGACACGAGTATGCCATCTCCCGGTCGTTACCAACCTTTATCTGAAGCGCTTCTCAACTGACAACCACAAAGCAATAAATTTGCAACAACCACACAGTAAATATATGGGCTCCATACCATGATACCACCTATAATCCAGAAGGAAATGGACATACCTTCAAGGGGCCCTACCCCCAAATAACCTTGCTGGCACGATTCTTGTTTCGACCATAACCGGGTTGTGAGGTTCGACGAAGTCTAGTCCACAAAGCTATGCTTTTTCACAAAGCCATGCTTCGATCAACAAATGATCAGCAGCACTCAGCATGCCACACTACCAAATTGGGAATATGTCACTAATAACCTTCAACTACATAACCTCTGAGCTCGTACGTCTCAGAGAAGGGTGTTAAGCTAAGGGATTAAATTTTCCGCCGCCAACAGATGTGTATTTGAAAGAAATCAGCTTTATATCTCAAGGTGTAGTGTCAGACATACAAAGATACAAGTCTGTTCCGGGTTCGAACAGAACCGAAGGCACTTCCGAAGAAGTTCTTGCAATCCGGGTATCCACAATCCCGATCGGACTCCCCATCACATACAGAGATCTCTATACCGGAGCAACTCAGTGCAGAGATATTTTGTGATGCCCCACCTCTACGCTCACAATAACAAAGGTTATTATAAGGAATAATGTTTGTTATTGCGAAGAATAAGGCTTGTTAGAAGCGACCATCCGTAAGTTATGCCTTAGACGAGATTGATTACATCGATAGGAGTTGTGTAAATTACTCCCAAATATATATATTCAATCCAAATATAAAATGAAACAGCGGCGGCTTAAGAAAAATTTAGAACAACTCGTAATAACAACACTGATAAGTATAATCACATCAGAACAGAAACATCGGATATATAGCGGAAGACAACTCTGGAATACGTGCTACAACACTGGATGGTTCACAAGAACCCAATGTAAATTTAAATGACATCAACATACGTGAGACGAGAGTCTGTACACCAAAAGAAACACCTTAGGGTCTAAACAAAAGATGATATGAAATCCCAAAAGCTGAAGCAGCAACTGAATCAGAGATGGCGATTATCCTGAAATAACTCGGTCTGACCCGAGTATTATTTAAAAGAAAATAATAAACGGATCAGTCTAATTTAAACTTCAGAAATAAGTGTATGATAAACGACACTTAAGCAAATAATCACAATATCGAATGAGATTATACAAGATAGGTAATCAACAAAGTTCAAATAAAGAAATCTCAATTTAAACACCATCAAAATCAGGTTTTAAATTCCCATCAAAATTCAAAACAGCAATACGCAAATTTATAATCTCGTATGAGAACAAAATTATAATCTCATATCAGATTATACACAAAGTTATAGTCTCGGGTGAGACTACACAACATAGTAACTCAACCTAGTTTAAAGGGAGAAATCCTATTAAACATCATCAAATCAACTTCCAAATTCACAATTGAATTCAAAGCAGCAGTACACAAAAATCTAGAAATCATTTAAGATAACTGGACAAATCAGCAGTAACAAAATCTTGAAATCAAAATAAGACAACTAGTAAATCAACATAAAAGATGGATCAATCCCAGTAAATGGCGAGTTTTGGCTTCGCCGCACGTGCGTCTCAGATGGCAAAATCCTACCAAGTACTATAATTTTTGGCGTCCATCAGATGGCCTGAAGGTCCGCAGTGTGACCTGAAGGTCTAGTACTGGTAATTGACCCGAAGGTCCATCAGATGACTCGAAGGTCAAACAAATGACCCAAAGGTCTAGCAGAGTGGCTCGAAAGCCCAACAAAATCATTAAACAGCAGATGTTTCAATTAACGAGTCCGGAATTAACCGAAATATTAAAAGTGTGGTTCCATACTCTGCACTTTTTGCTAAATAGTTTAAATCTCTTTATCGTTTCCTTAAAAGTGCAAATTCGTGTATTTTATATAAATAACATTTTACGTTCTCAAACGGACAAGTCCGGAATTAAGCGAATAAGTAAAAGTAAGGGTTCATAGTCCTTAATTTTGCTGAAGCGTTTAAATCGATTCCTCATTCTTTTAAAAGTGTGACTTGTGAAATATTTTAAAACAATTTTATTTTAAAATGATTTTAGAACGCGTTATTAAAACAACAACATCTTTAGCAATTTCGACAAGGAAATTGCACTTCACAAAACACCGTAAAAACGGATATCAAATCAGCGTTGTGGGATAACCGCTTAAAAATTGACTTTAAACTTGACGGTTACTGAAGTCAAAACAACAGCAATTTTTATAAGTCAAAATCTCATCAAAACAATACGCTTCAAAAATATATCATCGGAGTAAAAATTCCGTTATAAAAATAGCGGCAACAAAATACGTTTCAAAACCACACATCGATTCAAATATAAATTTTTTTTTTAACAGTGTTTACTCGATTTGTGTAATCAACAAAATATTGCAAATGCCCTGGACATTTCATGCAAATAATGAATAGGCAAAGTTATAATTACCTGAAATAAATGACGTGGTGAGCAAATGATGAAAATAATGCCTAAGACTTGTACAAAAATAATTACTGGGTGGATGAAAACAACAATCTGACTATATATATAGCATGCAAAAAACTACAACTTGAATTCATTTTTTTCAAAACTTTCGTGTATCTCATATTTTCGTGCGTGCATGTTTATTCAACCGAACAAAATAATATAACTATCACCAGTGCACATAAATTGGCACGCGAGTAACTTTGTGCACTAAACTTACTTTGCGCTACACTATTAAAGTCTTTTTACTGATTCAATAGCTGTAATAAAAAGATTATTATCCATATCGGCTTATGCTTGTAAATGAAATGTTTATGTGCACAAGTATGCACGTAAATAATATACGTGAAGAACTGACACACAAAAACTAACCCCTATATAACAACTGGTATGCACGCAACAATTCCATTCGCATGCATAAACCCGCACTACAACGTAATTCATTTTATTAGGACGTGTGTCCTTGCTTCCATATTAAACACTTACTTAATTAATGCAAGGCCTCACTAAAACAATGACAGGAAAAATGAAATTTAAGCTTCTTTAAGGATCAGAGATAAATTGCTATCCATGTAGTAACATTACTGTAGTAATAAAGGATGTATAATATCAGGTGGAGAAGTCTGGGATTGTACTTGTACTTAGCGCACAACCACGCCTTATTTTTTCCATACATTATCATGCACAAGCATGCTTTCAAGTGTATAATATGAAAATAGAGGGTGGTCTAGTTTTGGTCACATTGCACGCAAACTTGCAATTCATTGATGAAATAAATTTTACATTTTCCTGCACTCATTTTTAAAGTATGCATAAGCAAAGTATGAAGTCAAAAAATATTACACCATATAATCACACACGCAAGTAAAAGCTGGCAGCAAAACTTCCATGCAAATAAGGTCAAAAATAAATTAGAATTGTGAGTTTAGAACTCACCTTAGATTTGCTTCCAAATCAGTAAGCAACAAAAAAAATTTCCAGCTTTACAACCTATATGGATCAAAATCAGAGTGGAGGAAGAATGTACTCCAAAATAGCTTGAAACTCTTCCTTGACAGTCACCAATCTATCGGTGTCACTCGAATCAACATCATATATACTAGCTTGGGTGTTTGGAAAGTAACATCTCCAATATGGTCTGATGCTTGTCTGCCCACCAAGATCCCACACTTGAAACTTGATATTATTGTACTGCATAGTCTCCATATTAAACCCAATAGTGGATATCATGGACACTACTTCCCCAACTGGAAACCGATATAAAATGGTAGTTTTTCCAACGTTATCAAGGCCGAGAACCAGGATACGAGATGAGGAGGATAGAGCAGTAAAGTTTACGTCCGGTTTCTAAGATTTTGATTTTGAATTTCAATTTGGTTTGGTGGACAAAAGGAAATGATTTCTTTGTTGAGGTACTGGAAAAGAAAAATAAAAGATGCGGCTACTTCCATTTTCAAAATGGATACAAGTCAAAGATGAAAAGTGCTGGCAACCTTTGGGTACACATTCATTTAATGCAACGTGCCTTAGAGGAAAATAAAGTACACAGCTTGTACAAAATGGGTTGGTCAGAGCACTTGCAAAGTATGACATCAAGTTGTTTTAATCTTGCTTTAGAAACTATTATTAAAAACACATGGCTTGATATAAAGATGATGATAGTCAATTATGTGTTCACTTTTGCTAATGAATTGGCCATTCATTTTTCATGCGTGAAAGAAAATTAAAAATAACGTAACTTTGTTATTTGTTTCAATTGATTTTGCAGCTGACTACCACTTATATGCTCAACTGATTTGTAAATAATATTGCATTTAAATTTTCTACAAATTAAATTTTCCATTTTGAATTTTTATTTCGACGGTAATAAAATCACCTTCGTTACATATTTTTAAAATATTTATTACGACGGTAATTCAAAAATCATGGTCGTTACAGACTCCCCCTTATAAAAATGGCGTCTCCGCAATTTTCATACTAGAAGCATTCAATAGACAAATAATTCATCTCAACAAAGATTGAAATAGAAAAGATGAATATGAATACTCACCCCCACTCGAAGAGGAGAGAAAACCCAGATAAGAACGCTCGATGAATTCTCGGGTTTCCCAAGTGCAATCTTTGGGGTTTGTGGACCATTGAATTTTCACAAGCGGGACTTCTTTATTCCGAACGCCTTTAATCTTCAATGCTAGCACAAAAATAGGATTTTGCACCATAGACAGGCTGGGTGATATCTCAAGATCTTGAAACCTATGAGGATCAATAATAGAATCTGAATCTCGAAGGCATCGACGAAGTTGGGATACATGAAATACATCATGAATTCCCGAAAACTGAATAAGTAGCAACACACGATAAGCAACTGGGCCAATGTGTCCCGTAATAGAAAACGGTCCAATATATCGAGGAGCCAATTTCTCGAAACTACAAAAACGCACCACACCCTTCATCGGAGAAACACGAATGAATGCGAGATCGCCAACAGAAAATACCAAAGGCTTCTTACAATGATCGGCCTAAAATTTCTGCCTATTCTGAGCCTTCTTCATTCTCTGTCTAATAATATCAATCGTCTCAGAAGAATCACGAATATAATCGGGGCCAACAACTTACTTTTCCCCGGATTCCAACCAACAAGATGGTGATCGACACGGCCTTCGGTGAAGAGCTTCGAAAGGAGCCATATTTATACTGGATTAGAAACTGTTGTTATAAGCAAATTTAACAAGAGATAAGTCGTCATCCCAACTAACACCAAAGTCAAGAAGCAGTCCGATTAGACTTAATAGGAATAAAATTAGGCTGATTTGGTCAATCGGTTAACAATCACCCAAATATTAGTATGGCTCGACCTCGAACGAGGTAGACCATCAATGAAGTCCATAAAAATTTGATCCCATTTCCATAATGGAATCTTAAGAGGCTGTAAAAGACTACTAGGACGATGGTGTTCTGCTTTAATAAGTTGAAAAGTCATGCAACGACTCACATAACTTGCAGCATCACGCTTCATACCCTCCCAAAAGTATAAGCGTTTCATATCAGCATACATCAAACTACTACCCGGATGGATAATTTACTTAGAACAATGACAGTCCTCAAGAATGTCATTTCTAAGATTAGAAACAATAGGCATGATCAACCTTCCCTTCTTTCGAATACCACCACGAATATCAATATCGAAATACTTTAGATTATCAGTTCGGGATTCCGATTTAAAACTCTAAATACTTTAGAATATCATAATACATTCTATTTATAATATATATATTTGATATATATTGTGATGGGTAAATCTTTTGTTTTAAATAAACATTGAATTTTCAAATTGCAATATATATATATATATGTATGTATGTGTTATAATTTGGAATTGTTTCGAAATTTAATTTAATCTATTGATAATTTATATACGTATGAATATTGTAATTTAAAGCTTTGTTTTAATTTATATTATCAAAAGTTAATTTAGAATCAATTCATTTGTTTTCAAATTATTAAATAATTTATTTATTTTTAAGTGTGATAGTTTATGAAGAATTTGAATCAAAGATTTATTTTTGTTTTCTATAAAGTGCTTAAATTTAAAATGGTTATAAATGAATAAATAAATTTTTTAGATTTTAAATCCATTTATAATAAATATTTGTATTATAATTAGTTTTAGAATATTTTCTTTAGAAATCAAATTTATATATGCATACGTAAGCATTTATTTATAAAGTAAATTTCAATAAGTAATTTATATTACATTTTAAAATTTAATAAAATTTATTTAAAATACATATTTACATGTGTAACCATATTAGCATATCTTAATCGTACATGTAAGAAGATTAAATACTAAAGTGACAAGTGTCTTTATTTTGAAATTCACTTTCTTTAATTTTAATAAATATAACATTTAAACATAAAGAAAATTTGTTTTCCTCTTTCATTTTCAAAACTTTCTTTCTTCATCTGAAATTCTTTTTCTTCATCCTTTCAAATTAATGGCAGAAATAGAATTTTTCTCAAACCTGAAATCTGCAAAATCAAAATCAAAATCTAAGAAGTAAAAATCTGCAACATCAATTAAAATCAGCAATTTCAAATTCTGCTATTCAAATGAAGTTCACCTGCATTTCTAAGGAGTGTTCAACAGCATGCATAAGGATCAAGTTTCATCAGCAAGCATCAAAGGCAATTTAAAGCTTTTTCAGTTTTTTTTTTCAAATTAAAAATTGTTAAAGCCTGGATGAAATTGAAACTGCTCTGCTTTAAAAATAAGTGAGTAAATTGTTGTTAAAAACAGTTTAACCTAACGCATGTGCAAATGTATGGATTGATCTTGGTGATGCATGAAGATCTTTTCAGTGTTTACATTATTGAATTTATATGGTCTGTATATATATGTGAAATAGGCTGTATGTATATGAATCTCTGTTTCCTGTTTTATTTAAGACCAGAACTCTCTTCAAAATTTCAAATCTTCCACTAAACATCAATATTTTCCCTTGATGATTGAATAAAAGTTGTATGTTAATGTTTGATGAAGATTACTAAAATAGTTTCTGTAAATTTTAAATTTATTAATAATGTTTAAATAGGATAATACAATGAAACTTAAATTTTGTTCAAAGACCAACTGCTTTAAATTCAAATTTGGATCACATGCAAGTAATCGTGATGAAAAATTATCAATTTAGATATGCATTTCATAATTTTTAGTTGGGTATTTCTTGAGGGTTTGGGGTTTGTTCGAATTGGGGGTTTTTGTGGATTGCCGTTGATCGGCGTGATAACTGGGGTTGAAATCTTGGTTGAAGCTTGTTTATGGGTTGTTGATTAAGGGAAAAATGCATATGAATTTTTCCAGTGGATAAATTGCTCGAATTCAAACGATTTAGGGTTTTAACTATATTTTTGCTTCGGGTTGAATGTCGTGTTGTTGCGACTTGAACATTTGACCGGAGGTATATGGATTTGGGGGAAACGAAGCTTATGGTCATGGTTTTCGATAATGGAGTTGGCGGAGTTCATCGGCATTTGGGTTGGTCGGCGGCGTTGGGTATTTGTGTTCGTGTTTCTGTAGATTTTGAGCTCGAGGTCGAAATTTTGATTCGAGTGCATATTCTTCGATCTAGGTTCGAATTCAGGTTCGCACGCGATCGTTGGATCGACGTCTATGGTCGCGATGACCATGTTTGGCCGGAGGCGATGCGCATGTGCACCGTGCACATTCGTATGCAACTGGGAATCATCATGTTTGGGGAAGATGATGTTTACACGAAGGAGCACTCGCGATATTCTCGTGATCGATTCGAAGGACGGAGCTGGGGTTTTACTCGGGGTAACACGCGTGAAGTTGCAGTGAGTGTCTCAAGTTTTAGGGATATTGTTTTTTGTTAAGTACTGTATATATGTTAAAGTTGAAAATTTTAACCTATGTTTGAATAAATGGAAGCAACCTTTGAATTATAAAACTGGTTTAAAAACAGGAACCAATTTATAAAGGTTAAATCTTGTTCCTTATAAATAAAAGTTAATTAAACTTTTAAAAGTGTTAATTGAATTTAATTTCAAATTTAAAATGTTTTAAATGATTTCCTTGAAAGCAAAGTATTAATTGAATTTATTTTAAATTTGAATTATCAAGAAGTTTGAATTTGAAAGTAATTATCTAAGTAGTTGTCGAATTTCAATTTAAAGAAATGTTTTGAATTTTAATTTGAAAAGAGGTGTTGCAATTAAATCAAAGTTTTTAAAAGTAATGTTTAAAAAAAAATTAAGTTTCAAATTTTATTTAAAACGAATAAGTTTTAAGTTAGATAATTAAAGTATTTTAAATTTTAAAATTGATTTATAATTTCCTTATTTTTAAATAAGGTAATTATTTTGATTTTGAAAACCAAATAGGATAATTTGTTTAAGTTATTAAAAAATTTGATTAATTTCAAATAATCTATTTATGAAGATAAATATTGTTAATTTATTTTGATATGAACTTAAGAATGCTTAATTAAATATGATGTGTTAATAAGTAAGAGACTTATTAAGATAAATGTATTTTCTTAATTAATTAAGGATTTTGAAATATAATAAGTTAATTAATTGATTATTTAATTAATTTTAAATAATTAGTTAATTGTTTATTTAGTTCTTTAATAATCTCTTAATTATGGATTAATTAAGTATAATTACCTAATGAAGTAATTAATGGTTAATTTTTGAATGTAATTAAGAATGGTAATTACTTATGGAAGTGATTAATGGAAAATTACTCATGGGAGTAATTAAATGGAAGTGATTAATGGTTAATCACTTGATGATATTAACTTAGAAATTAATTAATATGATTGTTTGAAGTTAATTAATTATGGAGTAATTAATTAAATAATTAAGGATTATTTAATAATGGGATTAATTACTTGTTAAGTAATTAATTAAAAGAGTATTCATTTAGTGTAGTAATTAGACGATAATTACTTATGTAAGTAATTAAAGGTTAATTACTTAATTAATCTTGTTAATTAATTTATGTTATTAATTAATTAATGAATAAGATTAATTTTAAGATTAATTACTAAGGGTAATTAATTAAAATTGTAATTAATTAATAAAATAATTAATTAAGGATTATTTATTAATTTAATTAATTAATAAGGAGTTAATGAAGTAATTAAAGATTAATTAATCATATTAATTAATCAAGGTTAATATAATTATTAAGATGTTATTAATTTAGATAAGTAATCACAAATTGTTAATTACTGTTTATGATTTATGAGATAATTAATTATAAGTTAATTATTGAATTAATTTAAAGGAATTATTAATTAATAAGGATCAACCGTTAATTAATCAAGGTTGATTAATAAAAGTAATTTACTTTAAGTGTGATTAATTAATTGTAATTAATTGAGGTTTAATATAATTAATTAATAAATGGAAGCAAATGAAGGATAATTAATCATTCTAATTAATGATAGTAATTAAAGTTTAATTACTGTATTTGGTTAAGGATAGTTACTTGAATGTAATTATAATATAATTAATCAAGGAAGATTAATTAAAGAAGATCATTAAGAGATGATTAATTTATTTATTTGAAATGAATAAATGAAGAAGGATTTAGGTAATCCAATTGATTTAGAGTTAATCAATTCTGTTTATGGATGATTGGTTGATGATTGGTTTACATTGATTGATAGCTATTGGGTGATTGGTTAATACTGGATGATTTGGATATCTCCGTTATGTGATATGCTGCTTTGTGAGATGAATGTTGATATGAATTATCTATTGTGATAATGTGATACATCTATCTATTTATATCATCCTGAATATAAGTTTAATTGTTTAAACCTTTAAACAACTTGGACATTAAAATGGCGTTTGGTTTCGGTGAGACCTGTTGAATATGCGTTTATACGATTTTTGTTTGATGATAATAAACATATATACATTCGTTTAAATGTATTTGTTAATATACTATTTATTTTCACAGATTAAATAAATATTTGGTGAATAAAATAAATGACACAGAATTTGAATTCAAACGAATATTTTATTCAAATAAATATTTATTACAATTTTGATAGTACAATTTCAAGCTCTCACTATAACTATACAACTTTGATTACAATACACGACATTTCACATTTACATCACAACCTCACTACATATCACTCACACTCATATTTATCTTCAACTGCATTCCAATTTGAATCCAGCATCTGAGAAATCTGCAAAAATATTCACTAACGCAGTAAAATTGAAAATAAAATATTTTTGCAATTCAAAATAAAAGATGATTTTGAAAACATTGTTTGCCTCAGTTATTTGGGTTGTTCGTCATCATATTTTTGTATCTGTGCATATCAGTATTTTATCAGGAACAAAAGTGGCTGCAGTACACTGTGTGCACTGCCTCGCCTACTCGTGTGTGCAAAACAAAATGCACAGCTAACAAATCAAGTACAAGGTCAAACCCAGACAGGTTCAACTCAAGTAAACAACAGTGGCAGATAAAGCAACATCAAGTTGAAACAGACTCAAGTTCAATAATTATGACCAAAGAGAAGCTTAAGTCAATGCACAGTGCTAACATATGCATCTAAGTGACACAGTGAACAAGCAATATGCAAATGCATACACAAGAGGCAACATGAATGGAAACTGCACCAATGCAAGTCAAAACTGCGAGTATGGTGATGCAGTCAACAAGGCAATAGTACAAGTGAAACAAGCAATGAAGTCAAGACACTAAGCACTGAAAGAAAGATAGTCAAAGACAGAAGCACACTAATATGCAACAGTATGGCTATATGCATGCATATGGAATACAAGGCAACAAGTACACATGAATGCTATGATCAGCCTCAAATCAATGGACATGCAGTACATCAACTACAAAGTGCAAACGAGAATCAAGTGAAGTATTTCTGTCAAAAGTACAGCAACTCAAGGAGCAATACAATGAACAAATTCATACGAGCTCAGACTACAAGTTCAAGTGAAAGTGCAGACAAATGACCAAGCACAGCCTCAACATCACAGGACCAGACCACAACAAAGGCAATGTACAAATACAACTATGTTGAATGAATCCAGACAGAATATCAATGGTGAAGAAAACAAAGCAAGAACAACATGTATACAGACCAGACCAAAGTGATGCAAGGTCAAAGAAGCATCTAAAACAGTGGAATCAACAAGGCAACAGTTCAGTATGCAACATCAAAGTGCAACCAGAAGCAACAGCATATATAGTGAGTATGCAAGTGCAGAACAAGTCAAACTCGAAATAAATTCAAGTCGAAGTCTAGTTAAACAAGTCACAGTCAACATACTGGAATCGAACCAACAAGTGTAGCATCTGTTACAGTAAAAGAAAAAAAAAAAATAACAAGCCGAAGTCCAGTTGAACAAGACCAAAATCAAAGCCGTGGCCAAGCAATGTTGAACAAGTCAACATATTAAAAATTCACGAACTAAATCAAAACCGTGATATCAAGTATAATGACCAAGTCACAATTCAATGCCGTGAATACCAAGTAACAAATATACGATTATGAACTAGTCAGAGGAAATCATCAACATCCATACAATATCGAACGGCCAAATCAACAATTTTGAAAATATCAGACGTACGCAAATTAAGGAAATCGAACGCGTATAAAACCCTAATCATCATCGGCAAAATTATCATCGAGTTCAAGCATTCAATCAGAGAATTAAAAGAGCAAAAATCACTTACAGAAGCCATCTCGAACTCGAACAAATTCGAAGCAACCGAAGTGAGCAACAGCGATTCGATCGAACAAGGCTTCAGGCAATTAACCACTGATTCGATCAACTTAGAATCGGAGCTTCGAAATAGCCCTAAATCTCAGAGCCAAGCAAAGAGAACAAAGCCCTAAAAGAGGAACGGCCGCCATTACAACGAAGGGAATAGAAAAGAAAGGAGACGGGTTGAATAATAAAAGGGGCCGGCCTATTTACTTTTATTGTGTTATTATTAAGGGTTTTAAATTTGTAGATAGGGTTATTTTACTTTAAATTGTTTTTAGTTTGTATTTCTTTTTAAACCGTTTTTATTTTCTAGTCGTGTGACTAGGGTGCAAACTACGGTGTGTAGTTTGGGAATTTGCAACTCGGTAGTTGAGTTGTGGTCAAGGTTTTGAGCGTAGAGTTAGATTAGTCAATAGCGGTGTATAGCGAGTTTACGTGTGTAAGCGAGGGACTATCTAATTTCTAGTAGAAACCTTGGGGGCAGCACGTAGGCAGGGTTTTGCCGAAGCTGGGTAAATTCTGTGTTGTTCTGTTTTATTCTGTTATTTATATTCTGCGATATCTGTGCTGCTATTCTGTGATCTGAATTGAAATTAATTTATAAGCTTCCGCGATTAATTTTTATAATTTACACTATCACCCTATTCACCCCCCCTCTAGGGTGAAATCGATCCTACAAGTGGTATCAGAGCTAGGACAGGAATAGAAGTCAACATCTGTTTTAAAAATTCGATTTTTTTTGAAAAAATCAGTTTTTGTTTTAAAAATTTGAATTTTTAAAAATGGCTTCTTTTAATAATGCTTTTGCAGAAGGTCAATCCATAGTTAGACCACCAATGTTCAATGGTGAATATGCTTATTGGAAAAATAGAATGCAAATTTTTCTGAAAACCATTGACGCTTGGAATATTGTTGAGACAGGTTATAGAATACCAACTATAACTGTAGATAATCAGGAAATAGAGAAACCAAAGGAACAATGGACAGAACTAGAAAATAAATTACAGAATACTAATGCCAAAGCTATGAATTCTATTATCTGTTCATTGGATCAATTTGAATTTAATCGTGTCTCACATTGTCTAACTGCGCAGGAAATATGGCACATACTAGAAGTGACTCACGAAGGAACATCTCAAGTCAAAGAATCTCGCCTTGCCATGCTAAGCAGCGAATACGAGAACTTTACAATGGCAAAGGAAGAAAATGTCAAAGAGATGTACGGTCGACTTTCCAATATCGTATACAAATCAAAAGCTCTCGGAAAAACATACACCGAATTGGAAATAGTCCGGAAAATCCTCAGAGTCCTTCCACGAAGCTTTGAAGCAAAAGTTACTGCCATACAAGAATCGAAAGATTTAAAACAACTTAAAGTTGAGGAACTCATCGGAAATCTCACCACTTATGAGCTTGAAATGAAATTCAAAGAAGAGCGTGAAGGAGGTGACACTCAAAAGAAATCAATAGCTCTCAAAGGAACAACCGAAAGTGATGATGATAACGATGAAGATGATGGAGCAGCAGAATTGGAGCTGTTAATAAGGAAATTCAAAAAATGGAATCAAAAACATGGAAATTCAGCTCGAATTCAAAAGGCAAAAAGCAGAATAGCCAAAGCACTAGACTACTCAGAAGAACAAAAGTTTATTTGTTATAATTGCAACAAACCCGGCCATATCAAGCCCGATTGTCCACAAATTAAATCCAGCCACGGAAAGAAACAGAAAAAGAAAAGTTTTGCAGCCACTTGGGATGAAATAGACGAGAATGATCAAAGCACTGGCAGTGAAAGCGAAAAGGCAGAATTGTGTCTTCGAGGTGATACAACTGACAGTGACGATGACGAGCCAAGTGAGGTATCAAAACTTACCCATTCTGAGTTGCTTATATATTTTCATGAAGTAAACGGTTGTTTTGAACGACTTAGGGAAAAATACGCCAAACTTGAATCTCAAAAAGATACTTTGATAGAATGTAATAAACAACTTGATCAATTAGTTAAAACCTATCAAAGTAGGATCCCTAAGTGTGATAAGTGTCCAACATTTGATAAGGAAATTAAAAAATCAGAAATTAAAATAAAATCGCTTGAAAATGAAATTCTGATTTTAAAGGAGAATGAAAATACTAGGAGAGAGAATTCTATTAAAAAGTGCACACAGTTGTTAAACGAAAATGAATTTCTCAAATCAAAAGTCCAACAATTGTCTACAACTTTAGATAAATTTTCAAAAAGTGAAAAATCGTTGAATATGCTATTAGGAAAGCAAACTGTTAATACGGTTAGACAAGGACTTGGATTTAATAATTCGAAAATTGTTGAAAACAAGATTAATCAAGTTAATTCTATGTGCACAATTTGTAGAAAATTTGGACACGATCACAATAATTGTTGGTATAGACCCAAACATGTGAAAACTATACCGATTTGGGTTCCAAAAGGCACAAATATAAAATCTCTCAAAGTGAAACAAATTTGGGTGCCAAAGGGAACGATTATAAATAGTTTTGGGTCTTCACAAAATTGTTTTTCGAAATTTTCTGCCACTAACAACCATGGACCTATAAAAACAAATAGGTCACATAAAACTTCTCCCGTGTAGGTGTGGTGGCAGGCTAAGGAACAACAACGGTGTTCTCTGGATTTTGGCTGTTCCAGAAACACAAGGGGCGACAAAGCAAAGTTCCTTAGCCTAGTATAATGGTGACAGAATCACAATGGACAACGATGGGAAATATCGTAAAGGTAAAGACAGGTAAAGGTATATTTATTTAAACGATATATTAAATGTGATAATCTGCACCATATTCTGAATCAAATCAGCCAATTATGCGATGATGATATGATGATGATATGATAATGATTTTGATTCTGACTTTATTCAAAACTGTTAGCCAATTATTTTCTTATGCCAAAAACACTATAAATTTCTCTAGAATTACTTGATATATAAGTTTGGGATAAAGATAGTGTTTTGATTGGATAATAATATTTTTGTTATAATATTGGCTAAATCTATATTCACGGTTCTTTTTATTTACATGGCTTCATCTTAAAATCCTAATGAATTCTATTTAATTATTGTGAAAAGGATTTTAAGAAACTTTATGAAATTGTTGAAACTTCAAGAAGCTGTTTTGAAATGATTGTTGAATTACTCATGAAAATAACTGTTTATTCTCGGCTTCTAAAACTAACACGATGATATTTGTTCGATTGTTAACACGATTTCAAACTCAAAACCAAGAGAATTTCATTTGAAATTTGTTGGAAATAATTCTGAGATAGTTTGTTGAAATTTCACAATCTGGTCTTTGACATTCAACGAGTGAATTTTGAGTGAAATTGTAATTCAGATGCAAATTACACTGGTAATATAGTTGATAGAAAAATTACTAGTGGAACGTGATTATTTCCTGACACATTCATTTGCTGCATCGTTTTTCAAAGAGAAGGTCTGCATATTTTTCATTTGAAATAATTTTTTTTAATAGCAGAAAATTTTCTTATAAAACCCCTTCTAGAAAAACATTTTTGACCTTGTATCGGATTAGTTATTTAAGAAAACTTGATTTTATAACTATTTTTGAAATCGATTTTAAATAACTATATTAACTAATCTGACCCCCTACTAATTATCTGAAAAGATATATAGTGATTGAAAATAAGATGAGTATTGATATTAATCATATATTATGACTCGAGACAATATAATTAGTAAATTTCTTTAGAAATTTAGACAAGAGTTATAAAACTTTTTATTGGTAAAAATTCCATGACCATCTCTATATCTTTCATATTTCTAACGACCATCACTCATCAAAAATTCTATATAGTATGTCAATATGTGGTATTTTAAACGGGAAATCATTTGTGCTTCAATTTATTATACTTTTAGCAATAAAATAAATATCCAAAGTTTTCACTCTCATTTAAAAGTCCTCACGGTTATGCATGGGTGAATTACTTGGATTTTTGATTATGTGCTTCCATGCTCATTTAAAAGTCCTCACGGTTATGCATGTATGGAACGCATATCAAAATTAATTGGTTAAATAGACAAGTTGATTCTAATCCCATTTAAAAGTCCTCACGGTTATGCGTGGTTAGAAGATACTTGAATTCATTTTTAAAATAAAAATAAAAAATTGTGAATACTACTAATCTCATTTAAAAGTCCTAACGGTTATGCATGGTTAGTAGATATTCAAATATCCTGAAATAAATATACCACAAATAGACATGACTATATGGTTTTATTTGATGAAATCATTCCTATCATTCTAAAGTGGAATATGCGTCAATTAAAGTATTTATGATTTTTGTTTGATTTTTTATCGAAATTTAATTTTTATATTCAATTGAGTTTTTAATGTTTAATTAACATTGATCACTATATCTCTACTTTTCTATTACTATTATTCTTTTGCTGATAACAAAAGGGGGAGAGAAAAGTTAAGATTTTGTAAAAAGGGAGAGAAAAGGTCAAAGAAGTTTTCAATATGCATATAGACTCATTTGCACATTTTATTTGTATGCATATACGTAGGGGGAGTCATATATGTAGGGGGAGTATCATATAGAAAGGAAGCATTCAAATAGGGGGAGCAAAAATTATCAAATACATTTAATATATTCAAAATCTTAAATATATGTTTGTTATCATCAAAAGGGGGAGATTGTTGAATATGCGTTTATACGATTTTTGTTTGATGATAATAAACATATATACATTCGTTTAAATGTATTTGTTAATATACTATTTATTTTCACAGATTAAATAAATATTTGCTGAATAAAATAAATGACACAGAATTTGAATTCAAACGAATATTTTATTCAAATAAATATTTATTACAATTTTGATAGTACAATTTCAAGCTCTCACTATAACTATACAACTTTGATTACAATACACGACATTTCACATTTACATCACAACCTCACTACATATCACTCACACTCATATTTATCTTCAACTGCATTCCAATTTGAATCCAGCATCTGAGAAATCTGCAAAAATATTCACTAACGCAGTAAAATTGAAAATAAAATATTTTTGCAATTCAAAATAAAAGATGATTTTGAAAACATTGTTTGCCTCAGTTATTTGGGTTGTTCGTCATCATATTTTTGTATCTGTGCATATCAGTATTTTATCAGGAACAAAAGTGGCTGCAGTACACTGTGTGCACTGCCTCGCCTACTCGTGTGTGCAAAACAAAATGCACAGCTAACAAATCAAGTACAAGGTCAAACCCAGACAGGTTCAACTCAAGTAAACAACAGTGGCAGATAAAGCAACATCAAGTTGAAACAGACTCAAGTTCAATAATTATGACCAAAGAGAAGCTTAAGTCAATGCACAGTGCTAACATATGCATCTAAGTGACACAGTGAACAAGCAATATGCAAATGCATACACAAGAGGCAACATGAATGGAAACTGCACCAATGCAAGTCAAAACTGCGAGTATGGTGATGCAGTCAACAAGGCAATAGTACAAGTGAAACAAGCAATGAAGTCAAGACACTAAGCACTGAAAGAAAGATAGTCAAAGACAGAAGCACACTAATATGCAACAGTATGGCTATATGCATGCATATGGAATACAAGGCAACAAGTACACATGAATGCTATGATCAGCCTCAAATCAATGGACATGCAGTACATCAACTACAAAGTGCAAACGAGAATCAAGTGAAGTATTTCTGTCAAAAGTACAGCAACTCAAGGAGCAATACAATGAACAAATTCATACGAGCTCAGACTACAAGTTCAAGTGAAAGTGCAGACAAATGACCAAGCACAGCCTCAACATCACAGGACCAGACCACAACAAAGGCAATGTACAAATACAACTATGTTGAATGAATCCAGACAGAATATCAATGGTGAAGAAAACAAAGCAAGAACAACATGTATACAGACCAGACCAAAGTGATGCAAGGTCAAAGAAGCATCTAAAACAGTGGAATCAACAAGGCAACAGTTCAGTATGCAACATCAAAGTGCAACCAGAAGCAACAGCATATATAGTGAGTATGCAAGTGCAGAACAAGTCAAACTCGAAATAAATTCAAGTCGAAGTCTAGTTAAACAAGTCACAGTCAACATACTGGAATCGAACCAACAAGTGTAGCATCTGTTACAGTAAAAGAAAAAAAAAAAATAACAAGCCGAAGTCCAGTTGAACAAGACCAAAATCAAAGCCGTGGCCAAGCAATGTTGAACAAGTCAACATATTAAAAATTCACGAACTAAATCAAAACCGTGATATCAAGTATAATGACCAAGTCACAATTCAATGCCGTGAATACCAAGTAACAAATATACGATTATGAACTAGTCAGAGGAAATCATCAACATCCATACAATATCGAACGGCCAAATCAACAATTTTGAAAATATCAGACGTACGCAAATTAAGGAAATCGAACGCGTATAAAACCCTAATCATCATCGGCAAAATTATCATCGAGTTCAAGCATTCAATCAGAGAATTAAAAGAGCAAAAATCACTTACAGAAGCCATCTCGAACTCGAACAAATTCGAAGCAACCGAAGTGAGCAACAGCGATTCGATCGAACAAGGCTTCAGGCAATTAACCACTGATTCGATCAACTTAGAATCGGAGCTTCGAAATAGCCCTAAATCTCAGAGCCAAGCAAAGAGAACAAAGCCCTAAAAGAGGAACGGCCGCCATTACAACGAAGGGAATAGAAAAGAAAGGAGACGGGTTGAATAATAAAAGGGGCCGGCCTATTTACTTTTATTGTGTTATTATTAAGGGTTTTAAATTTGTAGATAGGGTTATTTTACTTTAAATTGTTTTTAGTTTGTATTTCTTTTTAAACCGTTTTTATTTTCTAGTCGTGTGACTAGGGTGCAAACTACGGTGTGTAGTTTGGGAATTTGCAACTCGGTAGTTGAGTTGTGGTCAAGGTTTTGAGCGTAGAGTTAGATTAGTCAATAGCGGTGTATAGCGAGTTTACGTGTGTAAGCGAGGGACTATCTAATTTCTAGTAGAAACCTTGGGGGCAGCACGTAGGCAGGGTTTTGCCGAAGCTGGGTAAATTCTGTGTTGTTCTGTTTTATTCTGTTATTTATATTCTGCGATATCTGTGCTGCTATTCTGTGATCTGAATTGAAATTAATTTATAAGCTTCCGCGATTAATTTTTATAATTTACACTATCACCCTATTCACCCCCCCTCTAGGGTGAAATCGATCCCATATTTGGATATCCGAAAACCACATCGATTTCAATTAAACGTTAGGTCGTGAATCCAAGTGGAGCTTAGTGAAGACTCGAGGTGTAAGAACTATTCGTTAGTATAACCCTATGGGTGATTACGTGATGATTTTGACGATAAGCAAGGGCTATGGTCGTTGACTCTGAGGGTGATTCCAAAATGAGTGCAACGAGATAGTGCCTTCGGTATCGTTCGAACCCGAAACGAACTTGTATGGATTGAATGCTTTCAGAACATCGTCAGGTGGACGATGAGCATTCTAAGATAGATGTGTTTTATAAAGGTAATCGCTGCCTCAAGCCTCATCAACCCGAGAATGGCTAAAACAGGGGTGGTGCAGCAAGGCTTGGTAGCTAGCACCCATTTCAGGGCGAGGTCATTCCTGTCTAGATGTCCCTTTATTTCTGCTTTGTGGGTGGTTGGTCGCGCCAACCACGGGGTGATCTTACTCGGGATTGTTCAGTAAGGAATGGTCCCGGCCTTGTGGTGCAGAGGATTGGGAGTGATTCTCGGTACTATGATCTGGGCCACGTACTGTGACAGGCGTTACCCCGGTAGCCCTGCCATTGGTGGAATCCAAAATCCAATAAGTGCCTGTACGGTTTTGATTGTGCCCAACTATGTTGGAATATGAGATGTAAGCATTCCAGCTATTTCTGTATTTTATTTTGAAAACCCTAGACACTATTATAATATCACTAGATTTACTTTCGAATGATTTGGTTAGCGTAAGGTAAAAACTTTTCCATGTTTATGTGTGGGAAGTCTTACGTGATACCTTTTCTTTTCAAAGTTTTTTCTAAAAGTTTAGCAATTTTAACCCGTTTACTCACACCAGACCCCTGTCTGACCCGAGTGTTTATTTTCTGTTTTATTAAACTCTTGGGTACTCATATTATGTATGAGTAGTCAAGTGATTCAGGTTTGCTTGATGAATTCTGGAGGAGATATGGAGAAGGAGGCTTCCACGTGTAGATATATTATGGTTCCATTGTGTTTGTGTTTGTATGGTATCTTATCTTGTGTACTTGAGTTGTATAGTTAGACATATGTTTATAACTGTCTAATATGTGTTGTGTATGTTCTGTACTCTGATGTAATATGATACTATGTAATATTTTATGTGATATGTTATATTTCATTCGTTCCGCTGTGAGTTATCTGATGTTTTTGCGTTTCTTCTTTCTTATCTTTTTCTTTTTCTATCCCTTTCTTTCTTAATTAGTGATGCGACTTTCTGGTGTTAGGAAGTCGGGTCGTCTCAGCTGGTATCAGAGCATTATGTTGAGCGAATACCTAGGCTCTGGAGTGGTGTCTTTCTTGAGAGAACGTACTTGCAATTTATATATATAACTATATATCTGACATAGCGGATTTAACTTTGACGCGCTAATAATGCTTTCTTCCTCACGAAATGATGATTTCGTGTCAAATAATCCGACAAAATGATAAACGCCCACTTCCGTTGATCGTGACGATGCCGGAATCTAGGTATCTCCAACCCGTTGATCTCGCAAAATACCGCGTTGGAAGATCTACAATTCGATCGTTGATCACTCGCAAGTGATACCGAGAATAAGCTTCTACTACGTTGATTCGCGCATGAATAAACCGAAGATGGAAAGAAGAAGGAGATCACACTCAACTTCAACAATGGTGGCAAAAGCTCACACAAATTTTATTCAAAATCAACTCTCCTTTATATTGACAACACAACCCTATTTATAGAAAATACAACACATAGACCGACTTAACATACAACACACAACCTACGACCTAACACCTGCGACTTAACAAGTCACGACCCAACATCACACGTGTTACAACATACGACTTAACAATACATCAACATATCAGCAATACAAGTCACAACCTCATATGCGACTCAGTACAACACAATATGACATAACGACGTAACGACATAACAACATACGCGACTTAATAGCAACAACACATATACGACATAATAGGATACAGCCTAGCTGAGCGACCTAGCGACCTAGGTGAGCGACTTAAGAAAGCGGCTTCAGGGAACGACTTAAGCTTCTGGAGTGACGTAAGGAACCCTGCGACCTAGCGACATAGCGACATAAGAGAAAGTGGCATAAGCGAGCGACTTATAGAAATGCGGCCTCGTTTTCTTGAGCCGTTAGGTCGTTGAGCGACTTAAGTTGGTGCGACTTAAGGAAATCACGATGCGCTGATGGTTGGGGCGGCTTTAGGTCGTGAAGCGACTTATGTGGTAGTGACTCATGGCAGGCCGAGCGACTTATAGCAGGCGACTTATCATGGCGCGCTGCATCATACTCCCCTGGTTGAAAAGAATTCGACCCCGAATTCACACTTTCCTCTTCTTCGACATATTTATTCTCATGATATGGAATCAAGTGTTTGACGTTGAAAACATCAGCAGTATGGATATGATCCGGCAATTTTAACTGATAAGCATTCTCATTAATCTTCTTTACGATTTCCAAAGGACTAATCTTTCTAGCAGCTAGCTTGTTGTAAGCACCAATAGGAAATCGATCCTTAGTCAATACTGCATATACAAAATCTCCTTCTTTGAACTCAACATTTCGTCGTTTGATGTCTACGGATTGCTTATATTTCTCATTCGCCTTAAGCAATCGTTCCTGCACAACCTTGTGGCACTCTTGCAATTCATTCACAAAATCACTAGCTCGTTTGATCACTCCTTTCTACTGCGGTACGATAGATAAATCCAATGTTCCCTTAGGAATTGTTGAGTAAACGACCAGGAATGGACTGAACCCAGTGCTACGATTAAATGCATGGTTATGTGCATACTCAGCTTGACACATCTTGGAATCCCAACTCTTAAAATTGTCATTCACAATGCATCTCAATAGATTACCTAGGGATCTATTCACAACTTTTGTCTGTCCATCCTTCTGTGGATGATAAGCACTACTAAATTTCAATTTTGTCCCGTCCATTCTCCATAGACTTATCAAAAATGACTCAGAAAATGAGTGTCTCTATCTGATACAATAGATTCAGGCAACCCATGAAGACGATAGACCACTTTGAAGTATAATTGTGCGACATTAACTGCCTCTGCCGTCTTCTTGCATGCAATAAAATGTACCATTTTTGAAAACTGATAAACCACCACATAGATAGAATCATTGCCACGTTGTGTCCTCGGCAAACCCAATACAAAGTCCATACTAACATCCACCCATGGTTTAGTAGGTATAGGCAACAGCATCTATAAACCAGCATTTGTCGCGGTCCCCTTTGAAACTTGACAAATATGGCACCTCTGAACAAACTTTTCAACCTCCTTCCTCATTGACGGCCAAAAATAAGACTTTGACATCAACTGCATAGTACAGTCGCGACCCACGTGCCCTTCTTCATGTAATTCTTTAAAGATCTTCATTCATAAACTACAATTTGGAATACACAACTGATTTCCTTTGAATAGAAAACCTTCAACCAGCATATATCCATCCATGCGTCCCTACTTGACTTTGTCTAGAATTTGGGAAAAATATGAATCTGAAGTAAGAAGTTCTGGAAGTAAGTCAAAACCCATCCTCTACTCGCATGGTTGTCAGTAAATTCTCCCTCTGACTCAGTGCATCGGCGACGTGATCGGTTACTCCAGACTTGTGCTTTACGACGAATGTAAACTATTGCAAATAAGCTATCCATGATGCATGCCTAGCTGCAATTTTATTCTGCCCTTGTAAATGTTTCAACGCTTCATGGTCCGTATACAAAAAAAATTCTTTGTGGAACAAGTAATGTCTTCAATGCTTCACAGCCTGCACAATAGCATAAAACTCCACATCGTAAGTACTGTATCTCGTCTTTGCTTCCGAAAGTTTTTCACTGACATAGGCAATTGTGTAGGATCGATTTCACCCTAGAGGGGGGTGAATAGGGTGATAGTGTAAATTATAAAAAATAATCGCGGAAGCTTATCAATTAAATTCAATTCAGATCACAGAATAGCAGCACAGATATTGCAGAATGTAAATAACAGAACAACACAGAATTTACCCAGCTTCGGCAAAACCCTGCCTACGTGCTGCCCCCAAGGTTTCTACTAGAAATTAGATAGTCCCTCGCTTACACACGTAAACTCGCTATACCCGCTATTGACTAATCTAACTCTACGCTCAAAACCCTGCCACAACTCAACTACGAGTTGCGAATTCCCAAGCTACACCACGTAGCTTGTCCCCTAGTCACACGACTAGAAAAAATAAAACGGTTTAAAAAAGAAAAAAGGAAAATACAATTAAAAGAAATTAAAATGAAATAACCCTAATATTAAATTTAAAAACCCCTTAAACAAACTTCCTTTGAAAGTAGGCCGGCCTCCTTTGCTATTTGACCCGTCTCTTTTATTTCTTTGTTTGTAATGGCGGCCGTTCCTTTTTAGGGCTTCGTCCTTATCAAATTGGGGCTTCGTCCCTTTGATGCAATTTAGGGCTTTCAAATTGAAGCGCCGACCTTTGATAATTGTTCGACTTCGATGCTCTTTGCAGCTGCTTCGTTGATCGAATTCCTTCTTCGGTATGTAATTGTATGCTTTTTCTTTTACTGATTTTATGCTTTCTGGAATTCAACTCCTATGCCGATGATGTGAATTTGATTTATATAGGGTTTGTAAATCCTATTCTTGCGTTCGTATAAAATAATTTGAATTTGTCACATTCTTTTGATTGGCCATTTGATTATGCTTGAACGATTGATGATCGAACTGACTTTGTCATCTTCGTATCTTTTGCATTCCTTGGTTGACACGGTTTTGAATTTACTTTCGTGATAACCACGGCTTTGTTGACACAGTTTTGATTATTGACTCGTTCAATATTGACTGTGACAATTTTTGGCTTTATGCTTCCACGGCTTCGACATTAATTTTGGTTGATACTGCATTCGAACACGATGTTGATTTTCGTTTATCACTGTGACTTTCGCTTCTGGTCATCTTCTCTGACCGATGGCATTTTGGTTTATCACTAGTGCCTTCAGTAGCTTCACAGTTGTATTCATGTTTAGTTTAGTCGTACACTTGGTCATGTTGCTTGAGTGACTTCCATTGGTGCATTTTCCTTACTGACTTGATTCACTGCATGTTTTGACTGTCCATATATGTACATTTATTGTAGCCGTGGACTTTGCATTGCATATAAACTTGGTTAGCTTGTATGACTGAGCTGCTATTGATCTGGTTCACTTTGATCTTCTTATCTTGATGCTGCAGCTTGGTCTTTGTTGCATTCATGTTGCTCATGTTGGTGTTGTACACTGCGTTCCCTGTTGCACACAGTTGTTGGTCTGATCATTCCTGTAGCTTGCCACTGACGAGTTCCTGTGATATTCATGTTGATTCCATTGCTGTTGACATGCCTTGTACTGTTTCTGGGCCTTGAGTGTGCTTCATATATGCACAGTTGGTTCATGTTGTTGCATATGAATTTCATTTTATAATCTGTAGCATGGCACTGTGACTTGAGTTTTCACTGTCATGTTGTTTTCAGCTGTGCTTCATTGACATCTTGTGGCCTGTACTTGTATGCATCATATATGCACTGTACACTAACTTGAGTCTGGTTCTTCACTTGGAATTGCACTTCCTGTTTGCTGTCATGTTCTTGTGCTCGAGCTCTTTGCATACTTCATGTGTGCATTTGAGTTGTTTGTGTCAGTTGCTTGTAGTCTTCCATGTTGCAGTTTGTAGTGTATTGCTTACATTCATATTCTTGCTGTTTGTCGAGTTGCATTTGTGTTACCATATTGATGCCTCTGTTCGCTATGGCTCTGACCATCTGATTGTTGTATTGCACTGAGTAGCTGGTCTTTGTATTTCCAGCTTCATCACTGTTTAACTTCCACACTGTTGCATTGTTGTTCACTTCTCTTGTATCATTGGTACATGTACATTGCTGCTATATTCTTGCTTCACTGCATATGTTGTAGTTGCTTTGTACTTCACCGTACTGTTGAGTTTCCTTTGGGATTGAACTTGAGCTGCTTTCTTGACTGTACTTGTACAACTTCATTTTGACTTGTTCATACTGTATTGTCTGGACTTGACGTTGCCTTGTGTTGAACCCAGTTTCAAAACATGGGTTTGACCTTGTGCTCGTGTCGTGATTTTGAATATATTGCACGTGAGTTGAACTCGGTTTTTCATTTGGGTTTGACCTGTGCTTGCCTGTCCTTATAAATCAATCAAGTGTATATATCGGCGTGCACGGCCTTGTGGCATATACAGTAATATACTGTGTATGTCACAAGTTGTTCGTGTATGATGAATTCAAATTTAAATGATGACGAACAACCCAAATAACTGAGGCAAATATTATTTTCAAAAATCATATCTTATTTTATTTTGCAAAAATATTTCTTTTTCAATTTTACTGCGTTAGTGAATATTTTTGCAGATTTCTCAGATGCTGGATTCAAACTGGAATGAAGTTGAAGATAAATACGAGTGTGAGTGATATGTAGTGAGGTGAATTGTAAATGTGAAATGTGATGTAATTGTAATCAAAGTTGTATAGTTATAGTGAGAGCTTGAAATTGTACTATTCAAAGATGTAATAAATATTTGTTTGAATAAAATATTCGTTTGAATTCAAATTTCGTGTTATTTATTTTATTCTGCAAATATTTATTTAATCTGTGAAAAAATAAAATAGTATATTATCAAATACATTTAAACAAATGAATATATGTTTATTATCATCAAACAAAAATCATATAAGCGCATATTCAACAAATTGGACGTCCCTTCTGACTCAACACTCCTCCAATTCCAACTTTCGATGCATCCGTATGTAACTCAAATAGTTACTGAAAATCTGGCAACACTAGAATCGGTGCTGAGGTTAAAAGTTCCTTGAATTGCTCAAAAGCATATCCTGCCTCTTTCGTCCTTGAAAACATCTTTCCTTTCGTACAATCGGTAACAGGGGCAATTACACTACTAAAGTGCGGTATAAATCTTCGATAAAATGAAGCTAACCCACAGAAACTTCTGACTTCGGTGATAGTTTTGGGATGTGGCCAATTTTTGATTGCGGCTACTATATTCTAGTCCACTTGTATCCCTTCCTTAAACATGACATATCCCAGAAATAAAACACTTGGCGTCATGAACACGCATTTCTTCATCGCTGGATAGAATTTTTCTTGATGAAGAATAGTTAACAACTTTCCCAAGTGTTGAATGTGCTCCTCCGTGCTAGCACTATATATCAAGATATCATCAAAGTAGACTACAACAAACTTCCCAATGTATGGTCTAAAAATTTGATTCATCACCCTCATAAATGTACTTGGTGCATTAGATAGACCAAATGGCATGACCGGCCATTCATATAATCCTTCCCGAGTCTTGAATGTTGTCTTCCATTTATCACCTGGTCTAATGCGAATCTGATGATAACCACTCGTAAGACCGATATTTGAAAAGATTGCAGACCCAATAAGTTGATCCAATAGATCGTCAAGTCTTGGCATAGGAAATCTGTATCTGACAGTTATTTTGTTGAGTGCCATGCTGTCGGTACACATTATCCATGAACCATCTTTCTTCGGTACCAACAGAGCTGGTACAGCACAAGGACTGAGACTCTCTCGAACACGCCCTTGCTCAAGTAACTCCTCAACCTGTCTCCTCAACTCTTCATGCTCCTTTGGGCTCATACGATAATGTGGCCTATGCGGTAAAATAGCACCTGGCACTAGATTAATTTAATGTTGTATATCCCTCAATGGCGGTAATTCCTTGGGTAATTCCGCAGGAAAGACATCTTCAAATTCATTCAACACCGGTCTAACCTCTGTAGGAATTTCAACATCTTCACTTGTTTCACACTCAATCAACATAAACAATTCAGCACTGTCTTTTACTTCCTCAACAAATTCTCTCGTAGATAATAGACTAGTTGATTCCACCTTCTTTTCTGACTTGCTTTCACTTTGTTCACGCTTCTTAGGAACTATGGTATTTTGTGTACCTTCGAACATGAAACTATAGCTGTTGGTGCGACCACTATGTTGTACATCATTATCATATAGCCATGGTCTTCCCAATAGTAAGTGACACACATCCATATCTACAACATCACACCATATATCATCTTTGTACTTCTTCCCAATAGAAAATGCAACAAATGCTCGTCTTCCCACTGTCATTTCTCCACCTTTCTTTAGCCATGCCAATTTATAAGGTCTATGGTGTTTTTCAGTCTTCAACCCTAACTTCGTAATAGCTTCTTTAGAAATAATGTTATCGCAGCTTCCCGCATCAATAACAAATCGACAAACTTTTCCCAAGATAGTATATGTAGACTGAAAAATATAGCTCCTCAGCCAACTAGAATTATTCTCATGCTTTGGCACTAAACAAGACCTCCTTATCATCAAGTTACACCCTTCGTCTCCTGACACAACTTCTTCATCTTCATCAAACTTCGATGGTTGAGAATAATCAACTTCAGCTTCCACATCCTCATACTCACATTCCTCTGCAACTAATGCTCTCTTCTTTGGCTTTGTACATTCATTACTTTTATGGCCAAACTCCTGACAATTATAGCATTTGATAATGTTATTGACCTTTGCTTTAGCGACTTCATTGACAATTGGTTTACTGACTTCTTTGGGAACATTAGCACTGCCACTAGCACCCTTACTCTGGTTGTTAGAACCCACAAACACACCACTTCCTCGTCTCCCTTGTTTCTCCCAAGCCAGAGCTTTCTGATGTGCTTCAGCAACATACATTGGATTGAACATATTAACCATGTCCTGAATTTGCTTTCGTAAACCTCCAATATATCTAGCCGTTAGCTGTTCCTCACTTTCCATAATATCATTCCTTGCAATCAATTGATAGAATTCATCTGCATAGTCATTCACAGTCCTCGTCCCTTGTCTCAAATTCTGCAAACATTGATACATAAGAGATTGATAATTGTACGGCAAGAAAGTTGCTTTCATCATCTTTCTCATCTTCTCCCAAGTGACAACTTTTGATTTTCCCATTCTCTCCCGAGTTAGTTTAGTTTGTTGCCACCAAGCCATAGCTCTTACCCTTAGTCTTGTAGCAACTAATTGAACTCTGTGATTCTCAGGCAACTCCTTGAATTGCAAAATTTCTTCAACATTGGACAACCAATCAAGAAATTCTTCTGCTTGCGTACCACCATTGAATTCTGGAATTTCCATCCTCATACCCGATTCCTGTTTACAATCATTTTCTTAATCCAGGTATTGATTTCGCACTTGGCCTCGATTCGATAATGAATACTACCTCCATCACCATCCTCCTCAAAATCCTTTGTATATCGATATCGATCATGACCCTCTACATCTCTATGACTATGCATGTCCCTTCTACCCTGTCTTTCAACATCACGATATGGTTCATTCTCAAACCCACGTTGAGTTCTTCTCTATTCACTTCGATACCCATGGTAGTCTCGCATCATTGAAACTGATGATTCTCTTCTATCTCGATAAGACTGGAGTGACATCCTCCTCTCTCCCAAAACCGATGGTGAAACCCTGTTTCCACTCTGGTTCGAAACTGGTGACGTTCTCCTTTGATTGTGATTCATGTCTTTCATCAATTTCTCCAATTTATCAATACCCTCATTGAACTTGTCATTGATACGCTGCTCCATCTGCTCAGCTTCTTTTCTTCTATACACATCTTCAACCTGATGATAGCGATTAGCACGTCTTGGAGGCATGTTCCTTCACAATCTCGGTTCTTTGACTTGGCTCCGATCTAACTTCCTTTAACTCGCTCGGCTTTAACTGGCCTTGATCTTACTCGGCTCCAATCCAGCCTTGATTTTACTTAGCTCTGATACCAAACTGACGCAGCGGATTTAACTTTGACGCGCTAATAATGCTTTCTTCCTCATGAAATGATTATTTCGTGTGAAATAATCCGATAAAATGATAAATGCCCAATTCCGTTGATCGTGACGATGCCGGAATCTTTCTATCTCCAACCCATTGATCTCGCAAGTTACCGTGTTGGAAGATCTACAATTCAATCATTGATCACTCGCAAGTGATACCGAGAATAGGCTTCTACTACGTTGATTCGCGCATGAATAAACCGAAGAAGGAAAGAAGAAGGAGATCACACTCAACTTCAACAATGGTGGCAAAAGCTCACACACAAATTTTATTCAAAATCAACTCTCCTTTACATTGACAACACAACCCTATTTATAGAAAATACAACACACAGACCGACTTAACATACAACACACGACCTACGACCTAAAACCTGCGACTTAACAAGTCACGACCCAACATCACACGAGTTAAAACATACGACTTAACAATACATCAACATATCAATAATACAAGTTACAACCTCATATGTGACTCATTACAACACAATACGACATAACTACATAACGACATAACGACATAACAACATACGCGACTTAACAGCAACAGCACATATGCGGCATAACAGGATGCGGCCTAGCTGAGCGACCTAGCGACTTAGGTGAGCGACTTAAGAAAGCAGTTTCAGGGAACGACTTAAGCTTCTGGAGTGACATAAGGAATCCTGCAACCTAGCGACATAGCGACATAAGAGAAAGCGGCATAGGCGAGCGACTTATAGAAATGCGGCCTCGTTTTCTTGAGCCGTTTGGTCGTTGAGCGACTTAAGTTGGTGCGACTTAAGGAAATCACGATGCGCTGATGGTTGGGGCGGCTTTAGGTTGTGGAGCGACTTATGTGGTTGCGACTCATAGCAGGCCGAGCGACTCATAGCAGGCGACTTATCGTGGTTCGCTGCATAAATATCTATATATATCTATATCTACTTGATCTGTTGGGTTATCTGTTCGGGTTTTCCAACATAAATTTTAGACGTAGATGGAGTAGTTGTGTGTGTGTAACATGACTACCACTGATGGAAGAGGTCCATATGTTTGAGGTTGGAAGTATTTGTCGAGACTGTAGACCTAATACCGTCTTAAGTGAGATTTGTAGTTTGGAGTAAGGATTTCTCTGATACCCGAAGGAAATCTTTTTAAACATTCAGAGTTTATCTCTGAAATGTAAGTTTGGATCTATCGAAAGTGCAGAAGTAAGTGAATGTATCTTCATAACTGCTTGATGAGATGCAGTATCCATGGAGATTTTCCGAAGATGTTTTCTCTTGAAGCAGTTTTAGAAGTGGTTGAGGACTAGTTTTTACCTTCCGCAGGGAAGACTCGTCTGTGTAGAAGTTATCTGGATCTTTAGCTTGGAGATTGGCTATTCTGGAATAGGAGACTAAGGTCTATAAGTTGTTTCGCTTCGGCATGGTCTCATTTGTCATCCCTTAGGGAAAGCGAGATGTTGATGCTTGGTTTGGAGCCCGAATTTCTTGAGAGGCTGTCTGCCATCTCGAATCTGTGTGGTTTGTTCATAGTTTGGGATTCGAGAAGCCATTGGATTAGAAGTCTTTGGTTAGCTGTGGTAGTAGTGCAGTTCGAAGTGTTCGTTGTGCTGACGAGAAGGTCTTTAGCTTTGCTGTATCATCGAGGTAGAGTTTGGAAGCAACATTATGGCCGTTTCCCCGATGGTTCAGGAATCTTTGTGGTTCTTCTATCTGCAGCCCGGGCGAGTGGCGAAAGTTTTCTTTAAGAGTTAACCTTGTTTGGAAAAGCTTAAGGCTGTTCTTGCAACGACCCAGAATTTTTAGAAATTAAAATTTGAATATTTAATTAATTTTAAATATTAAGAAGTGAATTTATAAGTCAAATAAATTTTTATTTGAATTATTGGATTTAATTGAATAATTAAATCAATAATTTAATACGTTAAATTATGGAAATAATTGAAAATTGGGTTAAATATGATTGAAAATGATTTGTAAAATTTTATTTTATCATATTGAAGTTAGAATAATATTTTAGAACTTTTAAAATCGAATTAAGAGTTAAATTGTGGAAATTGAATATTTTAATATTTAAATCGACTAGTGAAAATAGCCAATATTTGAACAGTCTCAGAATTGAACGAAACTAGTTCCATTGGATCCGTAATAGTTAGTTATTACCGGATTTCAATTTTCATGTCAATCGGAGCTATCGTTTGATCGTGGCAGCTCGAAACGCATCGATTTAATTTTAATTTGAATTTGACGAGTGAAAATAGCCATTTTTCAAAAAGTCTCGGATTTCGACGAAACTACTTTCATCGGATCCGTAATGTGATATTATTGTAAGGTTTCAAATTTCATGTCAATTGGATTTACCGTTTGTCCGTTACAAATTAAAACGCCTAGAAATCGACTTAAATCGGTTTAATTCAAATTGAGCGTTTACAGCCATAACTCGCACAGATGTCCGAATTAGCTTTCGAAACCTGTTCCATTGTGTCCGGAACGCGGGGTAAACCCTAGAAACGCTGGTTACGGCGCGTAAATCGGAGTTCGGAATTTCCGGGATGAATAGTGTTTCGTCGGTTCCTTATAAATAGCCCACTATCTCAAAAAAAAAAAAAAAAAAAAAGATACAAAACCCTAGCCACCTCCACCTAATACATGGCCAGAAATTAGTTTCGATTCTCCTTATTTATCTCTTGATCCATGCATCGATTCAAGAAAGTTTCAACTAGAAACTCGTAGAGGATGGTGAGATCTTGGATTTCAACGGTTATGATCGAGAATAGTTGAGCGGATCGACGGGAAATTGGGCACAAACGTGCCACGTTCACTTGCGTGCGCAAGTAGCAGGGGGGGCCGAGTTCACCACTGTTCTGGCCGAGCATAGCCTTGGTCGAGAGCTTCCTATTGCAAGTAGTTTGATGAAGTATCGTTGAGAAATGGAGGAGAATAATTCAACCCTAGTTCATGAGCTCTATGGGTTTGTTGCGTTTTGATATCCTGGAGATAGAACGAGAGAGAGGGAAGAAAGGGGGGACGGTGGAGATGCAGGGGGTTCATGATCTAGTGGCTGGTAATTGTTGAGGTTAAAAATATAAAGAAAAAATGTTGTAATTGTTTATATAAAATCGTGTGTAAACTTCATAAATGCATAACTTTTTCATACGAGGTCGAAAACGCGCGAAACCAGTTGCGTTGGAATCGTATGGACGAGCACTACGCGATGGAGTTGGTTTGGAGTCGATTGGAGTTAGTGAGAATTTTGGGTAAAATTAAACGTCCGTTTAATTTTATTCGAAATAAATCGCTAAAACGGAAAATAAAATCAAGGTGAGAACTTCTCACTCAATCGAATCAGTTTCGATTTTATTTTAAATAATTAGATTTAAAATATTTGAATGCATGTTTGAATGTTGATTGATATCTATTGATTGTTAAAATAGACATTATGCGCCGTTAGTAAGCGGATGTTATTTATTAAAAACATATACCGCGAATATTTCATAAACAGTGAAATTGGTATTATATATAATATCAATATATATATATTGGCATATGTATATATTGGAGTTTATCATTTCCCGCATTTATTTGTTTAGCGGATGAGACCCTATTACGCCGTTATTAAGCGGATAATATTTAATAAGAACATATACCGCGATAATTTCGTACTGGAGCGAAATTGGTATTGTGCTAATGTTTGTGAATGCAGGAAAACAGGTTGGAGGGATCCAACTGGATTCCTCAACAGTTTTTATTTGATTTCATATATTTTGATATTTGATGGATTATCATATTGATATATGATATCGTTGTTGACGTGATTGACTATTTGGTGTGTAGCATCATTGGACAAAATTTGGAATTTTAAAATGATTTTAAAGTGATTTTTGAAAATATACTATATTTTTGGAATTGATTCATTTTTTTAAAAAAAAAACGTTACATTTGGTATCAGAGCTTATGGTTAAGCGACAACCATGGTTCTGTTGGGTATTATTCTTTAGAGATAGAGTCAGCAGTACTCTAGAATGAATTTGAGTGTAATAATAGCTATGAGAGCGTATTTGTTAGTGAATATAAAAATTGTTTTATATTGTGATGATTGGTTTGTTGAGTGGCATATGAACCTTCGTCAGCACGGTATGTACAACTATGCCGAAGGGGTTTCTAAACACTTGAATAGAACAATTCGACATAATATTGTTTAAAAATTGGGTAAATGAAATAATTTTACCTTGATTATATTTTATATATAAAGGAATAATTTTTCAGAGTTATTAATGTATATAAGTTGATTGTTTAGTTGTTTGAATAATCTAAATTAAAGAATTAATTGTATAAGTAAAAGAATTATAAGAACTAAATTATAATTAAAGTGATTTACAATTGCGAAATAAACTTATTTATATGAGAAGTGAAACTATATGAATATATATTATGAATATGAGTTGTAAATGAAATTCAACTTTTATAATTGAATTGAATGAATGGCTTGAATATAAATCAATTAAATGTGATTTAAGTTGATATGGAATAATGAATGTAGGTGTTAATTCATTAAAATCTAATGTTATTGGAAGTTGAATAATAGAATGAAAATCAATTTAATTAAACCAATTGAAAGTGATGGTGTTGAAACTAAATTAAATGAATATAAGCAAAGGAATTTGGTTGTAATTATATATACGTTGGTTGTTATATGATTGTTAGTTGATTGTATATAATTCATTAAGTGTTAATGAAATGGAAAGCTAAAGTAATTGAATTCAAATTAGAAGTAAATAAATTTGAATAGAAGTGAATTTGTTTGGAAGTGAACCAGCTTGGATATGAATTAGTGAATATAAACTAATTGAGAATGAATGTTAGTAAAAACATCCAATGTAAATAAATCAAATGTGATTAAATTGAGAACCATTTCATTGAATATTAATGAGAATATGAATGAATATGAATTTGTTGAATGCTAGTTGGTTGATGTTTGGATATGTTGCATTTGCTATGTGACATATATAGTTGTTATGGAGATATATGTTGTATATTGAGATTATTTTCATATATGCATGTTCTCATGTTGTTTGTTGAGTGATTAGTAGGTGCGGATCGCGTTTGCTTCGCATTTGGAGCTCGCTTTTGCGCTATATTAGTCGTATATGCTTGCTAATAAAATATAAGGTACATATCTCGGATTAAATATCGTACTTTTACACTTTTTTCCCTTCGGGATGCCTCATTACTTGATGAGATGTATATTTGTGATATATATACTATCATTTTTTTTCGGATCGAGCCGCGCAAAGGAGACTATGGCGAATTTTTTCGAAAATTTAAGGCGTTAGAAAATTTTTGAGAAATTTAGAAAAATTTTGAAAACTTTAACTTTGATTTTGGAATTGAAAGTTAAACAATAGTAGTTTTTTTTGAAAAGATAACTAAGTATGATTTGGAAAACTTAGTAAAGATTTGTAAGAAGTCTAACTATAAATTTTTGGGAAAATTAATAGATTTTGGTAACTTTTCTTACTTAATAATTTCGAGGACGAAATTCTTTTAAGTGGGGAAGATTGTAACGACCCAGAATTTTTAGAAATTAAAATTTGAATATTTAATTAATTTTAAATATTAAGAAGTGAATTTATAAGTCAAATAAATTTTTATTTGAATTATTGGATTTAATTGAATAATTAAATCAATAATTTAATACGTTAAATTATGGAAATAATTGAAAATTGGGTTAAATATGATTGAAAATGATTTGTAAAATTTTATTTTATCATATTGAAGTTAGAATGATATTTTAGAACTTTTAAAATCGAATTAAGAGTTAAATTGTGAAAATTGAATATTTTAATATTTAAATCGACTAGTGAAAATAGCCAATTTTTGAACAGTCTCAGAATTGAACGAAACCAGTTCCATTGGATCCGTAATAGTTAGTTATTACCGGATTTCAATTTTCGTGTCAATCGGAGCTATCGTTTGATCGTGGCAGCTCGAAACGCATCGATTTAATTTTAATTTAAATTTGACGAGTGAAAATAGCCACTTTTCAAAAAGTCTTGGCTTTCGACGAAACTAGTTTCATCGGATCCGTAATGTGATATTATTGTAAGGTTTCAAATTTCGTGTCAATTGGATTTACCGTTTGTCCGTTACAAATTAAAACGCCTAGAAATCGACTTAAATCGGTTTAATTCAAATTGAGCGTTTACAGCCATAACTCGCACAGATGTCCGAATTAGCTTTCGAAACCTGTTCCATTGTGTCCGGAACGCGGGGTAAACCCTAGAAACGCTGGTTACGGCACGTAAATCGGAGTTCGGAATTTCCGGGATGAATAGTGTTTCGTCGGTTCCTTATAAATAGCCCACTATCTCAAAAAAAAAAAAAAAAAAAAGATACAAAACCCTAGCCGCCTCCACCTAATACACGGCCAGAAATTAGTTTCGATTCTCCTCATTTATCTCTTGATCCATGCATCGATTCAAGAAAGTTTCAACTAGAAACTCGTAGAGGATGGTGAGATCTTGGATTTCAACGGTTATGATCGAGAATAGTTGAGCGGATCGATGGGAAATTGGGCACAAACGTGCCACGTTCACTTGCGTGCGCAAGTAGCGGGGGGGGGGGGGGCCGAGTTCACCACTGTTCTGGCCGAGCATAGCCTTGGTCGAGAGCTTCCTATTGCAAGTAGTTTGATGAAGTATCGTTGAGAAATGGAGGAGAATAATTCAACCCTAGTTCATGAGCTCTATGGGTTTGTTGCGTTTTGATATCCTGGAGATAGAATGAGACAGAGGGAAGAAAGGGGGGACGGTGGAGATGCAGGGGGTTCATGATCTAGTGGCTGGTAATTGTTGAGGTTAAAAATATAAAGAAAAAATGTTGTAATTGTTTATATAAAATCGTGTGTAAACTTCATAAATGCATAACTTTTTCATACGAGGTCGAAAACGCGCGAAACCAGTTGCATTGGAATCGTATGGACGAGCACTACGCGATGGAGTTGGTTTGGAGTCGATTGGAGTTAGTGAGAATTTTGGGTAAAATTAAACGTCCGTTTAATTTTATTCGAAATAAATCGCTAAAACGGAAAATAAAATCAAGGTGAGAACTTCTCACTCAATCGAATCAGTTTCGATTTTATTTTAAATAATTAGATTTAAAATATTTGAATGCATGTTTGAATGTTGATTGATATCTATTGATTGTTAAAATAGACATTATGCGCCGTTACTAAGCGGATGTTATTTATTAAAAACATATACCGCGAATATTTCATAAACAGTGAAATTGGTATTATATAAAATATCAATATATATATATTGGCATATGTATATATTGGAGTTATTGATTTCCCGCATTTATTTGTTTAGCGGATGAGACCCTATTACGCCGTTATTAAGCGGATAATATTTAATAAGAACATATACCGCGATAATTTCGTACTGGAGCGAAATTGGTATTGTGCTAATGTTTGTGAATGCAGGAAAACAGGTTGGAGGGATCCAACTGGATTCCTCAACAGTTTTTATTTGATTTCAGATATTTTGATATTTGATGGATTATCATATTGATATATGATATCGTTGTTGTCGTGATTGACTATTTGGTGTGCAGCATCATTGGACCAAATTTGGAATTTTAAAATGATTTTAAAGTGATTTTTGAAAATATACTATATTTTTGGAATTGATTCATTTTTAAAAAAAAAATAAACATTATACTTTTTAATGTTATAAAAATTATGATTTTTGAGAAATATAGTTAAAAAAAACTGATTTTTGAGAATATGATGCTAATGATTTTATAAAATAGTTAAATCGGAATTTTTGAATTTATTATGAAAAGTTGAAATATAGGATTTATAAAATTTAATTATTTTATGAATCAAAAGGAAGAAGTTTTTAAAGGAATTTAAAGACGTTTAAAAAGAATAATATAAATTGATTTATATTAAGAGATTTATAAATGGATATTTATAAATTGAAATATGGACATTATAAAACGAGTTTTTATAAGTGTTTGAATGAAGTGAAAATGAATTTCATAATTGAATGGAATTTATAGAATTTTATACGGTGAAGTTATAAATGGAATTTTATAAGCAGTAGGTTTATAAAATTTATTAAGTTATTAAAATAATGATTTTGGATAAATGAATGAATCTTATAAGTTATAAGATTTATAATTTGGGGAGTTAAAAAGAACGATTTTGTAAAATAATCGTTTTATAAGTATTTAACTTATAATATGAATGTTTGGTTCATAATTTAGTTATAAACTGGAATAGGTTAATAAAAGAATTTATAAAAAGGAAGTTTTTATAAATAAATAGAAATGGAATTTATAAACGTTGTTTTATAAATTCGCAAATGACTTATTTTGATAAGTAAATTGTTGAAACCTATAAATGGAGTTATATTCACATTTTTGAATAGTGAATAATCCTTTGAATTAAAATGAATAAAAGGATGAAATTGTTAATGAAGTATATTCACGTTTTTGAACTGTGAATAATATGTTAAAGGAAATGTTTTGAATGAGATGTTTAAATTGAATTAAAACGATCTAACGATGTTTTAAAATGTGTTGAGATTCGAAACCATAGATTTCAACGTTAATTGTTGAAATAGACGTTTTCGAAAAATAGAAGGAAATAGTGGACTATAACACTGTTGTTATAGTAAATGATTTCCGAAAGGAAATGTTTTGTATAGTATTGGGATTTATATATCTATTTTAATTTTGAATCCCTATACTAGTGAATTTGGGTTGTCGTAACGATGTTTTACGTAACATTCGTCTTGGCCCAAATAAATATGTTTAAGAGAATGATTTCCTTAAAGAATGAAATATATACTTAATTTCGATTGAAGTATATTGAATATTTTCCAAGTGTTGAAAATAAATAAAAAAATTGTGAATTACTTATGAATAAATAAGTAAGGAATTGTTTTCCAATATAAAGTGAATATTTTAAGAATTTATCTTTTTGAAGATAAATTGAAAAGAAAATTGAAATGAATAATTGAAATCGAATATTCATTGATATCTTGGAATTATAAATTCGCTAAGGAATTTATAAAAGAAAGTGAAATTGGTTTAAAAATAAATATTGATTTATTTTTGAAGTATTGAAATTTAATATCTAGTGAAGATATTTTGGAAAATAAATAATTTGGAAAATTATTTGGAAACTAGTGATGTGTGCATATCCAGTGATAGTTCAATAACCGACTATCAATATTTCCCTTTGAATGGGTAATTGATGTGATTTGATTGAATGTGAATGCTACACTTATTTTCGAATAAGCGCTCACTATTCGGGTTAACCGGGAAAGGACCATGGGTCGTATAACCCATTCCGAATATGTGATACGTCGTTATGAATTGCATTTGAAGATCGGTGTTGAAGACCCGGTATTTGCGAGAGCGATAGGATGACCTGTCGATTTACTCTGCACCGAGTTGCTCCGGTATAGAGTTCTCCATATGTGATGGTGAATCCGATCAGGATTGTGAATATCCGGATTGCAAGGACTTCTTTGTAAGTGCCTTTGGTTTTGTTCAAGCCCGGAACAGACTTGTATGGATTGTGTGTCTGACATTACAAGTTGAGATATAAAGCCGATTTCTTTCAAATATATTTCTGTTGGTGGCGAAGAATTTATTCTTTTAGCTTAACACCCTTCTCTGAGACGTACGAACTCAGAGGTTATATAGTTGAAGTTATCAGCGATATATTCCCAATTTGGCAATGTGATATGCTGAGTGATGCTGAAATGATCATTGTGTTGATTATTGTGATAGGATCGTTTATTTGATCGTCTATCTTAGTGATCATTGTGTTGATCATTTGTTGACCCAAAGCATGGCTTTTGTATAAAGTATGTTTTTGTGGACGTGACTTCGTTGAACCTCACACCCCGGAAATGGTCAAAACAGGAAAGATGCGGCAAGGTTATGAGGGGTAGCACCCTTTAGGGTATGTACATTTCCTTCTGGATAGAGGTGGTATCATGGTATGGAGCCCAGATATTTAACCTATGTGGTTACTACGAATTTATTACTTTGTGGTTGTTGGTTTTCGGGATCCCGTGAGAAAGGTCGTTTACGATCAGGGAATGGCGTGCTCGTGTCAGTAGTTACCCAGTTAGGGGTAACCCGGCCTTGTGTTGGCAGAGTTCCGGTTTGGTTCTCGGGGATGTCTTTCCAGAGGCATTCTCATGTGGCAATGGGAAGTTCCTTGGCCTGACCATTTGTTGGAAATCCAAAGAAACAATACGTGACTTGTACGGTTTTAGTTGTATAACCTGCTATGGAATGTGGCGGTAACCTGCTATTGAACATAGTTAGCTATAGTAGGCATACGATAATGGTCGTATGTTGGCTAAGATTTATATTCTACTTTCGAAATGAATTTTTCCTACACTATGCACTAGTAATAATATCAAATGTTATTTTAAATGCGTATCAAGCATCTTTGACTATCATAAGGAGAAATCTCCTCCGATTCTGCGTTTGCATGTGTGTGTGTGCGGGAGGCCTTATGGTAGTCTCATTTTTAAAAGCATTGCGAATTGAAATAAAAATATTCCTCTATTTTGATTTTAAAGATAAATAAACTGTTTTGAGTTCTCACACCAGTCACATGACTGACTTGGAGTTTATTGTTTTCCTTCCTAAACTCTGGGTGCCCACCAATTTTCACACGGGCAGTTAAGAGTAAGGTTTATCAGGATATTCTGGATATTCTGGAGTTGCTGGAGGCAAGCTGGATGGCATGGCGTATTACTTATATAGTTTTTCTTTTTCCGCTGCATTGTTTGATGTTGTATATTGTTGTACACTCTGATGATATGATGTAATGTAATGTGATGTAATGTAATAACTGATATAGTTCTTTGTTTAAAGATTATTCATTTATTATTATATGTTGTTCCGCTGCGAATTGTGAGATTCTGATGTTGTTCAGTTGTAGTTCTGCTGTTTTCTTTATGTTCCGTTCTATTTTAAAATCATGTTCTATTTTTCTTTCCCCTTCGTTCTCTATTCTCTCTTTTTCTTTTATTTTAAAATTTTCTATCTTATGTTTTCTCTTCCCTCTCTCCATTTTCTACCTTCTTCTTTTCTCTCTTCTTCTTTTCCTAAATTCTTCTTAAAAAAAACCCTAACTATTCGGTTTTTCGGCAACGAAAAATCGAAACGTTACAGTTCTAATTGGTAAAGAGAGGACAGTTTATTTGGAATCCGAACTAGGTTGGATCGCAAAAGTGACTTGCGATTAGTTTGGGAGTTTTTCTTAGGAAATCTTTTGTTTGAGACTGAGGGTTCTCGTTTGGAAGTAGGAGCTACTGATGTAATCAGAAGTTTGTCTGCATCTGGAGTTGAGTTCCATATTGTTTTAGTTTGAGAAGCGATTCTGTTAGTTAGCCTAGTAGTAGAGTTGGTGTAGCAGCTCTGGAATTTTTGGATTTGGATTGGTCAGATATAGTTTTGAGTTCGATTATGCTGTAAGGTTGTGACCGAGTCGGATGTGTCACTCAGATTTTATGGATTTGATGAACAAAGTTTTCCAAGATATATTGAATAAGTTGTATTCGTGTTCATCAACAGTATTCTTATTTCGAGGACGAAATTCTTTTAAGGGGGAGGATTGTAACGACCTAGAATTTTGGGCAATATAAATTTAATAATCTGTATTAATAATTAAATTGATTTGATGATTTTTATTTATAATTTTAATTTAAATTGATAAATTTTATCCTTTAAAAGTTAATAAATATTTAATCCGAAAATATTAATTTATATCTTTTCAACAATTTAAAATTGATAAGATTTATTTTTTTCAAAGCTAATAAAATTTTATTCTATTTATAATATATATATTTGATATATATTGTGAATGGGAAAATCTTTTGTTTTAAATGAAGATTGAATTTTCAAATTGTAATATATATGTATCTATATGTTATAATTTGGAATTGTTTTGAAATTTATTTTAATCTATTGATAATTTATATATGTATGAATATTATAATTTAAAGCTTTGTTTTAATTTATATTTTCAAAATTTAATTTAGAATTAATTCAATTGATTTCAAATTATAAAATTTATTTTTAAGTGTGATAGTTTATCAAGAATTTGAATCATAAATTCATCTTTGTTTTCTTTAAAGTGCTTAAATTTAAAATGGTTATAAATGTATAAATAAATGTTTTAGATTTTAAATCCATGTATAAGATATATTTGTATTATAATTAGTTTTAGAATATTTTCTTTAGAAAGCAAAATTATATATGCATATGTAAGCATTTATTTATAAAGTAAACTTAAATAAGTAAGTTATATTACATTTTAAAATTTTATAAAATTTATTTAAAATACTTATGTACATGTGTAACCATATTAGCATATCTTAGTAACAGATGTAAGAAGATTAAATACTAAAGTGACATGTGTCTTTATTTTGAAATTCACTTTCTTTAATTTTAATAAATATAACATTTAAACATAAAGAAAATTTGTTTTCCTCTTTCATTTTCAAAACTTTCTTTCTTCATCTTAAATTCTTTTTCTTCATCCTTTCAAATTAATGGCAGAAATAGAATTTTTCTCAAACCTGAAATCTGCAAAATCGAAATAAAAATCTGAGAAGTAAAAATCTGCAACATCAACTAAAATCAGCAATTTCAAATTCTACTATTCAAATGAAGTTCACCTGCATTTCTAAGGTGTGTTCAACAACATGCATAAGGATCAAGTTTCATCAGCAAGCATCAAAGGCAATTTAAAGCTTTTTCAGTATTTTTCAAATTTAAAGTTGTTAAAGGCTGTAAAAAAAAGGTGAGTAAATTGTTTTTAAAAACAGTTTAACCTAATGCATGTGTAAATCCGTGGATTGATCTTGGTGATTGCAAGAAAATCTTTTCAGTATTTATATTATTGAATTTATATGGTCGTATATATATGTGAAATAGGCTGTATATATATATATATATGAATCTCTGTTTCCTGTTTTATTTAAGACCAGAACTCTCTTCAAAATTTCAAATCTTCCACTAAACATCAATATTTGCCCTCGATGATTGAATAAAAGTTGTATGTTAATGTTTGATTAAGATTACTAAAATAGTTTCTATAAATTTGAAATTTATTAATAATGTTTAAAAAGGATAATACAGCGAAACTTAAGTTTTGGTCAAAGATCAACTACTTAAAATTCAAATTTGGATTAAATGCATGTAATCGTGATGAAAAATCATGAATTTAGACATGCATTTCATAATTTTTAGTTGGGTATTCTTGAGGGTTTGGGGTTCGTTCGAATTAGGGGTTTTGGTGGATTGTCGTTGATCGGCGTGATAATAGGGGTTGAAATCTTGGTCGAAGCTTGTTTATGGGTTGTTGATTAAGGGAAAAATGCATATGAATTTTTCCAGCGAATAAATTGCTCGAATTCAAACGATTTACGGTTTTGCCTGTACTTTTGCTTCAGTCGAATGTCGTGACGTTGCGACTTGAACATTTGACTGGAGGTGTATGGATTTGAGGGAGACGAAGCTTGTGGTCATGGTTTTCGATGATGGAGTTGGCGGAGTTCATCGGCGTTTGGGTTGGTCGGCGGCGTTGGGGAATTTGTGTTCGTGTTTCTGTAGATTTCGAGCTCAGGGTCGAAATTTTGATTCGAGTGCACATTCTTCGATCTGGGTTCGAATTCAGCTTCACACACGATCGTGTGATCGACGTCGATGGTCGCGACGACCAAGTTTGGCGAGAGGCGATGCGCATGTGCACCATGCACGTTCGTGTACAACTGGGAATCATCATGTTTGGGGAAGACGAGTTTTTACACAAAGGAGCACTCGCAACATTCTCGTGATCGACTCGAAGGAAGGAGTCGGGGGTTTTACCTGGGGTAGTACGCGTAAAGTTGCTGTGAGTGTCTCGAGTTTTAGGGCTGTTGTTTTTTGTTAAGTACTGTATATATGTTAAAGTTGCAAATTTTAACCTGTGTTTAAATAAATGGAAGTAAGCTTTGAATTATAAAACTATTTTATAAAAGGAAACCAATTTATAAAGGTTAAATCTTGTTCCTTGTAAATAAAAGTTAATTAAACTTTTAAAAGTCTTAATCGAATTTAATTTCAAATTTAAAATGTTTTAAATGATTTCCTTGAAACCAAAGTATTAATTGAATTTATTTTAGATTTAAATTGTTAAGAAGTTAGAATTTGAAAGTAATTATCTAAGTAGATGTTGAATTTCAATTTAATGAAACGTTTTGAATTTTAATTTAAAAAGAAGTGTTGTAATTAAATCAAAGTTTTTAAAAGTAATGTTTAAAAAAAAACAAGTTTCAAATTTTATTTAAAATGAATAAGTTTTAAGTTAGATAATTAAAGTGTTTTAAATTTTAAAATTGATTTCTAAATTCCTTATTTTCAAATAAGGTTATTGTTTTTATTTTGAAAACCAAATAGGATAATTTGTTTAAGATATTAAAAATTTGATTAATTTCAAATAATCTATTTATGAAGATAAATATTGTTAAATTACTTTTATATGAACTTAAGAATGCTTAATTCAATATGATGTGTTAATAAGTAAGAGGCTTATTGAGATAAATGTGTTTTCTTAATTACTTAAGGATTTTGAAATATAACAAGTTAATTAATTGAGTATTTAATTAATTTCAAATAATTAGTTAATTTTTTATTTAATTCTTTAAAAATCACTTAATTATGGATTAATTAAGTATAATTACTTAATGAAGTAATTAATGGTTGATTTTTGAATGTAATTAATAATGGTAATTACTTATGGAAGTAATTAATGGAAAATTACTCATGGGAGTAATTAAATAGAAGTGATTAATGGTTAATAACTTGATGATATTAATTAAGAAATTAATTAATATAATTGTTTGAAGTTAATTAATTATGGAGTAATTAATTAATTAAATGATTAAGGATTATTTAATAACGGGATTAATTACTTGTTAAGTAATTAATTAAAAGAGTAATCATTTAATGTAGTAATTAGAAGATAATTACTTATGTAAGCAATTAAAGGTTAATTTCTTAATTAATTTAGTAAATTAATTTATGCGATTAATTAATTAATGAACGAGATTAATTTTAAGATTAATTACTAAGGGTAATTAATTAAAGTTGTAATTAATTAATAAAATAATTATTAAGGATTATTTATTAATTTAAATGATTAATAGTTACTTAATGAAGTAATTAAAGTTTATTTAATTAGATTAATTAATCAAGGATTAATATAATTTATTAAGATGTTATTAATTTAGATAAGTAATCACAAATTGTTAATTACTGTTTATGATTTATGAGATAATTAATTATAAGTTAATTATTGAATTAATTTAAAGGAATTATTAATTAATAAGGATCAACTGTTAATTAATCAAGGATGATTAATAAATGTAATTTAATTTAAGTGTGACTAATTAATTGTAATTAATTGAGGTTTAATATAATTAATTAATAAATGGAAGCAAATGAAGGATCATTAATTATTGTAATTAATGATAGCAATCAAAGTTTAATTACTTTATTTGGTTAAGGATGGTTACTTGAATGTAATTATAATATAATTAAGCAAGGAAGATTAATTAAAGAAGATCATTAAGAGATGATTTATTTATTTGGAATAAATAAATGAAGAAGGATTTAGGTAATCTAATTGTTTTAGAGTTAATCAATTCTGTTTATGGATGATTGATTGATGATTGGTTTATATTGATTGACTGATATTGGGTGATTGGTTGATACTGGATGATTTGGATATCTCTGTTATGTGATATGCTGCTTTGTGAGATGAATGTTGATATGAATTATCTATTGTGATAATGTGATTCATCTATCTGTTTATATAATCTAGAATATAAGTTTAATTGTTTAAACCATTAAACAACTTGGACATAAAAATGGCACTTGGTTTCGGTGAGACCGGGATCGCATTTTCATATTTGGATATTCGAAAACCACATCGATTCCAATTAAAAGTTAGGTCGTGAATCCAAGTGGAGCTTAGTGAAGACTCGAGGTGTAAGAACTATCCGTCAGTATAGCTCTATGGGTGATTCTATGATGAGTTTGATGGAGATAGTACTTATAGGTTCGAGATGTGATTTAGAGTGCAAGGGCCATGGTCGTTGACTCTGAGGGTGATTCCAAAATGAGTGCAACGAGATAGTGCGTTCGGTTTCGTTCGAACCCGGAACTACCTTGTATGGATTGAATGCTTTCAGAACATCGTCAGGTGGACGATGAGCATTCTAAGATAGATGTGTTCTATAAAGGTAATCACAGCCTCAAGCCTCATCAACCCGGGAATGGCTAAAACAGGGGAGGTGCTGCAAGGCTAGGTTGGTAGCACCCATTTTAAGGTGAGGTCATTCCTGTCTAGATGTCCCTTAATTTAAGCTTTGTGGGTGATTGGTCGCGCCAACCACGGGGTGATCTTACTCGGGACTGTTCAGTAAGGAATGGTCCTGGCCTTGTGTTGCAGAGGATTGGGAGTGATCCTCGGTACTGTGATCTAGGCCACGTACTGTGACGGGCGGTGTCCCGGTAGCCCCGCCATTGATGGAATCCAAAATCCAATAAATGCCTGTACGATTTTGATTGTGCCCAACTATGTTGGGACGTGAGATGTAAGCATTCCATCTATTTCTGTATTTTATTTTGAAAACCCGAGACACTATTATAATATCATTGGATTTCCTATCAAATGTTTTGGTTAGCGTAAGGTAAATTTTTTTTCCATGTTTATGTGTGGGAAGTCTTACGTGATACCTTTTCTTTTCAAAGGTTTTTCTAAAAGTTAAGCAATTTTAACCCGTTTACTCACACGAGACCCCTTTCTGACCCGAGTGTTTATTTTCTGATTTATTAAACTCTTGGGTACTCATATTATGTATGAGTAGTCAAGTGATTCAAGTTTGCTTGACGAATTCTGCAGGAGATATGGAGCAGTAGGCTTCCACGTGTAGATATATTATGGTTCCGCTGTGTTTGTGTTTGTATGGTATCTTATCTTGTGTACTTCAGTTGTATAGTTTGACAAATGTTTATAACTATCTAATATGTGTTGTGTATGTTGTGTACTCTAATGTAATATGATACTATGTAATATTTTATGTGATATATTATATTTCATTCGTTCCACTATGAGTTATCTGATGTTGTTGCGTTTCTTCTTTCTTATCATTTTCTTCTTCTATCCCTTTCTTTTTTAACTAGTGATGCGACTTTATGGTGTTAGGAAGTCGGGTCGTCTCACAATCACAAAATCATCTTCTATATTATAAACACATATCCAATTATACTTGTAAATAAATATTAAGAAAAAGATTTGCAAAATTTTTAAATTGTTATTTTCATCCAAAATCAATAAATACACAAGTGGAGTCGTCGAGATATTCGTAGAATACTCGATTCATAAATTGGATTAAATAAGCTGGGCAAACTAAATGACGCAATAAGTCATTCATAAGAATCATGACGAATGTGGAATGCGGTAAGTGGAATGATAACTTCCGCAACTCGTAGCCAAGTGAAAACCGATGATAAGGTCGAATTGGGATAAAAGCTGGAACGAATATATCGCTTGGCTTCCAACTTAGTTAATTGTTACTTGATTTACTCATTTCCTTAGCAGACATCCTTGTGGGAGGACGACTGACAGGATGAGTACCAGAGATAAGATCAAAACAGAACTCAGTTACCCCAATTGGCGGCAAACTCGAAATAGACTCAAAGACAACAGAAAAATCACAAACAACTAGAATATTAGCTATGTCATACTCTGATTCGAAGAAAGAAATGAAAACATTCGAAGGATGGTCCATACTTCGAAATATAATAGATAATTGCTCGATAGCATCAGGATGCTTCAGATATAAAATTCTTTCGGGACATAGGATTTGAGCTTCGTAACGAACGAGTCAATCATTCCCAAATCATATCAAAACCAAGATGATCCATAACATGCAGATTCGCATGGAAGGAAAAGCCACAAAGAATAATCTCAACATCAACAAATAACAAACCAAGAGTAGTGAATCCACTTATAGGATTCACAATCCTCAAAGGGTCACAAAGATTAACTACATCCAAAGAAATAACATCAATAAGCTCCTTTGATACGAATGAATGTGATGCACCCGTATCAAAAAAGAACTCTAATAGAACGGCCATGGAATAAAATAAAACCTTCCAAAGCAGAAGGAGTAATACCTTTGGGCTTAGAAGAACCATCAAAAGCTTAAGCAACATTAAGCTTCCCGGATTTGAAAACCTTAGCAGCAGTAGGACAATCACAAATAAAGGGCTTTCTTTGTTTTAACTCAAGGAAATTATGAACAAGATTGGTAAAGAATTCAACAAATGGAATACTACGGGGATATGAAATTTATCCCTAGACATACCCCAATATGTTAAAGACGATAAAGATTTGAGAACAACGAAGGAATAGATTCGAAAGGCAAGAATAAAACCCTCGAATAGTTGTAACACATGTTCCATTCTACTTCTATTTTGTGTTTATTATAATTTATTATGAATCTCAGCTCTGATACAAAGCTGTGACGCCCCACCTCTATGCTCACAATAACAAAGGTTATTATAAGGAATAACGTCTGCTATTGCGAAGAATAATGCATGTTAGAAGCGACAATCCGTAAGTTATGCCTTAGACGAGTATTGATTACATCGATAGGAGTTGTGTAAATTACTCCCAAAGATATATATTCAATCCAAATCTAAAACGAAACTACAGTGGCTTAAGAAAAATTCAGAACAACTCATAATAACAACACTAATAAGTATAATCACATCAGAACAGAAACATCAGATATATAGCGAGAGACAACTCATAATAACAACACTCGATAGTTCACAAGAACCCAATGTACATTTAAATGACATCAACATACATGAGACGAGAGTCTATACACCAAAAAGAAACACCTCGGAGTCTAAACAAAAGATGATGTGAAATCCCAAAAGCTGAAGTAGGAACTGAATCAGAGATGGCGATTATCCTAAAATAACTCGGTCTGACCAGAGTATTATTTAGAAAGAAAATAATAAATGGATCAGTTTAATTTAAACTTCAGAAATAAGTGTATGTTAAACGACACTTAAGAAAATAATAATAATCTCGAATGAGATCATACAACATAGGTAATCAACATAGTTAAGATAAAGAAATCTCAATTTAAACTCCATCAAGATCAGCTTTCAAATTCCCAATAGAATTCAAAACATCAATACGCAAATTTATAATCTCAAATGAGACTATACACAAAATTATAATCTCAGATGAGATTATACACAAATTTATAGTCTCGGGTAAGACTGTACAACATAGTAATCAACCTAGTTTAAAGGGAGAAATCCCATTAAACATCATCAAATCAACTTCCAAATTACAATTGAATTCAAAGCAGCAGTACACAAAAATCTAGAAATCATTTAAGATAACTAGACAAATCAGCAGTCGCAAAATCTAGAAATCAAAATAAGATAACTAGAAAATCAACATAAAAGATGGATCGATCCCAACAGATGGCGAGTTTTAGCTACGCCGCACATGCATCTCAGATGGCCGAAGCCTACCAAGTTTTATAATTTTTGGCGCCCATCAGATGACCCGAAGGTCCACAGAGTGACCCGAAGGTCTAGTACTGGTAATTGATCCGAAGGTCCATCATATGACCTGAAGGTCCAACAAATGACCTCAAGGTCCAGTAGAGTGGCTCGAAAGCCCAACAAAATCATCAAAATCATCAAACAATAGATGTTTCAATTAACGAGTCCGGAATTAACCGAAATAGTAAAAGTGTGGTTCCATACTCCACACTTTTGCTAAATCATTTAAATCTCTTCATCGTTTCCTTGAAAGTGCAAATTCGTGTATTTATATATAAATAACATTTTATGTTCTCAATTGGACAAGTCCGGAATTAAGCGAATCAGTAAAAGTAAGGGTTCATAGTCCTCAATTTTGCCGAAGCGTCTAAATCGGTTCCTCATTCTTTTGAAAGTGTAACTTGTGAAACTTTTGAAAACAATTTTATTTTAAAATGATTTTAAAACATGTGATTAAAACAACAACATTTGTAGCAATTTCGATAAGGAAATTGCACTTCACAAAACACCGTAAAAACGAATATCAAATCAGCGTTGCTGGATAACCGCTTAAAAATTCACTTTAAACATGACGGTTACTGAAGTCAAAACAACAGTAATTTTTATACGTCAAAATCTCATCAAAACAATACGCTTCAAAAATATATCATCGGAGTAAAAGTTCCGTTATAAAAATAACGGCAACAAAATACGTTTCAAAACCACACATCGTTTCAGATATAAATTTTTTTTTTAACAGTTTCTACTCCATTTGTATAATCAACAAAACATTGCAAATGCCCTAGACACTTCACGCAAATAATGAATAGGCAAAGTTTCAATTGACCAGAAATAAACGACGTGTAGAGGAAATGATGAAAATAATGCCTAGACTTGTACAAAAATAATTACCGGGTGGATGAAAACAACAGTCTGACTATATATATAGCATGCACGAAACTACAACTTGAATTCATTTTTTTATAAAACTTTCGTGTATCTCATATTTTCATGCATGCATGTTTATTCAACCGAACAGAATAATATAACCATCATCAGTGCATATAAATTGGCACACAAGTAACTTTGAGCACTAAACTTACTTTGCGCTACACTATTAAAGTCTTTTTACTGATTCAATAGCTGTAACAAAATGATTTCTACCCATATCGGTTTATGCTTGTAAATAAAATGTTCATGCGCACAAGTATGCACGTAAATAATATACGTGAAGAACTGACACACGAAAACTAACCCCTATATAACAACTGGTACGCACGCAACAATTCCATTCGCATGCATAAACCCACATTACAACGTAATTCATTTTATTAAGACGTGTGTCCTCGCTTCCATATTAAGCACTTAGTTAATTAATGCAAGGCCTCACCAAAACAATGGCAGGCAAAACGAAATTTAAGCTTCTTTAAGGATTAGTGTTAAATTTTTATTCATGTAGTAACATTACTGCAGTAATAAAGGATGTATAATATCGGGTGGAGAATTCTGGGATTGCACTTGAACTTAAGGGGCAACCATGCCTTTTTCTTTCCATACATTATCATGCACAAGCATGCTTTCACGTGTATAATATGAAAATAGAGGGTGGTATAGTTTTGGTCACATTACACGCAAACTTACAGTTCATTGATGGAATAAATTTTACATTTTCCTGGACTCATTTTTAAAGTATGCACAAACAAAGTATGAAGTCACAAAATATTTCACCATATAATCACACACGCAAGTTAAAGTTGGCAGCAAAATTTCCATGCAAATAAGGTCAGAAATAAATTAGAATTGTGAGTTCTAAACTCACCTTAAATTATCTTCCAAATCAGTAAGCAACAAAATAAAATTCTAGCTTTACAACCAGTATGGATCAAAATCAGTGTGGAGGAAGAATGTACTCCAAATAGCATGAAACTCTTCCTTGGCAGTCACCAATATATCAGTGTCACTCGAATCAACAACATATATACTAGCTTGGGTATTTGGAAAGTAACATCACCAATATGGTCTGATGCTTGTCCGCCCAACAAGATCCCACACTTGAAACTTGATATTATTGTACTGCACAGCCTCTACATTAAACCCAATAGTGGGTATCGTGGACAATACTTCCCCAACTAGAAGCCAATATAAAATGGTAGTTTTTCTGGCGTTATCAAGGCCAAGCACGAGAATGCAAGATGAGGAGGATAGATGACGCAGCAGATAATAACAAATCGATATAGATCGATGAAAGTAGCAATCGGTGGATTGAAGATAATGAAACGGCCAAATTCGTTGATCACAAAGATACCGAATTCTAGTTATCTTCGAGACGTTGATCGCGCACGATACCGTGAAAGAAGATCTACAATTCTTCAAACGTTGATCAAGCGCACTTGATACCGTGAATTGGCTTCAACAATCGTTGAATCGAGCGCACTCGATTAACCGAAAGTGGAGATAGGAGATCATACTGAACTACCAATTTAGATGAAAGCACACAACAATCAAAACGAAATTTTATTCAACAATCAACCCCTTACAAATGACCCGACCAAGCCTATTTATAGGCTACAACAAAACACGGTTCAACTAAAAGTATCACCGACCTATCTTAAGTCGTCCGAAACTCATCACATAAAATCACACGACTCACGACTCAGCTTAAGTCGCTAACGACTTAGATGTGAACGACTCAACTCACACGACCTAAATACACTCACACGATTTACGACCAACATAGCCTAATGACTTATCATCATACCAGTTACAACATGTAACGACACAACACAACTCAACATATACAACACGACATACGGCTTAAAGAAAAATACAACTTCAACACAGTATATACACGACTCAAGACCCTCGCGACCTAACGACTTAAAAATGATACGACTTAACGACCTAAACAAGGTCACGACTTAAAACCTCAGCGACTTAAGAGAAAAGCTGTTGCATCACTTCACGCGACCTAACTAGATCGTAGGCCGTATGCGACTTATCTTAGGTCGTGAGCTCCTTTATTCAGCACACTCGTTAGGTCGTAGACGATCTAAAACACTTCCCTTAGGTCATAGCCCTTTTAGGTCATGACTCGCAAACTCGTTAAGTCGCGAACTCAATACAACTTCCCCCTCTGGTTTCCAGTTAGGTCGTGAGCGACCTTCCTTGACTTCCACTGTGTCATCCACACTTTCTAGCTTGTCATCTTTCACTATGTTAGGTCGTGAACGACCTAAAGCTTCCTCATTATGTCATGAGCGACCTAAGTCTTGTGACTTTGCAGGTTGCGCTGCATCATCCTCCCCTGGTTGACAGAAATTCGACCTCGAATTTTCACTATCCATTTCCACCACAAGTCCGTTTCCATAATACGGAATTAGGTATTTGACGTTGAAAACATCAGAAGTATGAGCATCATCTGGTAATTTCAACTGATACGCATTCTCATTGATTTTCTTCAAAATTTCCACTGGACCAATTTTCCGCGCCTTCAATTTATTCTACGTTCCCATCAGAAAACGATCTTTTGTCAACACTGCATAAACCAAATCACCTTCTTCGAACTTCACACTTCTCCGCTTCTTATCTGCTAGTTGTTTATACCTTTCATTTGATGCAAGAAACCGTTCATGAACAGTTCTGTGGCACTCTGCAACTCACTTACGAAGTCACTAGCCCGCTTAACAACTCCCTTCTGATATGGCACTATTGTTAGATCCAACGGTCCCTTTGGAATTGTCGAATAAACAACCTGAAATGGACTGAACCCTGTGCTTCGATTAACCGCATGATTATGTGCAAACTCTGCTTGGCATAACTTCATGTCCAAACTTCTCAGATTATCTTTCACCAAACATCGTAACAAATTTCCCAATGATCTATTAACAACCTCCGTTTGTCTATCTGTTTGCGGATGCTAAGCGCTACTAAAATTCAGCTTCGTTCCGACCATCTTCCACAAACTTAACCAAAAATGACTTAAAAATCTGGTTTCCGTATCCGAAACGATAGATTCTGGTAACCCAAGAAGTCTATATATTTCTTTGAAATATAACTGAGCAACATGAAAAACATCCGCCGTCTTCGTACAAGCAATAAAATGTACCATCTTCGAGAAACGATCCACCACAACATATATAGAATCGTTACCCCTTTGAGTTCTAGGCAACCATAAAACAAAATCCATACTCACATCAATCCAAGGTTTAGTTGGTACAGGTAACGGCATATACAATCCTGCATTGGTCGCAGTTCCCTTCGAAACTTGACAAATATGACATCTCTCCACAAACCTTTCAACCTCCTTCCTCATTGACGGCCAAAAGTAAGATTGAGAAATCAAATGCAATGTACGATCACGGCCCACATGTCCTTCCTCGTGCAACTCCTTGATAATCTTCATTCTCAAACTGCTCTCTGGAATACATAACCGATTCCCTTTAAACAGAAAACCATCTACCAACCCAAATTCATTAGCACACCCCTCCTTGACTTTCTCAACAAATTTCTTAAAGTAAGGATCTTCTTCAATCAGTTCTGGCAACAATTGAAATCCTGTCACCTCAACCTTCATCGTAGTCAACAAGCGACTCCTTCTGCTCAATGCATCAACTACACGATTCGTAATTCTGGATTTTTGTTTCACAACAAACGTAAATTGCTGCAGATAAGCAATCCACGATGCATGCCTTGCTGGAAACTTATCCTGCCCTTGTAAGTGTTTCAACGCTTCATGATCAGTGTAAATAACAAACTCATTCTGAAACAGATAATGTCTCCAGTGCTTCACAGCTTGAACAATTGCGTAAAACTCAACATCATAAGTGCTATATCTCAACTTAGCTCCAGACAACTTCTCACTGAAATAAGCAACTCGCCTTCCTTTCTGACTCAAAACTCCACCAACCCCAACCTTCGATGCATCAGTATGTAATTCAAACAACAACTGAAAATCCGGTAAAACTAGAATTGGTGCTGTCATCAATAGTGTCTTGATCTTCTCAAAAGCAACCCCCGCTTCCTCTGACCACTCAAACTTCTTTCCTTTCAAGCAATCGGTTACTGGTGCCATTACACTGCTAAAATGTGGAATGTACCTTCGATAGAAAGATACCAACCCATGAAAACTTGTCACTTCAGTAATTGTCTTGAGTTGTGGCCAACTCCTGACAGCTTCTACTTTAATTTCATCCACTTGAATTCCTTCTTTCGATAGAACGTATCCTAGAAACAAAACACTGTGCGTCATGAATACACACTTCTTTGTTGCAGCATAAAATTTCTCCTGTCGTAAAATCAACAGTACTTCACGCAAATGCTGGACATGCTTTTCCTTACTTCCACTGTAGATCAAAATATCGTCAAAGTAAACTACTACAAACTTCCCAATGAATGGTCTGAAAATCTGGTTCATCACTCTCATAAAAGTACTTGCTGCATTCGATAAACCAAACGGCATTACCTACCAACCATTCGTATAAACCTTCCCTGGTTTTGAAAGCAATCTTCCATTCATCACCCGGTCTAAAACGAATTTGATGGTATCCACTCTTCAAGTCAATCTTTGAAAACACAACAGCTCCACTCAACTGATCTATCAAGTCATCAAACCTCGGCATAGGAAATCTGTATCTCACCGTGATCTTGTTTAGAGCCCGACTGTCCATACACATCCTCCACGAACCATCCTTCTTGGGCACCAATAAAGCTGGCACTGCACAAGGACTCATGCTCTCCTGAACACGCCCTTGTTCTAACAACTCTTCCACTTGCCTTCTCAAATCCTCATGCTCTTTAGGACTCATCTTGTAATGTGGTCTGTGTGGTAATACTGCCCCTGACACAAGATCTATCTGATGTTGAATATCCCTCAACGGTGGCAATTCCGTTGGCAACTCTTCAGGAAACACATCACTGAATTCTTCCAATACTGGCTTTACTTCTTTAGGAACTTCAACAGATTTAGTAGCTTCACGTCCAATCAACAAAAACACTTCTGGACTCTCCTCTACTTCTTCAATAATTTCCTTCAAATTCAATAAAGTCTACAGCTCCTTAATCTCTTCTGACTTGCTCTCTCCTTGCTGTCTCTTCTTTGGAACCAAAATGATCTTAACACGTTCAAACATAATACTGTAGCTATTGGTCCGACCGTCATGCTGCACTGCTCAATCATACTGCCATGGTCTTCCCAAAAGCAAGTGACAAACATCCATCTTCACAACATCACACCAAATCTCGTCTTTATACTTCTTTCCAGTGGAGAATGGAACTCGAACTCGTCTGTCCACCTTCACCTCTCCTCCTTTTCTCAACCATGCTAACTTGTAAGGATTAGGAGGTTTCTCTGTTTTCAACTTCAACTTTCTCACAGCTTCGGTAGAAATAATATTGTCACAACTTCCAGCATCAATCACAAATTTACAAACCTTTCCCAATATAGTGCACGTTGACTGGAAGATGTTACTCCTCAACCAACTAGCTTCTTCTACTTGCTTCGGTATTAAACAAGACCTCCTCATCATGAGATTACATCCTTCATCTCCTGACGCAACATCCTGTTCATCCTCCTCAACTGGACTAGAGTAACCTTCCCCAACATCCTCACCTTCAAATTCAGCAATCATAGTTCGTTTCTTCGGCTTCGGACATTCATTACTCTTGTGACCCACTTCCTGGAAATTGTAACACTTGAAACTATTTTTGACCTTCGCCTTCGCAACTTCATTCACAACAGGTTTACTGACAGCTTTCGAAACATTGGAACTCCCACTAGCACCTTTGTTCTGAATATTGGAACTTGTAAACACACCACCTCCACGTCTTCCCTGCTTCTCACAAGCCAACGCTTTCTAGTGTGCTTCAGCAACAGACCTAGGATTAAACATATTCACCATATCTTGAATCTGCATCCTCAACCCTCCAACAAATCTAGCAGTCAGCTGTTCCTCTATCTCCATAATGTCAATTCGAGCAATCAGTTGATAAAATTCGTCAGCATAATCATTAACAGTCTTCATCCCTTGCCTCAGATTCTGCAACCTCTGGTACATAAGTGATTGATAATTGTAAGGCAAGAATGTAGCCTTCATCAACTTCTTCATCTTCTCCCATGACTCAATCTTCGACTTCCCCATTCTCTCCCGCGTAAGTTTAGTCTGCTGCCACCATGCCATAGCTCTACCTCTCAAACGAGTAGCAACCAACTTCACTTTTCGATTCTCGGGAACCTCCTTGAAATCAAAGATCTCTTCAACATTAGACAACCAATCCAAAAATTCTTCTGCTACCATTCCACCCTTGAATTATGGAATTTCCATCTTCATACCCGACTCCCATCGTCGGTCATCCTCAACATCCCGATACGAGTTTCGAACCTGATCTCGATCTCGATAATGAATGCTAGCTCTATCACCCTCTTCATTGAAATCAAATGTATGTCTATATCGATCTCGACCATCAACATCCCTTCGATCACGCATGTCTCTTCTACTATGTCTCTCTTCATCTTTAAATGGCTCATCTTCAAACTCACGTGGAGTTCTTCCCTCTTCATGTCCATAGTCATGGTGATCTCTCCTTGATGAAATTGATTTTTCTCTTCTTTCTCTAAAAGATTGCGGTGATACCCTTCTCGCTTCCGTAACCGATGGTGAAACTCTGTTTCCTCCATGGTTCGAGACTGGCGATCTCCTCCTTTGAGTTTGATTCATATCAATCATCAACTTCTCTAACTTTCCAATGCCTTCATCAAATTTCTCATTAATGCGTTTCTCCATCTGCTCGGCTTCTTCCCTTCTATACAACACTTCAACATTTTGATGACGATTATCTCTCCTTGGCGGCATGATTGAATCAACACAAACACTTCAACAAATACTTCAAAAATCTTCAACACAAGTCAAACAAGCACGGCTCCAACTCAACTTGGCTCGGCCTCAACACTTCAACACAAATAAAATTCAAACAACTTCCACACTTTGATCCAAAATGGAATGGATCGAAAGTCCTCCTTTTGTTGCAACTTCAAGATGAACACGATGAACAACAAACTTCAAACTCCTTGGCTCCAAGACTCGGCTTAGCTATGATTGGCTAAGTCTAGCTCCGATACCAAAACTGACACAGCGGATAATAACAAATCGATATAGATCGATGAAAGTAGCAATCGGTGGATTGAAGATACTGAAATGGCCAAATTCGTTGATCACAAAGATACCGAATTCGAGCTATCTTCGACACGTCGATCGCGCACGATACCGTGAAAGAAGATCTACAATTCTTCAAACGTTGATCAAGCGCACTTGATACCGTGAATTGGCTTCAACAATCGTTGAATCGAGCGCACTCGATTAACCGAAAGTGGAGATAGGAGATCACGCTCAACTACCAATTTAGACGAAAGCACACAGCAATCAGAACGAAATTTTATTCAACAATCAACCCCTTACAAATGACCCGACCATGCCTATTTATAGGCTACAACAAAACACGGTTCAACTAAAAGTATCATCGACCTATCTTAAGTCGTCCGCGACTCTTCACATAAAACCACACGACTCACGACTCAGCTTAAGTCGCTAACGACTTAGCTGTGAACGACTCAACTCAAACGACCTAAATGCACTCACACGGTTTACGACCTACATAGCCCAACGACTTATCATCATACCAGTTACAACATGTAACGACACAACACAACTCAACATATACAACACGACATACGGCTTAAAGGAAAATACAACTTCAACACAGTATATACACGATTCAAGACTCTCGTGACCTAACGACTTAAAAATGGTACGACTTAACGACCTAAACAAGGTCACAACTTAAAACCTCAGTGTCTTAAGAGAAAAACTACTGCATCACTTCACGCGACCTAACTAGATCGTAGGCCTTATGCGACTTATCTTAGGTCGTGAGCTCCCTTCTTCAACACACTCGTTAGGTCGTAGACGACCTAAAACACTTCCCTTAGGTCGTAGCCCTTTTAGGTCATGACTCGCAAACTCGTTAAGTCGCGAACTCAGTACAACTTCCCCCTCTGGTTTCCAGTTAGGTCGTGAGTGACCTTCCTTGACTTCCACTGTGTCATCCACAATTTCTAGCTCGTCATCCTTCACTCCGTTAGGTCGTGAATGACCTAAAGCTTCCTCATTAGTTCGTGAGCGACCTAAGTCTTGTGACTTTGCAGGTTGCGCTGCATCAATAGAGCAGTAAAGTTTACGTCTGGTTTCTAAGATTTTGATTTTGATTTTCAATTGGGTTTGGTGGACAAAAGGAAATGTTTTCTTTGCTGCGCTACTGGAAGAGAAAAATAAAAGATGCGGCTACTTCCTTTTTCAAAGTGGATACAAGTCAAAGATGAAAAGTGCTGGCAACCTTTGGGTACACATTATTTTAATGCAACGTGTCTCAGAGGAAAATAAAGTACACATCTTGTACAAAATGGGTTGGTCAGAGCACTTGCAAAGTATGGCAGCAAGTTGTTTTAATCTTGCTTTAAAACTTTTATTAGAAACACACGGCTTGATATAAAGATGATGATACTGAACTATGTGTGCACTTTTTCTAATGAATTGGCCATTCATTTTTCATGCGTGAAAGCAAATTAAAAATAACGTAACTTTGTTATTTGTTTCAATTGATTTTGCAGTTGACTACCACTTATATGCTCCACTGATTTGTAAATAATATTGCATTTACATTTTCTACAAATTTCAAATTAAAATTTCCATTTTAATTTTTTATTTCGACGGTAATAAAATGACGGTCGTTATAGATTTTTAAAATATTTATTAGGACAGTAATTCAAAAGTCACGGTCGTTACACATTCGATAGGTTATCCTATCATTTTCAAAGAGGCCCGGTCTTCACCACCGTCTTCAATTGCCATCCATTTTGTCGTATCACATGTTCGGAATGGTTTATACGACACAAAGGTCCTCTCTCGGCTAAACCGAATAGTGAGCGTTCAACTTAAAATTATGTGGATGTATCAATCACATAGATTCATATGTTCATTGTGGGTTTCGGATAACCAACTGGAATTCGACTCCCTGTTGCATCGAAGTTCAAATACAGTTTTACGGGCCACTGGGTTTTCACAATCACAAATCAGTGTATTAAATACCAATATCACAGCTCAGCATAAAGCATTATTACATATCATCACATCACATAACAGGAATATTAGTCCAACACGCAGCATTCAAGGACAATCAAAGCATCTTCAATTAAGATGAATAAATCATGTGGTTTTAAATTTATTAATCACATGATTACTTTCATTAGAAATCTTTAATCAATGATTATTTATCATTAATTACTATTGATTGAGTCTTAATCACCTTCATTTATTAATCATTTTTTAGTTAATTAATTTCATATTAATTAACCTTAATTATTAATTAATTAAATCTTTAATATTAAATAGTTAACTAAGTAACTATTTCTTAAGAAATTATATTAACAAAATCATTAATTATTTTAATAAACCAAAAGATAATTTAATTACTTTGATTTTCCTTTTGAACCTTTCTAAATCATTATCCTTATACATTGGCTGCTTTGGAAAGTTAAGATTAGTTTAAATAACATTCTATCTTAATTTCCTTTTTAAATTTCATTATTTAATATAAATGACTTTATAAAATGATGTATCAAAATTAAATAAATTAAATTTAATTACTTTAAAAACATCTCACTTAAACGCTTGATTTATTCAAAATTAAGTCAACGGCATAAATTTGAAAACATGTTTAAAATTGTTTAAAGGTTTGAAAATTTTTTAAGAAAAAAAACTATTTTGCATATTGATCTCGAGACTCGCTTCGACTCACACCCGAGAGTTTTTCTCGTTTGCGTCGGGTTTATCAAAAAATCAACGTGAGTGCCACAATTTATTTTCTTAAAATTTATTCTAAGTACAAACCCGTATGGCCCAAAATTTACTACGAGACCATACCCGAGTTTGAACCCCTACTTCCTGAAGCTTGCTTCGAGTTTTCCTTTTCTTCCCTAATCCGCTGCCCCTGACACAACTCCAACTGTGTGCACATGCACAACTCCTCCGGCCGCCTCCAGTTGAACTTGTAGTCGTCAACACATCCACGATGATGCTCTCGAACCTCTTAAACACTCAAAAATTCAAAACAATCCCGATTTTACATTTTAGTCCCCAGACCGAAACTGGAACGGACAAACGCCTTAATTGAGTTCCTCGCTTCCCCTCTTCTAATCATCAGAGTTCGCGACACCCCGTCCAATACTCCATTCGCCCCCCACGCTTCCGATGGTCCCGGTCTCATGACTTCCGATGGCTTACAGATGGCGCGACGATCACATTTCTAACTCTGACTTGTTTAACACCTTAAACGCTAATTTGATCTTGTCTCAACTCCATGATGCTTAGGAAAATTGCTGAGCATTTTTCTCTAGCTACCCTATCCCCCAGCAAGCTTCATCCAAGATCGCGAGATGAACCGTGTTGCCAATCACTGAAATTGCTAAAAAACTCGAAATTGTTCATCTTTGCTTTACCCAATGAATTCTTGCTTAAAATTTTTAGTTAACTTTCATAAATCATTGTTTGTGATAATGATTCAGATAGTAGTCTTGGAACTAAGATTTATTATGTCTGAATTTCTACATGGTTTGAAATTATGACTGTATTTTCAAAAAATTTCAGAGAAACTTTAGTTCATTCTGCTTGAATTCATTTTCACAACTTAAGGCATGTCAAAATAAACAACTTTTGTTTGAATTCTGAGATCAAACAAGGATAAGATGGAGGGGAGTTGGATTTTGTAAAGGGTTATAAATTTCTTTAACCTGGAACAGAGATGATTCAACTTTAAACTGATAGACACAGGCAAAGATATGCACATATTCATGGATCTTGTGCATACAACAAATGCTTAAACTCACATCAAACATCAAAGCTTAAAAGCATTTACTCACCTGAAAGTAAAATTTGAAGCAGAAAACACTTTCTTTTGTCTTTGACACCTGCAGTTTAATCTTCTTATTTTTTTTGTTTTGATCTTGAATGATATTTGAGTTTGATGTTTATTTTTTCTTTTCAGGTGTACCAAGTTTTGTTTGAACGAACTATACTAATATGGATGTATATATATAAAGTAGATAGTTTGTACAGTGGATGTGTTATCTGGTTAAGTTGGTTTCTCTTTTTTTATTTATTTTGATCTGATTTTTTTCTTGCTGCCTCCATCTATGACCAGAAATTGTTCTTTGGAGGCTAAAATAATTTCTTTTTTTCCATTCGAATGACTAATTTTTGTGCTGAGAAGAAATGGCATTAAATGCCCATGTTCCCATTCAAGTTTATATATAATCCTATTGATTTTTGTAAGTACATCTTTTTTTTATTTATAGATTTTTTTTCTTTCTTTCTTACATAATTTCACATACATACATTTTTTTGTTTGATTGCCTTGCTTAATGTAAGATTGTCATAGTTATTTTTTATAGTTTGTAACTTACCTTATATATTTAATGTTTTAACACAATTCTTGTTTGTTATACATTTTTTATATCCTTTATTTATTTAAAGCTCAAACTACCATTTTTTTTATATTCATATATTTTTCATTTCTTATATTTAATATTAATAATATTTTATATTATTTTGAAACTTTTCAAATTAATTTACAAAAGTTCAAATAAGTCACCAAATTTAATTTAAACAAATTTTGGAATGTTACAAATATGCCCCCCTTAAGAAAATTTCGTCCTCGAAATTTGAAAGAGAGAGAAAAGCAAACAAAGAATATACGAATTCAGAAAAGAATAGAGAAATGGCTTACCAGTTTAAACCGAGATATCCACTCTGCGATTGGGATATGACTTCCGCATGCTATCTTCAGTTTCCCAAGTGCAGTCCTTTGGATCACCACTCCATTGCACTTTAACTAGTTTCATAATTTTGTTTCTTAATCGTTTTTCATCACGATCCACAATCTTTATCGGCTCTCTTTTAACTGCCAAGTTAGGAGTGATCTCAAGATCCTGCTGAGCTGCTTCTTCAATAATACTATTTGGGTCGTGCACAAACTTTCGGAGGTTAGAAATATGAAACACATTTTGCACGCCAGATAACCAGCTGGGTAGCTGTACTCGATATGCTGGAGGACCGATCCTCTCCAGAATAGGAAAAGGACCAATATAACGCGGTTCTAGCTTTCCAGTTTTCCCAAACCTCAATACACCCCGCATCGGAAACACTTTCAGAAATACAGAATCTCCAACTTGAAATTGCAAATCTCTTCTTCCGCGGTCATAATAACTCTTCTGACGACTTTAAGCAGTTGTTAATTTCTTTCGAATAAAATCAACATTCTCCATGGCTTCTTTATTCATATCTGGTCCAAGGATGAGTCCATCACCTTATTCGATCCAACATGCAGGTGATCGACACGGACGACCATATAAAGCCTTATAAGGAGCCATTTCAATACTGGCTTGATAGCTATTGTTATAAGAGAACTCGACCAAATGCAATTGGTCCTCCCAAGAACCACCAAAATCAAGTATACAAGCACGCAATGGGTCTTCTAAAATTTGGTTAATCCTTTCTGCCTGCCCATCAGACTGTGGGTGATAAGCAGTGATGAAATTCAATTTTGTTCCCAAAGCGGCTTGGAATGCCTCCCAAAATCTACTAGTGAAGATCGGATCACGATCACTCACTATGCTGCTAGGAATACCATGAAAACGAAAAATTTCCTTTATATATAGCTCTGCTAAGCTTGCTGCAGTCCTAATGGATTTCACTAGAATGAAGTGAGCAGTTTTTGTTAGTCGGTCCACTATAACCCAAATTTCTTCATTTCCCTTCTTGGTTCGTGGAAATCCGTTGATGAAATTCATCGATACCTGAACTCATTTCCACTTTGGTACTTCCCAAGGCTGAAGTAAACCGGCTACTTTCTTTTGATCGCTTTTAATTTGTTGACAAGTAGCACAACGACTCACATATATAGATATGTCCCTTTTCATTTTCTTCTACCAAAATGTTCTTTTCATATCACGATACATTTTATTGACTCCTGGATGGATGCAAAGTTTGGACTTGTGGCATTCATCCAAAACTTCACGTTTCACCTCCGGAATATCAGGGACACAAATCCTTCCTTTCAATCTTAAACTTCTCTACTATCCATCTCAAAAATAGTATCTTCACCTTGGTATATTCTTTTATAAATTCCCCAAAGAAACTCATCTTCTTTCTCCTGTCTCGCAATCCTTTTGAGAAGAGTAGGAGCGATAACAAGATGAGCGAGGATGGCATGCATTCTACTCAAAGCATCAGCAACTACATTGGCCTTTCCAGGTGTATACAGAATATCTAGGTCATAGGATGCCAGTAATTCCAACTAACGTTATTGTCGCAGATTCAAATCTTTCTTGGTGAAGAGATACTTTAAAGATTTGTGGTCGGTGAATAATTCAAACTTTTCACCTAAACAAGAAGAATTATTAAGTATAGATTAAGTTTAGTTGAACTTTAAAATTTTCTTTTAGAAAAGCTAAAGGAGATTCTTACCCAGAAGATATTGCCCCCAGCTTTTTAAGGCGAAAATAACAGCCAAAAGCTCCAAATCATGTGTTGGGTAGTTTCTCTCGTGCGGACGTAATTCTCTACTCGCGTAGGCAATTACCTTCCCATTCTGCAGTAACACCGTGCCTACCCCATCACCACACGCGTCAGTATAGACAGATAAGCCTTGGTTCCTGTTAATAATAGCGAGAACAGGAGCAGTATTCAATCTCCATTTCAATTCCTGAAAGGCTTCGTCATATTTTGAAGTCCAATTGAACTTGACATTCTTCATGGTCAGCTTGGTCAATGGGCTAGCAATTTTAGAAAAGTCCTGAACAAACTTCCGTTAATAGCCTGCTAAACCCAGAAAACTTCGAACTTCTTTCGGAGTCGTGGGTCGATTCCAGTTAAGAATAGTGGAAATTTTTCTCGGATCAATAGTAATTCCTTCTTCATTAACAATATGGCCAAGAAATCTGACTTCTTTGACCCAAAAGTGACATTACGAAAATTTAGTGAATAAGACATTCCTTCTCAAAATTTTCAAAACAATCCTGAGATGTTCAGCTTGCTCCTCTTCAGTTTTGGAGTAGATTAGGATATCATCGATAAATACAAGAAAAAATTTATTCAGCACCTCTCGAAACACAGGGGTCGTCAAATCTACGAAGTACACGGGGGCGTTAGTTACTCCGAAAGGCATGACTAACCACTCATAGAACACATCCAGACCCTTAAAAGTGGTTAGGTGAACGCAATTTTCGGCAATTCACAACTAATGGAATCACTGGGCTAGATCCATCTTAGAAAAGAATCGTGCACCATGAAGTTGATCAAATAAGTCATCGATCCTGGATAAAGGAAACTTGTTCTTAAGAGTTTGCTTATTAAGATCGCGATAGTCGACACACAATCTCAAAGACCCATCAGATTTAGCCACAAATACTATCACTGAACCCCATTCAGAGAAACTTGGACGAATCAATCCCTTTTTTTAGCAAATCACCATTTGCTGACTAGTTCAATTCTTTCCCGCGGTGCCATCCTACGACTAGCATGAACGACAGGATGAGCGTTCGGAATTAAATCAATTCTGAATTCAATTTCTCTATGTGGGGGTGAAGATTCTACTTCTTTGAATACACTCGGAAAATGTTGGACAATAGCAATGTACTCCAGACTAGATTCTGGATATGCTAACGTATACATCAGTTTATCTCTTTTCGGACTAGGGTCTTCACAAGAAATTTCAACAGAATCTCCATGTTTAGTTTTGACTAGAATCGTTCGATTGCTGCAATCTAACTTAGCTTCGTATCTTGATAACTAATTCATCCCAAGTAGGATTTCAAATTCATTGAAGTCGAGAACATAAAGGTTAATAGGAAATTTATGGCCAGAATAAGAGATAGGCACTCTCCTACAATATAATAAAAGATTTGCAGGACCACCCACTGGATTCTTCACACAAATAGGTTTATCAACAAAATTGAGTTAAAGTTTTAATTCATCCACGATCTATTGGGAGTTAAAGCTATGTGAAGCCCCCGTGTCGAATAAAAATCTAACAACTCTTTCACCAACAATAAGGTTACCCTCCAAAACTCCCTTTCCTTCATTCGCCTTTGAAGTTGAGGGGTTATCTTTTACCGCGCACATTTTCGCTATTCGTGCTTGTTTCCTTTTTGGGCAATTCTTAAATCCATGACCTGGCTGATGACAATAACAACATTCCTTGGATCTTCGAGTTATCTTTACAAGTTGGTCTTTCTTAATTTGTTTCTTTGGCTTCTCACAATCATTTGCTAAATGGCCTTTCTCCTGACAGTTATAACAAGTAACCATTCTGGCTGGATTCTCTTGATTACTCTTCTTCTTCTCCTTGCCTTGAAACGGTCACTTTCCTTCGAATTTTCTTTTCTTCCAGTTCGAACTACTTGGACCCCTTTCTCTTACGGAACTTTCTGCATATCTAAAGTGGCATATCGATAACCCATATCAATCAAGTCCGAAAAAGATTATTTAATTTGGGCTGTCATTCTCTCGTGATACTCCTTATTCATTCCCCGAATGAATCTTTCATTCTTCGTCAAGGGTGTACTCACTAGCTTCGGACCAAATCGAGACAATCCATTAAATTTATTCAAGTACCCCTCAAATGATAGTCTTCCTTGCTTCAAATCCCGAAACTCCTGGTACATTCGAGAGATACCTGGATACGGAACTTATCGCTGCTTAAACACTTCTTTAAATCGTCTACAAGTAAACTTATCTTCTGACTCATCCACAGTAACTGTCTTCTACCAAGCTAATGCTTCCTCTTGGAGTTGCCAAGAAGCTATTAGTCTCTTTTTATCATCTTCCAACTTCAATCCCCTGAAAATTCTTTCACAGGATCGGATCTAGGCTTGTGCTTGTGCAACAGATTCCTTGCCAGTAAACGGCTTTCCACCAAGTCTCGAGAAGCCCTTATACAGATCAGCCAAATTCGGCTGAAATTGAGTAAGCATAGTTGCAGTTGCAAGGACTTGACCAGTTGCGGTGGTATTTCCCCGTTCCCTACCCTATCCTTTTCTTCCGCTCGTTCTTACTTTCTATAAATAGAAAGGAAAGTTGGTTTAGCCATACAGACAAGATATCTTAGGAAACATCAATAGTTTAAAAGGAATAGACAAAGAAATTTGGGTTTCGGTCTTTCAGATTATACTCATTCTAGGGTATACTTCACAATATATCTAATGATCTATCTAATGTGTTATACTCTGTAGCCAAAGTTCTTACTCAACCTTCAGCTCTGATACCACTTTGTCACGATCTGAAATCCAATGTTCAAAAATTGACACTAAATACCTCACTTGCATTCGACTGTCAAAGATTCAAACATCGAACTCCAGTCGGATGGAGCTTATAACAACATTATATGAATATAAACAGCGAAGACAAAATGAATATCATATATCAACATAGGTGCAACATAATACAATATCCAATACAACATCTATCCCAAATATCAGAGTGATACAAATATAATACAACAATAATACGACAACAGAAACTTTAACAAGTTTCCAACATACTTCAACTTCTACAAGGTCTTCAAAAATCCAAAACTTCAAAAGATTTCCAAATCCAAAGCTTCCAGAAGACTTCAAATCCAAGCTATCTCCAAAACATGGATAACCTGCTTCTAGGCTGCCCGTGTGGAAAATTATGGGCACCTAGAGTTTAGGAAAGGAACAATAAACTCCGGGTCAGTCATTGTACTGGTATGAGTAAACAAAAACAGTTGTTGAAATAAAAAGTTCATTTTCTATCAAAAGCAAAACAAAAGAATTTGAAAGAAATACGCAATGCTTTTTGAAAATGAAACTGCCATAAGGCCTCCCACCACACACACAATGCAAGCGTAAACTTGGAGGAGATTTCTCCTTATGACTGTCAAAAATGTTTGATACGAGAAAACTCTTTTAAATATTATTATTAGTGCATAGTGTAGAAAACAATTTCGAAAGTATAATATTAATTTTAGCCAGCATAGACATTTCGTGCTATGCTAACTACAGCTACCATCTAAACAGTGGTGACCACCATAAGTAAATGGCAGGCTATACAACTAAAACCGTAAAGAGCTCGAATTGGATGATTGGATTTCCAACAAATGGTCGGGCAAAGGAACTTCCCATATAAAATGGAACGCCTCGGGAGGGACGTCCCCGAGAACCTAACCAGATCTCTGCTACATAAGGTCGGGTTACCTCTATGACTAGGTAACAACTGACACGAGTATGCCACCTTCCGGTCGTTACCAACCTTTATCTGAAGCGCTTCTCAACCGACAACCACAAAGCAATAAATTTGCAGCAACCACACAGTAAGTATTTGGGCTCTATACCATGACACTACCTATAATCCAGAAGGAAATGGACATACCCTCAGGGGGTGCTACCTCCAAATAACCTTGCTGCCACGATTCCTGTTTCGACAATAACCGGGTTGTGAGGTTCGACGAAGTCTCGTCCACAAAGCTACGCTTTTTCACAAAGCCATGCTTCGATCAACAAATGATAAGCAACACTCAGCATGCCACACTACCAAATTGGGAGTATATCGCTAATAACCTTCAACTACATAACATCTGAGCTCGTACGTCTCGGAGAAGGGTGTTAAGCATAGAGAATAAATTCTCCGCCACAAACAGATATGTATTTGATAGAAATCAGCTTTATATCTCAAGGTGTACTGTGAGACATACAACCATACAAGTCTGTTTCGAGTTCGAATAGAACCGAAGGCACTTTCGACGAAGTCCTTGCAATCCGGTAATCTACAATCCCGATCAGACTCCCCATCACTTATGGAGATCTCTATACCGGAGCAACTCAGTACAGAGACATTCAATAGGTTATCCTATCGTTTTCGAAGACGCCCGGTCTTCACCACCATCTTTAATTGCCATCCATTTCGTCGTTTCACATATTCGGAATGGGTTATACGACACAAAGGTCCTCTCCCGGCTAAACCGAATAGTGAGCATTCAATTTAAAAATGGATGTATCAATCACATAGATTCATATGTTCGATGTGGGTTTCGGATAACCAACTCGAATCCGACTCCCTGTCGCATCAAAGTTCAAATACCGTTTTACGGGCCAATGGGTTTTCACAATCACACAGCAGTATATTCAATACCAATATCACAGCTCAACACAAAGCATTATTACATATCATCACATCACATAACAGGAATATCAATCCAATACACAACATTCAAGGAAAATCAAAGCATCTTCAATTAAGATGAATAAATCATGTGGTTTTAAATTTATTAATCACATAATTACTTTCATTAGAAATATTTAATCAATGATTACTTATCATTAATTACTATTGATTAAGTCTTAATCAACTTCATTTATTAATCATTTTTTAGTTAATTATTTTAATAAATTTCAAATTAATTAACGTCAATTATTAATTAATTAAATCTTTAATATTTAATAGTTAACTAAGTAACTATTTCTTAAGAAATTATATTAACAAAATCATTAATTATTTTAATAAACCAAAAGATAATTTAATTACTTTGATTTTCCTTTTAAACCTTGCTAAATCATTATCCTTATACATTGGCTGCTTTGGAAAGTTAAGATTAGTTTAAATATCATTCTATCTTAATTTCCTTTTTAAATTTCATTATTTAATATAAATGACTTTATAAAGTGATGTACCAAAATTAAATAAATTAAAATTTAATTACTTTAAATACATCTCATTAAATCTGTGATTTATTCAAACTTAAGTCAAAGGCATAATTTGAAAACATGTTTAAAATTGTTTGAAGGTTTGAAAATTTTTAAAGAAAAAAAATGTTTTGCATATTGATCTCGAGACTCGCATCGAGTCACACCCGAGAATTTTCTTGTTTGCTTCGAGTTTGTCAAAAAATCAGCCCGAGTGCCACAATTTTTTTTCTTAAATTTTTTTCTAAGTACAAACCCGTGTGGCCCAAAATTTACTTCGAGACCATACCCGAGTTTGAACCCCTACTTCCCGATGCTTGCTTCGAGTTTTGCTTTTCTTCCCCAATCTGCTGCCCCTTGACACAACTCCAACTATGTGCACATGCACAACTCCTCCGGCCGCCTTCAGTTGAACCTATGGTCGTCAACACATCCACGATGATGCTCTCGAACCTCTCAAACACTCAAAAATTCAAAACAATCCCAATTTTACATTTTAGTCCCCAGACCCAAACTGGAACGAACAAACGCCTCAAATAAATGCCTCGCTTCCCCTCTTCTGATCATCAGAGTTCACGACACCCCGTCCAAAACTCCATTAGCCTACCACGCTTCCGATGGTCCCTGTCTCATGACTTCCGATGGCCTACAGATGGCGCGACGATAACATTTCTAAATCTGACTTGTTTAACACCTTAAACCCTAATTTGATCTCGTCTCTACTCCACGATGCATAGAAAAATTGGTGAGCATTTTTCTCAAGCTACCCTACCCCCCAGCAAGCTTCATTCAAGATCGCGAGATGAACAGCGTTGCCAATCACCAAAAATTGCTAAAAACTCGAGTTTGTTCATCTTTGCTTTACTCAATGAGTTCTTGCTTAAAAATGTTGATTTAACTTTCAAAAATCACTCTTTGTGATAACGATTCAGATAGTATTCTTGGAACAAAGATTTATAATGTTTGAATTTCTACATGGTTTGAAATTATGACTGTATTTTCAAAAAATTTCAGACAAACTTTAGTTCACTCTGCTTGAATTCATTTTTACAACTTAAGACATGTCAAAACAAACAACTTTTGTTTGAATTATGAGATCAAACAAGGATCAGAGGGAGGGGAGTTGGATTTTGTACAGGGTTATAAATTTCTTTAACCTGGAACAGAGATGATTTAACTTTAAACTGATAGACACAGGCAAAGATATGCACATATTCATGGATCTTGTGCATACAACAAATGTTCAAACTCACATCAAACATCAGAGCTTAAAAACAATTACTCACCTGAAAGCAAATTTTGAAACAGAAAACACTTTATTTTATCTTTGGAACCTGTAGTTTAATCTTCCTATTTTTTTATCTTGAATGGTATTTGAGTTTGATGTTTATTTTTTTTCTCTTCAGGTTTACTAAGTTTTGTTTGAATGAACTATGCTAATATGGATGTATATATATAAAGTAGATAGTTTGTAGAGGGGAGGTGTTATCTGGTTAAGCTGATTTTTGTTTTTTTTGTTTATTTTGATCAGAGTTTTTTCTTGCTGCCTCCATCGTTGACCAGAAGTTGTTCTTTGGAGGCTGAAATGATTTCTTTTTTCCATTCGAATGACTCATTTTTGTGCTGAGAAGAAGTGGCATTAAATGCCCATGTTCCCATCCAAGTTTACATGTAATCCTATTGAATTTTGTAAGTACATCTTTGTTTTATTTATAGATTTTTTTTTTCTTTCTTACTTGCATAATTCCACATACATACATTTTTTTTGTTTGATTGCTTTGCTTAATATAAGATTGTCATGGTTATTTTTTATAGTTTGTAACTTACCTTATATATTTATGTTCTAACACAATTCTTGCTTGTTATACATTTTTTTAACCTTTATTTATTTAAAGCTTAAACTACAAATATTTTTATTTATATTCATATATTTTTCTTTTCTTATACTTAATATTAATAATATTTTATTTTGTTTTGAAACTTTTCAAATTAATTTACAATAGTTCAAATAAGTCACCAAATTTAATTTAAACAAGTTTTGGAATGTTACAATACCAATTCTAACACACTTTCCTTTTTAAAACTAGAGAGAGAAAAGAAAAAGTTGTTGGCCCATAAACTAGAAAAAATAATAATATACAATATATGTTTGCTTGCAAAGTAAAGCATCGGCTTTCCTCGCTTCCTTTTCTTCCCTGTTGCTAAAATTTAAACCATGGCTGAACAAATTCTTTCCCTCTCTTTTCTTTTAAGCATCGTTCCCCTTCCTCCTTCATTCAGTAAAATCGAATTTTAAAAAAAATAAAAAGTAAAACAAAGGGGGGATGAAATTGAAGCGCGACGTAGTCGTGAGCGTGCGCGTGCGATGTTGTCGAGCATGATCTCGCGATTGCGTGGAAGGAGAGAGGTGGAGTTTTGTCTTTGAGTTGTAATCGAGGTGGGGAACGTTGGTAGGTCGCCGTTGTTGGAGACCTTGGTGGTCGGATTCCATCAAGTCACGAATCTGGTGAGAGGTAGAATGCCATGTGGGCAACATGAGGAGTGCATCGATTATTGGCGATGTGTCTGGGTCGCGTACACGCAAGGGGGCTTATGGCCGAGGTGAAGAGGGCAGCTGCGGTTTAGGGTTCATCGATCGCAGGTCGGAGTTGGAGGCTTGGGTTTTAAACATGCTGAGGAGAATTTTTCTGGGCAGTATGGTATATTAGCTTTGTTTTAATTCAATTTAATTCAATAAATATATATATATATATATGTTTATATATTAGAAAGAAAGAAAGAAATATATAGATACACATATTTTGGCTTACTGATCATTTGTTTAAACTAAGTTATTTTTACTCAAATCTAATTTAGTTTTGAAAAAGGGAAAAGGGAAAAAGAAAATACATATATTAAAGTAATTTTATAACTAAATGGAAATCGAAAATTTATACGCTTCAAAAATTGCTTGTACAAGGTTAAAACTGAGCCATTTGCATGCAATAAATTCGAGTGTACCGATCAGCAAATTCAAAAAAATAGAGGTGGGTTAATCTCACTCAAATTAGATTACTGGTAAATTTTATATAATTAAAATTTATTATTGATTGATGGATTGTTGAATGGATAAATTTTATCAGTTGAATGTGATATTATATAGTAATGTATATGTATATATTGGAGTGATTGATATTCCCGCATTATATAGTAGAAGAGACCCTATGCGCCCTGCATAATAGCGGATGGCCATATATATCACGATATCCCCCTTGAAGTGGGATTGGTATATTTATATTGTGCTAACATCTATGGATGTAGGGAAACAGGTTGGAAGGATCCAACTGGATTCCTCAAAAATATTGAAATTTAATTTCATATTGAGTTATATGATTTATTTAATAATCTATGATAGATAAAATTGGAATTGAAATTGTTGAATTCTATTGTATTCCTGAATATATTTTGGTATTTTAAGATATCAAAAATATAAATATTGGATTTTTGGAGGAAAATAAAAATAAAATTTTAAACATAATATATAGAGTGACGTTAGATAAATTAAAAGAATGAATTTGGGAAAAGGAAAAAGGTTTGGTTTTAAAGTCCTATTAAATAAATTCATACCATGAGAAAAAATAGGGTTTTTGACAAAAATGTGAGTTAAAGGTTTTATAAATAAGGACTTGAGAAACATTGTTGTAAGTACAAAGGAATATATTTTTTAAAGGTAAGATTTAAATGGGTTAGGAAAAATAAAAAGGAGAAGTTTGAAATAAAGTGTGAAATTGATATTCAGATTTAAATAAAGTTTAAAATCATAAATAAGGAGTGAATCCGGAATTAAGGATTTTGGAATAAATTTAGGGTAAATCAAGAAATAAATTTCAAAATGGTATTAATTCAGAAAATCGATTTGCAAATCGATTAAGTGTTTTAAAACAGTGACTAAAAGGAAAATGAGACTACGGAAATTATAAGCTGGGTTGATAAATAAAGTGAATATTTGTCAGTGGATAATTTGGATTTATAAATTCACAGTAGGAATTTATAAGGAGATGGTAATTCATTTTAAGAATGAATAGTGGTTTTATTTTGAAAAATGTGAGGAAGGAAATTTACGCAGTCAAAACGTAAATTTGAACTGGAGATAAATCGAGAAGGATTTATAAAGGATTATATTGGCTTTATTGAAGTGGTAAATGTGTTTTTTTGACAAATTAAGTTATTTCGAAAGGAAAGATTTTAAAGTATCAAATGGGAAAATTTAAAAGTGTTTATAAGAATGTTTTTAGAAAATTTATTATTTAGTTGTTCAAATTTTTTAATTATTTATTGTGATGGCCCCGGATTTTGGCAATATTATTTTAATAAGTATTTAATATGATTTATTTAAAATACAACTTATCATCTTAAAAACAAATAAAACTTTTGGCCATTACCATTTATATATATGTGTGTGTGTGTATTTTGGAAGAAAATATATGGTTTGAAAAATATAAAATAAAGTCTTTCAAAAATATTCAAAATAAAATCTATCTTATTCACATTAAATTAAAATAAAGCTCTACCTTATTAACATTTGAAATATATATATATATATATATATATATATGAATGTATTCTAGTTAATAATGATTGGAATAAAATCAATCTTATCAATACTAAATATAAGTATAAATAAATATATATACAAGAATATAGATTAAGTATCGACAACTTAAATTTAAAACATTTATGTGAAAAGAAATAGAAATAAATGTGTAGTAATTATTTGTGCATATGCAACATGAGTTAAACCAATATAAATAATTAACACAATTTTATATTGAGCACATAAAGTATAAAAACAAAACTAGGAAAATGAATATACGTTGCCTATGAAGTAGATATGCAAGACAAGAGAAAATAAATAAAAAATTACCTATACATACAAAATCAAGGGGATGAGTATGAGAGCATGTAAAGACATTTACATTAAATTCTATCAATCTAGCACAAAATGAGTCATATCGCAACCTATACAAAATCATTTCAGTGTTCATAAAACCTTGCATGGTCAAAGAAGGAGGCAAAAAAAATCTCTGACCAAAGATAATATTTTGTACCATCTAATATACACCCTGTATATTGAACAACATATATACCAATTTTTTATTCCACTTTCGTCCACCAAGAATTAGCGTACCAAAAATAAGAAAACCGCTACTTTGAAATCAAACAACTCAAATCAAAACATTCCTCAGGTCAAAAATTTAAACCCCGAAATCTTTTTCCAATCAAAAGCCTGGAATGTTATGCCTGAAGCAATCTTCAAATCTTTGAGTAAACACCTTATTTTAAACTTAAGTATAATTAGATCAGTGCTCGTGATTCATGGATGATATGGTATTTTGCATGTGTATTTTTAGGTAAGTAGCTCTGCGTAAAATATATGTTGGATCTTTGTGTACTGAGCGTGAATGTTCTTCTCTGTTTAGTTACGGGGTTGAAAATTAAATTCAAAACTCAATATATTTTCATCCAGTCACTGATGGACTTAGTGTCTAAAACAAAATAAGTTTGTGTAATCTTAATTATAGTTTTACAAACATGATTAAATATTTTTAGATTGCAAAGTTCTGTAAACTAAGTTAATACAGTAAGATTTTATAGTAAGTGATAAAATCAACTACTTTGTTTTGTGGACTCAGGCATGTAGTTCGAATCAACTCTGGGAAACTTGATTTTTAAAGCTAAAATCACGAAATTTAGTTTAGTTTTGGGTTTGTAATTTGGGGTTGATCAGTTTTTGGATTTCGAGTAAATTCCGGTGATTGTTAAGCTTTGGAGGCCGGGGCTTCGGTTGGAGCATGATTGGCGAATGTCGAAGCAGGGAAAAATGGTGGAGGTTGTTCACGATCGCCGTGGTATCGGCTATAGAGGAAGATAAGGTTTAGGCGGTTGCGAGGTTGGATGTCTGATCTTGGCTTGTTCATGATCGTCAAAGAATCGAGTTTGGCCAGGCTTGGAGGGGATGAACCTGAAATGTGGACACACGTTTTGCCGAAGTCCTGATAGTTTCAATGGTCGAGATTGCCTGGGTGAAGTGTTTTCTGACAAGGGTGTGAGCTTCCAGTTTCGACTGGAAAGCTTGTTTCAGATTTAGGCTTCGCAACGTCAGTTTGAGGGTCGGAATCGTTTTGACAGTTGAACGTGGATAGGAGTGAGGTATCGCCGGAGGTGATGGCGCCGTTGATGATCCGTGCACGTGCACTGTGCACGCTTGCTTCTAACGCCATGGAAGACTATGGGGTATTCAGGTCATACTCCAGTTTGAGTGAGGGTTGGGTCGGAGTAGTTGGGTGGGTGAGTGACGCGGTTTTTATGGATTTTTACTCGAAGTTTTTATGTAAGAACTCGAGTTGTGCTGAGTGATATCTGTTTTAACAATAAAGGTAAATTTTTGAAATGTAGTCCAGGTTTTTAATAAAGACAAAAGCAAGTTTTAAAAACTAGTCAAGCCAAATAAATTTTGAACTGTAACTCAAAGGTGTTTTCAATTTAAAACATTAGATCAAAATTTTTAAGAAATTCAAATAAGTTTTAAATAAGAATGTTTCTAGTTATAAAGTCACATTCAAAGTAATTATAACAGTAATGTTTAAACTAAGTTTCATAATTTTATTTTAATAGTTAAGTTTAAAGGATATGACAATCAAGTTTCCAAAGAAAAATGTTTGTAAAATTGAATTAAACAAGTTTGAAAAAAAAGGGTTTGATCTAATGGTAATCAATTAAAGATGATTAATCTATTAAAGGTTAATTATTTAATGTAATAAATTAAAGATAATTAATTAATAGAAGTAATTAAAGAATAATTGCCTTATGTCATTATTTAGGATGGGTAATTTATGGACAATTATTGAATATGATTTATTAAATGATAATTTCCTGATGACAGTAATTAAAAAGAAATTACTTGGTGGAAAGAAACTAATGAGTAATTATTTAACGGAAATAAATAAGGGTTAATTACTTAGTGCAATGAAGTAAACGATTGATTTATCAAGGGATTAGATGAGGGTTGTTAATTATAAGTGTGATTAATTGAAGGATAATTAATCAATGGAAGAAATTGAGAATAAATTATTTTTTGTAATTAATTAAAGTATGGATTAAATACGATAATTTATTAAGGGTTAATAAATTATAAGTGTGATTAATTGAAGGATAATTAATCAATGGAATTGATTAAATGATAATTAATTTAAGTAATTAATGAGAATGGGTGAAGGTTAATTAATTTTTGTAATTAATTAAGAGTTAATTACTTAGTGTAATTAATTATAATTAATCAAGGATGATTAATTAAGATGGATAATTAAAAGATGATTAATTAATTTGTTTGTAATTTGTTAATGTTAAAGTAAGGATAATCTAAACGATTATGGATTAGCAATTAATTTAATTAGATATTAATTAAATTAATTTTGGAAGTGATGAATCTTGCTATGAATGATTGAATGTTGTAAATGCCTTAGATTGGTTGATGTTAACGCTCAAATTTAAACGCTAACACCCTGGTGAATAGGATGTGATTGTGAAAGCACCACCCGTTCGTACGGGAATCAGAAATAAGCAGAAAGTATGCAGAAAAACAGTAAGAGACACAGTATTTATAGTGGTTCGGCTTATAATCCAGCCTACGTCCACTTTAATCTTTTTATCACTAGTTTGATTACAATCCTTTACAAGATCTTTCAATTACAACACACTTCAAGTTATAGGATATGTAAAACAAGTGGCTCAAGCTTTGATGTTGACGATCATCTTCAAATCCATGGTGAATGTGGATGATTCCTTCATGGAGTTCCTTTAGAAGTTTGTTGGATCTGAAAAGCTTTGAAGTAGTCTGGAATTCGGCAGAGTAATGGCGCTTGAAGAGAATGAAAAAAAAAGTCCTTTTAATGTTGAAGGTAGGGTGGTATTTATAGGCAAAGATTATGGACTTAGGCTCGGTCTTAACTCCTCACCGACCCAGTTAAGTCGCAGCCGGCTTATAGGAGCCCTCACATGATCAAGCTGTGTTGGATTTGCACAAGTCCAAAGTCGTTACCGGGTCAAGCTAGGTCGTAGGTCGCCCCCTCTCTCTGATGCATGGCCTCCGACTTAAATGGGAAGTGCATGTTTAAATAGGTCGTTACCGATTTAAAGAATTGACGAGCTAAACGTGAACTAACTCCCCTTCACTTGCCCAGGTCGCGCACGTCCTAGCACAGACCATGGGTCGGTCACGACACAAGTGTAAGTCGCGAACTCGTTCCACTCAGTTAGGTCGGTAAGCATGTTAAGTCCTTAAGTCGGATCGAATTAGGTCGGCAGCTTCATTAGGCAGTTAGGTCGGCGTCATGTTAAGTCGGATCCCTTGTCATTTCTTGAGTCGTTAGGCCAGTTCCTTCTGAAGCACTAGGTCGGCACCTATGTGAGGGCATTGGGTCGGCAAGTCGTGCGAATGGTTAGGTCGGCCTGCTTTTTAAGCCTTAAGCAGTTAGGTCGGTATGTCCTTTAGATCGGCAGACCCTGCACAATTCTTACTCAGTTAGGTCGGCATCTCTTGGGTCGGCGCCATCTCCACACACTAGACCTGCTGAGTCGTAACCGAGATAGGGTTAACATCTGCCCCTCGAAGTATACGCCTTAGACTTAAGTCGTGTGCTTCGAAATATCTTAGCTCGGCTTCTCTTAGGTCGGTAGATCGCGTACGACTTACCAGTTAGTGTTGTTTAACATTCCTTCACCATGAGATATAAATTAGCCCCCTTCCTCCTTTTTCTTTATTCAAACCCTTGCTCAATTCCGCCATTAAAGCACCCTCAGATCTTAAAGGCAACTTTATTCAATCGATCACAAATAATCTCTGCTACGCATCGCGTAAGTGGTTTTCCTGATTGTAATTTATTGCCGATTCACATTTCTTGTTTGTTCGAACTCGAATCGCCTCCTTGCACCGAATCGCCTCCTTGCACGACGCTTCATTATGAACCCCATCGTATTCATAGTTGATGAAACTTAGGTTATGAAGTTTTGGCTTCAGATTGGTCGTTGAGGCGATGAAGATGGTTTATCATCTTAAGCTCGATTCCGAATTGTTCAATTGGGTGATTCGGCAGCATGAGTAGAAGTGGGTGTTGAAGGAATGGCTATAGGGTTATCGGGTTTAATGCTGTGGGATGTTGGCTCGAAGGCGAGTTAGTGGGTTTAGGTGGCTTAGCCTTCGACCGATCTAGCTCTTACACGACCTTAAATCGTGGTTGAGATAATGCTTGAGAGAATTCCGCCGACCTAAACATTAAAGCTTAGATCGTGACCGAGTTAAGACTTGGAGAAATTCCTGCCTTTCGACTTGGAGCTTGCCCTCTTATCTCCCCCATGCGAACTAGAGGAAATGAGTCGCCAAGCTGAACCACCTAGATTCTGACCCGTTACCGACTTAGTCTTATCTCGCATGAGAATTTTTTGAACCGTTGCCGAGCTAACACTTGGGCTCTGGACGTATTGACACTTAGAAACATAGGCCTTCTTCAAGTATTTTGACCCGGACTTCCGACTAAGTTGTTTACATTTTGAACATTTTGAACTGTCCTAGCTTCAAGTTTGCTTGAATTCCATTGTGTTACTTTACAGATCATTCTCATTTTTAAGCTGTAAACCTGTCGAGAATAACAAACAAACAAAGAAAACCAAGGCGCATATACTGCCATTGACTGCCCGTATCGAATGACAGATTAGTCAAGACAAGATGAGAGACATGAATATATTGCATGAAATGCTGTGAATTAATTGATTATAGTAAAATATTAATGCAAAGTATCAACAATTTGAACTGATTTGTTTGCATCAACATTGTATTTGCATATTCAAACTCAAAACAAAGATTCCTGGTTTTTATAACTAACAAATGTTTGCTAGGTTTTATTCCAGTTACCTTTGCTTATTGTTTGATTGATACTTGTACAACACTTCACACACTTTAGGAAACGTGCACCTTCATGTTTGAATATCCAATTGCTTGTGTAGAATGACTTCCCATCAAGGAGAAGAAGCAGCAAGTCAAGAAGAAGAAACTTTCCCGATAGCTGTTCCTATACAGAATCCTCCGGAAAGAACTTCGACTATTCTATCTTCGAGAACATTTATTCAGTTGCGTACTCAATTCGGCTTTGCTGAAGATGATGTCATATTTCCTGGACCGAATGATACTGCTGACAGACCTCCCTATGGTTTTGTCGCGGTTAATCGTCATATGTGCTTAAGTGGAGCGATCCCACCTTTCAATGACTTTCTTCGAATTCTTCTTCTTCGGATGTCAATTTCTCCGTTCCAACTTCATCCTAATGGTTACGCTATCTTGATGGGGTTGGGTGTTTTGTTCAGAAGAAATCTTGACCGACTGCCGAGCTTCGAAGAAATTCGCTACTTATGCTCGTTTGCAAAGAGCAAAGACCATCCTTCTCTTATCATTGTGAGAAGTGCAAGAAACCGCAAGCTCATTCTTGATCTTACTGAAAGTGTCCATGGATTTTTAAACCAATTTTTCTTTGCCCGCAGTCCCCCAGAGTTTTATGCTTCTTGGAGAGTAGGAAGTAAGATCATTTATTTCCGTCTTTCCACTTTCTTTTTTAACTCTTTTCGGGGTCCAAATTGCTGATCTCATTCTTTGCTTTTTTCAGCACTTCCCCTTCCCTCTAGAGATCCGATACATAGGCAGACTTTTGATAGACTGAGCGCTGTAGCCGCAGAAGAGAGAAGTATCAAGTTTCTACTAAGCGACGAATTTCTACATCAATACGGACTTCTCCACCCTTCTCGCTATACTCAGCTTTGTGAAGCTCCGACTGAAGTTCCCGATTCCCCGACTGAAGCATCGGATGCCCCCGTTACTATCGAACAACCCTCATCAAAAGAGTCTAACATCGAAGCTTCATTGGTGAAATGTTCCACCCCTACCGACATTATGGGGTCATCTAGTAAGGCGGCACTTGCCCCGATTGAGGAAGAAGAAGAACCTTCACAGCCTCTCGGGGGATTAGCTGATGTAGGAACTGAGAAAACAAGTCTCACCGAGCATGATGGTGACGATGTTTATGATGGGTTGAGCGACATAATAGTGACCTCACAGGAGCTTTTTAGAGATGACGTGTCTAAAACTATCTCTCCTATAGTTGAGGCGACGTCCCTTCTTCGACTAACACCAACACAAACACCAACTCCTCATACCCAAGCTATCATCACCTCTACTCCAATGAGTGGTTTGTAGCTTAATGCGCGTAGCTTGCACATCACACAACACTTAGGATTTTTTTGGCGTTTGTTCACATTTAACTTCTTTTCTCCGGAAGTTTCTAAGACTTGCTATTTTTGCCTTTTCAGATTCCTCTATGGGGCGCAGCGGCAGCGGTTCTTATTATAAAGACTTTCGACGCTATGGAGGGCGTGGCAGCTATGATTACAAGCAATACTATACCGATCCCAGAGAGACCAATGAGCAGAGAGCTGCGCGAAAAGCTGAAGAGAGGAGAAGGTATGAAGAACGTCATGAGGGAGCGGGCACGCGACATGAATCCTTCCCAAGAGATGATGATTCCCATAAACGTAAAACGCACGATGATAGGGGGAAGAGCCATATTGAGGATTCGAGAAAGCGGACCAAACTTGGCGAGGAGCACGTGCCCGTGACATCTGAGAGACCTGGTGCCTCAGTTTTTATTGACATCCCTTCCAAATCTCCTGCTCTTGAAGGAAGTGCCATCCAAACACTTCTCAACAGGCCTTCATACCATGTTGAAAGGGGCCCCCCGACCTTGCAGAGCCGATTCCCGAATTGGTGTTTGAGGGGGGTACGCTTCGACCTCGATTTGGTCCCCATCGACAAAGAAGCTATGTACAGAAATCTCGATGCTGTCAAGCTTGATATCGATAGAATGTCTGGATGGCAAAAGTTGGTTGATGAACTTCAAAGAGTTAATCGGGCTAACATCGAAGCAATGCTGACCATGGAAAATGACAAATCAGAATGGCAGAAGATTCTTGATCAACACAACGCTGAGATGAAGGAGATAGCCGAATACAATGAAAAACTCGAAGCTGAAGTAAAGCAGCTCAAAGATGATCTTGTCTCTTCTACTAATACTTACACCCAAAGAGAAGAGGTATTGCAAAAACAAGTGCGAGATGCGCACGCCAGCCAGAGGGACGCTGAAGCTAAAGCTGAGAGGTTAGAACAAGCTGTAGAGAACCACCGCACTGATGTCACCCAGTTGCAGAATAAACTGAGCGCCCGGGACATGGAGATTGAAGCGCTAAAAGCCCAACTTGCTCAGACCGAAAAAGATCGAGATGAGGCCATGGCTGGCAAAATTGCAGCCGAAGAAACTGCTCAGACCATGGAAACCGATATCAATTCGACTTTATTTGATTTTTATTTACACTGTGTCTTGGGACGCGGCAGCCTCTCTTTTCTTGGTCCTAAGTATGAAATCACCCTGGCCGAGGTGTGGGAAGCTGCTCTTAACATGTTTAAAGACGCCGGGTATGGCGATGAAGATTTTGAGGCGCGTTACCTGGATGAGGGAGCTCGCGCTGCTCTTGCGAAGGGGCGAGAACAACTTGCCAGGATGAGAACTGGAATGGCGGAAGAGGAACGTTCTGGAAAGGAATTAACGCTTACTTCCTCTGTCCAACCTCCAGTTTCTCCTGTGGTTGACATCACGGGTTCTAGCTCCTCTACTCCGCCTGCAACTAAGACAGTAACTGAAACTACAAGTGCACAAGGCGGGGATGAAGGTGGTGAAAGCAACGAAGCACAGCGATATGAAATCAGCCTCAGAGATCCAACTGCCCCAGGTAAACTTAACACCGGACCAGCCCAAGTGGTGAACTGCTCGTTCGCTCCTTGTGAACTTGACGATCTTCTTGATTATTTTTCAAATGTCAATGAATTCCCGACTTTTGATTATTCCTCAAATGTCAATGAATTCCCGACTTTTGACGAGCCGTCATCCCCTCTCTTTTCGAAAGATACTGATATTTTAAGTTTTTTCTCCTTTGTAGAGAAAGCACCGAGTCAAACTCAAGCTTCTTCTCCCCCGGTGATCCTTCCTCCATCTCTTCAAGTGGCGCCTCCTTCTGCCTCGCAACCTGGGTCACAAGAAGAACAAATAGAGGCTCTCCATGGCCTGGATGATCCCATTGCTTCGCAAGAGCAAAAAGATGAGGGACTTGAGGGAGGTGACATATCTCCGGAGCGGACTCCTTCTGACGATATAACTTTATCTAAACTTGTCACTCCAGGAAGTGAGTCTTCCTCAAAGAGGAGAAGGAAGCAAGGAGCATCAAGGAGGAGAGGGAAGATAATCACTGCCACTGAAGAGGAGCCAGAAGTTGGGCCAGCTGCGCCTACCTCTCCTTCCTCCCTTATACCCACTGGCCGACCTGAAAAGCTGGTCATTCGGTCGGGTAAAGGGTCCGAAGGCAGTAAAAAGAAGTGAAGACTTTAGCTTTTTGTCTTTTGTATGAACTGGCCGAGAGTTGTGCGGGTATCGGCCCCCGCTTTTATTTTGAGAACCTGTATCTGCATTATAGTTGAATAAAATGATTCTTCGTTTGTACAAACTTCTGTTTGAATTTGAGAATGCATTTACTATTTATTTTATTTTTTGCACAAGTTTATTTACACGATATTGCAGCGGGCTTATGGTATGTTGTTTGAGTATTACTTTACTGATGCAACTATACTATTATACCATGTTGCCCCCATACCTTAAACTTGCTGCAATATTTTATACTTTGAGGGGACTTGCACTCTTATTTGTTAAAGAATAATTATTTTATTCTTTAAAGAAAATTTTGGTAGAGTACAACTCCCTTCGTATAAGTTTTTACGCTTTGTCGTTCGAAGAAATCACTTTTTTCGTTTGCTTATGTGCATATTTTATCAAGTGAATTCCTCTATGTGCTAAAGCGGACCTCTGAAGGGTACTTTAACTTCTTTTCCTTTTTTTTTTACAACCATTTTCCATAGTGGGCAAATTACTCTTCCTTTGAAAGTTAAAGTACGCTTTTGATGAGGATTTTTTTTATACAAAATTGTACCTCTGAGGAGGGATTTTTCACGTTTCAACACTTAGAAGTTTTATTTCAATCTTGGTGAAACGTGTACCCCCAAAGAGTTGTGCCTTCGAAGAAAGCCTTTTCACGTTTCAACACTTGGAAGTTTTATTTCAATCTCGGTGAAACGTGTGCTTCCAAAGAGGTCTTTTCTTTTTCTTGATTGTGCCTCCGAAGAGGTTCTTATTTTGCTTGTCTTTCAACTCCGGTGAAGTGAAATTCCGAAGAGCGGCTGTTACACTTCAACTCCTGGTGAAATATGCCTCCGAAGAGGTCTTTATTTTATTTGCATTTCAACCTTGGTGAAGTGAAACTCTGAAGAGTAACTACCCCAACTCTTGGTGAAATGTGCCTCCGAAGAGGGCTTTAGTTTTGTTTACATTTCAACTCTGGTGAAGTGAAATCCCGAAGAGCGGTCATAACACTTCAACTCCTGGTGAAATGGGCCTCCGAAGAGGGCTTTTATTATTTTTTTTTGCATTTCAACTCTGGTGAAGTGAAATCCCGAAGAGCGGTCATAACACTTCAACTCCTGGTGAAATGTGCCTCAGAGAGGGTTTTCATCGCCTGGAAGTTACTCTCTCATGGTTGGAGGGTCATGACTCCTCCAATCTTTTTTGTTGAGTAGAGAACTTTCTTTTTTGTGGCGTATGACCCATTAGAGGTCTTTTATCCTCCGAAGAGTTGCGCCTCCGAAGAGGACTTGTGCTGCTGATGGTAGCTTTGGTTGTTCCTCTGTTCACTTGCTTATGCCTTTTCAGCGATCCTCTTTTTTTTTTTTTTTTTTTTTTTTTTTTTCAAGTTTTCATTCCCCTTTTCTCGCAAGTGGCTTGTTTAATCCAAGGAAGCGTACTTCATTGTCAGGCAAGTTCGTGAGAACGGGCACTAGCTTCCTAATTGGATGTTTGTTCGTTCAAACAATCTCAATTTATTAACAAGGGCTCGTTTCTATCGAAATCATAAGCCGTTCAATTGAAGCATTTCCTATCTAGGATTTGAATTCGGGGCCTTTATGACTTGAAATTTGTTTGCTGAATGATGGTGAGAATCACTCGGTCTTATTATGCGCAAGTTTCATTTCCATTGTCTGCAAAAATTTAAATCGACATTTCAGCAATACATTTTATGTATTTTTATATCGAAAACAAAGCAAACATATAATGATAATAAGGAACACAAGATTTATAGTGGTTCGGCCATGAAATTGGGCCTACATCCACTTTATATTCTTTCATTATTTACTTGCATCAGTTTCACAATTGCTTTCAATTACAAGAATCATACATTCATAATTCTTTTTACAATGTTTCAACAAAATTTTCAAGTAAAGTATGGACGCAAGTGGTTGCTGTTCCATGCCCTTGGAATTTGATCTCCATCAACAGTGGTGAGCTTGAATGTGCCGTCGAGAAGCTTCTGACCTATTACATATGGTCCTTCCCAATTTGGTCCAAACACACCTGTCGCGGTCATAATTCTTTTCAGGACTAGATCTCCAATTTCAAAGCTGCGTTGACGAACTTTGGAATTGAAATGTCTGGCTATCCTTTGCTGATGAGCTGCAACTCTGAGGTTAGCTTCATCTCTTTTTTCATCAAGGAGATCCAGCGCTTCAAGTTGCAGCTTTTCATTTTCTGCTTGATTGAAATGGATTCTTCTGTGTGAAGGGACCTCTGTTTCAACCGGGATCATTGCTTCCGATCCGTATGCTAACGAAAAAGGAGTATGCCCAGTTGCAGTTTTGTGAGTAGTTCTGTATGCCCATAGTGCAAGTGGTAGTTTATCGACCCAACCACCTTTTGCTCTTTCGAGTTGCTTTTTGATGGTTGATTTGATGATCTTGTTCACTGCTTCCACTTGCCCGTTTGCCTGCGGATGAGCTACTGCCGAAAAGCTTTTCTGGATTTTGAATCGTTTGCAAAAATCCTGGAATTCCTCACTTTCAAACTGAGTACCATTGTCTGTGATTATTTTCTGAGGCACACCGTATCTGCAAATGATATTCTTGGTCACAAAGCTTATCATTTTCTTAGAAGTGATAGTAGCCAATGGTTCAGCTTCAGCCCACTTAGTAAAATAATCAACCGCAACAATAGCATATTTAATCCCTGATTTAGCAGTTGGTAGCGGCCCAATGAGATCCATTCCCCAAATTGCAAATGGCCATGGACTGATCATCTGTGTGAGTTCGGTAGAAGGTGCTCTAGGAATTTTGGCATATCTTTGGCACTTGTCACATTTTCGGGAGTAATCTGCGGCATCCCGATTAATTTCTGGCCAAAAATATCCGTATCGGAGAATTTTCTTTGCTAATGTTTGACCACCTGAATGATCACCGCATTCTCCTCCATGCACTTCAGTTAGGATTGTTTTGGACTCTTCCCGGGATACACATCGAAGCAATGGCATTGAGAATCCTCGTCTGTATAATTGACCATCCTGGATTATATATCGAGAAGCTTTTCTCAGTAGCTTTTGTCGTTCTTTAGAGTTTTCTGGTAAAGAGCCATTGAGTAGATACTTTGTTATTGGAGTCATCCATGATTCTTTCTCTTGCGACATACTCATAACCCAATCGATATCCATTTCATCAATGCTTGGATTTGACAAAACTTCCACTGGAACTAACCCTAAGGATTGGGCTTCGCCAGAACTTGAGTATTTTGCGAGAGAATCTGCTTTCATGTTTTCTTCTCGAGGAATATGACTTATCGTGTAATGGTCGAATTCACATAAAAGTTCCCAAGCCTTTGACACATAAGCAGGCAGATTTCCTCCTTTCGTTTGAAACTCCTTCTTGACTTGGCATACTATAAGCTGAGAATCACTGAAGATCTGTAACGCTCGAATGTTTAGTTCTTTAGCAATTTTCAAACCAGCAATCAGAGCTTCATATTCTGCTTCATTGTTTGTTGAAGGAAATTCTAATCTTAGCGCATAGCATAATGACCGGCCTTCAGGAGTTTCAAGAACAATTCCAGCACCTGAACAGTAATCATTTCTTGCGCCATCTACAAATAACTTCCATTGGGTTGGGGAGTTCTCGATTGTTTCTTCCTCGCTGTTACCCTTGTCTGTAAATTCTGCAATAAAATCTGCCAAAGCTTGTCCGTTGATCGCTTTTCTAGGATGATAAGTGATGTCGTATTGGCTCAATTCAATATTCCACTTTAAAAGGCGGCCCGAAGTCTCAGGGCGAAACAAGACTTGCTTTAAAGGTTGATCAGTGAGGACTTTGATAGGATGAGCCTGGAAATATTGCCTCAACTTTCTTGAGGCAATCAATAGACAATAGGCGAGTTTTTCCAACTTGGAGTAATTCATTTCTGCCCCAGTGAGTCTTTTGCTGATATAGTAAACTGGATGTTGAATCCTTTTGTCTTCCCGTACCAGCGCTGCACTTAAAGCATGAGATGAAACTGCCAAGTATATAAGAAGATCCTCGCCATCGCCGGGCCTAGAAAGTATTGGAGGCGTTTCCATATGTTGAATCAATTCTTCAAAGGCTTTCTGGCATTCGGGAGTCCAGTCAAAGTTTTTCTTTCCTTTCTTTAGAGCGTCGAAGAATGGAATGCATTTATCAGTAGCTTTGGATATGAACCGACTTAAGGCGGCAATTTTTCCATTGAGACTTTGCAATTCCCTCTTTGTTTTAGGAGCTTTGACTTCTTTTAAAGCAGTGATTTGAGCTGGACTAGCTTCAATGCCCCTAGCGCTCACGATGAAACCCAAGAACTTTCCAGATTCTACCCCGAAAGAACATTTTAAAGGGTTAAGCTTCATTCCGTAACTTCGGAGGATTGCGAACATTTCTGCTAAGTGTTCGATGTGATCCACTGCTTTCTTAGATTTTACTAGCATGTCATCAACGTAAACTTCCATAGTCTTTCCCAACTGCGGTTTGAACATAGCATTGACCAGTCTTTGGTATGTTGCCCCCGCATTCTTCAACCCAAAGGGCATAACTCTGTAACAGTAAAGACCGACATCGGTGATAAAGCTTGTGTCCTCCTGATCTGGCTCATGCATCATGATCTGATTATATCCGGAGTAGGCATCCATAAAAGACAACAATTCATGACCCGCTGTTCCATCTACCAGTTGATCGATCCTGGGTAATGGGAAGCTGTCTTTGGGACAGGCCTTGTTTAGATCTGAAAAGTCGATGCACACTCTCCATTTACCATTGGCCTTCTTAACCAGCACTGGATTTGAAACCCAATTTGGATAGGTAGATTCTCTGATGAAATTATTCTCCATGAGCCGGTCAACTTCCTCTTTCAATGCTGTCGACCTTTCTGGACCTTGGATTCTTCTTTTCTGCTTTACTGGCGTGAACTTTGGGTCAATATTCAGAGCATGTACCGCAACTTCTGGGGATATTCCGCACATATCGGCATGGGTCCAAGCGAAAACATCCAGGTTTGCTTTCAAAAAAGATATCAAGGCATTCTGAACTGACACATTAAGTTGTGAACCCACATTCAGCATCTTGTTTGGGTCCTTCAGATCAACGGGCACCGGTATCGTTGTTTCTGCTGGTACCACCCTACTCTCCCCCGCACTGGCCTTTCTAGGATCCATCACTTTTCGTGCCCCGCTATGCTCGCCAGTGCAGGGTCCGCCCTGTAGTTGCTATAGGGTTGGTGTTTTGATGCGGATTGGGGTTGCCGCATCTTTTCCCATTTCTCTCTTCCTTGTTTCTCGCAGTTCTGTCATATAGCATTCTCGTCCAGCATTCTGGTCTCCTTCATAATTTGGCGAACCATTCCAGAGAGATATTCTTCATCATTACGAGCCCTAGATCCGCCTACCTCAGGAAGTATTTGCTCAGCGGGGTTAGTATCCCTTTCGGAAACATTCCTTTCTTCAGTTTCATGAATATTACCAGCGAAATTCCTTTCATTAGCTGTTGATTGACGGTTTGCCCCGAGCAAATCGTTCAACTTATTCAGGATTAAGGCATTTTGGGCATTCTGGGCTTCCATTTGCACATTTTGAGCATGTATCTGTCTGTTCAACCCCAAAATTGCGGCATCCAACTCTGCTTTCGTAACCCCGACAGTTGGAGTGGCTTGATTTGGTGTTGGGGAAGCGGAGGTTCCCTCTTGAATGTTTGCAGATCTCATAGATTTACTTTTCCTTCCAGGAGCCATGATTTCGGATAGACTTCTGGTTCTTAAAGAAACTTTATCTACAAATCTTTCTGAAGCAATGATGATAGATGTCCTGAGTTCAGTTCTCAGTGAAAGCACCAAAATGTTAACGCTCAAATTTAAACGCTAACACCCTGGTGAATAGGATGTGATTGTGAAAGCACCACCCGTTCGTACGGGAATCAGAAATAAGCAGAAAGTATGCAGAAAAACAGTAAGAGACACAGTATTTATAGTGGTTCGGCTTATAATCCAGCCTACGTCCACTTTAATCTTTTTATCACTAGTTTGATTACAATCCTTTACAAGATCTTTCAATTACAACACACTTCAAGTTATAGGATATGTAAAACAAGTGGCTCAAGCTTTGATGTTGACGATCATCTTCAAATCCATGGTGAATGTGGATGATTCCTTCATGGAGTTCCTTTAGAAGTTTGTTGGATCTGAAAAGCTTTGAAGTAGTCTGGAATTCGGCAGAGTAATGGCGCTTGAAGAGAATGAAAAAAAAAGTCCTTTTAATGTTGAAGGTAGGGTGGTATTTATAGGCAAAGATTATGGACTTAGGCTCGGTCTTAACTCCTCACCGACCCAGTTAAGTCGCAGCCGGCTTATAGGAGCCCTCACATGATCAAGCTGCGTTGGATTTGCACAAGTCCAAAGTCGTTACCGGGTCAAGCTAGGTCGTAGGTCGCCCCCTCTCTCTGATGCATGGCCTCCGACTTAAATGGGAAGTGCATGTTTAAATAGGTCGTTACCGATTTAAAGAATTGACGAGCTAAACGTGAACTAACTCCCCTTCACTTGCCCAGGTCGCGCACGTCCTAGCACAGACCATGGGTCGGTCACGACACAAGTGTAAGTCGCGAACTCGTTCCACTCAGTTAGGTCGGTAAGCATGTTAAGTCCTTAAGTCGGATCGAATTAGGTCGGCAGCTTCATTAGGCAGTTAGGTCGGCGTCATGTTAAGTCGGATCCCTTGTCATTTCTTGAGTCGTTAGGCCAGTTCCTTCTGAAGCACTAGGTCGGCACCTATGTGAGGGCATTGGGTCGGCAAGTCGTGCGAATGGTTAGGTCGGCCTGCTTTTTAAGCCTTAAGCAGTTAGGTCGGTATGTCCTTTAGATCGGCAGACCCTGCACAATTCTTACTCAGTTAGGTCGGCATCTCTTGGGTCGGCGCCATCTCCACACACTAGACCTGCTGAGCCGTAACCGAGATAGGGTTAACAGTTGATATCTCCGATATGAAATGTTTGTGATATGATTAGATGGACAGTGATAATGTACTTATTTATCGATGATAAATTGTTACGTATGAGTGACATTCTATTTAAAATTGAATTCTTATTTCACTTGAGTAACTTGGGTATAGTTGACATTGGATTCAAAGACACTATAGACGGGTATTAGTAAATATCCGAAACCACTTCGATTCTTTATAGATTGATTTGTGAAATCAATAGGCAGGGATGGAATAATCTAAGTGAATTGGACCATTTAATCTAAGTTTGGTACTTCGAAATTGATGTGTGAAATAAGTGTTGTCTATAGCGAATTGTGAATTTGTAAAATTGGTATAAGTTACCTCGGGTTTATATAAGTTGTATGCATTTGTATTCCATGTTAGATGGGTTTACTCACGCTGGCCTCCAGCCTGACACGGGTGTTACTTTGATGTAATGCTCGGGTCAGATAGAGTATTACAGATTTTTAGGTAGGGATGTTCTGGAGCTCAGGAGGCGAGCTGGATGGCAAGAACGTATGGAGCATTTACGCTGTATTACATTGTTGTATATCTGAGACATGATGATTGTGTATATCCAGTGTCTGTTATATGTGTGTAACTCTGATATATTAAAAAGTGACAGATACAGTGTTCTTTTGTAAACTATTATTAGTTGATATTATATTTTATCCGCTGCGAATGTGAGAATCTATGTTTTGTTCTGTTTGTTCTTCTATCTCTTTTCTTCTTTTTCCCTAACTATCTGGGCTTTTCGGGATCGAAAATCCCGGATCGTTACATTTGGTATCAGAGCTGAAAGGTTAAGCGAGAACCTTGGCTCTGGTGGGGATACTTATCAAGGATAGGGTCGATGGTACCCTAGAATGAGTGAGCGTATATATATGAGAGCATACTTGTTATTTCTTATATAAAAAATTTAAATGATTTTGTATGAGAATATATTTTGGTATATACAAAAAGAAATATTTATTTCTAATAAATATTAAGGTAATTGGATGTTAAGTTATTGGAATTAAATTAAGTGGTAATAGAATACAACCAAATTAAAATTCAATAAAGATAAATTTGAAATGGACTCAAACTGAAATTTGAATCTTGAATTTGGGCAGGAATTTTAGAATAAGATAATAATAAATTGGTTTCCAAATATGATAATCTTGGTTATTATCATAAATGATTATTGTATTTAATAATGAAATGTTTTAGGGAAATAAAACATTTAGGTAAATATGACTTATAAATTGGAACTGAAGATGATGTAAATTGTGAAGTTTTCAATTCTAAGTCTAGAAACATTTGAAATTGTTTTCAAAATGTTAAGACATAATAATGAATAGTATTATTTAGAATGTTTTGAAGGTAATCTTATTTTAAAATAAGTAGTTGTTTGTAAACTTTAAAAGAATCTTTTTGAATAAAAACCAAAGGTGGTTTAAAAATTTAAAGTATAGCCTGGATGGTTAAGAAATAAATATGTATATGTATGGATATGCATAATATAAAAAAAGTGATTTGGAATGAACTCTAAGGTATTGAGTTTTGATGATTTTCCCTAAAGTGTGATGTAAAACCCAAAGTGATATAAGTTTTGAACTTATATGTAGGAAAGAATATTGTTAGAAATTTAAAATTTGAAATGGAAATTTAAATTGGGTAAAGTTGACTGGATTAAGTAAATTGAAAATTTAAATTGGGAAGTTAAATGGTTAATCTGAATTAGGAGTTTGTGTGATCTCAAAATGGGTTTGAGATTTGAAAATTGAAAATGGATGTTGTTAATTAGTATTTGGATAAATTTGGATGTTTATTTATCCTGATATCATTTTATGGATATAAATAAATTATGAAGCTGAAAATTTGTTTTAAAAATGGATAATAAATTAGAATCTGAAGGTTTAATTGTTTTTGATTCCTCATTTGAACTTTGAAATATGATAAAGAATAGATAATTCAAATGGAATTTTGAAAATTTGACTCAAAGTTAAATTGTTTAAAGATTTAGATTGTTAATTTGGTTTAAGAGATTAAACCAACATTTGAAATTTAACTCGAAGTTATATATTTCGGGATGGCTTATATTGGAAATTTGAATTGAATTAGTTCAAATTTAATTTGATTTGAATTAATTGAAATTGTGATTAAAGTTGAATAAGTAAATTCAAATGGAAATTGATTTGAATTTGGAAAGAAATTGTGGTTAATTCAACTTGAATTGGGGATAAATCAAGTTCAAGGGAAATTGAAGTTATTCAAATTGGAATTGGGTCAATTTAAATGGAAGTGGAAATTTAAATTTGAATTAATGGGGAAGTGAACAGTTGTGACTGTGGACTATTTTCAATATAAATTGTTTTAATATGAACTTATTTCCCCAGGCTATTTAATATACACAACTTTTCTTTTTAAAGCTCAATTATTTTGTATTTATTTTACAATTATTTTTGGAACTACTTAATAATTTTCAACCGTTTTATAAACTAATTATTATTTTTCAACTATTTTACAAATTATTTACTATTTTACAACTATTTTGCAATTATCTAAAATTTCTAAAACTATTTAACCATTTTCCAACTCTTTTACAATTTCTTAACTATTTTATAGCTATGTTAGAAACTAATAATTATTTTTCAACGACTTATTTATTTTAAACTTTTCAAGCTATTTTCTGAATTTAAGTTGGATTGAGTTCAAACTGTTTATGACTGAATATGCATTTGGGATAAGGATTAAAGTGATAATCCAATGGAACTAAAACAATTGTGATTATGTGGATATAAATTAAAGGAAACCTGAATAGAAACAGAAATTGATTTGGCTAATAATCAATAAAGATAAATAGGTAAGATTACGTATGTTATTCTATTCGGCCAGTGATTTGATCCAGATTCGAGCATAGAATTTCGAGATAGTTATATCGATCCGAGTTGGGATTTTCCACTCGATTTTCAATGGCGAACCTGGATATGGATTGTTGATTGGTTCCGGATATTCTCTATCATAGTTAAGCTATGAAAGGTGAATGGCGGTTTTTGATCAAGAAGCCAGATTTGAGTCCGCACTAGGAAGTCGGGTAAACGATACTAATTCGAAAGTGAAATTGTGTGATCAAGTCAGCGATCAGATTGATATAGCATACATATGATATATGTACATCGTACGAGTTTGAATGAAATTGATATTGGAAATTTGTGAATATGAGATGTGAAACGATTTTTGAAATGAAAGTATATTTTGTGAAATATACAATGAAGTAAAATGAAAATTGGATATTTCCATGATTTAAGGTTCACTTTATAAAGAAAGGAAGTGAGAAATCAAATTTGAATATTTGATTTGCAATAAACAAAGTTATATATCTTTGTTATATAAGGTAAATCTCTCATTGTTGAATCTATTGCCGAAAGAAAAGGATTTTGAAAGTTTATGAAGTATAAAAGGAGTTTAACACAAGTTTGAAATGATCAAATGTTTTTAAAAATTATATATATATATATATATATATATATATATATATATATATATAAAGGATCTTTTGAGGATTTTGGAAAAAGGTTTTTGGGACCTTTGGATTAGGAAAGGCTTTTGACTTTTGAGTAAAATCAATATTGGAATTTGGAAAGCCTGGTTTGAGAATTATCGATTTTGAGAAAAGGAAATTTATATGAGATTCATACAAGGTGTATGATTTGGAAGATACTATATGTGTACAGTATAAAGTGTTTTGAAATGGCTTTGGGCAAAAAGGGGCTCACTTGAAATGAACTTCTCAGGAGTGCCACAGGGTGGTACTGCCTTGAACCCCAAGGGGGGGTTCTAAAGTTGATCATGTGAGGAGTCCGGACAAAACTAGTTCCTAAGGACGTTTGATGTAGCACACCAGGCTTTAGGTCGTAGGTCGCGTGCTTTAAGTCGACAGCGACCTAGAGGGTTGCGACCTAGTGGGTTGCGACCTAACTCACAACACACCGTGAAAACAAATGAGGCCTTAGGTCGCCCAGAACATGCTAACGTGATACGACTTAGTGATTCACGATCTAACACTAACAAGCTACAACCTAAAGGGTTATGTCATTTGTATTCTCTCTTATGTCGCAGTCTATAGGTCGCTCGCCAGTGCATTCTATAAGTCGCTCAAGTATGTTGAATCCTTAGGTCGCTCGTGTGTTGCTGGAGATGATATTTCACAAACTGAAGATGTTATATTTTGTTAAGTCGCTAGATCACGAACGACCTTCTTAAGTTGCTCCAGTGTAGGTCTCTTAAGTTCTTAAAGAGGTGCTGTATCTTTACGCCGCTGAAGCGTTAGGTCGTAGGACGTTTCTCTTATGTCACATATGTTAACTCGTAGGTTGTTTCTGTTATAACGTTGTATGTTGTATATGTTGATTACTTTTGTAACTCGTGTGTTGTACCTTGTATTTTTTTAGGTCGTTTGAATTTTAAGTCGTAGGTCGGATGAATGATTGGTCGGCCTGTTGGGTTGAGTTGAGTGAGTTGTAAACTTCTATAAATACCGGTGTCGTGTCACTTGTAAGGTTGGTTGATTTTGAATAAACTTTTGTTTGAGTGCTTTGTTCCTCTTTAAAATTGGAAGTTGAGTGTTGTCTCCTTTCTCCATTTTCGGTTATTCGAGTGCGTTCGAATCAACGGATTTGAAGCCGATTCACGGAATCTCGTGCGCGAGATCAACGTAGAAGAATCGTAGATCCTTTTAACACAGTATCGTGCGTGATCAATGTGTTGGAGATAGGTAGAATCCGGTATCTCTGAGATCAACAGATTTGGGCACTTGGGTATTTTCAATCCATCGATTCAACTTTTCACTGTTTCATCCATTTTTGGTATCTCCGCTGCGTCAGTTTGGTATCGAAGCTAGACTTAGCCAATCATAGCTAAGCCGAGCCTGTTGGGAGAAGATTTGAAGTGTTGAAGTATGGGAGATTGTTTGTTGGTAAGTTTGATCTAAGCCGGGCCGAGAGTAAGTGCAGGCCGAGAGTTATTGAAGTGTGTGTTTGGAGATTGTTGTTTGATAATCATGCCGCCGAGACGTGCTAACTGTTTTCAAAAAGTTGAAGATGTATATCGTAGACAAGAAGCTGAGCAAATGGAACAATGTATCAATGAAAAATCCGATGAAGGTATTGGGAGGTTAGATAAATTGATGAATGACATGAATCATAGTCAAAGGAGAAGGTCACCGATCTCGAACCATGGAGGAAACAGAGTTTCGCCATCGGTTGCGGAAGCGAGGAGGGTGTCACCTCAATCTTGTAGAGATAGAAGAGAATCATCAGTTTCAACGAGAGGAGAATACCATGGGTACAGAAATGAAGAGAGAAGAACTCCACGTGAGTTTGGAGACAAGCTATATCGTGATATGGAAAGAAAGGGTAGAAGACCTATGCTTGATTATAGAGATGTTGAGGGTCGAGATAGATATCGAAGTACATTTGATTTTGAGGAATATGGTGATAGAGGTAGTATTCATTGTCAAGATCATGGCCAAGTGCGAGATCGAAATAGGGCTGTAGAAGATGATCGCCGATGGGAGTCGGGGATGAAAACAGAGATTCCAGAATTCAAAGGGGGAATGATAGCGGAAGAGTTTCTTGATTGGTAATCGAATGTTGAAGAAATTTTTGACTTCAAGGAAGTACCCGAGCATCGTAGAGTTAAGTTTGTTGCTACACGATTGAGGGGAAGAGCTATGGCATGGTGGCAACAAACTACACTTACACGGGAAAGAATGGGAAAGTCGAAATTGTTTCATGGGAGAAGATGAAGAAGTTGATGAAGGCTACTTTCTTGCCTTATAATTATCAGTCTCTTATGTATCAGCGCTTACAAAATTTGAGATAAGGGACAAAGTCAGTAAATAATTATGCAGATGAGTTTTATCAACTGATTGCTAGAAATGATACCATGGAGACGGAGCAACAGTTGACAGTTAGATTTGTTGGAGGATTGAGAATGCAGATTCAGGATATGGTGAATATGTTTGATCCAAGGTCCGTTGCTGAAGCACACCAGAAGGCTCTAGCTTGGGAGAGGCAAGGTAGAAGAGGAGGTGGTGTGTTTACAAATTCCAACAATCAAGTGAAAGGGGCTAGTAGCATTGCTAATGTTTCCAAGGCTGTCAGTAAACCGGTTGTCAATGAAGTTTCTAAGACCAAGGTCAATAATAATTTAAAGTGTTATAATTGTCAGGAGTTTGGTCACAAAAGCAATGAATGCCCGAAGCCTAAGAAGCGAGTGATGGTTGCTGAGGTTTAGGATGAGGATGCAGAAGTAGAATGTTCCAATTCACCACAAGTTGAGGATGAAGAATTTTTGGCAGGAGACGAAGGATATTCTTTAATGATGAGGAGATCTTGCTTGACACCAAAGCAGGAAAAGGAGACTAGTCAGTTGAGGAGCAATATTTTCCAGTCAACGTGCACTATCTTGGGAAGGGTTTGCAAGTTTGTCATCGATGCGGGAAGCTGTGATAACATCGTTTCTACAGAAGCGGTAAAGAAGTTGGCGTTAAAGATAGAGAAGCATCCCAAACCCTACCAATTAGCTTGGTTGAGGAATGGTGGGGAACTGAAGGTTAGTCGAAGAGCTTGTGTAACTTTTTCCATCGGGACGAAGTATAAAGATGAAATTTTGTGTGATGTTGTGGATATGGATGTATGTCATTTGTTGTTGGGCGGACCGTGGCAATACGATAGAGCTGTGTAACATGATGGGAGGACTAACTGCTATAGTTTCATGTTCGAGGGAACCAAAATCACTTTAGTTCCTAAACAGCGATAACAAAGTGAAAGCAAGTTGGAGGAGATTGAAGAACTAAAGACTCTGTTATCTTTAACGGAATTTGTCAAGGAAGTGGAGGATGATCCTGAAGTATTCTTGTTAACTAGACGTGAAAGTAGTGAAGCGGTTGAAATTCCTGAAGAAGTTAAGCCAGTGTTAAAGGAGTTTGAAGATTTATTTCCTGGATAATTGCCAACAAAGGTACCACCATTGACGGACATACAACACCAAATAGACCTGTTCCGGGAGCTGTGTTACCGCATAGACCACATTATAGAATGAGTCCAAAGGAGCACGAAGATTTGAGAAGGCAGGTGGAGGAGTTACTTGAGCAAGGGCGTGTACAAGAAAGTTTAAGTCCTTGTGCAGTACCAGCATTGTTAGTGCCGAAGAAGGATGGAACTTGTAGAATGTGTACAGATAGTCGAGCACTAAACAAGATTATAGTGAGGTACAGATTTCCGATGCCGAGATTGTATGATTTGTTAGACCAGTTGAATGGAGCTGTTATCTTTTCAAAGATTGATCTGAAGAGCCGATATCATCAGATTCGAATTCGACCAGGGGATGAATGGAAGAAAGCATTCAAGACACGAGAAGAGTTGTATGAGTGGCTGGTCATGCCATTTGGTCTTTCGAATGCACCTAGTACTTTTATGCGGGTGATGAATTAGATCTTTTGACCCTTTTTTGGAAAGTTCACGGTGGTATATTTTAATGATATATTAATATACAGTGGAAGCACAGAAGAACACCTACTACATTTGCGAGAAGTGTTGATGATTGTTCGTCAGGAGCAATTTTATGCCGCAACAAAGAAATGCGTGTTCATGACGCATAGTGTTTTTTTTTGCAGTATGTATTTTCCACGGAAGGTATCCAGGTGGATCAAAGTAAAATTGAAGCAATCAGAAATTGGCTACAGCCTAGGACTATAACCGAAGTCAGAAGTTTTCATGGTTTAGCATCATTCTACCGAAGTTTATTCCACATTTGAGTAGCGTGATGGCACCTGTTACTGATTGTACGAAGGGCAAGCAGTTTTCATGGTCGAAGGAAGAAGGATTTGCTTTTGAGAAAATCAAGGAACTTATGACGTCAGCACCAGTTCTAGTTTTACCGGATTTTCAGGTTCTATTTGAATTACATACAGATGCATCTAAAGTTGGAATTGGAGGGGTATTAATTCAGAGGGGTCCCCCAATTGCATATTTCGGTGAGAAGCTTTCTGGAGCAAAGATGAGATATAATACTTATGACGTGGAATTCTATGTTATTGTCCAAGCCATTAAACATTGGAGACACTATTTGTTTCATAAAGAGTCTGTGTTGTATACTGATCATGAAGCTTTGAAGTATTTGCAGGGGCAGGATAAGATTGCAGCCAGGCAGGGTCGCATACTTGCAAAAGTTTACATTTGTAGTAAAGCATAAGTTCGGGAGTTACAAACCGCGTGGCAGATGCGTTGAGTAGAAGAAATCATTTGTTGACTACAACGAAAGTTGAAGTGATGGGGTTTAATGTTTTGCCAGAATTGTTGCGAGGATTCTTATTTTGCTAAGATTGTAGATGAAGTCGAGAAAGGAAAGATGGATGAGTATATGTTGGTGGATGGTTTTCTATTCAAAGGAAATCGGTTATGTATACCAGAGTGCAGTTTGCGAATGAAGATTGTGAAAGAATTGCATGAAGAAGGACATGTGGGAAGAGATCGTACTTTGTAGTTGATTTCCCAATCATATTTTTGGCCTTCCATGAGGAAAGAAGTTGAAAGATTTGTAGAGAGATGTCACATATGTCAAGTTTCCAAAGGGACAGCTACGAATGCAGGATTGTATATGCCATTGCCCGTGCCTACTAGACCATGGGTTGATATTAGCATGGACTTTGTTTTGGGTTTGACAAGAACTCAACGAGGGAATGATTCTATATATGTTGTGGTGAATAGATTTTCGAAGATGGCACATTTCATAGCTTGTAAAAAGACCGCTGATCCAGTCTTTGTTGCTCAACTGTTCTTTAAAGAAGTTTATCGACTACATGGGCTACCTGAGACCATTGTTTCTGACCGGGATACTCGATTCCTAAGTCATTTTTGGTTGAGTCTGTGGAAGATGGTTGGGGCTAAGCTGAATTTTATTAGCGCCTATTATCCGCAAACAGATGGGCAAACGAAAGTGATGAACAGATCTTTGGGAAACTTGTTGAGATGTCTTGTGAAAGATAATTTGAAGATCTGGGATCTGAAATTTTGTCAGGCAGAATTCGCACATAATCATGCTGTTAATCGAAGTACTGGATTCAGTCCGTTTCAAGTAGTATATTCAGCAATGCCAAAGGGACCATAGGATTTGTCGATAGTTCCATTTCGGGAAGGGGTTGTTAAACGAGCTTGTGATTTCGTGAATGAGTTGCAGGAGTGTCACAGGATTGTTCATGAACGATTGCTTAAGTCAAATGAGAAGTATAAGCAACTTGCAGATAAGAAGCGAAGGGGTGTGGACTTCAAAGAAGGGGATTTTGTTTACGCAGTATTGACGAAAGATCGTTTTCCAGTTGGAACTTACAAAAAATTGAAAGCTCGAAAGATTGGTCCAGTAGAAATCTTGAAGAAGATCAATGATAATGCTTATCAGTTGAGATTGCCGGATCATATCCATACGGCCGACGTTTTTATCATCAAACACTTGATTCCATATCAAGGGAATAAGTGTGTCGAAGAACAGGAAGGCGTGAATTCGGGGTCGAAGTCTTGTCAACCGGGGGAGGATGATGCAGCACACCAGGCTTTAGGTCGTAGGTCGCGTACTTTAAGTTGTTAGAAACCTAGCGGGTTACGACCTAGTGGGTTGAGACCTAACTCACAGCACACCGTGAAAACAGATGAGGCCTTAGGTAGCTCAGAACATGCTAACGTGATACGACCTAGTGATTCACGATCTAACACTAACAAGCTGCGACCTATAGGGTTATGTCATTCGTATTCTCTTTTATGCCGCAGTCTTATAGGTCGCTCGCCAGTGCATTCTATAAGTCGCTCAAGTACGTTGAATCCTTACGTCGCTCGTGCATTGCTGGAGATGATATGTCACAAACTAAAGATGTTATATTTTATTAAGTCGCTAGATCGCGAACGACCTTCCTAAGTCGCTCCAGTGTAGGCCGCTGAAGTTCTTGAAGAGGTTCTATATCTTTATGCCGCTGAAGCGTTAGGTTGTAGGTCGTTTCTCTTATGTTGCATATGTTAACTAATATGTTGTTTCTGTTGTAACGTTGTATGTTGTATATGTTGATTACTGTTGTAACTCGTGTGTTGTAACTTGTATTTTTTTAGGTCGTTTGAATTTTAAGTCGTAGGTCGCATGAATGTTAGGTCGGTCTGCTGTGTTGAGTTGAGTGAGTTGTAAACTTCTATAAATACCGGTGTCGTGTCACTTGTAAGGTTGGTTGATTTTGAATAAACTTTTGTTTGAGTGCTTTGTGCCTCTTTAAAATTGGAAGTTGAGCATTGTCTCCTTTCTCCATTTTCGGTTATTCTAGTGTGCTCGAATCAACGGATTTGAAGCCGATTCACGGAATCTCGTGCGCGAGATCAACGTAGAAGAATCATAGATCTTTTTAGCACGGTATCGTGCGCGATCAACGTGTTGGAGATAGCTAGAATCCGGTATCTCTGAGAACAACGGATTTGGGCACTTGGGTATTTTCAATCCATTGATTCAACTTTTCACCGTTTCATCCATTTTTGGATATCCGTTGCGTTAACGTTCTACAGCTCAGGAGGCGAGCTGGATGGCAAGAACGTATGGAGTGTTTTCGCCGTATTATATTTTTATATATCTGAGACATGATGATTGTGTATATCCAGTGTCTGTATATGTGTAACGACCCAGAATTCCTGTCATTTGAAATTCGTATATTTAATTGATTTTAAATATTAACAAGTAAAATTTGTTAGTCGAATAAATTATATTTCGAATATCTAGATTTAATTACATAACTAAATCTATAATTCAAGATTTGAAATTACAGAAATAATTGGAAATTGGGTTTAATTTGATTAAATTTGATTTGTAAAGTTGTATTAAATCATATTGGAGTTAGAATGATGTTATAGAACTTTTAAAATTGAACTAAAAGTTAATTTGTAGAAATTGAATACTTTGATATTTAATTGACGAGTAAAAATAGTCATTTTTCAAACAATCTCGGGTTTCGACGAAACTAGTTTCATTAGATCCGTAAATTTAAATTATTGTAAGATTTCAAATTTCGTGTCAATCGGATTTACGGTTTGTCCGGGGCAAGCTAAAATACGTAGAAAATCGTTTAAGTGAATTTTAAATTCTAAATTAGTCGATTTGAAAACCTATCTTTCAAACACGATCGAATTGGCTCCCGATATATATTCCATTGCGTTCGGAATAGGGGTAAAACATTATAAATGTCAGGCGGCACGCTTCGATTGGAGTTCGAAAATTTTCGGGATGAATAGTATTATGGCAATTTTCTACATAAGGACCTCACATTTTCCTTTTTGCTCAAACCTTAGGCTAGAACCCTAGCCGCCACCTTGATATTAATGGCTAGAAACTTTCGATTCTTTCCCCCCTTCAATCTCCTCATCCATCAACAATCAACAAAAATTGTCAGCTATAACATTGTAGATCATATCGAGATCTAGCGTTTCAGCGGTTGTGATCGAGTTTTGTGCCATGGATCGACGGCAAATGGCCCACGTTCTTCACGCTTTTGGGCATGTTTTTCATGGCCAAGATAGCACCGAGTTCAACGGTGTTGGGGGTGGAGGCGTATGTCATGGAGGCGCACGCAATGGCGTAGCTCGATCAACATCCGGTTGCGATTGGGAGGCACAACCATCAATTTTTCTTGCGTCAGCTATGGGTTTAAAACGTTCGGCCTTGAACGTTGTTAGAAAAGGAAGGAGTGGCCCAGATCTAGAGATTCAAAAATGAGCGGCCGAGATAATAAAAGGTTGAAAATAAGAAATAAAATTATAAATTATATAATATAAATTCGTTCAAACTCTAAAACACCATAACTTTTTGATACGAGGTCCGTTTTGGACAAAATGACTTGTGTTGGAATCGTATGGACGAGCACTACGAGATGGAGCTGGATCGGGATTTATTTGAGCTAGTGGAATTTTGGGTAAAATTAAACGCGTGCTTAATTATATTCGAAATGGAACACTGCAACTGTTATTGGAAGCAAGGTGAGAACTTCTCACTCAATTGAATTTGTTTTGATTTAAATTTTAAATAGTTAAATTTAAAATTTCTTGATTGTGTGATTGAATGATGGTTGCTATTTTTCGTATTGAAATAGACCCTATACGCCGCATATTAAGCGGAGGTTATTTTATTAAACTCATATACCACGATATTCTACCTTGAAGTGGAATTGGTATTATATATGTACTTGGAGTTGATTTCCCGCATTATATAGCGGATGAGACCCTATTGCGCTGCATAATAGTGGATGATATTTTATATAAACCCATGTAACACGATATTCCATATTGAAACGGGATTGGTATTGTGCTAACATCTGTGGATGCATGCAAACAGGTTGGAGGGATCCAACAGGATTCCACAAATAATTGAATTTGCTTCAATGTTGTGTGTTGATTATTAATAATCTCTGTGTGATTAACTTTGTGATTGAAATCATTGAAGGCTAAAATTTAGCCTAATATAATTTTGGCATCGTTGGATACCGAAAATAAATAAAAGTTTTATTTTTGAAAATTTAGGCTGAAAGTTATATTAAAATTTATTTTTGAGAACTGGATAAATTTAAAATAAGAAATTCTAAAACAATAAAGTTTTATTTTTAATCTTATTGAATAAAATTTCAAAATATGTAAAAAGCTTTAATAAATGGATTTCGGGTAATATTATTCAAAGGTTGAAGAATTTATTCAAAATACGGATTTTAAAGAGTTTGAAAAATAAAAGAATTTGTTCACTTTAAAAGGACTTTTTTTTAAAAGGAAATGAAATTTGAAATCCATTTGGGAATTGATTTTTGGTGATTAAATTTAAATCTTTTGAAAATCCAGTTGGAAATTTATAAGGTGTTTCGAAAAGAATTTGAATCAATTTGAAAATTGATTTGGGGTTTAATAGAAATTGATTTCAATTTGAGATTAGATTGAAATTCAATTGGTTTAAATTTAAAATAAATCGGTAAGGATTTATTTAATTGGTTTAAATGAACCATTTTGAAATGAAAGTGTATTCTCCCTGGAAAAGACGAATAAAATTTCTGAATAGCTTTGAAAGATATATATACACATGTATATATAAAATTCTAGAATTGGTTTTGAAAAGCACACTTTGGAGAAATTAACTTCTTAAATTATTTTAAATCCTTTAAGTAAAGATTTGTTAAGTTGATATAGAGATGATTATTTCTAAGATTTAATCAATGATTGTTTTAGAAAATAGTTATTTAAATAGTTACACTCTATCTACTAATTTTATTTTGAAAATTAGTTTGGACTGAAATTATATGTAATATTGGTATAATAATTTTTATAACTAATATTTTAAGTAAAGTGTTTAAAGAAAAATAGTTTTTTTTTCAAAGTATTTTCCCAATATATTTTGGATAAGTGTTATAAATTATTTTAAAGTATTTGAACTTGGCAGATTTCCAGTGAAATATTTGGAAATGTTTCCACGTAAGGAAAATGATTTGAAATTTGTTATCAAATGGTTGAAGTGTGGAAAAATATATCTTGTAAAGATATTTTTGGAAAATAAATTATTTGGAAAATTATTTGGAATCTGGTGATGTTGTGCATATCTATTGATAGTTAGATAACCAACTATCAATATTTACCATTAAATGGGTATTTGTTGTGTTTTACTTGAATTTGAATGCTGCACATATTTTAAAATAAGCGCTCGTTATTCCGTTTAGCCGGGAGAGGACCGTTGGGTCATAAATCCCATTCCGAATAGTTATACGTCGTAATGGATAGCATTTGAAGACCGGTGTTGAGGACTGGATATATTCGAAAATGGAAGGATTACCGTCGAATGTCTCTACATTGGCTGATCCCCAATATAGAGATTTTATCACCCTTTGTGATGGGAAGTCCAGACGTGATTTGTGAATATCCGAATTGCAAGGGCTTCTTTGGAAGTGCCTCCGGTTCCGTTCGATCTCAGAACGGACTTGTATGGATGTGTGTATGATGTTACAATTTGAGATGTAAAGCTGGTTTCTATCAAATACATTTATGTTGGTGGCGGAGAATTTATTCTCTTAGCTTAACACCCTTCTCTGAGACGTACGAGCTCAAAGGTTATGTAGTTGACGGTTACTAGTGATACACTCCCAATTTGGTAATGTGACATATGAAGTGCTGCTGATCATTTGTTGATCAAAGCATGGCTTTGGTGAAAAGCATAACTTTTTGGACGAGACTTCGTCAGACCTCACACCCCGGAATGGTCGAAACAGGAAGAATGCAGCAAAGTTTTAGGGGGCAGCGCCACTTAGGGTATGTTCATTTCCTTCTGGACAGTGGTGGTATCATGGTATGGAGCCCAGATACTTGACCTATGTGGTTGCTGCAAATTTATTACTTTGTGGTTGTTGGTATTGAGGATCCTCGGATAAAGGTTGTTTACAACCGGGGGATAACATACTCGTGTCAATAGTTACCTATTTTTGCAGAGGTAACCCGGCCTTGTGTTTGCAGAGATCCGTTTAGGTTCTCGGGGCGTCCCGCCAGAGGCGTTCCAGCGTGGCAATAGGAAGTTCCTTAGCCTGTCCATTTGTTGGAAAATCCAAAGAATGAGTGTGAGTGTAATCATAGGTACGAGCGCGTATTTGTTAGTGAATATAAAAATGTTTTATATTGTGTTTACTTATCTGTTGAGCCATTTGTGAATTCTGGTCGGTATGTGGGACTCCATATTATCGATAGGCATTTCTAAACACTTAAACGATGCAAGTCGACATAGTATCATTTTAAATTGGGTAAATGAAATAATTTTACCTCGATTATATTTTACATATAAAGTAAATAATTTTTCATAAATTATTAAAGTGTATATAAATTGATTGTTTGGTTGTTGAAAATGTAAGAATATATATAAGTTAATTAAAAGATGTTTGAATAATCTAAATAAAAACAACAATTGTAAAAGAATAATTGTATAAGCAAATGAATTATTAAGTGTGGAATTATAATTAATGTGATTTACAATTGTGAAATAATCTTATATATATAAGAAGTGAAACTATATGAATATATTTATAAATATGAGCTGTAAATGAAAATGAATTTGGACTATGAATTTGAAAATTTTGAATCCCGTCTATTTTGAAAGTTGTATTTCAAAGTTAAAGATGTTATTAAGTAAGATAAATCAATTTGGAATAATCTTATGTAAGTGAAGTGGAATGGTGAAGTTCTATAAGAAAAACACTTATAAATGTGATCTATAAATAAAAAGTGAAATTTTGAAAGAATATTAAAACTACTGTTGCTGGGAAATAATAAGGGTGATGACTGCAGCATCATCAGTATCATTTTCGAGTTTCTGTGTGATGGTTTTGCTACCATAGTAAATTGGAAATTGAAGTTTTTTTGTGATAAACAAATTTGAAAATTTAAAATCCAAGTTGTAATTGTTGAATATAAGTAATCAAGTTTTGGACTTATAATATGAAATAATAAAGATTTTACTTTGGTAAAGTTGAAATAAATTTGAGTTGGCATAATAAAAACATATGATTTGAAATTTAACTAAACGAAGGTTAAATAAATTGATTTGGATTAGGTAAGCTATCGAAATGCAAATTAAACTGAAGTGATTATATGAAATAACTTTGAAGTTTAAATAAGTTGTATAACTTGTAAAGTGAGAAAATGTAAGTGAAACTAAATGATAAAATGGTTAAACAATTCTGTCAAGCAAAACGAGATATGAATTTGAATAAGTGACGAAATTTGACTTTGGTAAATGTTAAATAGAATTGGAATCTGAATTGAATTTATAAGGGGAAATTTACGTTCAGTTAAACAAATGATGTTTGAAATCGAATATAACTTAAGTGATGTTGAATGAAGTTGATTTTGGTACTTAAGTTGATTTTGGTATCGAAGTAAATTAATAAAGTGAAGTGATGAATATGAACTTGAGTTATGTAATGAAATTCAACTTTTGTGGTTAAATGAATTAGCAATTGAATTAATAAATGGATTGAATATTAATCAATCGAATGTAAAAGAATTGATATGGAATAATGAATGTAAGTGTTAATTCATTAGAAGCTAATGAAGTTGAAAAAAAAAATTTGAATAATTGAAAGAAAAGTCAATTGGATATTAAACCAATTGGAAATTAAAAGTGTTAAACCAAATTGAATGTATATTTAATAGTTTGGTTATCTTGGTTATGATTTGGTTGTTATATGATTGTTATTTGATTGTATATAATTCAATAATTGTTAGTGAAATTGAATTGATAAATGGAAAGCTGTGTAATTGAATTTGAATTGAAAGTGAACTAATGTGAATGGGTTGTAAGCAATTAAAAATTTGTATCGAAACCTTATAAATTGCTTATGGGAATTATTTTGATTGCATTGCTTATGAAAACTAGGTTTTTTCTATTGAAAATTAGTGCAATGTAAATGAATTTCCTATATATGTCACTTACATGTTTAAATTGAGTAAGTACATGTAGCGGGGCGGTAGTTGGCCGCATTTGGTCACGCTAAAATGCTAATAAAAAACTGCTTTTCTTAAAAATGCAAAAAAGGTACGCCTACGCAATAAAAATAGGAAATATGAACTGTTTTTCTGTTTTATGACCGTGTGGTCGATGTATATATATTTATATCTATTGTGATATTGCAAAAGCTCCTCCGTACAAGGGAGACTCTGCAAAAAATTTCCGTAAATTTTGGGAGTTAGAAAAAATTTTGAAATTTTTTGGAAATTATTTGTTAACGAAAAGTCAATTTCTAAATTTAAATGAAAATGTAGGAATTGAACTAGAAAAGTGTAACCATGGATTTTGGAAAAGTTAAGAAATTAAAATGAATCTGAAATCTAGTTGGAACGGTTTTTTTTGGAAAAAAAAATTTAATGGATTTCAAGACTTTTTCTGACTTGCCAATTTCGAGGACGAAATTCTTTTAAGGGGGAATTTTTAACAACCCAGAATTCCTGTCATTTGAAATTCGTATATTAAATTGATTTTAAATATTAACAAGTAAAATTTGGAAGTCGAATAAATTATATTTCGAATATTTAGATTTAATTGGATAATTAAATCGATAATTTAATATTTGAAATTACAGAAATAATTGGAAATGGGTTTAATGTGATTAAATTTGATTTGTAAAGTTTTGTTAAATCATATAGGAGTTAGAATGATGTTATAGAACTTTTAAAATCGAATTAAAAGTTAATTTGTAGAAATTGAATATTTTAATATTTAATTGACGAGTAAAAATAGTCATTTTTCAAACAGTCTCGGATTGCGACGAAACTAGTTTCATTAGATCCGTAATGTTAAATTATTATAAGATTTCAAATTTCGTGTCAATCGGATTTACGGTTTGTCCGGGCGAAGCTAAAACACGTGGAAAATCGTTTAAGTGAATTTTAAATTTTAAATTAGTCGATTTGAAAACCTATCTATCAAATAAGATCCAATTGGCTGCCGATATATTTCCATTGCGTTCAGAATAGGGGTAAAGCATTATAAACGCCAGGCGGCACGCTTCGATTGGAGTTCGAAAATTTTCGAGATGAATAGTGTTTTGGCAATTTTCTATATAAGGACCGCATATTTTCCTTTTTTCTCAAACCTTAGGGCTAGAACTCTAACCGCCACTTTGATATTAATGGCCAGAAACTTTCGATTCTTTCGTCCCCCGATCTCCTCATCCATCAACAATCAACAAAAATTGTCAACTACAGCATTGTAGATCATATCGAGATCTAGCGTTTCAACGGTTGTGTTCGAGTTTTGTGCCATCGATTGACGGCAAATGGCCCGCGTTCTTCACGCTTTTGGGCATGTTTTTCGTGGCCAATGTAGCACCAAGTTCAACGGCGTTATGGGCGGAGGCGTATGGCGTGGAGGCGCATGCAGTGGCGTTGCTCGATCAACTTCTGGTCGCGATTGGGAGGCACGGCCATCGATTTTTTTTCGTGAGCTATGGGTTTAAGACGTTCGGCCTTGAACGATGGAAGAAAAGGAAGGAGCGGCCCAGATCTGGAGATTCAAAAACGAGCGGCCGAGATAATAAAAGATTGAAAATAAGAAATAAAATATTATATAATATAAATTCGTTCAAAATTTAAAACACCGTAACTTTTTGATATGAGGTCCGTTTTGGACGAAATGACTTGCGTTGGAATCGTATGGACGAGCACTATGCGATGGAGCTGGATTGGGATTGATTTGAGCTAGTGGAATTTCGGGTAAAATTAAACGCGTGCTTAATTATATTCGGAACGAAACACTGCAACTGTTATTGGAAGCAAGGTGAGAACTTCTCACTCAATCGAATTTGTTTCGATTTAAGTTTTAAATAGTCAAATTTAAAATTGCTTGATTGTGTGATTGAATGATGGTCGCTATTTGTTGTATTGAAATAGACCCTATACGCCGCATATTAAGCGGAGGTTATTTTATTAAACACATATACCGCGATATTCCACCTTGAAGTGGAATTGGTATTATATATGTACTTGGAGTTGATTTCCCGCATTATATAGCGAATGAGACCCTATTGCGCTGTATAATAGCAGATGATATTTTATAAAAACCTGTGTACCGTGATATTTCATCTTCAAACAGGATTGGTATTGTGCTAACATCTGTGGATGCAGGGAAACAGGTTGGAGGGATCCAACTGGTTCCTCAAATAATTGAATTTGTTTCAATGTTCTGTGTTGATTATTTATAATCTCTTTGTGATTATCTTTGTGATTGAAATCGTTGAAGGCTAAAATTTAGCCAAATAAAATTTTGGTATCGTTGGATACCGAAAATAAATAAAATTTTGATTTTTGAAAATTTAAGCTGAAAGTTATATTAAAATTTAGCCTTTGGTTCCTTTCGATCCTAGAACAGACTTGTATGGATGTGTGCCCGACGTTACAATTTGAGATGTAAAGCTGGTTTCTATCAAATACATTTTTGTTGGTGGCGGAGAAATTATTCTCTTAGCTTAACACCCTTCTCTGAGACGTACGAGCTCAGAGGTTATGTAGTTCATGGTTACTAGTGATACACTCCCAATTTGGTAATGTGACATACGAAGTGCTGCTGATCATTTATTGATCGAAGCATGGCTTTTATGAAAAGCATAGCTTTGTGGATGAGACTTCGTCGGACCTCACACCTCGGAATGGTCGAAATAGGAAGAATGCAGCAAGGTTTTAGGGGGTAGCGCCCCTTAGGGTATGTTCATTTCCTTCTGGATAGAGGTGGTATCATGGTATGGATCCCAGATACTTGACCTATGTGGTTGCTGTAAATTTATTATTTTATGGTTTTTGGTATTGAGGATCCTCGGATAAAGGTTGTTTACAACCGGGGGATGACATACTCGTGTTAGTAGTTACTATTTTTGCAAAGGTAACCCGACCTTGTGTTGGCAGAGATCCGGTTAGATTCTCGGGGCATCCCTCCAAAGGCGTTCCCATGTGGCAATAGGAAGTTCTTTAGCCTGACCATTTGTTGGAAAATCCAAAGAAACAGTATGAGCCCTGTATGGTTTTAGTTGTATACCTGCCATGGAATGTGGCGGTAACATGCTATTGAACATGGTAGCTATAGTAGGCATAGTTCGGAATGTCTATGCGGGCTAAGATTTATTTTATACTTTCGAAATGTTTTCCTACACTTTACACTTATAGTAATAATATCAAAGATATTTGCGTATCAATCATGTTTGACTATCATAAGGAGAAATCTCCTCCAATTCTGCGTTTGCATGGTGTGTGTGGCGGGAGGCCTTATGGTAGTTACATTTTCTAAAAGCATTGTGGATCTATTTTAAAATATTTCTTTGTTTGTTTGTTTGTTTAAATATAAACTGTTTTAAGTTCTCACAGCAGTCCCATGATTGACCTGGAGTTTATGGTTTCCTTCCTAAACTCTGGGTGCCCGTCATTTTCCACACGGGCAGCCTAGAGTTAGTTTAACAGGATATTCTGGAATTCAGGAGGTGCTGTGGAGCTCAAGAGGCAAGCTGGATGGCGAAACGTATCACTTGTATATGATATTATCTTTTCCGTTGTGTATCCACTTGTAAGGACAAGTTCATATAATTGTCCAGTTTGTTGTTTTGTAAGTTGACCCTGATGATGTAATGTAAAAAATGTACATTTCTTTTGATTTAAAGATTATTCATTTATCTATTATATGCAGTTCCGCTACGATTGTGAGATTCTGATATTGTTTCTGTTGCTTCTTCTTTCTTTCTACTTCTACCTCTTCTTCTTTAACCCTAACAATCCGGTTTTCCGGCCTTCGATTGCTCGGCAGTTGATACAATGGACGTATTAATATCGACTTTCGAAAGTCGAAAAATTCGGGTCGTGACAATATGTGTGTAACTCTGATATATTAAAAAGTGACAGTTACAGTGTTATTTTTTAAACTGTTATTAATTGATATTATATTTTATCTACTGCGAATATGAGAATTTGTGTTTTTTTTTGTTTCTCCTTCTATCTCTTTTCTTCTTTTTCCCTAAATATCTGGGATTTTCGGGATCGAAAATCCCGGATTGTTACATTTATAAATTGAGCTAGTTATAATAGTTGATTATTTTTAAAGGTTAAATTAGTATTACGATATAAAAAGGGAAATTATTGTATTTTTATATTTTAGATAATGGCTTTATTTTAAAGGTAGTTTTTGGCTAAAGTTTTACTTGAAGGATTATTCTAGAATTTCATAACTATTATTTTGAATAAAGTGATTTAAGTAGCTTCATTATAAATATTTTAAGTACATATTATTGGATAAAGTCATTTAATTTATTTAGAAACTGAATTTGATAAGACTTTATGTTTCAGTAGAAATAAAGTATTTGGTTGAATTGATTGTTTATTTGACAGTTAAATAACCAACTATCAAATCTGGACCCAAATTTGACTTTGGAAATATCTAAGAGAAGTATGTGAATTATGTGGTACAGTTACCGTTCGAGGTGCTATACTGTATGCATAAACTCATTCGTTCCTCTAGGACGTTTTTAAGGAAATTCGACCACTAACGTTTAGGAGGTGATCTCCAATCTTATTTTCGTCTGTTTATTTCCTATAGAACTACGGTTGAGTTTTCCAGGAATAGCGCATGTGGTTTCGAAGAGACCGGGATCACATTTATAATCCTAAAACCACTTCGATCCAACGAGTACATTTTCGTAATAAAGACAAGGGCTTGGAGTCGACGATGGAGTAGTGAAGTACAAGGGCTAATCGCTACTAATCCTAAAAGTCATTGTTATTGGAGGATAATGAGCATTCTAAGTGAATATTTCCAAAATTGTAACGCTTAGCCTCGAGCCTCATCAACCGGGAATGACTGAAAGTCATGGGATAATGCAGCAAGGCTAAGTGGGAGCACCCAAGTAGGGTAATGTTTCCCCTGTCTATAGTCTCTTTATTTCAGCTATGTAGGCGGTTGCTAATCCTGACCGCGGGGTGATCTTATTCGGGCTATCCAAGTTAAGGGTAGTCCGGTCTTGTATTGCAGGGAATCGGGAGTGGTCCTCGGTATGCTGATCTTGACCACGTGCCATGACAGGTGGTACCCCGATGCCCAGTCATTCGGTTCGAAATCCATTCTCCCTACGTGCCTTTATGGTTTTGATTGTAGAACCAAGTATTTCTGGAATTTAATTAATGTAACAATTTCAGCTATTTGATTTAAGTATTAGACACTATTATCATATCAGAGGATTTTGATATGAAATGTTTTGTTTATCGTAAGGTAAAACCCGACATGTTTATTTGTGGCGTGGTCTTATAAGATACCTTTGATTTTCAAACGATTTTGAAAATATTAACAATTCAATTGAGTGTGTTTTCTCGCGCTGGTTTTCCAGACTGACTCGGGAGTTATTTTATTATAATGCTCGGGTCAGAACGAGTATTACAAATTCAGGATAGGATGCTATGGAGCTCAGGAGACGAGCTAGATGTCGAGACGTATCACAGTACTTGGTGTATATTCCGCTGTGCATTGTAAGTTGTATAGTCAGCTTTGTGAGGACAAGATATTATAAATGTCCGGTATTGTTCTACTGTTTTGTGTTGTACTCTGATGATGTAATGTATAAAGCAGTAATATTTCTTTTTTAATAAAAATCATTTGTTATCTATTAAATATTGTTCCGCTGCGATTGTGAGAATCTATGTTTTTATTTCAATTTTCTTCTTGTACTTCTTTCTTCTTTTCCTTACAGTCTCCTATTTCCGGTATTCGATTGATCGGCATGTAATAAGTGGACGTATTGATGTCGATTTTCGAAGGTCAAAAATCGAGCCGTGACATTTTTGTAACAACCCGCATATTTTACGATCGAGTATTTAAATATTTTATTTAAATATTTCATCCTTAGTCGGATATTAGTCCGAAAAGCTACTTTTTGCACACAGTCAAATTAGGACTCGAGACCACCCCCATTGAGTTCAAAATGACGTTTGTGATCTTTTTGAGTATAAACTTTGATGTGTTTGGAGTTAGTAGAATTTTGCTACTTTTTCACCTAGGGCTTTGTTTTTTGTTTCAGCCCATTAGACCCAAGCTTCATCCCTCTTCTCTTCATTACTTCATTTCGATTTCCTGATACTCAAGCTTTAGCAAAAATGGAGAGAGGAATGGGAAATTAAAACTCCAAGCCCTAGTTTTCATTTGCAAATCAAGTTCTAACTCCAAATCCAAAGAGAAGCTATTGGTAATTATCATCTCCTTCTTATCCAACTCATTCTCTCTTTGATTTCAGAAAATTCCTAAACCTAATTTGGGAAATGTTTCTCTTTTAAGGTTAGATTCAAGCTTCTTTTGTTGAGATTGAAGTGTGGTTGATTCGTCCCTTGCTTCTAAGCTTCTCCTTCCTTATTTTTGTGAAAAGGTGAGATTTTTATCTCACGTCTAAGCCTATGATTATCTTTGATTGTTGGATATGAATTCCTAACACTTATTCATGTGTATTTGATTTTGAATTGGATTGGTTTTGTGAATATTCCAAATTTTAGTACTTTGAGTTCAAATCTTCAAAAATCATAGCTTGATTGTTTGAACTTGTTTTTGGTGATGCATCGAAGAGCCTATAGGGCCGGGTTGCCATTTGGCATAAATCCCTAGCGCCATTACTCGTTCGATCGCGAATTGGAGGAGATTGCATAGCAATCATATAGACCGGAAAATTGCCTAGGCTCCAGTCAGTCGACTGATATTTCCAGTCAGTCGAGTGGCTGTAGCTATTATGCATTCCGAGGGCCATTTGCAGAGCATGGGGCTCTGTTTCCCTGCAATCAGTCGACTGACTCTCTGAGTTCAGTCGACTGACCAGTATCCCGCAGATTTTCAGGGACTGTGATCAGTCGACTGAACTCAGTGAGCCAGTCGACTGACCTACTCCAATTTGTCTATTTTGACTATTTTTGCATATTTTTGCATATTTTTTCTCGGATTCCAATTTTTATCGGTTCGTTTGATTCCTAGTTGATGCTATCAATTATTCCACTTTGATGATTTCTATTTTGGAATTTTGGGAAATATCCATTTTGATGGATTTGATATCGATTTATTTGGAATAAATTCACGTCTTCGAATGTGAATTTTTGTGATTGATTGTTTCTACAATCATTTTTGTGATTTGTCACTTTAAAAATATAAAGGTTCAATATTAGTAGTAAAAATCAAAACTCTTTCATCAAAATGATTTGAACACTATTTTATTACAAAGCTCGTTTCTTAAACCGTTTTCTAATCTATTAGTATATACAAACCTTTACCTCACTCGTATGAGAAATCTAATTAAATGGCTTAGTAAAACAAGTGGTATGAAACGCTTGCGTTTTCTTCGTTGGTTAATACTTGTACTTATTCGATTGAATCTCTTGTGACAATTTTCGAGTGGAGATCAACAATTTGTTCGTAAATATTTAAGTCAAGCTAGAGGTTATGGGACATAAAGCTAAGCTCATATATTTACTAGCTTAGAGTAATTGACACTTTCTTGATGATCATTGAGGATCATTTTTGTGTTTTAGACTAGCACTATGCTATGTTTCTTTGTCCAGGAAGGGGACGGTACCTCGTTTTATTGAGTTTCATCTCAATTTTATTATAGGCTAACGACCTACTTATTTCTTGGGGTTTCGACCCAATTTTTGTTGGCTAGCGACCCACGTTTTTATGGATTTCGGATCTTCGGGCGTACCGTTGTACTACGTCGTTGTTCCTAAATTTTACAAGTTTCTGGTTCCTCGAGCGTACCGTTGTACTACGTCGTTGCACCGGCTCTATGGTTAGCGCCCATGGGATAGCGTCCAATTTTGTGATACACGTGTTGGTGAGTTTTCATGCACCCGTTTTGTGATAGGCCTCCCCCTTTTTGTGATTCCTGGATTTCTATTGATGATTTCTAGAATTTTAATTTCACCAATTTTATGGTTTTCATTGATATGTTGTCAACATTTGTGGCTTAGTGAATGAAATAAGGAGTATGACATTCCTTTTGATCTTTGAGAAGATTCTTGTGATATTTACTAATCTCTTGTTGATTTTTAATTACATATTTATCATAGTATGGTATTATGGTTTTTATATGTTTATGTCGTATCTCTTATTCTATATCATTGCATCTGATATTTATAGCTATACTGATCCGTTTATTATTTTCTTATTAAATAATACTCGTGTCAGACCGAGATGTTGCAGGTGCTTCTACTTGACTCCTCTTCTAGGGTTATCACCCTGACTTTTGGTTAACCACTTACATTAGAAGTTTTTGTTGTATACCTTTGAGAGATATACTCCTTGATGTATACATATTGTTTTGTCTAGCACTTGTAACCATTCTTTTGTGATATTGTGGATCTTGTTTGACCACTACCCTGATGTACACGTTCATGTGTTATATTCATATCTTTTTCCCCCTTTGTGATACGGATATCTGTGACCGATTTGTGTTTTGTTTATTTCTATGTTTGTTTTCGAAGAATATCTATAGCCACTGTGTAGTAGCTTTGAGTTTGTATCGTTATGCCGGACTTCCTTGTACTTTCGGACATATTGGTGCTCGCACAAAGCAATTACATGGATGGTCGCTCCTCAACAGCCTTATTCTCCTTGCCTTGACGGCATTGCACCGTAGTGTCCTTGGCTAGCGTGGGTATAGAGGTGGGGCGTCACAACTTGGTATCCAAGCCAATCTTCGGAACAATGTAGAATAATCTAGCAAGGACATCGTCCTAAGTCCATCTTAGGAATCGTGCATTAGGATTTAATTCAAGTCTTCGTACCGATTCATCCTATTTTGTTTATGATTCCTTATTTATCTATCAAGATTGCTTGATATTCGTTTGGTAAATAACCTTACCCTTCTTCTTTCTTTCAAAAGAAAGAGAAATGGTTAGACCTAGCCGTCCTAGCGCCAGTCAATCTCGTGCTACTCCCCAGGATGGAGTATTTATGTCCGCCCAGCAGCTTCTTGATCTAGTGAGGAATGCTCAAGCAGCCGGATCTAATCCGAAGTCTACTCACCCTAGGTCAGGATTTGCACGTTTGTGTAGCGATTACACCAATTTGGGTGGGAAGCCATTCAAAGGTTTTGAGACTATTATCGAAGTCCAGGCTTGGCTGAGATAGTGCGAATGAATCTTTTCTCGCATGAATCTTAATGATCTTCACCGTGTCCAGGTGGCCTCTAGTATGCTCCAAGAAAGAGTATTGGACTGGTACGAACTTCTTATTTCTGAAACTAATGAAACGGATCTCACCTGGGGGCAATTCCGGCCACGTTTTGAATTAAAGTTTATGCTAGAAGCTGAGAAGGTGACATTGGCTGGACGTTTCATAGACCTTGTTCAAGGTGAATCTTCCGTGACTAATTATGTCGCATCCTTCGAGTCACTTTCTAAATATGGGGTTGAATACATTAACACCCCGTTGAAGAAGAACCAGAGATTTGTCTATGGCTTGAATAAAAATCTCAAGAAGCCATTACTTCTAAAGTTAGAAGTATCTTTTGATCAACTCGTTGATATCGCTCTTCACTTGAAGAGGCAGATAGAGAGAGTGATGTTGAAGTTGTGAGTGTTAAACCAAACTTCAACAACAACAAGAAAAGACCTATTAAGTCCAAAGGCCCGTATCCCGATAAGAAAGGAAGGCAAGCAACTCCTGCAACAAAGACTTCTCCTCTAATAGTAGGCAATGCTTCAATTGTGGTTCTAAAGACGATTATGCCAATAAATGCCCGAAACCTCTCTTTTGTCGCTATTGCAAAAGTTCGGGTCATTTTATTTCTGCATGTACCAAACTTCAAGGCAAGAAAGAGGGAAAGCTTAATGTTGCACAAGCCCCTAGCAACACTTCTCGTGGTCAAGGTATTTCTCACTCTATCCTTGATGGCATTATTTTATTTCGTGATCATCCTATTCGAGTTCTTTTTGATACGGGTGCGTCCCACTCTTTTATTTCCAAAGAACTTGTTGATACTCTTTCTTTGGATGTTATGTGTTTAATGACTCCTTTGAGAATTGCGAATCTGGTTGGTGGATCCGCAACAATCAGTTTATTGTGTAAAGATGTCGAAATTATTTTGTGTGATTTTTCTTTCCGAGCCGATTTGCATGTTATGCATTAATTAGGCTTTGGAATGATTTTGGGAATGGATTGGCTTAACCGCTATGAAGCTCAAATCCTTTGTCCTGAGCGGACTATTAATCTTCGACATCCTCAATCTGTTAAGCAGATTTCCATTGATCTTAAAGATTCAGATTCCATCTTAGCAACATCTTTATATTCTTTAAATCCTCATGATGATGACAATGATGATGAGGAGGATGTCATTTCTCTTATTCACGCTGTTCGCGAATTCTCCGACATATTTGAGCCCGTTTTAGGACTACCACCTAAGCGAGCAATTGAGTTCAAAATTAATCTCATCCCTGGAGCTCAACCTATCACTCGTCCCCCCTACCATATATCTAATAAAGAAAATGAGGAGATGCGCAAGCAATTATCCGAATTGGAGACGAAGCAATTTACTCGCTCTAGTTCCTCGCTTAGGAGAGCTTCGACTATTTTTCTGAAGAAATCCGATGGTACACTTAGGCTTTGCGTTGACTACTGTAAGCTTAATGATCTTACTATCAAAAATCGATATCCTCTATATCGGATTGATGATCTATTCGATCAACTTAGTGGTGCTAGAGTCTTTTCACAATTGGACTTGGCAACCGTTTTTCATCTGCTTCGTATTGCAGAGGATATCATTCCTTTGACATCATTCCGTACTCGTTATGGATCTTATGAATGGCTTGTTATGCCATTTGGTTAAACGAATGCTCCGGCTTATTTCGTTGACCTTATGAATCGAGTTTTCAAAGATTTCCTCGATCGATTTGTTCTCATCTTCATTGATGATATTCTTGTGTATTCGAAAACCGAGTAGGAGCATGAAAAGCATCTTCGGATTATGTTGGAAACTCTTAGGAGTAGCCAATTAAAAACAAAATTTTATAAATGCCCCTTTTGGCAATCTCGTGTGAAGTTTCTCGGTCATATTATTTCCGAATTCGGAATTTCCATGGATCCTTCAATGATTGAAGCGATTCAAAATTGGAAGAGACCGGAGAGTGTGATGGAAATCCGTAGCTTCCTTGTATTGGCGGGCTATTATCATCGTTTTGTAAAAGACTTTTCAAAAATAGTCGTGCCTCTTACTAGCTTAACAAGAAAGGTGTTAAATACATTTGGTCGGATAAATGTGAATCTTCTTTTCAAAAGTTAAAAGAACTCCTTTCCAATGCTCCTATTCTTGTGATTCCTGAAGGAAATCAATGTTTTATTGTTTATACCGATGCTAGTCGCATTGGTTTGGGTGCCGTTCTTATGCAGAGGGAACGTGTTATTGCTTATGCTTCTAGGCAATTAAAGCCAGCCGAGACAATATATGCCACTCATGATTTAGAGCTCGCGGCTATTGTTTTCGCCCTTCGTATTTGCCGTCATTATCTTTTGGGAGAGAAGTTTATTCTCTATACCGATCACAAATCTTTGAAGTATCTATTTTCTCAAAAGGAACATAATTTGCATCAACAACGTTGGCTCGAATTCCTTGCATCTTATGATCTTGATATTCTTTATACTCCCGGAAAGGGAAATCGTGTTTCTGATGCCCTTAGTCGAAAGCAACAAGTGGTTTTTTCTATAATGATATCCGAATGGAATGATCTCGGAATTTTATCCACTTATAAGATTCGAGATCGTGTTTCCGATTTATGTTCATCTCTTGTCTTGTGTAGCCTTGAGGCTCATCCCTCTCTTTTAGACCGCGTTATTGAAGCTCAAAAGATAGATCCGGAATTGGCTCTTCTTGGCCAAAGTTTTATGGATAAAATTGATATTGAAAGTTTGAAAGACTTTGATATTGATTCTCGTGGCGGCATTCGAAAATTTGGTAGAATTATCGTGTCAAATATTAGTGATATTCGTAAAGACACTTTAGAAGATTCTCGTCGCTCTAAATTTACCATTCATCCCGGTAGTAGTAAAATGTACGTGGATATGAAGCGACTTTATTAATGGGAGGGAATGAAATCTGATATTGCTAACTTTGTTAAGTGTTGCATGACTTGCCAACTTGTCAAGGCCGAACATCAAAGGCCCGGTGGGTAATTGCCACCTTTAGAAATTTCAATTTGGAAGTGGGACGACATTTCCATGGATTTTATTGATGGCCTTCCCTGTTCTCGTTCGGGTCATGATAGCTTATGGGTGATAGTTGATAGACTTACTAAATCTGCCCATTTTATTCCCGTTCGGTCTAATCGGACCGTTCCTCTTTTGGCCAAACTCTTTATTAAAGAGATTGTTAAATTACATGGAGTTCCTACTTCTATTGTTAGTGATCGTGATCCATTGTTTACTAGTGGATTTTGGAAAAGTCTTCAAAAAGCTTTGGGAACGAAGCTTAATTTTAGCACCGCTTATCATCCTCAGTCCGACGGACAAACGGAGCGTGTGAATCAAACTCTTGAAGATCTTCTTCGCGCATGTGTTCTTGATTTTGGTGGAAGATGGGAAGATCATATTTCTCTTGTTGAGTTTTCTTATAATAATAGCTTCCAATCTAGTATTGGTACGGCACCTTTTGAGGCACTCTATGGAAGGCCATGCCGATCTCCTTCCTGTTGGCTTGAGGCCGGTGAGAGACTGGTTTTAGGTCCAGACTTTATTCGTGATTCTACAGAAAAGATTGATCTCATTCGTCATAGGATGAAAGAAGCCCAAAGTAGACAAAAATCCTATGCCGATAACCGGAGAAGGAAATTAGAATTTTCTTTGGGAGATCTTGTGTTTATTCGTGTTTCACCTATGAAGGGTGTTGTATGTTTCAGTCGATCGGGAAAGTTAGCACCACAATATATTGGTCCATTTCCCATCACCGAACGTATTGGTTCCGTGGCTTATCGCCTCTTAGTATCGGCTCAATTTTCTGCTATTCATGACGTGTTTCACGTTTCTCAATTACGGAAATGCCTTCGAGATTACGATTCTATTCTTGATCCCTGTGTTGTGGAAGAAATTGAAGTTTCGCCTAATTTAACTTATGAGCATTGTCCTATTCGTATTATTGCTTCGGAGGTCAAACGCCTTCGAAATAAAGATGTTCCTCTTGTGAAAGTTCAATGGTACTCAAATACTAAGGATTGTTCATGGGAATCTAGAGAATTCATCGAGCGAAACCATTCGGACTTACTTTCTCGTGCTCTTTGAGGTGAACTTCTTATTCCAATTTTTTTCTTTTGAGTTGATATGCTTTTATGGTTGTTACTTTTTGATTCATTTATTTCTTAAGATTGCGAGGACGCAATTTCTTTAAGGAGGGGAGTCTGTAACAACCCGCATATTTTACGATCGAGTATTTAAATATTTTATTTAAGTATTTCATCATTAGTCCGATATTAGTCCGAAAAGCTACTTCTTGTAAACAGTCAAATTAGGATACGAAACCACCCCCATTGAGTTCAAAATGACGTTTGTGATCTTTTTGAGTATAAACTTTGATGTGTTTGGAGTTAGTAGAATTTTTCTACTTTTTCACCTATGGCTTTGGTTTTTGTTTCAGCCCATTAGACCCAAGCTTCACCCCTCTTCTCTTCATTACTTCATTTCTATTTCCTAATACTCAAGCTTTAGCAACAATGGAGAGAGGAATGGCAAATTAAAACTCCAAGCCCTAGTTTTCATTTGCAAATCAAGTTCTAGCTCCAAATCCAAAGAGAAGCTATTGGTAATTATCATCTCCTTCTTCTCCAACTCATCCTCTCTTTGATTTCAGAAAATTCCTAAACCTAATTTGGGAAATGTTTTTCTTTTGAGCTTAGATTCAAGCTTCTTGTGTTGAGATTGAAGTGTGGTTGATTCTTCCTTTGCTTCTAAGCTTCTCCTTCCTTATTTTTGTGAAAAGGTGAGATTTTTTTTCTCACTTCTTAGCCTATGATTATCTTTGATTGTTGGGTATGAATTCCTAACACTTATTCATGTGTATTTGACTTTTATTTGGATTGGTTCTGTGAATATTCCAAATTTTAGTGTTTTGAGTTCAAATCTTAAAAAATCATAGCTTGGTTGTTTGAACTTGTTTCCGGTGATGCATCGAAGAGCCTATAGGGCTAGGTTGCCGTTTGGCATAAATCCCTAGCGCCATTGCTCGTTCGATCGCGAATTGGAGCAGATTGCATAGCAATCATATAGACCGAAAAATTGCCTAGGCTCCAGTCAGTCGACTAACATTTCCAGTCAGTCGACTGGCTGTAGCTATTATGCATTCTGAGGGCCATCTGTAGAGCCATGGGGCTCTGTTTCCTTGCAGTCAGTCGACTGACTCTCTGAGTTCAGTCGACTGACCAGTATCCCGCAGATTTTCAGGGACTGTGATCAGTCGACTGACCTACTCCAATTTGTCTATTATGACTATTTTTGCATATTTTTGCTCGGATTCCATTTTTTATCCGTTCGTTTGATTCCTAGTTGATGCTATCAATTATTCGACTTTGATGACTTCTATTTTGGTATTTTGGGAAATATCCATTTTGATGGATTTGATATCGATTTATGTGGAATAAATTCACGTCTTCAAATGTGAATTTTTGTGATTGATTGTTTCTACTATCATTTTTGTGATTTGTCACTTTAAAAATATAAAGGTTTCAATGCTAGTAGTAAAAATCAAAACTCTTTCATCAAAACGATTTGAACGCTATTTTATTACAAAGCTCGTTTCTTAAACCATTTTCTAATCTATTAGTATATACAAACCTTTACCTCACTCGTATGAGAAATCTAATTAAACGGCTTAGTAAAACAAGTGGTACGAAAAGCTTGTGTTTACTTTGTTGGTTAATTCTTGGAATTATTCGATTGAACCTCTTGTGACAATTTTCGGGTGGAGATCTACAATTTTTTCGTTAATATTTAAGATAAGCTAGTGGTTATGGGACATGAAGCTAAGCTCGTATATTTACTAGCTTAGAGTAATTGACACTTTCTTGATGATCATTGAGGATTATTTTTGTGTTTTAGACTAGCGTTATGCTATGTTTCTTTGTCCATGAAGGGGACGGTACCTCGTTTTATTGAGTTTGTCTTAATTTTATTATAGGCTAACGAACTATTTATTTCTTGGGGTTTCGACCAAATTTTTTTGGGCTACCGACCCACGTTTTTATGGATTTCGGATCTTCGGGCGTTCCATTGTACTACGTTGTTGCTCCTAAATTTTAAGAGTTTCTGGTTCCTCGGGCATACCGTTGTAATACATCATTGCACCGGCTCTATGGTTGGCAACCATGGGATAGCGTCCCGTTTTATGATACACGTACTGATGAGTTTTCATGCTCCCGTTTTGTGATAGGCCTCCCCCTTTTTGTGATTCCAGGATTTCTATCGATGATTTCTAGAATTTGAATTTCACCAATTTTATGGCTGGCATTTATATATTGTCAGTATTTGTGGCTCGGTGAATGAAATATGGAGTTGGACATTTCTTTTGATCTTTGAGAAGATTCTTGTGATATTGATTGATCTATTGTTGATTTTTAAGTACATACTTATCATAGTATGGTATTATGGTTTTAATATGTTTATGTCATATCTCTTATTCTATATCATTACATCTGATATTTATAGCTAGACTGATTCGTTTATTATTTTATTATTAAATAATACTCGGGTCAGACCGAGATGTTGTAGGTGCTTCTACTTGACTCCTCTTCTGGGGTTATCTCCCTGACTTTTGTGTAACTACTTAGATTAGAAGTTTTTGTTGTATACCTTTGAGAGATAGACTCCTTGATGTATACATATTCTTTTGTCTAGCACTTGTAACCATTCTTTTGAGATATTGTGGATCTTGTTTGACCACTACTCTGATGTACACGTTCATGTGTTATATTCATATCTTTTCCAGCCTTTGTGATATGGATATCTGTGACTGATTTATGTTATGTTTATTTCAATGTTTGTTTCCGAAGAATATCTATAGCCACTGTGTAGTAGCTTTTAGTTTGTATCGGTATGCCGGACTTCCTTGTACTTTTTGACATATTAGTGCTCGCACGAAGCAATTACACGGACGGTCGCACCTCAACAGTCTTATTCTCCTTGCTAGTTGACGGCATTACACCGTAATGTCCTAGGCTAGCGTGGGTATAGAGGTAGGGCGTCACAATTTTAGTATCAGAGCCAAAGGTTAAGCGAGAACCTTGGTGTAACAACCTAATATTTTCAGCCATTTGAATCCAAACATGCAGGAATTGAATTTTTCAAAATACCAAATTGGAAGTTTATATTTGGCAAAACTCAGCATATACGGTGAATAAATAATCACAGAATCACAGACACAGAGTGATATAACAAAATGTAGCGGAAACAAATGAATAGTATTTCATGAAGCTACCATATATATATATATATATATATATATCAGAGTTAAATAAGATACAATAGATGTTCCAAATATAATAATCAAATACAAGATCAGAATACATCACTAGAATCAACTAAATTACTGAAAGCTGGACAGATAGCTGGATCTCCAAGCAAATCTCCAACTCCAAAGTTGAGTCTCAAAAGTTGTATCACTCAGTCTGACCCAAGCATAAAGCAAACACAAAACACTCGAGTCAGGATTAACATTCTTATATCAATAAATCCAACTCAAGTGAAATAACAACTGAAAATACAAGTAACTCAAAAGATGTTTGGGATTACCATCCTATAAAGACCTGTTTAAACTATTTATATAGACGCTAAGTAGATAATGTCTATCTGTAATATAAAGTATCAAAATAGCATTAAGGCATTACCATTATCCCCCTTAACACATTTTATACAAGCGCCATAGTCTATACAGCACTGTAAACTCCGCCGTAAACTAGTGGACTATCATGGAGTACTCCATAGGTAAAACAGAAGACAAATTGTAGTAATCGTGCATAGGGATATGAGTATGACAAGCACATGAGGCAATACCCAGGGTCGTGAAACTACTGTTTGCAGGATCCAGACTGGTGAGAACGCATCGCCGCAACGATCGCAACACCGCGAAACAACACTCCCAATACAAGGGTGCACACTAATAAAAAACAAGTAATGAGTAGTTTATGAAGAAGTGTGTGCACTTAGAGGTGGCTAACCTCATTGGCCCGGCACGGCTCCTGTTTAAGTCATTTCAAATTTGACACAAGTGTTAAGACTATCCAATATCGTTCTCTTTCTTCTAATCCAGCAACGTCATCATTCCAACACTTCATTCTGGATCACACTCTACGTATAATTGTTATGAAAGTTGTTTTCAGTATAGACAGAGAGTATGTCCCTAATCGATCTTGGACTCTTTAACGACTACGTAATTATTACACTGATTTATCATTTAATAAACTTTCAAAACAATTTATATTTCAAGACCAATTTTTAAATATATCCATTTACAAAACCTTAGTACTTCAAAGTTATGACACATTCTAAATCAAACACTTTGGAAATCATAATACTTTGGAAATCAAAATTTAGAAATCATAATGCTTGGAATCATAACACATCCCACTTAATTGTTTAAATATAGACAATGGTATATATCATAAAATAGCTTATAATTTAAAATAGTTTATGTAAAAATAGTTATAATTTAAAATAGTTTATATTAAAAATAATTTATATTAAAATAGTTTATATGAAATAAATTTATAAATTAACATATATAAATAGTTTAAATATAATTTAAAAATACTTCATATAATAAAATAGATTCCTCAAATTACTAAAATCAATTCCAAATCAACACCAATCCAAAATTTCAAATTTAGTCAAAACTCAAACCATCAATTTCAATTCAATTCAATTCTTAATAAACCATTATATTGATTCCAAATACAGATTTGAACCACAAATAACCATTTAAATTTCGATATATTCCAAAGCTTTTAATATCTCACAATCTCAAAACTAAATTTGATAATTTCATATTCATCTTAATTTAATTTTATTATTATTTAGTTTGAAATATTCACTCAATAAATACAATATTATTTAAATAAAACCCCTAATTACAAATAAACTAAATATTTCCTTCAACTTACTTAAACTTGAAATATTCATTTAAATCACCTTAACCAAAACCAAATTATAAAATTTTATCCTTTAAAAATCTCGAATTCAATAAGTTCCAAATCGATTTCTAATTAAATATATCTTAATTAAATACAATTTTAAATTAATTTCAAATCTATCTTCTCAACCTTAATTTATTAAATCATTATAAACTCTATATTAAAATTTAATTTAAATAAATACTTAACCATATTATATTTTAATGAAACGTTATTATTCAGCATATTTTATATTAATACAAATTTATGCATAACTTAAATTAAAGAAATTAACGATATATAAAATAACATTTATATAATATCTAAAATCAATATTTACATAAAACCACATAATTCCTTCCAAAACCATAGTAATCATTTCAAATTATTTATATATAGAACAACGGTGTCTGTATATAATTTTCTATCCTATGGTCCAGTGATACAGATATTTATTCATTTCAATCCACAATTTAAATATATATGGGTATATATATCATTTCAACCCGCAATCCCAAATTCAATTCAACGAAAATCACTTGGTTTTATCATTTCAACCCATAATGATTTTCTCTTATTCTACAGATCGTTCGGATATGTATCATTTCAACCCATAGTGAATTCTATACTAACAGAAAACTTGCATAGTGATAATAGATATGATAATAATCATAAAACAAGCATATACCATTAATATAAATAACATGCAATGGTGTCAGATGTCACAGGTGAACAGATAGCATATAATGGCATATATATATAACAATATAAATCACTAACAACAGCATATTTCAATTTTCATATCAATTGAAATCAAATTTAATAAATATAAGAACGTAAATCATGAGTGATTGCTCACCTTTCGAGGCTAGAGAGATTCGACAATAGAATGAGTTACAAATTCCAGCACGAATTCCGAAACAAAGCTGAATTGGCACAGATTTGACGAATAGATCTGGTAGTAGAAATCGATGGGAACGAATCAGATTAGCTTGATATGAAATTTAGACGAGGTGTATATATATTATTATTCCACATAAACACAATATTCAATTTAAAATGCATATACATTTTAAATAAATATTAAATTTAAATATATATACACACACATTGAAATCAAACATATGTAAATATTATATACAACTTAATATAAACCTATGCATATTGAAATCTATACATCAAATAATTGCTGGCAACAAAATAATATACCAAACATATACATTTAAACAAATGTATATACTACTTTTATATATATAACTTAAACAATAGTAGTACTGCTACTGTAACTATATAAAATACTTATATAGTCCACTTATTGTATTACTTCAATCAGTATATATATATAAGATATATAGAACTCACTTACTCTATATAACAGAACATATACCAAGGGATATTTGTATTAAATAAAAATAGTGACAATGTATACAACAGTTCAAACCTTTATTACCAACAAAATCATAACATAATCACAAAAAATATAGTTTATGAAACACACACACACACACACTCTTATATATATATATATATATATAACACCATATTGTAGTTCATAAAACACATATATAAACAGAATATATATAAATCTATAAAATATATATACCGATCGAATACTACTTTAAGTGTTAACAACAATATATCATACACATTATAAAATAAATTTAGACAACAGCAAGGTGAAAGAAAAAGAAAACTAATACTGAGATTTCAATGCATATAACACCATATATAATAATTTGTAAACCAAGTCCAGAAGCAAATGTATATAACTAAATATATAAAAACATATAACCTTTTCAAAACATATACGTATTTTACTAACTATAACAAGATTATATAATGTATATAAGGCACCTTTTTAACTTTTGTATAAACAGGTATATTCCCTTACACGTATCATACTGCACTAATACATAAATTATATTGCACTAATACTTAATTATATATATTCCCTTACAGGTATAACTTTTTAACATCGACTATATACATACTTCACTAATACATCAATTATATACTCTCACAACTTAACCTCTACAAAAAATAATATACTAACAAATAATACATATATAATACCTTATATAAACCCGCGACTGATGGGAGAAAGGGGAGAAGAGGGGCCTCAGCTAAGATGGAGTTTGAGTGGAGGAAGAGGTTGGAAGGCGTATGGTTGGGTGGCCGAGCTCACGTGGATGAAGACATGCTAGCGCGGTTGCTTGATGTGGTGAGGACGAGCGTTTGAGCTACACGGAGGGAGGGAGGAATAGGGGCGTGGGAAAGGATGAACAGGCGAGCTTCATGAAGCGGAGGATTCCCTGTTGCATGGGGTGTGTCGGCGTGGTCTCGGAGGTGGTCATGCATGGGTAGAAGAGGAGCACGTTTCTTTTTAATTTTCTTTCTTTTTTTTATATAGAGAGGGAGGTGATCTGTAGATGAGGCATGGGTTTTACTTTCCTCGATTATCAAATGGACGAAGACAGAACACAAGAAAAATAAATAAAAGGAGAAGGGCATGCGTTATTCAAAGCAAATGGCAATTATAATGCAATATATTTTCTAATAAGGAGTGGAAATGGATCAGACGGAGAATAAAATTTTGAACCAGCAAAATAAATTCGAACGTAGGGAATAGAGAAAGTTAAACATTGATATCTGTGAAATAAATAAAGTTTATGATGATTTGTTCCAGCGGATGGAAAACAAACGGACAAGGAAACAAAAGGTTAAAATGGGTACCGATACAGTTCACGTTTACAGATTTTGTCGTCCACTGGACGTCGAAACAACGTACGAATATACCGCAGAGATTAGCAAGACGAGACGATCAAAACGGCATACGGATATCAGTGGTACGATTGAATTATAAGAATTCGAATTTTCAACTAGCGGATAATATAGCAAAAACACAGAAAAATAAGATGGACGGAGCTAAAGAAGTCCGAATTTTAAAAAACGAAAAATGACGTCTCAGTCAGAAGATGATTTAGAATTTTTCTTTGTAAAATTATTCAGGTTTGGAAAAAAAATTATTATCAACAATTATTAACTGACTTGAATTTAATAGAATTTCACAATGAAATAAAATTTCATAAAATCAGATGAAAATTTGCCATCTTCTATATTAAGTATACGTATTCCAAATATAAAATTTTAATGTCAAATTTTATTATTAAAAATTTCTCCAAAATTCAATTAAATACGTTATTCAACCATTAAAATTTTACGGGTCGTTACACTCTCCCCTACTCAAAACTTTTCGTCCTCAAAAAGGAAGGAGGTAGGAGAATAGAAACAACCAGAAAGAAAATAGGTTGAAAAAAATAATCAATTAGTTCAAACCATATAAATTTCAATTTAAATAAATTTATATTCATCAATTGGTTTTCTAATTCAAGGTTTCTATTAAATTTATTTAATTTCTCATTTATTAATGTTAGATACAAAAAGGTTTCTTTCAAAAAAAATTCTATTTAAATTAATTAATATTCAATAATTGATTCAAATTCAAGATATTTCATTAAGTTGATTTTACTGTTAATTTATTAATTCCTTCGAAGCAAAAACTGAAATGGTGGAAACAAAAATTCAAGACATTTTTGGGGAGAGGGCTTTTGTTTTTTCCCTGTACGCGGGGAAGCAAGCCTCCGAAGAGGGCTTTTTGTTTCTGCCTCTGGGGAGAGGCTTTTATTTTTTCCCTGTTCGCTGAGAAGCGGGCCTCCGAAGAGGGCTTTTCACATTTCGACTCGTGTGAAGATTTATTTCAGATCACGGTGAAATGTGTGCCTCCAAAGAGGTCTTTTAGCATTTCAACTCTAGTGAAATGGGCCTCCAAAGAGCGCTTTTCACATTCCAACACTTGTGATGTTTTATTTCAGATCTCGTTGGAATGCGGCCTCCGAAAAGGTCTTTTCACCTTTCAACTCGTGTGAAGTTTTATCTCAGATCATGGTGAAATGTGTGCCTACGAGTAGGGCTTTTGCCTGGAAGTTTCTTTCTCATGGTTGGATGGATTCACGGGGCGGACACAAGTTACTTGGATGTTTGTTTGCACAAACGTTATCATCTAGTTAACGAGTGCCCTGTGCCACCGGTCATTCCACCAATCTTTTTTGGTTGAGAAAGAGAACTTTCTTTTTCTGGCAAGTCCTATTAGAGGTTTTTATCCTCCGAAGAGTTGTGCCTCCGAAGAGGGCTTGTGCCTCCGAAGAGGTCTTTTGCGGTTTCCTGCCTGCTCGCCCATGTCTTTTCGCCATTTGCTCATATCAGCGGTTCCCTGTTATCATTTTCATGCACACGTTCCTTTCTTTTGCAAGTAGTTTATTTTATCCAAAGAAGTGTACTTCATTGTTAGATGAGTTCGCAGGGGCAGACATAAGCTAATTAATCGGATGTTCGTTTGCACAAAAGATCACAATTAGTTAGGAAGGGTCCACCTCCGGCGGAACCACTGTTAACCCCGCTGAAACTTGAACCGACTCATTTACTCAACTAATACCGACTCATCCATGTAGAGGAAAGAACGACTCATCTATCTAGATCCGACTCATCTAGGACCGACACATCTGATCCCGACTCATCCACTTGAGGTCCTTACCGACTCATTGGATATACGACTCAAGGGATTAGCGGTTCGTAAGAAAAGGCCAACTCAGCAAGACCCCGGCTCAATAACCTCAGCGACTCATTTAGTCCCCGACTCAACGAGTTAACAACCTAAAATCCAAGGCGACTTAAAGGACTCAAGGAAAGATTGTACGACTCAGGGGATCTGACGGGTAAGGAAGGCCAGCAAGGTAAGGCATTAACGACATGAAAGTTTACGACTTAAAAGGTAATACGACCTAAGGCTTCAGGGACAAGTTCAAAACCATGCTGAAATGAGATAACTCGTTGACTAGCTACGGCCGTGATGAGTCGTATACGACTTATGCTAGCATAAAAGGAGTTATGTTCGGTTGACTCGAGAACGACTTACCTCTTTGGACCGAGCCAGTAGTTCGGCCTTGAGTTAACATGAGACGACTCACCATGACTCGCCCACGACTTAAAGTCGTTAAGTCGTAACCCATTGCCACAATGCCTATGCCAAGGAAGATTGACTCGGACACGACTCAAGACTTGTCATAAAATCCAGCAGAGGAATAAGCATTGGAGGAGTGAAGGGATGATTCTATGAGTCGGCCACAACCTAATTTGACTCGGCCACGAGTCAGGCATGAGCCGGGTACGACTCACGACTTAAGGCTGAAAACTCCTATAAATAAAAGGCCACCTCCAACATTCAAAGGACTTTTGGCTCACTCTCTTCAAGCGCCGATACTATGCTGCATTACGAACCAATCTAACACTTGAAGCTCTCAAGACACTAAGAACGCTACAAACAACTTCAAGAAGAGATCACATACATCCAACATGGATTCGAAAACTCTCATCTTCATCGAAGTTTAGGCTACTTGTTCTAAGTCTCTTGTAATTCAAAGTGTATTGTACTTGGGAAGAATTGTATCAGCTTGTAACGAGATCATTAATAAAAGTACTTAAAGTGGACGTAGGCTATACCCTTAAGCCGAACCACTATAAAATTGTTGTTGTTTACTGCTTTTCTGCTATTATCGGCTTGTAATCTGTTCCCGAGCTATCGGGTGGTGCTTTCACAACTATAACTCATACACCGGGGTGTTAGCGTTCAAATTTTAGCGTTAACATTTTTGGTGCTTTCACTGAGAATTGAACTCAGGAAAAATTATCATCATTGCTTCACAGAGATTTGTAGAGAGAATTTCCTTGAAAACCAGAAGTCTGTCTGAGATTATGGCTCCTGGAAGGAAGAGTAGATCTGTCAGATCTGGGAACGTTCAAGAGGGAACATCCGCTTCCCCTGTACCTAATCAACCCACTACGTTTGCTGGGGTTACGAAAGCGGAGTGGGATGCTGTAATATTAGGGCTGAACCAGCAGATAAACGCCCAGAATGCACAATTAGAGGCTCAGAGTGCCCAAAATGCTCTAATTCTGAATAAGTTGAATGATTTGCTCGGGGCAAACAATCAACTGGCTGGTAATGGAAGGAATTATGCTGGCAACATTCATGATGCTAATGAAAGGAATGCTCCAGAAAGGGCTGCCAGTCCCTTTGAGCAAACGCTTCCTGAGGTTGGTGGATCTGGAACTCGACATGATGAGGAGTATCTTTCTGGAATGGTCCGGCAAATCATGAGAGAAAGTATGCAAAGGGTTGAAGATGAGAAAGAATGGGGTTTCGCCCCAAGTAAAACTCCATTTACTGAGAAAATCTTAAAGGCGGAATTTCCAAGGAAGTTTGTCCCTCCAACTATCCCAGCTTACAAAGGGACAAGTGATCCGAATGAATTCTTGTATAAATATGATTGGCACATGACAGGTGCCAGAGCCTCTGACGAGATAAAGTGCCGATATTTCCCCGTATACCTTGAGGGTGTGGCTCTACTGTGGTTCACCAAGTTGCCAGTCCGATCTATTGATCAGTTTTCAGACTTGACCCGAAAGTTCAAAGAACAGTTCAGACTATATGCTTCAAAGGCCAAGGACATCATGTCATTGTCAAGTATAGAACAGAATCCTGGTGAATCTATCAGATCTTTCTTGAACCGCTTTAATATAGCGCTGGCAGAGGTGGACAATGCTGAACCGCGAATGATATTGACTTATCTGATGAGGGCTATTGATAAGTCGAGCGAATTTGGGAAATGGCTAAACATGAAGGAGCCAACCTCCCTCGAAAAGTTCTACAAAAAGGCAGATGAATTCATACGCCTGGAAAGCCGTCCTGTACCGGTAAAGGCAGTGTCGGAAAAAGCTGAAGATAACACTGTTGCTCCACGCAAGAATGAATCTGTAGGGCAAAAAAGGGAAAATAACAATGGGAAGAAACAGAGTAATCTGAAGAAGCCCCGATCCTTCAAGCCATCAGAGTATACTCCTTTATCAGATACGCCGGAGCGTATCTACCTTGCCATTAAAGATTCGGTTGACCTCCCTAAACCTATCCCTTTGAGGACCGGGAAAAAGGCTATACAAAGTGGGAAGTTCTGCCGCTTCCATAATCAACCCGGTCATGAGACCGATGAATGCCGCCAGTTGAAAAATCTGATTGAAGAATTGCTAAGAGAAAACAAGCTGCAGCAATTTATGAAAAAGAATAGCAACAATCCTGCATCGTCAAGTCAGGGGCAACAGACTCCTGTTCATCAGCCTAGGATAGGTGAGAAAGCTACGGGGCATGAATCTGGAAGGCCCATTATCAATGTCATTACAGGAGGACCTCACCCAGCTGGCAAGAGCTGGGGTGAAATGGAGAGATATACCAGGGCTTTGAAATATGTTCCAGCCGAAGAAGACGTCTTTGTTTTAGAAGACACTACGCCCCTGAAACAACAGAAAACTTTCAGTGATGATATTGTTTTCAGAGCCAGAGATTCCACAGGTATCGAAGCTCCTACCCTAGATCCCTTGGTCATCTCAGCTGGTATCGGACCGGCCATTGTCAGAAGAGTTCTCATTGACTGCGGAGCATCATGTAATATCCTCTTCAAGAAGACATTCGACCAAATGAAAATCCCGATGGTCGATGTACAAGCCTCATCGCAGAAGATCGCTGGCTTCACTGGGGAGCCAAAGCAACCAATAGGAACCATCGATCTGCTTGTAGAACTTGGGGAAGGAGAAAGGAAAGTAGTCCGCAAGCAAACATTTGTGGTTGTCGATGAATTTTCTGCTTATAATGCTTTCCTTGGCCGTCCAACGCTCGCAGCGTTCAAAGCTATCCTAGCCCCGTGGTGCCTCACTATTAAATTCCCTACAGACAATGGAGTAGGAGTTATAAAAGGGGATCAAAATGCTGCGCGAGAGTGCTATTTGACAGAGTTGCGAGAGTCAAGAAAAAGGGAAATGGGAAAGGATGCGGCCGCCCCGGTCCGCATCAAAGAGCCAGCCTTGTAGCAATTACAGGGCGGACCCTGCACTGGCGAGCATAGCGGGGCACGGAAAGAGATGGATCCCAGAAAAGCCAGTGCAGGGGAGAATAGAGTAGTGCCGGTTGAAACGACAGTACCGGTACCTGTTGACCCGAAGGACCCAAATAAGGTGTTGAATGTGGGTTCACAGCTTAATGTGTCAATTCAGAATATCTTGATATCTTTCCTGAAAGCAAATCTGGATGTCTTCGCTTGGACTCATGCTGATATGTGTGGAATATCTCCAGAAGTTGCAGTACACACTCTGAATATTGACCCAAAGTTTACACCAGTAAAACAGAAAAGAAGAACCCAAGGTCCAGAAAGGTCAGCAGCATTAAAAGAGGAAATTGATCGGCTCATGGAAAATAACTTCATCAAAGAATCTACATATCCGAATTGGGTTTCAAATCCTGTGCTGGTTAAGAAAGCTAATGGAAAATGGAGAGTGTGCATCGATTTTTCAGATCTGAACAAGGCCTGCCCCAAAGATTGCTTTCCTTTACCCAGGATCGATCAACTGGTAGATGGAACAGCGGGGCATGAATTGTTATCTTTCATGGATGCCTACTCCGGATATAACCAAATCATGATGCATGAACCGGATCAGGAGGACACGAGCTTTATCACCGATGTTGGTCTTTATTGCTACAGAGTTATGCCCTTCGGATTGAAGAATGCAGGGGCAACCTACCAAAGACTTGTTAACGCTATTTTCAAACCGCAATTGGGCAAAACTATGGAAGTCTACGTCGACGACATGTTAGTAAAGTCTAAGAAAGCAGCGGATCACATTGAACACTTGGCAGAAATGTTCGCAGTCCTCCGGAAATACAGAATGAAGCTTAACCCTCTGAAATGCACGTTTGGGGTCGAGTCCGGAAAGTTCTTAGGGTTTATCGTCAGCGCTAGGGGCATTGAGGCTAGTCCAGCTCAAATTACTGCCTTGAAAGAAGTCAGCGCTCCTAGAACAAAGAAGGAATTGCAAAGTCTCAATGGAAAAGTTGCCGCCTTGAGTCGCTTCATTTCCAAAGCCACAGATAAATGCATCCCATTCTTTGACGCCCTAAAGAAAGGAAAGAAAAACTTCGATTGGACTCCCGAATGCCAAAAAGCCTTTGATGAATTGATTCGCCATATGGAGACGCCTCTAATACTTTCTGGGCCTGGCGATGGCGAGGATCTTCTAATATACTTGGCAGTATCATCTCACGCTTTAAGTGCAGCGCTGATACGGGAAGACAAAAGGATTCAACATCCAGTTTACTATATCAGCAAAAGACTCACTGGGGCAGAGATGAATTACTCTAAGTTGGAAAAACTCGCCTATTGCTTACTAATTGCGTCTAGGAAATTGAGGCAATATTTTCAAGCTCATCCTATCAGAGTCCTCACTGATCAACCTTTAAAGCAAGTCCTGTTTCGCCCTGAAACTTCGGGTCGTCTTCTAAAGTGGAATATTGAACTCAGTCAGTATGACATCACTTATCATCCCCGGAAAGCAATCAATGGACAAGCTTTAGCGGATTTCATTGCAGAATTTATAGATAAGGGTAACAGTGAGGAAGAAACGGTCGACAATTCCCCTATCAAGTGGAAGTTATATGTCGATGGTGCGAGAAACGACTACTGTTCTGGAGCCGGAGTTGTACTTGAGACTCCTGAAGGTCGATCATTATGCTATGCACTAAGATTGGAATTTCCTTCAACAAACAATGAAGCAGAATACGAAGCCCTTATCGCTGGCCTAAGGATTGCTAAAGAATTAAACATCCGAGCGCTACAGATATTCAGTGATTCTCAGCTTATTGTATGCCAAGTCAAAAAGGAATTCCAAGCAAAAGGGGGGAATCTGCCCGCCTACTTGTCAAAGGCTTGGGAACACCTGGGTGATTTCGATCATTACATGATAAGCCACATTCCTCGAGAAGAAAACATGAAAGCAGATTCTCTCGCGAAGTATTCGGGCACAGGCGAAGCTCAATTTTTGGGGCTAACTCCAGTGGAGGTCCTGTCGACTCCTAGCATTGATGAGATGGACATTGATTGGATCATGAGCATGTCTCAAGAGCAAGAATCATGGATGACTCCGATAATAGAATATCTACTCAATGGATCCTTACCAGGGAACTCAAAAGAACGACAAAAGCTACTGAAAAAAGCCTCTCGATACGTAATCTAGGATGGCCGGTTATACAGACGGGGATTTTCAATGCCATTACTTCGATGTGTATCCAGGGAAGAGTCTAAAGCAATCTTAGCAGAGGTACACGGAGGAGAATGTGGTGATCATTCAGGTGGCCAAACATTAGCAAAGAAAATTCTCCGGTACGGATATTTTTGGCCAGAAATTAATCGAGATGCAGCGGAGTATTCCCGAAAATGTGACAGATGTCAAAGATTCGCCAAAATTCCTAGAGCTCCTTCCACTGAACTCACACAGATGGTCAGTCCATGGCCGTTTGCGATATGGGGAATCGACCTTGTAGGACCGTTACCAACTGCCAAATCTGGAATTAAATATGCCATTGTTGCTGTAGATTATTTTACTAAGTGGGCAGAGGCTGAACCACTGGCCACTATCACCTCAAAGAAGATGATAAGTTTTGTGACTAAAAACATCATTTGCAGATATGGTGTGCCTCAAAAAATAATTACAGACAATGGAACTCAGTTTGAAAGTGAAGAATTCCAAGATTTTTGCAAGCGATTCAAAATCCGGAAAAGCTTCTCAGCAGTAGCTCATCCGCAGGCAAACAGGCAGGTGGAAGCCGTGAACAAAATTATTAAGTCAACCATCAAGAAGCAACTTGAAAGAGCAAAAGGTGGTTGGGTCGATAAGCTACCACTGGCACTATGGGCATACAGAACCACTCACAAAACTGCGACTGGGCACACCCCGTTTTCATTGGCATACGGGTCAGAGGCAATGATTCCGGTAGAAATAGAAGTCCCTTCACACAGAAGAATCCATTTCAATCAAGCAGAAAACGAAAAGCTACAGCTTGAAGCGCTAGATCTCCTTGATGAAAAAAGAGATAAGGCTAATCTCAGAATTGCAGCTCATCAGCAAAGAATAGCCAGGCATTTCAATTCCAAAGTTCGCCAACGCAGCTTTGAGATTGGAGACCTAGTCCTGAAAAGAATTATGACAGCGACAGGTGTGTTTGGGCCAAATTGGGAAGGACCATATGTAATAGGTCAGAAGCTTCTTGACGGCACATTCAAACTCACCACTGTTGAAGGAGATCAGATTCCAAGGGCATGGAACAGCAACCATTTGCGTCCATACTTTACTTGAAAATTTTGTTGAAATATTGTAAAAAGAATTATGAATGTATGATTCTTGTAATTGAAAGCAATTGTAAAACTGATGCAAGTAAATAATGAAAGAATATAAAGTGGATGTAGGCCCAATTTCCTGGCCGAACCACTATAAATCTTGTGTTCCTTATTATTATTACATGTTTGCTTTATTTTCGATATAAAAAGTACATAGAATGTATTGCTGAAATGTCGATTTAAATTTTTGCAGACAATGGAAGTGAAACTTGCACATAAAAAGACCAAGTGATTCTCGCCAAATTTCAAGTCACAAAAGCCCTGAATTCAAATCCTAGATAGGAAGTACTTCAATTGAACGGCCTATGATTTCGACAGAAACGGGTCTTTGCTAATAAATTGAGATCGTTTGAACAAACAAACGTCCAATTAAGAAGCTAGTGCTCGTTCTCACGAAATTGCCTGACAATGAAGCGCACTTCCTTGGATTAAACAAGTTACTTGTAAAAGAAAAAAAAAGCGGGGGGCAGAGGATCATTGAAAAGGCATAAGCAAATGAACAGAGGAACAACCAAAGCCATCATCGGTAGCACAAGTCCTCTTCGGAGACACAACTCTTCGGAGGATAAAGACCTCTTATGGGTCATACGCCACAAAAAAGAAAGTTCTCTACTCAACAAAAAAAGATTGGAGGAGTCATGACCCTCCAACCATGAGAGAGTAACTTCCAGGCGATGAAAACCCTCTCTGAGGCACATTTCACCAGGAGTTGAAGTGTTATGACCGCTCTTCGGGATTTCACTTCACCAAAGTTGAAATGCAAACAAAATAAAAGCCCTCTTCGGAGGCCCATTTCACCAGGAGTTGAAGTGTTATGACCGCTCTTTGGGATTTCACTTCACCAAAGTTGAAATGCAAACAAAATAAAAGCCCTCTTCGGAGGCCCATTTCACCAGGAGTTGAAGCGTTATGACCGCTCTTCGGGATTTCACTTCACCAAAGTTGAAATGCAAACAAAATAAAAGCCCTCTTCGGAGGCCCATTTCACCAGGAGTTGAAGCGTTATGACCGCTCTTCGGAATTTCACTTCACCAAAGTTGAAATGCAAAAACAAAATAAAGACCTTCCTGAAAGCCCACGTTTCACCGAGATTGAAATAAAACTTCCAAGTGTTGAAACGTGAAAAGGCTTTCTTCGAAGGCACAACTCTTTGGAGGTACACGTTTCACCAAGATTGAAATAAAACTTCCAAGTGTTGAAACGTGAAAAATCCCTCCTTAGAGGTACAACCCCCTCCCGGGGACACAATTTAAAGGAAAGACCTCTTCGAAGGCACAATCAAGAAGAAAGACCTCTTCGGAAGCCCACGTTTCACCAAGATTGAAATAAAACTTCCAAGTGTTGAAACGTGAAAAGGCTTTCTTCAAAGGCACAACTCTTTGGAGGTACACGTTTCACCGAGATTGAAATAAAACTTCCAAGTGTTGAAACGTGAAAAATCCCTCCTCCGAGGTACAACTTTGTATATAAAAAAAATCCTCATCAAAAGCGTACTTTAACTTTCAAAGGAAGAGTAATTTACCTACTATGGAAAATGATCTTTAAAAAAAAAAAAAAAAAAAAAAGAAAAGAAGTTAAAGTACCCTTCAGAGGTCCGCTTTACCACATAGAAGAATTCACTTGGTAAAATATGCACATAAGCAAAAGAAAAAAGTGATTTCTTCGAACGACAAAGCGTAGAAACTTATACGAAGGGAGTTGTACTCTACAAAAATTTTCTTTAAAGAATAAAATAATTATTCTTTAGCAAATAAGAGTGCAAGTCCCCTCGAAGTATAAAATATTGCAGCAAGCTTAAGGTACGGGGGCAACATGGTATAATAGTATAGCTGCATCAGTAAAGTAATACTCAAACAACATACCATAAGTCCGCTGCAATATCATATAAATAAACTTGTGCAAAAATGAATAATAAATGCATTCTCAAATTCAAACAGAAGTATGTACAAGCAAAGGATCATTTTATTCAATTGAAATGCAGGTACAGGTTTCAAAATAAAGAAAAGCGGGGGCCGGTACCCGCACAATTCTCGACCAGTGCATACAAAAGGCAAAAAGCTAAAATCTTCACTTCTTTTTACTACCTTTGGACCCTTTTCCCGGCCGAATGATTAGCTTTTCAGGTCGGTCAGTTGGCACAAGGGAAGAAGGAAGGGTAGGCGCAGCTGGTCCAACTTCTGGCTCCTCTTCAGTAACTGTGATTATCTTCCCCCTCCTCTTTGACGTTCTGTGCTTTTTCCTCCTCTTTGAGGAAGACTCACTTCCAGGAGTGACAAGTTTAGACAAAGTTATGTCATCAGAAGGAGTCCGCTCCGGAGATATCTCACCTCCCTCAAGTCCCTCGTCTCTATGATCTTGCGAAGCGATGGGATCGTCTAAACCATGAAGGGCCTCTATTTGTTCCTCTTGCGACCCGGGCTGTGAAGCAGGAGGAGGAGCCACCTGGGGTGACAGAGGAGGGATAACCGGAGGAGGAGAAATCTGAGCGGTGCTTGATACTTTCTCTACAGAAGAAAAGAGGTTAAAGTCGGTAAAGAGAGGAGATGAAGGCTCATCAAGATTGAGAAAATAGTTAAGGAGCTCATTAAACCCATGTGAAGTAAATGAGCAATCCACTTGAGCGAAATTTACAGTGGAATTACCTGCAGAAGTTGTCTTTATTACGTCAATTTCATAGTCCGGAGCTTCAGCACTCTCTTGCGATTCATCTGTGGCTTGAGTAATTTTGGCCCCGGTATCAGTTTGAGCAGGGATCGGTACATAAGAGCTAGAGCCAATAATGCCAGCATCGGCCGAAGTTGAAGGAGGGACAGGGGCAGTCAAATTTGTTTCTTTTTCTTGATGCTCTTCCCCACTATTTCAACTCGCGATATGGCAAGTTGCTCCTTCCCTCTGGCAAGGGCTGCGCGAGCCTCAAAGTCTAAGTAGTGCACCTCCAACTCCTCTTCAGTGTATCCGGCCCCTTTAAACATATCTAGTGCGGCCTCCCACACTTCGGCCAGGGTAATCTCATACTTGGGGCCCAGGAATGCAAGACTGCCACGCCCTAATATACAATGCAAGTAGAAATCAAATAGTGTCGAGCCAATATCAGCTTTGGTAGCTTCATGGGCCTCTTCAGCTGCAATTCTACCCGCAACAGCCTCATCCCGCTCTCTCTCGACTTTGGATAACTGGGCTTTCAATTTTTCAATCTCTGCAACTGAGTAATATCAGTACGGTTGCCCTCTATAATCTGCTCCAACCCATCAGCCTTGGCCTCAGCATCCCTTTGCGCGGCATGAGCATCCCGCACCTGTTGAAGAAGCACACTCTTTCTTTGAGAATAAGAAGTGGAAGAAGTAGCAAGCTCCTCTTTAAGTTTCCCAACTTCTGCCTCAAGTTTCTTATTATAATCGGCAATACTCCTCATTTCTGCATCATGCTGTTTAAGGATCCTTTTCCATTCAGTTTTTTCGTTCTCCATGGTAAGCATAGCTTCGAGATTGGCCCTATTCACCCTTTGGAGCTCATCAACGAGTTTCTGCCAAGATGACATCCTCTCAATATCGGTTCTGACTGCATCAAGGTTCCGTAACATAGCACTTTTATCTATGGGAACCAGATCGAGGTCAAAGCGAACTCCTTTTAAACACCAATTAGGAAATCGGCGTTGAAGAGTGGCTGGACCTGGTCCAACTTGGTAAGATGGCCTATTGACGATTGCTTGGATATCAGTAGGGGAAGGGGCAGGAGATTGAGAAGAAGTAGGGGCAGTAATCTTCTCTGAAGGCGCAGGCATTGGCTCCCCAATAACTTTGGCTCGTTTGCTCGAGTCATCAGTTGTGTGACTCTTCCCTCTATCATCATGTGATTTGCGTTTAAGGGAGTCACTCTCTCTGTGGGAGGAATCATGTCGACTATCTGGTCTTCCAAAGCATTCTTCATAATCACGTCTTTCCCGAGCCTTCCGGGCAGCCCTTTCTTCATCAGTCTCTCTATGAACAGGAGGATAGGATTGATAGCCATACTGGCTGTGTTTCCCATATCCCTGAAAGTCATCATAGTACGAGCTGCCTCGCCTCATTGGAAAACCTAAAATTTAAAAAAAAAAGAAACAAAACTTGAGAATCTTTCAAATGTTAAAAAAAAAAAAGAGCATAAAAGTGCCAGGAATTCTAAGTGTGTGTGATGTGCAAACTACGCGCATCAATCTACGAACCACTCTTTAATTGGGAAGTGGTTATGGGTGTAATAGTTAGCGTCAACTCTTGAGTCGACGGCAACTGTTGCAAAGTAGAAGTAGCTTCAACTACTGAAGAAGAGATCCCGGCAGTGATAGGATCGTCTTTAAAGATCTCTTGTGAAGTAGCAAAAAGGTCACTCAGTCCTTCGAAAGTATCGTCCCTGCTCTGCTTAACAGGACTGGATTTCTCAGCTTTTTCACCAGATTCTTGTGAATGATGGGAAGATCCCTGAGGCTCTTCTTCCTCGATAACCGGGGCAAGTTTGTCAGATGGCCCCGCAGCATCAACAGAAGTGGAACACTTCACTAGCGAAGCCTCAGGAGCAGGTCCTTTTGATATGGATGTGCTAGTAGAAATTGAGGCATCCAACACTCTAGCTGGGGAGTCTGGAATTTCATGAGGACGCGTAGAACGAGAAGTATGCAAAAGTCCGTACTGATGCAAAAATTCATCTTTCAACAGAAATTGAATATCTCTCTTCTCAACCGGCACGGCCTTAAGCCTCTCAAAAGTCGACTTGTGAATGGGATTCCTAGAGGGAGGAGGCAGCGCTGAAAATAAAAAGAAGCAGAGTTAACACTTAGCAGGTCAGTCTCACAAAGGCCAGATAACAAACGAAGTAAGGATGGATGATCTTACTTCCTTCCCTCCACACAGCATAAAACCCCAGGGGGCAACGAACGAAGAAGAACTGGGTTAGAAACCCGTGAGCAGTGTCAGGAAGGCCAACAATTAATTTGCGGTTTCGGGCGCTTCTCACAACAGTAATAGAAGGATGATCTTTGGTCCGGGTAAAGGAGCATAAGTAACAAATTTCATCAAAGCTCGAAAGTCGATCAAGTGTTCTCCTAAATAGCACACACAACCCCATTAGAATGGCGTAGCCGTTGGGGTGTAGTTGGGATGGAGCAATGGCCAATTGATGAAGAAGTTGTTGGAAAAAGTCATTGAAAGGAGGAACGCCCCCACTTAGGCACATTTGTCGGTTAACTGTCACAAAGCCAGAAGGTGCTATGTCAGCAGTGTTACTTCTCTCGGGAAGAATGGCATCTGATTCAGCAATGCTAAACTGAGCACACAACTGGCGAAAAACTTTGTATGATAGTGTGGTAGGGACTCTTTCGGGAGGATTAACTAGTGGAGCCGGAAGAACAGTTGCCTCTCCCGTCTGAACTGTTGCATCTTCTTCCTGAGATGTCATTCTACACAAGCAACTGGATATTCAAATATGAAGGTGCACGTTTCCTAAAAGTGTGAAGTGTCGTGCAAAACTGATAAAAATAACAAGTAAATATAACTGGAATTAAACTGGTCGACGATTGATCGACTACGATAATTTCAGAACTTGTTAATTTAAAGTTCAAGCATAATATTAGTGCAGGCTGGTCAGTTTCAATTGACTATTTCAGTGTTGCTTTAATATTCTACTTGAAATCGATAGCACTTCGTTCACACAATTTATTTAAGTTAATTATCTGTTATTAACTAATCTGTCATTTGATGTGGGCGGTCGATGGCAGTATATTCGTCCCAATTTTCTGTAAATATCATGTTAAACAGATTGTTAACCTACAAGTCAAAGTAATCTGTAAATGAATGCAGCAGAGTTCAACAGTTTGAAATTCAAGCAGCAGTTCAAAATTCAAGCAGAGTTTAGAAGTGCTAAGTCGTAGACGACTTAAGTGCTAAGTCGTAGACGACTCAAGTGCTAGGTCGTAGACGACTCAAGAGCTAAATTATACACAGCTCGAATGCTAACTCGGCAGCGCCTTAAGTGCTAACTCGCCAACAACTCAAGAGTTTTTCCTACGGGTCAAGACAAATCATCGGTTCTCTGGCTAGCTCGTCCACGACCTAAGGATTGGGGGGCAAGCTAGGATGAGTCGATTTAATTTTGGGTCGTTGGTGTTTTGAGTCGGCAGCGCTCTGAATCGTGAGTCGTGGTGAAAAGAAGAAAAAAAACTCTAGTTCTAAGCAGCAAGAAGATCTCCAAGTCCCATTTCCAAATCCTAACCCATAACCCGATTAACCCAATGGCATCTCCAAAAATAACAACTTTAATCCTATCACGATATAGAGTCACCTCGAATGACGAATCGCCACAAGACAAATCAGGCAAACCCAAATTCATCGGTTATCAATCCAACCAAACTCGTAAAGCTCGAAGGAACGAACCGGAAGTGGAAAATTAAACGCAAGAGTCAATGATGATCGACAATCGGAAGGAAAGCAGGATTGCTTACGTAGTGTGATGCCCGAAAAAATTGAAGGTGGATTGAGTTGAAATCGTCTTGGGAAGCTCGAAGAAGTGTTAATGGCAGAAGCGATTTAGGAGATTGGTATGAGAAGAAGAAGATGAAAGTAACGATTCATGCCTTTTGTACTAAGGTAGTAGGACATGAGTCGGCACATGCGGGTTAAGATAGGTCGAAGCACGCGACCTACGACTTAGGCGCGTGCTTCGAGGGGCAAATGTTAACCCCGCTGAAACTTGAACCGACTCATTTACTCAACTAATACCGACTCATCCATGTAGAGGAAAGAATGACTCATCTATCTAGATCCGACTCATCTAGGACCGACACATCTGATCCCGACTCATCCACTTGAGGTCCTTACCGACTCATTGGATATACGACTCAAGGGATTAGCGGTTCGTAAGAAAAGGCCGACTCAGCAAGACCCCGACTCAATAACCTCAGCGACTCATCTAGTCCCCGACTCAACGAGTTAACGACCTAAAATCCAAGGCGACTTAAAGGACTCAAGGAATGATTGTACGACTTAGGGGATCTGACGGGTAAGGAAGACCGGCAAGGTAAGGCATTAACGACTCATGAAAGTTTACGACTTAAAAGTTAATACGACCTAAGGCTTCAGGGACAAGTTCAAAACCATGGTGAAATGAGATAACTCGTTGACTAGCTACGGCGGTGATGAGTCGTATACGACTTATGCTAGCATAAAAGGAGTTATGTTCGGTTGACTCGAGAACGACTTACCTCTTTGGACCGAGCCAGTAGTTCGGCCTTGAGTTAACATGAGACGACTCACCATGACTCGCCCACAACTTAAAGTCGTTAAGTCGTAACCCATTGCCACAATGCCTATGCCAAGGAAGATTGACTCGGACACGACTCAAGACTTGTCATAAAATCCAGCAGAGGAATAAGCATTGGAGGAGTGAAGGATGATTCTGTGAGTCGGCGACAACCTAATTTGAATCGGCCACGAGTCAGGCATGAGCCGGGTACGACTCACGACTTAAGGCTGAAACCTCCTATAAATACAAGGCCACCTCCAACATTCAAAGGACTTTTGGCTCACTCTCTTCAAGGGCCGATACTCTGCTGCATTCCGAACCAATCTAACACTTGAAGCTCTCAAGACACTAAGAACGCTACAAACAACTTCAAGAAGAGATCACATACATCCAACATGGATTCGAAAACTCTCATCTTCATCGAAGTTTAGGCTACTTGTTCTAAGTCTCTTGTAATTCAAAGTGTATTGTACTTGGGAAGAATTGTATCAGCTTGTAACGAGATCATTAATAAAAGTACTTAAAGTGGACGTAGGCTATACCCTTAAGCCGAACCACTATAAAATTGTTGTTGTTTACTGCTTTTCTGCTATTATTGGCTTGTAATCTGTTCCCGAGCTATCGGGTGGTGCTTTCACAACTATAACTCATACATCGGGGTGTTAGCGTCTGGAACAGTTTGCTTGAAGCAAGGATTTGCGTCTGGAATTTTTGTGGCTGAACATTCATTTGTCGAGTGATGTCAGAGATCGCTTGGTCTTGTGATGGGTGAGCTTTGTTTTAATGGCCTGCAATATTAAATCGACATTTTAGCAATACAATTGAAGTATTTTATATATCGAAATAATACAGGCAGTTTATAATAGCAGAGAACATAAGATTTATAGTGGTTCGGCCAAGAACTGGGCCTACATCCACTTTATAGTTCTTATTATTCACTTGCACTTGTCCTGGCACCAGTCATATGCCAGTCGTACTTATACAGAAACTCGTTTGGATCACTCGTCCCCTTGTAAGCTGGAATAGTAGGGGGAACGAATTTCCTTGGGAACTCTGCCTTCAAGATCCTTTCAGTAAATGGAGTTTTGCTCGGAGCAAATCCCCGCTCTTTCTCGTCTTCATCTCTTCGCACACTTTCTTTCATGATTTGACGAACCATACCCGAAAAATACTCTTCATCATTTAGAGGCTCTAGAGGGCACACATCAGCCACCTTCTTTGAATTCTGCCTTGACAATCGTTCATGGAGGGTCGGCTGCGGCCCTGATCCTCCAGCTTGAAGAGGAGTCCTTTCTATAGGGTCTGTGGCTCTTTGAGAAGTGTTACCTTCAACATTCTGAACTCCCGCAGTGAGGTTCCCATCATTATTATCTGGTCGACGATTTTCCCCAAGTAGATCATTCAACTTACTCAAGATCAGGGCATTCTGGGCTTCCAACTGCGCATTCTGAGCATTCAATTGCTGATTCAATCCCAAAACTACGGCGTCCAGTTCTGCCCGTGTAACTCCAACAGCTGGAGCTGCTTGACTTGAAGGAGGAGAGGTAGCGGTGTTCTCTTGAACATTGTCAGATCTTACAGAACTTCGTTTTCTCCCAGGAGCCATTATTTCCAATAAACTTCTGGTTTTAAAAGAAATCCTTTCGATAATCCTTCGCGGAGCAATAGTGGAAGTTTTCCTGAGTTGGGAGTTCTCAGTGAAAGCACCAAAAATGTTAACGTAAGAATCAGACGCTAACACCCCGGTGTAAATTGAAGTTGAGTGAAAGCACCACCCGTGTACACGGGAATTACAAACAAGTAAAGAAATCACAGAAAAAGCGGAAAAGACAACAGTTTTTATAGTGGTTCGGCTTAGGGTAAGCCTACGTCCACTTTAAATCTCTTTATTACTGAATTTGGTTACAACTTGACAACAATCTTCAATTAAACACACTTTAGACCAGTAGATCAAACTTTGATGGAGAATAATCTTTCGAATTCATGTTGAATGATGCAGATTTTCTCTTGAAGATCGTAGTAGAGTCCTTGGTGTTTGAAGTACTTGAAGTGTTGAATGAGTTGAGAATTCAGCAGAGTATCGGCGCTTGAAATGATCGGCCAAAATTCCCCTGCTTGTTGGAGTTAGGTCTGTATTTATAGGGAATACTCTGGGCAGAATTTTATCACCAAGTGCTAGGTCGCACATGACCTAAGGTAGGTCGTAGGTCATAGGTCGGCGACGACCTAAGAGATGGGATCTGACTTATCTTGAGTGCATTTAGTTCTCTTCTGAGCAAATTGATAGGTGGCGTGCGACCTATCATAGGTCGTGAGTCAACTGAGATTTAGGTCGCTGAGACCACCTCGCTCTTAGGTCGGTAGGCTTAGGTCGTGTATGCTTGAACTCGTTAGGTCGCTCTATCCTTTAGGTCGCTTTCGCCTTTAGGTCGTTAGATCGCTTGAGTCTTTAGGTCGTTAGGTCGCTTGAGTCTTTAGGTCGTTAGGTCGCTTGAGTCTTTAGGTCGTTAGGTCGCTGCACTTCATAGGTCGCGTAAGTCTTAGGTCGCTTCAGAAATAAGAGTTAACATCGGCTTTTATAGCCAACATTAAATCACTTGATTTTGACAGCTTTTCTTTAAATCATTTAAGTAAACTCTTTAAAATAAATTATAAAATCCCCAAATTGTCTTTATAAGTTTATTTGAAAATATTTATAAAATATTTGGGAAGGAATGCTTAAGTTTTAATTCATATTTCAAAAGTTATCAAAAGCGCTGAAAAAAATGCCGCAATAGTGTTACAAATAGTGTTTTCAAAGCTTACTTGATTAAAACATTTTTTCAATCATTTAGAAATCAATTTTTATAACTCAAATCTATTTTAAAATATTTAGAATTTGTTCCATAATTTGAAAGAACTAAAATTTTCATTTATAAAGAATTTGTCGATTTGGTTTTCGAACTACCAAACCATGACTATTTTGAAAACTTGATTTGCTCATATTTCAAAATATATTAATTGAAATCTCGATTTTCTTTCTTCATTTGAAAACTATAGTTATAAGAGTTTGGAAAATTCTTATTTTGGGGAATTTTGAGCTATATTCCACTTTACATTTTTATTTAACTTTTCTAGCACTAAACTGCGAGCCGCCGTTACGCGATGCGCTTTATTTTCACTTTCTTTATAACTTATCAAAGTTCTCCAATTAATTTTTATTGTTTATAAAACATTTATAAACCATTTTAAGTCATTTAATTAAATATTTCCCATATTAAATCTCGTTTTAACTTTTAAATGATTTCGTAAGATTATATTACTATAATATTCATTTTCAATCTTTTTATATTCTCAAAACAATTAAGGGGCTAAATAGCTTCATATACGCATCCATAAGGATTTATTTTTCATGAAATAGCTATGATCAATTACTTAACCATTTCAATTATGGTTTTCTTGTCATCATTCATCAGCCAAGCTATCAACCAACCTAACATCCATATAATCAATCAATTAGTCATCCAAGCATTTAAATTCATAATTTAAACATTCATATATTTATTTTCCAAATCGAATACTCACTATCATTGTTATCCCGCTTTTTGGCAAAGCCGCGATACCAAAAGATTGATCGAAAACGAAGGACAGTTCGCCTCAGAGGTTGATCGTACTTCCTTTAGCCATGGATATCACTGAATTTTATCCGAGTCCAGAATGAGCCACAATTGATAGGACACGGCAAGAAAGACTACAGGAGTCAGCATTTCAAATTTCAAGGCAATCCGAGTTCATACGCTCGAGTTATGATCAATTCAATTTGAAGGGGAAAGCCCGGGTTTCGAACCCATCATTTGTCAACGGTTCGAAACCATCACCTTCGAATCCCTCAACTTCGAATCCATCGGAGCGCTCCTGTTCGAAACCATCATCTTCGAAACCCTCGCGATGCCTCGGTTTCGAAACCATCAGGTCCATACCTACCAAGTCCATAACAATGGACTTCGAATCTATCAGAGAGTAGCTGTTTCGAATCCATGTTCCACGACCTAACTTCGAAACCACCAGACAAGCATGCTTCGAACCCATCGACATGTTACGTTCGAACCCATCACAGTGCCATCTTCGAACCCATCGCAGAAGCCACGTTCGAAACCATCACGGAGCCATGTTCGAACCCATCCTGCGTTGCCTTGTTCGAACCCACTGGGTCAACCCACGTGTCTTCCATCGGTTCGAAATAGCCGAGATACATGGAGTCGAAGCGGTCAACACGGAGAGAAGTCCGGATCGATTCGAAACTTGCGCTCCACGTCACCACGAAGTCGCATGCCACAATGGGTTCGAAACCATCGTTTCGAGATCATGGGTTCGAACCAAACAGCCTTGTCGTGATGTCCATTTCGAAACCAACATATCTCCTAACCTACTGATCCAAATGCAATGAAACTTTCACAGATGCTTGCATACATGTTGAAGAATGTCCACGCCAAATTTCACCTCGATTGGATGAATTCTTGATCGGTTCGAATGGAGTTCGAACCGATGCCAAAGTGGGCCCAAACTTCCCGAGACCGTACGTGTGGGCCCCCTCACGTGCCAGAAGTGGTCTCCCGAGTTTTCACCAAGATACCAGCAGCCTACACCTATAAATAGAGCTCCAAGGCCAACGGAAAAGGGACTTTGGGATCTCCTGACTCTGAGACGCCAAGACTCTGCCGGATCGAGATCTCCATCATCCTACATCATAATTCTATTGTTGATTTCGAATTTCCAGTTGTAACTTGCTGTGGACCGCTGTAACAACTTGTAATCATTGAAAGAGAATCAATAAAACATCAAAAAACTTCACAGTGGACGTAGGCAACACGCCGAACCACTATAAATCGCTCGTCTACGCATTTACTTTACTGTTGATTGGAGTTTTTGTTAGATAATATCTGTTTTGAACTTGCATTCTTGACTATTATCTCTTCAACGACTCCCGAAGAGTGTTGTGCCCAATTTTGACACAAACACTTTGGTGCTTTCACTGAGAAAACCCAGCTTTTCTCCTGCTCGTTGGATCTGTCATCGATACCGGATTGAATAAATCTAAGAGAGAGATCCAGATTGTTAAATCCAACTTCCTTCCCTTCTATTCAGATTTGCATAAAGTCTAGGAAAGGAACTCAACCGTAAAAATGGTTAGCACAAGAACCACCTCGAACGCCGTCAATCAAGAAGGACAGGATAGACAGAATCCTGCCCCTCTGCCTCCACCTAATCAAGATGCCGCTGGGCACTCAGAACCGTCGGGTCCGGTTACCCGACAAGAATTGCAGTTGTTACTTCAAGAGCTGACCCAGAGTCGGCGACAACTAGAAGAACAGTTACGCGCCAACGCTGAGCTAATTAACCAGCTGGATCGCCAGAAACGAAAACGATCCACGAGAGATCGTGCTTATCGCTCTTCTAGCGAAAATTCTTCATCTTCCGATTATCATAACCGACCTCCACGACCCCGGTTAGATGAGGGTCGTATACCATCCGCTGGAAACCAACCGATATTGACCGTTGGACAAATAAGAGTTGGTCCGTCAGCCAGCTTCCAAACCGGACCCTCCTCCCGAGGGGGTGCCATTCCTCACCACGCCGCTGAGTACCGCACCGCTAGCGTTGCGGCTGAACCAGGGGTCGACACTCGAGATCAGTCGGACCCGAACCGTCGTCAAAGCGGTCATACTCCTGAACCGTACGTCCCAGAGGACTATGAGCCGAGAAGGCGAGGTTTGAACCGTCAACGATATCCGGCTCAAACCCAAAGTATGGAACGTGACCATACTCCGGTGCAAATGCCGGATCTATCGACTATGATACGACAGATGATTCGTGAGAGTCAGGGATTCACAAACGACGATTGGGGGGTTTCCCGAAGTCACACTCCCTTTACGGACGACATTCTTAATGCTGAACCCCCACGGCGATTCCGAATGCCCACTCTGCCCATGTATGAGGGGAACTCCGATCCCAATCAACATATTCTAAAATATGAATGGTCGATGACGGCTGCCAGAGCCGACGACGCTGTGAAATGTCGTAGTTTCCCCATATCCCTGGGGGGCATCGCCACCATGTGGTTCACCCGATTGCCTCCTCGATCCGTCTCCTCATTCGACCAGCTGGCCACAAAATTCGTTGAGCAATTCCGCATGCACGTCGCAAGGCCGAAAGATGTCAACACTCTATCCAGTGTCACGCAAGCTCCCGGAGAGACGCTCAGACACTACTTAGAAAGATTCCATACTGCATGTGCGGAGATTAGTAATCCAAATGATAACTCCATCCTTATGGCGTTAACCAAGGGGATCGACCCCGATTCTGAATTCGGCAATTGGCTAGCTGGAAAACCACCTGCGTCATTGGACCGTTTCCATGCCAAAGCAGCTCAATTCCTGAGACGGGAAGACGCGAAACAGTCTAGGAAGCAAACTGACGCAGGATCAAACGTGGGAGGAACCCAAAGCAATGTTGCAATAAAACAATCCGGTGAGAGCTCCGGAAAAGTTCAGTTGAACATTAAAAATAAACAAGCTCGGCGAAGAGAGAGCGTGAATCAAATTAAAAAACAAGACCAAAATAGCGGTCCGCAACGCAAAAATCCGAAGTTCGACAGTTATACTCCTTTGAATACTTCATTGGAGGACTTGTATTTACAAACCCGTAGTACAATTCAATATGAAAAACCTGCTCCGAGACCGTCGTCAGAGAGACAAATCCAAACAGGAAAATTTTGCAGGTTCCATGAAGGCTACGGACACGATACGAACGAGTGTCGTCACCTACAGGATCTTGTTGAAAAACTGATCAGGGAAAGGAGACTCGATCGATTTGTGCGGACACCACAACCCAGGGAAGCAGGTCCATCAAATCAAATTAATGAACCCGATCAACCGAGGCATGAGGACTCCGATGGTCCTCGCGGGAGATTGGTAATAAACGCCATCAGTGGCGGACCGACTTTCTCAGGAGCCTGGAACGACGAGGATCTTCGTCATTGTCACACATGACAGGCTCATTCAATCTATGAATATTTTGCAATTTCATTTACATTCTGAAATTTGATTTTGTAATAAGGCACTGACTTTGCCATATTTTCTCATTTCAGCAATAAAACATTATCTCTTCAAGCTAAAGCTGTGATTCATCGAATACAACATTCAACAATCACGACACACGAAGAGCTAAGTTCCATCGAACAATGGAATTTATTCAAATAGCGAGTGACTGCGTTACAACCGGCCACTCACTAAGTGAAACCCCAGCTCGGGGGCAAGTCGACACATCGAAGGCTGAATCGGACCAACACACGACAGTCCATTCAATAATTCGTTCCCGGAGTGCGAACGGACTCCAACTTCCCACTGCGTGAATTGGAGTATAAACATTTAACAACTCGTTCCCGGAGTGCGAACGGACTCCAACTTCCCACTGCGTGAATTGGAGTATAAACATTTAACAATTCGTTCCCGGAGTGCGAACGGACTCCAACTTCCCACAGCGTGAATTGGAGTATAAACATTCCATAATTCGTTCCCAGAGTGCGAACGGACTCCAACTTCCCACTGCGTGAATTGGAGTATAAACATTTAACAACTCGTTCCCGGAGTGCGAACGGACTCCAACTTCCCCCAGCGTGAATTGGAGTATAAACATTTAACAATTCGTTCCCGGAGTGCGAACGGACTCCAACTTCCCACAGCGTGAATTGGAGTATAAACATTCCATAATTCGTTCCCAGAGTGCGAACGGACTCCAACTTCCCACAGCGTGAACTGGAGTATAAACATTTAACAATTCGTTCCCGGAGTGCGAACGGACTCCAACTTCCCCCAGCGTGAACTGGAGTATAAACATTTAACAATTCGTTCCCGGAATGCGAACGGACTCCAACTTCCCGCTGCGTGAACTGGAGTATAAACATTTAACAATTCGTTCCAGGAGTGCGAACGGACTCCAACTTCCCGCAGCGTGAATTGGAGTATAAACATTTAATAATTCGTTCCCACTGCGTGAACCGACCCATCAATGCGGACTCCGAATCCCCAAAACATGAATTGGGGTATGAACATAAGTTACGGGCTCCCGGAGCGCGAACCGAAGCATCCGTGCAAACTCCATATTCCCGAAGTGCGAGTTGGGGTACAAATGTCAATTCCGGGTTCCTGAAGTACGAACCCAAACTTACATGTTTTATCCAAGCTCCCGGCGTGTGAATTGGAGCACCAACGCCAAGTCAAAGTTCCCGTAGTGCGAACTAAAGCGTTAATACTAACTCCGAGTTAGTGGAGTGCAAGTTGGAATGTGGACACCATCCCCAAGTTCCCGGAGCGTGAACCATGTTACAAGTATCAATAACACTTGAACTCCTGGAATGCATACCAGGTTATCGATCTCAAATTACTCTAAGTCCCCGGAAGACGGACGTGTACTTAAGATTCGCAACAAGTGCAATCGACTGCCAAAAATATAAGTGTTGTTCCCCAAGACTGGGGGGCACGGAAGTTAAGTGTCAATCACTCACCGAAGTGATACAACGTCCGAAGTTCAACTCATTCATCAATCGCAACTTGTGACCAAGGTTCTCAAGCGTGGCAAATGAAACGAGCTCTACTTAAACGGTGAAAACACCACAAGTACACCGGACCGAAAACAAGGCATTGCAAGTACTTAAGCACAAATAAAACAAGAGTTGAAACAAAGAAACTAAAGTTTATTTCAACTAACCAAAAATGGGGGCTTACATATGAAAAAGTTTTCCCAAAAACAATCCCTACTAGCAGGAGCCGAACCTGCATCTATACACGGCTTACCAATAAAAAACAAAAACAAGTACTTATCCACCAAAAAATCTACTTGTAAAGCCACTCTACTTCTTCCTCTTTTTCGTCTTCCTTATTAGTGGTTCATCATTATCAGAATCACTAGCGACAGAAATTCTTTTTGAGTTCCTCCTCTTCGGCGGTGACGCTTCGGCTGGGGGCATGATATCGATGTCCTCCTCAGAGCTCGAATCTACAGGGAGGCTTCCCGCCGGAGGAGTGGGGGGGACTGGATCTGTAACGGAAATTGAGATAGTGCCACCCGATGGTACTATCCTAGCAGGTGTTGAGCTATGCGCCGTCGCGCTGCCACCGGCGCTACCACTGTGCCCCGCAGCTTCTATCTCAGCGCTGATTTCAGCCAAAATCTCCTCTTCTCGAGTCGCTTGGGCTTGGCTGGGGGCATCCGCAGCTTGCGTCGAAGAACTTGAGGTCGGCAGGGGATCACTAACAATGATAAACTGTAAGTCCGTAGAGAAACCGCCCTGCTCACCGAGCAGCTCGCTCACCATCTGTTCCTCGAGAGACAACCCGCTCCCCTGTGCCGCCTCGGTCGATATCGCCGCTACAGCAGTGGTCTCGGTGGCGATGGCCTTAACCTTTTGGCTTGGTTCTTGAGCCGTGACTGTCGGCGCAACCTCCGTCACTAGGCAAAAACGATAAGTTATTAGTAACTTCTTCAAAACAAACTCTTTATTTAGAGAACACTTGAGATAATTTCGAAATACCTTCTCCAGTTTGACTCACAGACGGCTGAATGACCTCGGGAGTGTGCTCATGGATAGGAGATAAGTGCGGCCGCTCCGGGTCGTAAGCAGGAACAGGTGGCAAGCTGACCGCAGACGCAGGCACTGACAAAGGCGATGTGGTGACTTCGATGACGTCCGCATGGTGCTCAACGCCCGATCCCTCTCCAACTTCCAGGGAATGACCACCCATCACCTCCTTCTCATGAGCAATGATAGCATCGTGGAGGACCTTCTTTTCGTCCTCAGTTAATAACCGGTTCTCAAGCTCGAATCGGTCAACTGATTCGCCCGGATGCGCTTCCCCCTCTTCCTCGACCAATCGCTCCCAAGCGCTGCGAAGGTGAACGGGATAATCTTGAAGCCAGGCTAAATTTCGGTGTTTTAACACGTTGGCGTTATAAGTTATAAGCAGATCTTCGATATCGGCCTCTAGCCTGGCCTCTGCTCGTTGAACTTTCTCCTCCACCTCTATCTCGACCGCTTGAACTTTCGCCACCGCAGCATCCCTTTCGGTGCGAAGAATCACAGCTTGTTCGCACGCCTCCTGAGCTGCGCTATTCGCATCATCCCTTTCCTTGGCAATTTCAGCAAATTTTAACTTAAGCTCATTCAACTCCTTCAGGGCAGCGTCCCTCTCTGCAGTAACCAATGTGTTTCGATGACCCATGTCCTCAACCGTGGCGTAGTGTTCGCGTTTCATCCTATCCATGATTGCCTGGGCTTCATCGGCTTTTTTAGTGGCCTCTATTTCAGATTTACGGGATGATTCAGCCTCAGTATTCAGCACTTGAATGATGCGATCTTTTTGTGCTAACTCGGCTTGCAATCTTTCAATGGTGGCTGCTCTTTCGAAGGCCAAGGCCGATGCTTTTTCGGCCGCTCTATACCACACTTTGTACTGTGCGTAAAAATCGTGCACATAATCAAGCGCCCACTGCTCGGCCTCCTGTGGGATTCTTTTCAAGTTCGGGGGGAATACGTAGTTGTCGAAGCATATATTCGGGAACTCCCTTTTCAATTGCGCGAGCCTGATTGCTCCTTCCCCCATGATTTCAGTAGGAGGTTCCTCCGCAGCCATCGGTGCCGTCACCTCAGATTTAGAAGCTTGAGAAACTGGCGCATGTCGAGAAGAGTCACGAGGAACATGAACGGGATGTTGTACGGGACCTCTGGAAGGAGGAGGGGTATGCGATCGCGATCGACGCCTGTGGCCCTTGTCCGAATCGTATCTATCATGACTAGAATATCCGGAACGTCCTTGGTCATAGTATCCAGGGCGTCCCTGATCATAATCTCTATCTCCCTCTCGCCTGCGCGAATCATAATAAGAAGACTTGCGAGCATGTCGAAGACTACCAAGCATTGAGCCTCGTTTAGACATAGTATCTGCAGAGCAAAATAAAATCGAATCAATCACCCTTCGAAACAGATAATTTACAGTCAAAGTTTATGCAGTGTCGTGAAATGTGTATGAATATGCATTTCCCCCCGACCAACCAGAAATGTCGACCTCGCTAGTAATAAGAGGCTCGCTCAATTCTAGGTTACGATGGAATTCCTCCAACCCGGCATCATGTTGAAAAGACACATCTTCCGGGATTGGAAGGTCGGCAAGCCCTTCGTAGAGGCTTTCAGTACGCGGAGGAGACATCTCAGAGATTCTAACTCCGGAGGAGGGCCGGGCAATGACAACCGATTTCCGTCTCCCCCGCTTAGTTGACTTAACCATGGCAGCCTTGCCTTTTCTCCGCTCCGCGACATCCGAAGCTACATCCGTAGGCTCGATCAGCGGCTCGTCGTCAGTATTAGTTCTTTTAGAGTCAGCCTCCTCAGCTATGACAACTTCGGGCTTCTTATGTTTGACTCGTTTCTTAGGAACGATCCTTTGTGCCACCTCAAACCTTATACTCTGTCCTCGTTCAATCAGCCCAAAGGTCCGGAGATTCCTATCGGTCAAAAGCAACTCGATGTCCCTATCTTCGCTCGGGACTTCTCGAAGTATTCGCACCATCTCCTTAAACTCTTCACCTTCGGGCCTCGGGATCGTTGCTGTAAAAAGAAAAAATTAATATAAGTCTCACTTCGGCTGCAATTGTCGTAGTAAATATTTGAAAACTCGGTTATACTCACGTCTGAATAACCATCGTCGAGCAAATCCTGGAGGACATCTGGCATAGAACCATTCTGTCCTATAGTAACTCAGCCTTGTCCAGGATCCGGTGACCACTTGACAATTTCTCACCGCCTCCAGAAATGTGAAAGAAGGATAATCACCACGAGTTTTGAAGTTGAACAAGTATCTAATTTCGATTGGAAGCGGCGGTCGATGGAGACATTCCATAAATGCAATGAACAAGCTATTGATCGACGCATATCCGTTCGGATGCAACTGAGATGGGGCGATCCTCAAAAATGACAATACTTCTCTTATATACTCGTTGAACGGGGGAAGTGTCCCGGCCGCACACGCGTGGCGATTAAATGCTGTATACCCTTCTGGCGGATTATGTGGTCTATCATTCGGCCCCGGCAGTAACACATCGTCCAATGACAAGCCGTGCCTCAAACAAATTCTTCCCAACATGTCTTCAGAGATATTCGATGGAACGGAATCCGATGGATTGGCAATGAACGACGCATCAGGAAGTTCGTCCGGAGCCGGACCGATGATCTCAGGATCTATATCCGGAACTTCTAGCCTCGGAGGGGCTGTACCTTGAATCTCTTGCTGCTGTGAACTTGAAGATTCCATAACTAACTAACTCATGAGAAACCATCGTTAGACGACAAAGAACCCGTGTGTTCCCCAGTGTAAAGTGTATGAATGTGTGTGGTACCGTGCCATGCATTACTTGAACGAATGTTGCAGAATTAAAGTGAACATTCAAACGACAAAGCTACAAAGTTCAGCTATAATGACCGTCATCGCTGACCGTCATCACTAAATCGTTTATATGATGGAAGTCAATTCAAATAGAAGTTGTTATAGTTCCATCGACGAGCTTCAAAAGGCATTCAAATATGCAGTTCAATATTCAAGTCCAGATATGCAGGGATGAAGCTCGTCGGAGTTATGCTTGAAAAATTTCAAATTTTGGAGTCCATCACACAGGGTTCGAAACCATCACGGAGGCTTCGTTCGAACCCAATCAAACACCTCTTCGTTCGAACCCGTCCAAACTCCTTTCGAACCCACGCGTTCGAAACCATCATGTCATTGCTTCGAACCCATGCGCTCGAAACCATCCTGACATCACTTCGAAACCATACAGTTAGACGCGCTTCGAACCGATAGCCTAATGACAAGTTCGAACCGATACCGAATTCCTTAAACTTGGCATCGGTCGCGTTCGAACCGATCCACTTCGTATCGATACGAAGTTGCCGACTTCGAACCGATAACCTATGGGTTCGAATCCATCGATTCGAATGGATCCCTCGAATCCCCCAATCGATGCGAACTGCGCATCTCAACAAGGACATTCCAAGGATCGATTCGAAATCCAATGAAAACACACCACCGTCATCGGTTCGAACTCGAATCCACACATCGGTTCGAATCCTTCCTAAACCAGATCTGGTTTTGCCAAACTCTAGGTTATGCAATCGATGAAGAGAGAAGTGGATTCGAAATAGCATCGTCACTTGAATCCAAGGCTAATTACCTAGTTCGATCAGTGGATTCAAGAAGATTTAGGTCTTAGATCTTGATGGATTCGAAAACACGACGCAGTGTTTTTCTCTTTTGAAGCTTCGAGACGATGCAGAGAGCAAGTAAAAGTAAAAAGTGAAAATGAGGCTGGACCACTGCTATTTATATGGTGGGTAGAAAGTGACCGGGACGATTCGAGTTCCGGTGAGAATTGACCGAGTACATTAGGTCAAAAGGCAAAATCGTTTCGAAACCAACTTTCGAACCCAAATGCCTGAGACTCCATCGTGTGAAGCACGCGAACAACTGCCAAGAACCGAAGTTTCGTACCCATCCAAATCATCGGTTCGAAGATCATTTTCGAACCCATCGAAACGAACTGCTAGTTCGAAACCATCCTTTAACATCAGTTCGAATGAGAATTTCGAACCCATCGTAGTACAAAGCATACTCCATCTTTTAACATCGGTTCGAAAGTCAACTTCGAACCCATCATGACACGAGTGTTCTCCGTTGGGTCGAATATCAATTTCGAATCCATCCATGCTCCAACGCATCGACTCGAAATCTCATTTTCACACGACCCATCCTTACACGGACATATTGCATCCATGCAAGTTTGAATTTCGAAACCATTGATGCTCAAGTACATCGGTTCGAAACATTACGCTTGCGCAATACAAATTCATTTTCTTCAACCTTCAATATCGGTTCAGGAGAGGATCGATACGAAGAAACTTTTCAAAACAACCATCAAGCGTTGTTTCAAAGTCAAATTTCAAAATCGGTTCAGGAGAGAATCGATACGAAATTCCGTAGCAAACCTAACTGATAACGACTCGTGGACGCACGACGTTAACAAGGTCCAAATTAACATATGTGCATACATGTCGGACTAACATTCGATTTTGAGTATTCACAGGGATCAAACACTCATCCTGTTACAAATGCGACAGCCAACGGCTAAGCACTATTATACAGCAGTCAATCATATCAACGCAAGGTTACAGCAGTACAGCATACGAGTTTCAACAAAAAAGAGAACAATGATTGTTCAGAGAGAAATGGCAGCTATTCAAAGCACGTCATGTTCCCACAGGACGTACTTTGGGGGGCAAAATGTTATCCCGCTTTTTGGCAAAGCCGCGATACCAAAAGATTGATCGAAAACGAAGGACAGTTCGCCTCAGAGGTTGATCGTACTTCCTTTAGCCATGGATATCACTGAATTTTATCCGAGTCCAGAATGAGCCACAATTGATAGGACACGGCAAGAAAGACTACAGGAGTCAGCATTTCAAATTTCAAGGCAATCCGAGTTCATACGCTCGAGTTATGATCAATTCAATTTGAAGGGGAAAGCCCGGGTTTCGAACCCATCATTTGTCAACGGTTCGAAACCATCACCTTCGAATCCCTCAACTTCGAATCCATCGGAGCGCTCCTGTTCGAAACCATCATCTTCGAAACCCTCGCGATGCCTCGGTTTCGAAACCATCAGGTCCATACCTACCAAGTCCATAACAATGGACTTCGAATCTATCAGAGAGTAGCTGTTTCGAATCCATGTTCCACGACCTAACTTCGAAACCACCAGACAAGCATGCTTCGAACCCATCGACATGTTACGTTCGAACCCATCACAGTGCCATCTTCGAACCCATCGCAGAAGCCACGTTCGAAACCATCACGGAGCCATGTTCGAACCCATCCTGCGTTGCCTTGTTCGAACCCACTGGGTCAACCCACGTGTCTTCCATCGGTTCGAAATAGCCGAGATACATGGAGTCGAAGCGGTCAACACGGAGAGAAGTCCGGATCGATTCGAAACTTGCGCTCCACGTCACCACGAAGTCGCATGCCACAATGGGTTCGAAACCATCGTTTCGAGATCATGGGTTCGAACCAAACAGCCTTGTCGTGATGTCCATTTCGAAACCAACATATCTCCTAACCTACTGATCCAAATGCAATGAAACTTTCACAGATGCTTGCATACATGTTGAAGAATGTCCACGCCAAATTTCACCTCGATTGGATGAATTCTTGATCGGTTCGAATGGAGTTCGAACCGATGCCAAAGTGGGCCCAAACTTCCCGAGACCGTACGTGTGGGCCCCCTCACGTGCCAGAAGTGGTCTCCCGAGTTTTCACCAAGATACCAGCAGCCTACACCTATAAATAGAGCTCCAAGGCCAACAGAAAAGGGACTTTGGGATCTCCTGACTCTGAGACGCCAAGACTCTGCCGGATCTCCTACATCATAATTCTATTGTTGATTTCGAATTTCCAGTTGTAACTTGCTGTGGACCGCTGTAACAACTTGTAATCATTGAAAGAGAATCAATAAAACATCAAAAAACTTCACAGTGGACGTAGGCAACACGCCGAACCACTATAAATCGCTCGTCTACGCATTTACTTTACTGTTGATTGGAGTTTTTGTTAGATAATATCTGTTTTGAACTTGCATTCTTGACTATTATCTCTTCAACGACTCCCGAAGAGTGTTGTGCCCAATTTTGACACAAACAATCATAAATGCTCCCTTCTACCCAAGCTCTAGAAAATCCAGCAGAGCTTCCACGACACTTCGAACTTTCTACCATCTTCTTGGAATGAAACCGACGGGACTTTCTTCTTCTTTTTCTTACTCCGAAGCTTTACGGACTTGCTACCTCCTTCCAATTGGTTATGGTCTTAGCTTCGTGAGCTGGTTGCTCTCGATTTTAAGTGGAATAGTGTGGGCTGTGAGTAATAGGGGGAAAGAGAGGTGGTTTGAAGTTGACTTTTTATAGTGGAATGAGATCATATACCCTCATCAATGTTCTCTGCCACCAAGAAGATAATACAATGATAGAGATAAATTAATATGATTAGAAATGCACTATAAGAAATTCATTCATACAAGTTCATTTTGGGACTCAACGAAACTGAAGACACTCCTCTTACCACATTTAGGATCAATAGCGAGTAGTACTTGCATTACGAAGATTTCAAAACACGATAGGACCACTACTAAATATCTCTATATTGGTGGTGAACCAAAGAATGTCAACAAGTAGTTATTTCGCAATGAAGATCTTCGGTCTTTAATACATCGAAGAGTTTAGAATGCACACACCACTGCCATACAAATATAATATTGGTAAACCCTTGGGACACGTAATAGCCATCCCTACATTCTGAAGATCTCTGGTCTTCAATAATAATCATCTTCAACATGTCTTCAATTCCGAAACTATACATGGGTTCGAAGTTGTTGCGACAAGGAGTTAGAGTCTAAGCATCGTTACAGTTCAGAATGCGAGAACCCCCTATCATGCTGCATACTCCAACACAATAAGCATACCACAACACAAGGGGTAAGTGCCAGTTCAGATACGACCTCGGTTCCTCTTAACTAGTTATCGATTTAATAGATGTTAAGTCATATGTGATTACCAATCATTATTAAATTTAATTCCTCTTTTTAGTCATTTATAAATATCTCATAGAGACAAATTATTTCACCTTTTAAATTCATACGTATAGTATGGGTTCCCTCCTCGGAATTTAACACCAAGTGTAAGAAGATTATCTCCGAGCAATCCAAGTTGTTTAATTTGGGAAAATTTAATCTTTTATACTTAACTCATTTTCGACATTTCGATCTTATCTATCCCTTTCCCAAGAGAGGCCAGCTGAGCTAGGGCAATGGTTGTCCAAAGCATCTCCTTAGTTTAAGCAACTCATCTGAATCTCACGAAGAGAAAAATCCAGTCTACTCGTCAGCTTTTGGAGCCAAGATTAAATCACTTGATTTTGACAGCTTTTCTTTAAATCATTTAACCAAACTCTTTAAAATAAATTATAAAATCCTCAAATTGTCTTTATAAATTTATTTGAAAATATTTATAAAATATTTGGGAAGGAATTCTTAAGTTTTAATTCATATTTCAAAAGTTATCAAAAGCACCAAAAATTGCTGCAATAGTGTTGCAAATAGTGTTTTCAAAGCTTACTTAATTAAAACATTTTTTCAATCATTTAGAAATCAATTTTTATAACGAAAATATATTTTATAATATTTGGAATTTGTTCCATAACTTTAAAGAACTAAAATTTTCATATGTAAAGAATTTGTCGCTTTGGTTTTTGAACTGCCAAACCGTGACTTTTTTGAAAACTTGATTTGCTCATATTTCAAAATCTATTAATTGAAATCTCGATTTTCTTTCTTCATTTGAAAACTATGGTTATAAGAGTTTGGAAAATTCTTATTATGGAGAATTTTGAGCTATATTCCACTTTACATTTTCATTTAACTTTTATAGCGCTAAATAGCGAGCTGCCGTTACGCGATGCGCTTTATTTTGACATTTTTTTATAACTTATCAAACTCTCTAAATTGATTTTTATTATTTATAAAACATTTATAAACCATTTTAAATGATTTAAATAAATATTTCCCATATTAAATCACTTTTTAACTTTTAAATCATTTCGTAATATTATATTATTATAATATTCATTTTCAACCTTTTTATATTCTCAAAGCCAGTAAGAGGCTAAATAACTTCATATACACATCCATAAGGATTTATTTTTCATGAAATGGTATGGTAAATTACTTAACCATTTCAATTATGGTTTTCTTTTCATCATTCATCAACCAAGTTATCAATCATCCTAACATCCATATAATCAATCAAGTAGTCATCCAAGCATTTAGATTTATAATTTAAATATTCGTATATTTATTTTCCAAATCGAGTACTTGCTATCATAAATGCTTCCTTCTAGCCAAGCTCTAGAAATTTCGGTAGAGCTTCCACGACACTTCGAACTTTCTACTATCTTCTTTGAATGAAACCGGCGGAACTTTCTTCATCTTTTTCTTACTCAGAACTTTTTTGGACTTGCTACCTCCTTCCAATTGGGTATGGCCTTGGCTTCGTGAGCTGGTTGCTCTTGACTTTAAGTGGAATAGTGTAGGTTGTGAGTTATAGGTGGAAAGAGAGGTGGTTTGCAGTTGACTTTTTATAGTGGATTGATATCATATACCCTCATCAATGTTCTTCATCACGAATCGAGTGATAAATTCTTTTTTGGACCAGTGTAAATCTCCAAGTTCCGCGATCAAAACTTAGATTAGAATCGTGTGACGAAATGTTCTATGTATGACATCCATACTTCATTTAGCTTCTCAAATCATAGTGAAAATGTTTCATAAAACTATTGTCTTTTGCTTTAAATACATTTATAAACCCATTGTTTCTTCAAAATATTTGTACAACATATTTCTATCGACTTGTCCAAAGAAATCCATTATCTTTTATTTGGAAGAATATTATTTATTTCAAATCCTTTTTTGAAATTTCTTTATTTTTAAACCTCATTTTATATTTAATTCCAAATTTACATAACTTTCTTTTATTAAAATAGGATAAAAATTCCTTTTTATTAAACATATATTTTAAATTTATCCTTTACTTTATTTTATAAAATATACATTTACAAGATATATTCTTAAATAAATTTCTTAATTTAAACATTTTTATAAAGCCATTTCTTTATTATATTTCTTTGAACCTTTTTTATTTTCGAATATCTTACTAGATTTGATTGGATAAAAGAAGTGCACCAAGAGGATAATTCAAAAGGATGTTTATTTATACACCCGTTCCTGACTTTAGCATACATTACATACGTTTTGAGATAACCCCTAGGGAATATGGCTTATCGCGTCACCATCTTATATATAGATACTCGAACTGCTATATACATTATTCTTGGATCCCTTTTGAGGTAGACGGTGTTAACCCTATCCTGAACGGCAACTTAATTACTCAATGAAGGCAAGCGATCCACCGAGTTAACGTGGTAATAGCTAGCGACTTAACGACCTAACGAGATAATGTACGAGCGACCTAGCGACCTAAACCTGTGACGAGCTTACGACCTAGCAATCAATACAGGACAGCAGCACATCGCAATAGAGGAACCTAATGACCTAGCGAGCTAACGACCTAGCGAGCTAACGACCTAGCGAGTTACATGCCTCATGTCCTTATGTCGCTTCGTTATAGGTTGAACCAGAACTAAGTCGCTGCTACTCCTGAACGTAGCCTAGGTCGCTCCACTTAATGTCTCGGCATGTTAAAGTCGCCTACTACTCTCCCATAGGTCGTTATGACCTACCAACCTGCTTAGTTGACCAAGTGCAACCCTGATATGCCGTAACCTGTGCTCCCCAGGTCGCTCACGACCTACGACCTACCCCTAGGTCGCTCACGACCTACGACCTACCTTCATGTTTTCCCTATAAATACTCCGCCTGCTCCAATTGAAAGGGGACTTTTGGATCATTTCTGAAACCCCTATACTTTGCTGTTTTCTCAAATCCTTCAACACTTCAAACACCGAAGATGCTTCAATGAACTTTGGGAGAGATCAAACACATTCAACATGAATTCCAAGAGCTCTTCTACATTGATGTTCTAGCTACTTGTCTTAGTTGTGTTGTAAGCAAAGATCATTGTAAAACTTGTAATCAAATCAGCAATAAAGAGGATTAAAGTGGACGTAGGCTTGACCTTAAGCCGAACCACTATAAAAAATGTGTCTCTTTACTACTTCTCTACTATGTTCTGCTTATTTTCAGTTCCCATACCAACGGGTAGTGCTTTCACATTCTCACTACTTACACCGGGGTGTTAGCGTCCATTTTTTACGTTAACATTTTTTGGTGCTTTCACTGAGAATTGAACTCAGGGTGCTTTCATCATTGCTTCGCAAAAGTTCGTTGGAAGAATCTCTCTCAAAACCATAAGTCTATCAAAGATTATGGCTCCTGGAAGAAAGCGAAGATCTACTAGACCCGGTGATGCCCATGAAAATACTGCCACTTCTCCTTAGTTAAGTCAAGCAGCTCCAAGTGTTGGAATTACACGGGCAGAGTTAGATGTTGCAGTGTCAGGGTTATATCAGCAGATGGAAGCCCAGAACACTTTAATGCTTGATTGGTTGAATGCTTTGGTCGGAGCTAACCATCAACCAATGAATAATGAAGAAAACTTTGCTGATGATGTTCATAATCCTGAAGGGAGGAATATTCCTCAAAAGGAAGCTGGCCCCGCTGAAGGGGCACCTCCCCAAGCTGGAGGATCAAGACCGTAGCCGACTCTCCGCGAACGTTTGTCCAGGCAAACTTTCGAGAAAATGGCTGAAGTCTATCCCGCAGAGCCTCTAAACGATGAGGAATACCTCTCGGGAATGGTTCAACAGATTATGAAAGAAAGTATGCAAAGGGAAGAAGATGAAAAATAATGGTCGTTCGCTCCGAGCAAGACTCTGTTCACCGAAAGAATTCTGATGGCGGAATTTCCAAGGAAGTTTGTTCCCTCCACCATTCCGGCTTATCGTGGAACAAGCGACCCTAATCAATTCTTATATAAGTATGACTGGCACATGACTGTTTCCAAAGCATCAGATGAGATCAAATGCCGGTACTTTCCGATGTACTTGGAAGGAGTGGCTCTACTCTGGTTTACAAAGCTTCCATTCGGATCTGTAGACCAGTTCTTCGATTTAACTCAGAAGTTTAAAGAACAATTCAGGTTGCATGCTTCAAAGGCGAAGGACATAATGTCACTATCTAGCCTGGAACAGAATCCCGAAGAATCTATTAGATCTTTCTTAAACCGCTTCAGCATAGCCTTTGCTGAAGTCGACAATGTAGAGCCACGAATGATTTTGACCTACTTGATGAGGGCTATCGACAAATCGAGTGATTTTGGAAAATGGCTGAAGATGAAGGAGCCAAATTCGCTTGAGAAATTCTACAGGAAAGCTGATGATTTCATGCGCTTGGAAAGCCTTCCTGTGCCGGCAAAAGTGGTATTGACGGAGGTTGAGAATAATACTGCTGCCTCTACCAAAAAGGAATCCGGAGGTCAGAAGAGGAAGAATAACAGTGGGAAGAAGTAGAAGGATATGAAGAAACCTCACTTCTTCAAACCTTCGGATTTCACTCCTTTAACTGACACTCCGGAAAATATCTTTTTCACTACCAAAGATGCCGTTGAATATCCTAAACCACTTGTGTTGAAGCTTGGGAAAAATGCTGTTCAAAGTGGGAGATTTTGTCGGTTTCATAATCAGCCCGGCCATAATACTAACGAATGTCACCATTTTAAGAGTTTGATTGAAGAACTGCCGAGACAGAACAAGCTGCAACAATATGTTAAAAGAAATAGTAATGACCCAACTTCATCTACTGAGGGCCAGCAACTTCCTGCTCATCCATCTGGCTCGGGTGAGAGGACTACCGCGCATTAATCAGAGAGGCCTGTTATTAATGTAATCACGGGAGGTCCTCACCCAGCAGGCAGAAGTTGGTATGAGATGGAAAGATATGCTCGTTCTTTAAAATATGCTCCAGCAGAAGAAAATGTTTTTGTTTTGGAAGACGCTGCACCTTTGAAGTAGCAAAGAACTTTTAATGATGACATTGTGTTCAGGGCCAGGGACTCTATGGGTGTTGAAGCTCCCACCATGGATCCCTTGGCCATCTCTACAGGTATCGGACCTGCTATTGTAAAAATGGTGCTTGTTGACTGCGGCACCTCTTGCAATATCCTCTTCAAAAGGACATTTGATCAAATGAAGATTCCTATGGCTGATGTTCAAGCTTCATCGTGGAAGATTGTTTGGTTTACTGGGGAACCAAAGCAGCCAATTGGAACTATTGACTTATTCTTGGAACTTGGAGAGGGGCAGAAAAAGGTAGTTCGAAAGCAGACTTTTGTGATTGTTGATGGATTTTCTACTTACATTGCCTTTCTGGGCCAGCCAACTCTTGCTGCATTCAAAGCAATTCTCGCCCCATGGTGCCTTACTATGAAGTTCCCAACAGATAATGGCGTCGGTGTTATTGAAGGGGATCAGAATGCGGGGCGAGAATGTTATCTTATAGAGTTGCGGGAAGCAAGGAAGAGGAGATGGGAAAAGATGCGGCAGCTCCACTCCGCATCAAAGAACCAACCTGTAGCAATTACAGGGTGAACCCTGCACTGGCGAGCATAGTGGTGCATGAAAAGAAATGGATCCCAGAAAAGCCAGTACAGGGGAGAATAGAGTGGTGCCGGTGGAAGTAACGGTGCCAGTACCTGTTGACCCGAAAGATCCAAACAAGGTGTTGAATGTGGGTTCGCAACATAGTGTGACGTTCAAAATATTTTAATATCATTCTTGAAAGCAAATCTGCATGTATTAGCTTGGAGTCAAGCCGATATGTGTGGAATTTCTCCAAAAATCGCAGTACATACTGAATATTGATCCGAAATTTACACCCGTGAAGCAGAAAAGAAGTACCTAGTGTCTAGAAAGGTCAGCAGCATTAAAAGAAGAAGTAGATCGACTCATGGAGAATGGCTTCATCAGAGAGTCTATTTATCCAAATTGGGTTTCTAATCCGATGCTGGTTAAAAAAGAAAATGGAAAGTAGAGAGTATGCATCGACTTTTCAGATTTGAACAAAGCCTGCCCAAAAGACTACTTCCCGATACCCAGGATCGATCAGTTGGTGGATGGAACAGCTGGGCATGAATTGCTGTCTTTTATGGATGCTTACTCCTGATATAACCAAATCATGATGCATGAGCCAGATCAGGAGGACCAAGCTTCATCACCGATGTTGGTCTTTACTGCTATAGAGTCATGCCCTTCGGACTGAGGAATGCGGAGGCAACTTAACAAAGACTTGTTAATGCTATGTTCAAACCACAGATTGGCAAGACTATGGAAGTTTATGTTGATGATATGTTGGTGAAATCAAAGAAGGCAGTGGACCATATGGATCACTAGGCAGAAATGTTCGCAGTCCTCCAAAAATATGGAATTAAGCTTAATCCTTCGAAATGTTCATTCGGGGTAGATTCCGGGAAATTCTTGGGTTTCATTGTGAGTGCTAGGGACATCGAAGCTAATCCTACTCAAATTACTGCTCTTCGCGAAGTCAAAGCCCCTAGGACAAAGAAGGAATTGCAAAGCCTCAATGGGAAAGTCGCTGCTTTGAGTCGGTTTATTTCCAAGGCCATAGGTAAATGCATTCCATTCTTTGATGCTCCAAAGAAAGGAAAGAAAAACTGTGAATGGACTCCGGAATGTCAAAAAGCTTTCAATGAACTAATTCGTGACATGGAAGCGCCTCCAATGCTATCTTAGCCCAGCAATGGTGAAGATCTTTTCGTATATTTAGCAGTTTCGTCTCACGCTCTCAGTGCAGCATTAGTACGGGAAGATGCAAAATTTCAGCGCCCGGTCTATTACATCAGCAAAAGATTCACTTGGGCAGAGATGAATTATTCAAAGCTGGAAAATCTCGCCTATTGCCTACTGATAGCTTCTAGAAAGTTGAGGCTATATTTTCAAGCTCATCCTATCAAAGTCCTCACTCATCGGCCTCTAAAGCAAGTCCTGATTCGCCTTGAGACTTCGGATCGTCTTTTGAAGTGGAATATTGAACTCAGCCAGTACAATATCACTTACCATCCCTGAAGAGCAGTCAACGAACAAGATTTAGCAGATTTCATTGCAGAATACACAGATAAAGGTGACAGCGAGGAAGAAGTTACCGATGACATCCCGACCCGATGGAAATTATATGTTGATGGCGCAAGAAACGACTATTGTTCTGGAGCTGGGGTCATGCTTGAACCCCCCGAAGGGCGATCATTGTGTTATGCATTGAGATTGGAATTTCCTTCAACAAATAATGAAGCAGAATATGAAGCTCTTATTGCCGGCTTAAAGATTGCTAAAGAACCTAATATCAAAGTTTTGCAGATCTTCAGTGATTCCCAACTTATTGTATGCCAAGTCAAGAAAGAGTTTCAAGCTAAAGGAGTAAATCTGCCTTCTTACTTGTCAAGGGCTTGGGAACTTCTCGATGATTTTGATCATTATACGATAAGTCATATACCCTGGGAAGAGAACATGAAGGCAGAATCTCTCGCAAAGTATTCAAACACTGGCGAAGCTCAATTATTGGGATTGGTTTCTGTGGAAGTCTTGTCAACTCCAAGTACCGATTAGATGGATATTGACTGGATCATGGCTGCATCCCAAGAGCAGGAATCGTGGATGACTCCAATCAAGGAATATCTACTTAACGGATTCCTTCTAGAAAATTCAAAGGAGCGTCAGAAACTATTAAGGAAAGCCTCAAGATATGTAATTCAAGATGGTCGGTTGTATAGACGGGGATTCTCAATGCCATTACTCCGATGTGTAGCCAAGGAAGAAGCTAAGACAATTTTAGCTGAAGTGCACGGAGGAGAGTGTGGGGATCATTCAGGTATGGCGTGCCTGAAAAGATAATCACAGACAATGGTACCCAATTCGAAAGCAAAGAGTTCCAGGATTTTTGCAAGCGATTCAAGATCCAAAAAAGCTTCTCAACAGTGGCTCATCCGCAGGCAAACAGGCAAGTGGAAGCAGTAAACAAAATTATCAAATCAGCCATCAAAACACAACTGGAAAAGGCAAAAGGTGGTTGGGTCGATAAGCTGCCACTGGCACTATGGGCATACAGAACTACCCACAAAACTGCGGCCGGGTACACTCCATTCTCATTGGCATATGGATCAGAAGCAATGATTCCAGTGGAAATGGAGGTCCCCTCACACAGAAGAATTCATTTCAACCAAGCTGAAAATGAAAAGCTGCAACTTGAGGCACTCGACCTCCTTGATGAAAGAAGGGAAGAGGCTAAGCTCAGAATTGCAGCCCATCGGCAAAGGATTGCTAGGCACTTTAATTCGAAAGTTCGTCAACGCAGCTTTGAAATTGGGGATCTAGTCTTGAAAAGGATCAAGACAGCAACGGGAGTGTTTGCGCCAAACTGGGAAGGGTCGTATGTCATAGGCATAAAACTTCTTGATGGCACGTTTAAACTGACAACCGTTGAAGGAGATCCAATTTCAAGAGCTTGGAATAGCAATCACTTGCATCCATTTTTTACTTAAAAGCTTTGCTTAAATTTGCAAAATGATTACGGATATATGATTCTTGTATTGTAAGTCATTGTACAATCAGTGCAAATAAATAATAACTATATAGTGGATGTAGGCCCAGCTCTTGGCCGAACCACTACAAATCTTGTGTTCTTTATTACTATAAAATGCCTATTTTATTCCAATGTGTAAATACCTTAAATGTATTGCTAAAATGTCGATTTAATATTGCTGGCCATTTAAACAAAGCTTACCTATCACAAGGCCAAGCGATCCCTAAAATCACTCAATAAGCAAATGTCAAGCCGCAAAAATTCCAGATTCAAATCCCAAATAAGAAGTGCTTCATACAAAAAGTTAGTGATTCCGCCGGAGGGGCACCTACTCAACGTGGAGGTTCAAGGCCCTTGCTAACTGATTGCAATCATTTGTGTAAACAAACAACCGGTTAAATAGCTTGCGTCTGCCCCATAGACTCTCTTAAAAATGAAGTACACTTCTTTGGATAAAACAAACTACTTGCAAAAGAAAGGAACATGTGCTTGGAGATGATAACAGGGAATCGCTGATGAGCAAATGACAAACAGACAAGGGCGAGAAGACAGAAAACAGCCAAAAAGGAGTCTTGCCTTTCAACAAAAAATTTTGTGGAACCACTGTAGGGGCACCTTCCCAAAGCGAAGGCGCCATGCCCTTGCTAACTAATTGCGATCATTTGTGCAAAAAAAATCCGGTTGCATAGCTTGCGTCTTCCACGTGGATCCACTTAACCGTGAGACGCAACCTTCATGGCGAACCAACCATCCAAAGCCCTCTTCGGAGGCACAAGCCCTATTCGGAGGTACAACTCTTCGGAGGATAAAGCCCTCTAACGAGGCACGCCGAAAAATGAAAGTGCTCTTCTCAACCAATAAGGTTGGTGGTATCAACGGAGGGGCACCTTCACAAGTGGAAGGCACAAGGCCCTTGTCAACTGGTTGCGATCGTTTGTGCAAACGAACATCCAATTAAGTGACTTGCGTTGGCCTCGTAAATCCATTTAACTGCGAGAAAGTAACTTCCAGGCAATCAGATAAAGACCTCTTCGGAGGCACAAGCCCTCTTCGGAGGCACATGACCTCTTCGGAGGCAAAAGCCCTCTCCCAAGGCACCACAAGCCCTCTTCAGAGGCACTAGCCTTCACCAAAGGCACCCCTGCCCTCTTTGGAGGCAGAAGACCTCTCCCGAGGAACCACAAGACCTCTTCGGAGGCACGAGACCTCTTCGGAGGCACGTCCCAAGAAGAGATGCTTTTCTCAACCATTAAGGTTGATGGAACCACCGGAGGGGCACCATCCCAAGATAGAAGGCACAGGGCCTTGTTAACTTGCTGCGATCGTTTATGCAAACGGACATCCAACTGAGTAACTTGCGTCCGCCCCATGGATCCATTTAACTGTGAGAAAGCACTTTCAAGTGAACAAAAAAAAGCCCTCCAACGAGGCACAACAAAAAAAATGAAAAAAAAAGAAAAAAATTGAAGAAGAAAAAGCCCTCTTCGGAGGCACACTACAGCTCTCAAGGTAAGATTAATTTCCCCAACTTGAAAATGTTCTTCCCAGAAGTTGGAGTGCCAAATCAAAGCCCTTTTCGGAGGCCCACTTCACCACGTAGGGGAATCCACTTATCAAAAATAAAAGTGACTATCTCCGAAAATGAAGCGAAAAACTTTTTCAAACAAAAGTGAGCGAAGACTTCTCCAATACAAGGCACACTCTACTAAAGAAAAGTAATATTTCCTCAAAAAAGGAAAAAATATTCTCTAAAGTAAGAGTGCAAGCCTTCTTAAAATGGAAGAGTTGTTCTCCAACTTAAGAGTACAAGTCTTCTTGAAATAGAAGAATTGTTCTACAAAGTCTTACCAAATGAAAGCAATTGCAACAAGCCGTGGTATGGGGGCAATACAATATAGCTACATTAGTAAAAGCAACGCTCAAGCAACATACCACAAACTTATTGCAATATCACACAAAGAAAATGAAGAAACTTGTGTGAAAATAAGGAATAAATGCATTCACAAATACAATCAAAAGATTGTACAAGTAAAAAGAATCATTTTATTTCATACTATAAATTTTTTATACATGTGCAGGTTACAAAAGAGAGGGGACCGGCACCCGCGCAATCTCCGGTCAATACAATCCTTTATATACAAGCAAAAAGAAAAACAAGATGGGCAAAGCGAGACTCGTTATTTCTTCTTCCCGCTACCTATAGAGCCCTCGCCTGACCTAATGGTTAACTTTGGGAGTCGGCTTGAACGAGTCGGGGAAGAAGGAGATAGAGGTACAGCTGGGTCTACTTCCGCCTTCTCTTCACTAGCAGAAGTGCTTTTCCTTTTCTTCTTTGAAGTTACACGCTTCCCCTTGTTCCTTGAAGAAGACTCGCTGCCTAGAGTTTTAAGTTCAGACAGCTTTGTGTCATCATGAAATTTCTTCGGAGTCCTTTCACCTTCTTCAAGTTCCTCAGCCTTCTGCTCTTGTGAAGCGGCCGGGTCATCCAAGCCAAGAAGAGCTTCTATTAATTCTTCTTGCGGCACCGGTTGAGAAGAATAAGGAGGCGTAATTTGAAGAGATGGAGGTGGAACAGCTGGAAGAGGAGAAGTCTGCGCAGCACTTGGCATTTTCACTACAGAAGAAGAGAAGTTAAAATCAGTATTCCTCGGAAAGAGAGGAGATAGTGGCGCGTCAAGGCTTAAGTAATAATCAAAATGTTCATCAAGCTCATGTGAAGCGAACAAGTAGTCCACTTGAGCTAAATCAACGTTGAAGTTACCTAGAGAAGTTGGCTTTTTCACGTCAACTTCAAAGCCTTGTGCTTCAGCACTTTCTTAAGCCTCATCTCCAGTATGAGCAGTTACAATTTCAATGTCAGCTTTGGCAGGAGGCGAAGAATGGGAACTGGAGCCAATGATATCATTGTCGGCCGAAACCGAAGGAAGAGTCGGGTCGGTCAAATGTGCCTTACCTAAATGTTCTCCTTCCGCCGTTTTGGCTCGCTCTTTAGCAAGTTTCTTCTTCCCCCGGCAAGGGCGGCACGTGCCTCATCATCCAGATAGTGCGCCCCAAGATCTGCCTCAGTATACCCAGCGCCTCCAAGCATATCGATTGCAGCCTTGCACACTTCGGCCAAGGTAATCTCGTACTTCAGGCCCAAAAACGAAAGGCTACCGTGCCCCAGGACGCTGTGCAAATAAAACTCGAATAAGGTAGAGCTGATGTTGGCTTTGGTTGCCTCATGAGATTCTTCGGCTGCTGCTTTGTCGGCGATAGCTTCATCACGCTCTTTTTCAACTTCAGAAAGCCGAGCTCTTAACATTTCAATCTCTATGTCCTGGGAGCTGGTTTTTTCTCACAACCGAGCAACATCAGTTCGATAGCTTTCTACAATTTGCTGTTGTACATCGAGTCTAGCCTCAGCATCTCTTTGAGCAGCATGGGCATCTCTCACTTTTTTTTGAAGCACTTCTTCCTTTTGAGTATAGGAAGTGGAAGAAGTGACAAGCTCTTCTTTGAGTTTTTCAACTTACGCTTCAAGCTTCTCATTGTAAGCGGTGATGTTTTTCATCTCTGCATCGTGCTGGTTGAGAGTTTTCTGCCTTTTGGACTTATCGCTCTCCATGGTTAACATAGCCTCGAGATTTAAGCGATTCACCCGTTGAAGCTCATCAACTAGCTTTTTCCATCCAGACATTCTCTCAATGTCAAGTTCGACAGCGTCGAGATTCCTTAGCATGGTTTGCTTGTCAATGGGAATCAAGTCTAAGTCGAAGCGTACTCCTTTTAAACACCAGTTTGGAAACCGGCTTTGGAGTGCAGGAGGGGCATTCTCAATTTGATATGGAGGCCTGTTGATGATCGTTTCAGTATCAACTCTTTGAAGGCAGGAGAGCTGGAGGGGATTTCCAAAGAGATGGAGGCAGCGGACTTTTCAGAATTGCAGACGCCGGCCTTTCACTAAGCGTGGCCCGCTTGCTTGGATCTTCAGCAATATGACCTTTCCCTTTGTCATCATGAGATTTTCTTTTGTGGGAATCATCATCTCTCTGGGAAGAATCATGTCGTTCATCCCTTCTCCCATAGTCCTCCTCATAAGCCCGCCTCTCACGAGCTTTTCTTGCGGCTCTTTCTTCACCAGTTTCTCTCGAGGCAGGAAGATACCGCCTGGGATCATAAGAGTCGCGTCTTCCATAGCACTGAAAGTCATCATAGTATGAGCCGCTACGTCCGATTGGAGAACCTGAAAGTGAAGATGAGACAAAATTTAAGAATCTTCTTAGTAAAGAAGTTAAGTGCACAAAATTGCCAAAATCCTAAGTGTGTTTGGCGTGTGAACTACGCGCGTCAAGCTGCAAACCACTCTTCGGCTTAAGAGTTATCTCTTGAGTTGATTGCAAAAATGATGTCACTTCGACTGCTGCAGAAGCAAGTTTAGAAGCAGTGATATCATCTTTGAAGAGCTCATGTGAATTCACCATTAGGTCACTCAGCCCTCTGAAGATGTCGTCGCCATCATGCCTAGCGGAACTCTCTTTCTCAGCTCCCTCATTAGAAGCCTTCCCGGAGTGTTGAGGAAGTTCCTCTTCTTCGACAAACGGGGGAAGTGTAAGCTTGCCAAATGACCCCGCACCGTAAACAGGAGTAGAACATTTCACTAATGTGGCCTCTGCAACAGGTTCCTTCAGTGTAAGTTCCTTTGCGGAAACCGGGGCATCTGATGTCTCTGCTTGAGAACCGGGGGCATCACGAAGCAGAGTGAATCGAAAATAGTGCAGAAGTCTGAATTGATGCAAAAATTCGTCCTTCAGTAAGAACTTAAGACTTCTCTCCTCGACGGACACGGCACTTAGTCTTTCAAAAGTTGACTTGTGGCTAGAATCTTTAGAAAGAGGAGGAAGTGCTATAAAAATAAAGAATGAAGTTAGCACTTGACAACTCGGATTTTGAAAGCTTAGAAATGAAAAGAACGGAGATTGGAAATCTTACTTCCTACTCGGCAGATATTGTAAAATCCCGGGAGGCAAGGAACAAAGAAAAATTGGTTCAAAAACCCATGGGCGCTTTTTGGAAGATCGGTGATCAGTTTACGGTTCCTTGCGTTTCTCACAAGCATGATAGAAGGATGATCTTTGTTCTTTCCAAATATGCACGGATAGCAAATCTCTTCAAAGCTTGGAAGACGGTGGAGTGTCCTCCTAAACAGTACACAAGTCCCATCAAGATGGCGTAGCCATTGGGGTGCAACTGGAAGGGAGAGATAGTTAATCGAAGAAGGAGCTGCCGAAGAAAATCGTTAAAAGGAGGAATAGATCCACTCAAGCACATCTGATGGTTAACTGGGATAAAACCAAGAGGTGGCCTGTCAGCAGTATTGTTTACACCAAGAAGCAAGCATCTGCTTCAGCAATACCGAACTGAGTACATAATTGATTAAACACACGTTGATTCAGAGTGGTTGAATTTCTTTCGGGGGAATTATCGAAGGGGTTAGCTATTGGGAAGACTTCTCCAGCTTGCCCTACTATCTCTTCTTGTTGAGAAGTCATTCTACACAAGGAACTGGATATTCAAATATGAAGGTGCATGTTTCCTAAAAGTGTGTGAAGTGTTGTGCAAAACTGCTGAAATAACAAGTAAATGAAATAAAACATGAAATAATACTGATTGATGTACGTTGATTCAGGAAGTTTCGTGGCTTGTTATTAAACAAAAGTTAAGTGTAGTATCAACGCAGATGATATTTAGCAATAAGCAGTTATAAATGTGTGCATTTTGCGTTGATGCTTCATTTAAATTAGTTGGTTACATCACTACATCTGTAATCAGAATCATACTATTTTACTTAAGTAAAATATCATTTCTTTGATCTAATCCATCACTCGATGTGGGTAGTCGATGATGAGTATATTCGTCCCATTTTTCTGCAAATGTTGTATTTAACAGGTTGTTAGCGTTAAAGTTAATATAATATGTAATAAAAAGTGCAAGAAGTTCAGGCTGGTTATCTCAACAGTTCAAGTTGAGAATTCAGTTAAGTACTGTCCAATTTTTACGAGCAGTCAAGCTTAAACGACTTAGCATAGGTCGAACCTTCCTTAAGTCGCACTGTTCAAGTCAAAGATTTCAGCAATATCATGTTCCTACGAGTTAAAAAGTTATGATGCAGATTAAGGCTTCAAGTCAAGGCAGTGCATATTTGTCTAAGTGTTAGGTCGTTCAAATATGCTCGCGACCTAAAGCTTATGTCGCAAAAAGTTAGGTCGATCGTTCATTAAGTCGTTTGGCTTTCCTTAGGTCACAAGGGCTATTAGGTCGATCAGATTCATTTGGTCGCTCCTATAGTAGCTCGGCAGCATAACACTATCTCTTATCAACAAAACCCTAAGGCATGCTTTCCACTCATGCACTCCTACGCATCCACCACCTCGCATCACCAGGAGCGCCACGGTTCAACCTAGAACCCACTAACCCGTTAACCAAAGGTCCTTTCGTCTCCTCAAATCACTTAAGGCCTCTTCTTCTCCTCCGAATCTCCAAAAACCATCATTAAACTCCTTAATTCAAGGCATTCGCTAAGCAGAAAATCTTAGGCCAATCCATCTTCAAGGCAATCACTAGCGATTCAACAAAAATCGAAGGGCAGATCCAAATGTAATTTTGCAACATGACAACAAAAATTGTATGGAGATGATTATGGGAGAATCGGTGGCAAACGCGACTAATAAATGCTCAAAATTACCTAAATTCACTTTTGGTATTGACGATTGGAGATGAAAAAGGGAAAATTTCGTGTTAGTCTCTGAGCTCTGGTGTAGTAATGGCGGCAGAAGTAAACAGTTCAATGAAGAGGATGAAGCAAGCTAATGGCTTATATATGGGAAAGAGAAAAGGATGCATCGGCACGAAAGTTAGCGAGCTTATTAAGTCGCCCATGACCTAGAAGAGTTAGATCGAAGCACACGACCTATTACATAGGCGTATACTTCGAGGGGCATGTGTTAACCCTATCCTGAACGGCGACTTAATAACTCAATGAAGGCAAGCGATCCAGCGAGTTAACGTGGTAATAGCTAGTGACTTAACGACCTAAGGAGATAAAGTACAAGCGACCTAGCGACCTAAACCTGTGACGAGCTAACGACCTAGCAATCAATAGAGGACAGGAGCACATTGCAACAGAGGAACCTAACGACCTAGCGAGCTAATGACCTAGCGAGCTAGACCTAGCGAGTTAACGACCTAGCAAGATACAAGCCTCATGTCCTTATGTCGCTTGGTTATAGGTCGAACCAGCACTAAGTCGCTGCTAATCCTGAACCCAGCCTAAGTCGCTCCACTTGATTCCTCGGCATGTTAAAGTCGCCTACTACTCTCCCATAGGTCGTTACGACCTACCAACCCGCTCAGTTGACCAAGTGCAACCCTGATAAGCCGTAACCTGTGCTCCCTAGGTCGCTCACGACCTACGACCTACCCCTAGGTCGCTCACAACCTACGACCTACCTTCAGGTTTTTCCTATAAATACCCCTCCTGCTCCAACTGAAAGGAGACTTTTGGATCATTTCTGGAATGCCTATACTTTGATGTTTTCTCAACTCCTTCAACACTTCAAACACCGAAGGCGCTTCAGTGAACTTTGGGAGAGATCTAACACATTCAACATGAATTCGAAGAGCTCTTCTACATTGAAGTTCTAGCTACTTGTCTTAGTTGTGCTATAATCAAAGATCGTTGTAAAAGTTGTAATCGAATCAGCAATAAAGAGGATTAAAGTGGGCGTAGGCTTGACTTTAAGCAAATCCACTATAAAAACCGTGTCTCTTTACTACTTCTCTGCTATTTTCTGCTTATTTTCAGTTCCCGTACCAACGGGTGGTGCTTTCTCATTCTCACTACTTACACTGGGGTGTTAGCGTCCATTTTTTACGTTAACAGACGGTGCTTTATCTTTGAGGCCTAATCAGCCGTCCTTATTTTTGGACAGTCCTTCATTAAGCGTTTCCCTTGAAAGCACCAAATGCAAGCCTGTTTGGGACAATCTTTGGCTGATTGTCTTAGGTTCTTGCATCGATAGCAACCCATTGTCTTCTTTGTTTTAATTCTCGATTTCTTCTTTGTTATAGGGCATTTACGTTGAAAATTCCATCTCTCTTTACATTTTCTAAATAGTCTACATCATCCCGATCTAAATTTTTCTTGTTTTTTCTTTGCTTAATTTCACACATAACTGCATAATGCCATTTCTTACCATAATTGTAACAGTTCGAGGTCAGCTTAGACCCTAGTTTTGCTTTTTCTTCATCTTCTTCTACTACACGCACTCTTCGTGCTTGTTTTGGATTCATCCAATATTCATCACCTAGGATATAAATATCCATTATCAACCTATCAAAATACTGTCATGAGTTTTATATCATTTCTGTCTTATCTTATTCAAGCGTCTTTTATCCAAATAACTTAATTTGGATTTGTTCGAATTTGAACTTGCCTTAGTCATACAACAACAAGGAGAATAATTTACCAAATGTTCGATACCGTGTTCCCTAGCTAACATCTGATCGATACTTAAAAGATTATTCTGATCATCACCAAACAAATCAAGACCTTATTCATTGAACTTTCCTAAAGGAATGTATCTTATAAATTTCCCTGATCACACAAATATCTATATCTTTTGACAAATATACTTTTATATAAAATATAATCCTTTCAAAGCAATGTGTTGATTTATCTTGCTTAAGTATTTACGAATCCCCATTAATCACAGGATCACCATTGTATTAACTAGAATTCATAAACCACTCAACAGATTGATCAACACAAAACATTTTATTTCCACTAACAAATGTGAACTCATATATACTCGAAACACCTTCTAGGGAGTCACTTAACCTATCCCCAATGAGTTACTCCTTTTAGGGTATTATTAGACCTATCTTTAATGAGACTTACACCAACAAAGCCTAGGTGTTTGCTCAACCTTAGCTCTGATACCAAATGCAACGAACCGGATTTTCGACCTTCGAAAATCGACACTAATACATCCTTAGTATTCACGTAGCGTAATTCTAATTATCGAAAAAACTGATTGATAAGGGAGAAAGAAAACAAAGGTAGAACAGAATCTCACATGAATTGAATAACATATATTATTTCAATAATAATCTATACAGCGAAAAAATTCCAATACATTATCAGAGTCTAAACTAGATTCACCCAGGAAACTCTAAGCCACTTCAACTAAAATTGAAACTACTTGGATCTGACCTGAGTATTAAAAATACCCAGATCGGGCTTGGTAAACCAACGTGAGAACCTCAAACCAAAAACATGTGACGGATTCATAGATGGGTTCTAACAAAACGCTTGAAAAGAATAGTATCTCGTAAGACCACGTCGCTCATAAATACGTACAGGTTTTTAACTTACGATAACCAAAATACATTATATGGAAAATCACTTTGATATTACTATTAAAGACATAAGTATTGTTGTTAACGCTAAAATTTGAACGCTAACACCCCGGTGTATGAAGTGAGACCGTGAAAGCACCACCCGATAACTCGGGAACAGATTATAAGCAGATAATAGTGAAAAAACAGTAAACAACAGCAATTTTATAGTGGTTCGGCTTAAGAGATAGCCTACGTCCACTTTGAATATCTTTATTGACGATTTGATTACAAGTCAATGCAGTTACACTTTGATTACAACACACTTTGAGTTTCAAGTGACTTAGAACAAGTAGCCAAAACTTCAATGTCGATCCAAATCTTTGAACACATGTTTGTCATGTTTGATTTCTTCGTGAAGTTCCTTGAAGGTGTTGAAGTAGTTCAGAATGCAGCAGAGTAACGGCGCTTGAGATGAATGAGCCAAAAGTCCTTTGCTAGTTGGAATTAGGGTCGTATTTATAGGCATTTTTCGGAGTTAGGTCGTAGGTCGTGACCGAACTAAGTTAGGTCGTAGGTCGTGACTGACCTAAGATGCACTGTCTTCTCTTTCACTAGAACACGCATGCTGATTTGCACAAGTTCTAGGTCGTGAGCGACCTTACTAGTAGCGGCATAGAAAAGGCGGCCTTCTAATGCAATGTCTTTAGGTCGTGAGCGACCTATCTTAGGTCGTGAGAGTTCTATAGGTCGCAGAATTCCATAGGTCGCAGCTTCCCTTAGGTCGCAGAGTTCTGTAGGTCGCAATTTCCCTTAGGTCGCACCTACTTTTAGGTCACTTGATAAGTTAAGTCGCTAGGCCGCTCCATCTCTTAGGTCGCTAAGGACTGAAGGTACTAGGTCGCATAAAGACTTTAGGTCGTTAAATCTTTGTCTCGTTAGGTCGCTTGCTTGCTTATCTAGTTAGGTCGCTCCATACCTCTAAGTTGTAAGGTTGCTCTGGCTCATAGGTCGCTAAGTCGCTGAAGCTTTAGGTCGCTAAAGCTTTCGGTCGCTAGGTCTCTTAGGTCGTTGGTGTAGGATCGATTTCACCCTAGAGGGGGGGTGAATAGGGTGATAGTGTAAAGTATAAAAATTATTCGCGGAAGCTTATAAATTAATTTCAATTCAGATCACAGAATAGCAGCACAGATATCGCAGAATATAAATAACAGAATAAAACAGAACAACACAGAATTTACCCAGCTTCGGCAAAACCCTGCCTACGTGCTGCCCCCAAGGTTTCTACTAGAAATTAGATAGTCCCTCGCTTACACACGTAAACTCGCTATACACCGCTATTGACTAATCTAACTCTACGCTCAAAACCCTGCCACAACTCAACTACCGAGTTGCGAATTCTCAAGCTACACACCGTAGCTTGTCCCCTAGTCACACGACTAGAAAATTAAACGGTTTAAAGAGGAAAAAACAAATTAAAAACAAATTAAAAACAAAATAGCCCTAATATAAACAAAAAAAAAACAACACAACCCTATTTATAAATTTAAATCCCTTATTTTTACTGCCGGCCCCTTTTATATTTTAGACCGTCACTTTTATTTTCTTCGTTCGTTTATTTTTGAGATGCGGCCGTTCCTCTTTGAAACAAAATTAGGGCTTTTTGTCCTGTCGATCCACACTAGGGTTCCTGAAACGGCCGTTCCTCTTCGATACTATTCGACTTCGATGCTTTGATACTGTTCGACTTCGATGCTCTTTGATTTGCTCACCGCGGCTGCTTCGTTGATCGAACTCCGGTATGTAATTATGTGGTTTTTCTTTACTGATTTATGCTTTCTGGAATTCGATGCCCAAAATTGCCGATGATGATGTCAATTTATATAGGGTTTGTAACCCTAGATTTGCGTCGTATATTTTAATTTGAATTCGTCAATTTACTTGCTCTGGCCGCTTGATCTTGTATTGATGCTTGAGATGTTTTCTGACTTGTTCATATGAATATACTTTCTTTGCTTGATAGTCACGTTGTTGATTCGTGACTTTGTCAATTACGTTTGCTACCACGGTTTTGACTTGCGGCTTTGAATTGGTTATATATTTTGATTTTGTGAATTTCTGATGACATTATTTGAACTTCGGCATTTTGACTTGATTGCATCTCTCGGCCGTCACTGTGTTCATCCCTGTGAGCTTCGTCTCTTGGCCATCTTTACTGCTCATGTAGTTGCACTGCTTTATGTTGTTACTGATGTTGTGTTGCACTTGTGAACTTTTGCTCTGGCCATCTTTGTTTAAGTGCTTGTGTACTTCATTCTGGTTTGCACTTGCATCAGTACTGTGTCTTGTTTCATTGTTGCATTTGTGTATTTCAGTTTGCCTTGGCTTCATTGACTTCAGCCATATCTGTTCATCTGCACTTGTGTATATTTGGTTTCACCTTGATATTGTGTAGCCTGGTCTTTGTTCATTACTGAAACACTTTTCATACAGTTGAGTTTCAATTCATTGGAATTGATATTGTACTTCACTGTTGCCTTGTTCATCATTGTGCATTAACTTGACTGTCTGCATTAAAGTTGTATTTGTTGTTGTTGGTCTGGACATTTGGGTTTGTTGATATTGTGGTATACTTGAGTTTCAGTAGTTGTACTCTGGTTGGTCTTGACATTTGCATATTTGTTACTATCCCTGTATCATATACATGTATACATATATGTGCATATATGTATATATGTTGTTGAAGTGGTAGCCTTTTGGTTGTAATTTTCTTGAGTGATTTTCAAACTGGTTTGCAGTAATCTGCTGGTTGCAATGCCTTGTTGTCGCAGTATTGCAGTTGGGTTGTTGTACATATGAACTTGCGTTCTTCGAGTTGTATTTACACCACATCTTGAGCTTCAGTAGTTGTCTGTTTCACTACCATACTGAAATTCACTGTTGCACTTGAGTTTTTGCTTGCATTGTCACTTGATGTTGCTGCAATCTTCACTTCTGGTTAGCCACTACAGGTTGTGTTTTGCCACTGACTTACATGCATTGGTGCTGTTATGTTCTGTTCATTCCTAGTTGCCTTGTTGCAGTTTGATTGTGATATCCATGTTGCAGTCCATTTTGATGTTGGTCTTCGTTGCATTCATATCATGTCGCCTTGTGTTGAATCCAGTTTCAAAACTAGGATTTGACCTTGTGCTTGTGTCGTGATTTTAAATATATTGCACGTGCGTTGAACCCGGCTTTGCATTTGGGTTTGACCTGTGCTCACCTGTCCCTGTAGCATTATCAAGTGTATATATCGGTGTGCACGGCCTTGTGGCATATACAGTGATACATTGTGTATGTCACAAGTTGTTCGTGTATGATGAATTCAAATTTAAATTATGACGAACAACCCAAATAACTGAGGCAAATCATATTTTCAAAATTATCTTTTATTTTTGAATTGCAAAAATATTTCTTTTTCAATTTTACTGCGTTAGTTTATATTTTTGCAGATTTCTCAGATGCTGGATTCAAACTGGAATGCAGTTGAAGATAAAAATACGAGTGTGAGTGATATGTAGTGAGGTGCTGATGTAAATGTGAAAAAATATGATGTAATCAAAGTTGTATAGTTATAGTGAGAGCTTGAAATTGTACTATTCAAAATTGTAATAAATATTTATTTGAATAAAATATTCGTTTGAATTCAAAAAACTGTGTTATTTATTTTTATTCAGCAAATATTTATTTATTCTGTGAAGATTAAAATAGTACGTTAACAAATACATTTAAGCGAATGTATATATGTTTATTATCATCAAACAAAAATCATATAGCGCAAAGCGCATATTCAACAATCTCCCCCTTTTGATGATAACAAACATATATTTAAGATTTTGAATATATTAAATGTATTTGATAATTTCAATTGCTCCCCCTATTTGAATGCTTCCTTTCTATATGATACTCCCCCTACATATATGACTCCCCCTACATATATGCATACAAATAAAATGTGTGAATGAGCCTATATGCAAATGGAAAATTGTTTGACCTTTGATTGATTCTATTTGACAAAATCTTAACTTTTCTCTCCCCCTTTTGTTATCAGCAAAAGAATAATAGAAATAGAGAAAATAGAGATAAAGTGATCGATATTAATCCAACATTAAAACCCAAATGAATATAAATATTAAATTTCAATAGAAAATCGAACAAAAATCATAAAAATATTGTTAGGCGCATATTCCACTTTTAAAATGATGGAGATGATGTCATCATATAAAACCATACAATTGTGTCTATTTGTGGTATTTTTATATCAGGAATTTGAATATCTACTAATCATGCATAACCGTTAGGACTTTTAAATGAGATTAGTAGTATTCCAATTTTATTTTTAAAAAAAATGAATTCAAGTATCTTCTAACCACGCATAACCGTGAGGACTTTTAAATGGGATTAGAATCAACTTGTTTATTTTAAAAAAAAGAAAAAAAAAATCAACTTTTGATATGCGTTCCATACATGCATAACCGTGAGGACTTTTAAATGAGCATGGAAGCACATAACAAATTCCAAGTAATTCACCCATGCATAACCGTGAGGACTTTTAAATGAGAGTGAACACTTTGGTATTTATTTATTGTTATTAATTTTTATTTTATATTTTTTTTTTATTTATTGGTATTTAAATGAGAGTGAACACTTTTAAATGATACCATTATTATTATTATTATTATTATTTTTTTTAAAAAAAAAATGAAAAACGAACGATTCCCATTTAAAATACCACATATCGACAAACTATATAGAATTTTGATGAATGATGGTTGATAGAAATATGATAGGTATAGAGATGGTCATGGAATTTTTACCAACAAAAAGTTTTATAACTCTTGTTTACATTTCTAAAGAAATTTTCTAATTATACTTTCTCGAGTTATAATATATATAATCAATATCAACACTCATCACTTTTTTCAATCACTATTTTTCTTTTCGATAATTTGTAGGGAGAACAAAAATGTTAAATATTCAGCAAATTTCTAAAACACCTAGACTGAGTCGTAGTTTACAAAAACTATTTTCTGGTAGGGGTTTTGTAAAGATGTCTGCCGATTGAGAATCAGTTGAAATAAAATTTATGCAGATATTTTCTTTGGAAATATGATCTCTAATAAAATGATGTCTTACATCTATATGTTTTGTTCGCGAATGATGTACAGGATTATTTGTGAGATCAATTGCGCTTTTGCTATCACACATTAGTGGTACACGTTTAAAATTTAGGCCATAGTCATGCAAAGTTTGTATCATCCATAAGATTTGAGCAGAGCAACCGCTCAAAGTAATATACTCTGCTTCTGTTGTGGATAATGCAATACAATTTTGTTTTCTACTCGACCATGCAACTAATGAATGTCCTAACATAAAACATGCTCCACTAGTACTTTTTCTATCAACCAAATTTCCAGCATAATCAGCATCTGAAAAACCTTTCAATTCAAAATTATCATTTGATGGATACCAAAGACCAAACCGTGGGGTGTGCAATAAATATCTTATAATTCTTTTAACAGCTTTTAAATGAGATTCTTTTGGGTTAGATTGAAAACACGCACATAAGCAGACAGAAAACATGATGTCAGGTCTAGAGGCGGTAAGATAAAGGAGTGATCCAATCATACCTCTGTACAGCTTTTGATCAACTGTCTTACCCTTTTCATCTTTGTCAAGTTTAAGTGTTGTACTCATGGGAGTTCTTGCTGGTTTAGCATCTTTCAATCCAAATTTGTTGACAAGTTCCCTAATATATTTTGTTTGAGAAATGAATGTGCCTTTATTGCTTTGTTGGATTTGAAATCCTAAAAAGAATTTTAACTCTCCAACCAAGCTCATTTCAAACTTTTCCTGCATGACTTTTTCAAATTTCTCATACAATAACTTGTTAGTAGCACCATAAATGATGTCATCAACATATATTTGAACAATCAAAATATCATTGTTTTCATGCAACAGAAATAGTGTGGTATCTACACATCCCTTTTTGAACCCATTTTCAAGGAGATAAGAAGTAAGGCATTCATACCAAGCTCTGGGAGCTTGTTTTAATCCATATAATGCCTTCTTTAGTTTGTATACATGGTTTGGATATTCATGACTTTCAAAACCTTCTGGTTGTTCAACAAACACATCTTCTTTTAAAACTCCGTTAAGAAAAGCACTCTTAATATCCATTTGTCTTAGTTTAAATCCTTTGTAGCAAGCAAAAGCTAACAATATTCTAATTGATTCTAGTCTAGCTACAGGCGCAAAGGTTTCATCAAAGTCAACTCCTTCAATTTGATTGTATCCTTTAGCAACTAGTCTAGCTTTATTTCTAATTATATTTCCAGATTCATCATATTTATTTTTAAAAATCCATTTTGTTCCTATAACTGGATAATCCTTAGGTCTAGGTGCTAGACTCCAAACATTATTTCGTTCAAACTGATTTAGTTCTTCTTGCATGGCCATGAACCAGTTTTCATCATTAAGGGCTGAATCTATGCTATTTGGTTCTATTTCTGAAATAAATCCACTATACAAGCACAGATCACATAGATTTTTAAAGGATGAACGAGTTTGTATACCTGCTATAGGGTTTCCAATTACCAATTCTGGTGGATGGTCTGTTTTGTATTTCAGCTTTTCTGGATCCAGATTTCTTCTGACTTCTTGAGTTGTGGTAGTTTCTCTTGCATCAGCAGTTTCTTTTGGTTTTTCAAATTCATCTTTTTCTTTCTCCTCTTCAACGTTGCTTTTGGATGTATTCTGTTCGTCAATGCCTTCATCAAATTTCACATTGATTGACTCTACGATTGTTTTAGTCTTTTTGTTGTAGACTCTATAAGCTTTGCTTCTCGAAGAGTAACCCATGAAGATGCCATCATCAGCCTTTGCTTCAAATTTTCCTAACTGATCACCTGTATTAAGAATATAGCAAGGACATCCAAACACTTTGAAGTAAGCGATGTTTGGTTTTTTGTTGAACCATAACTCATAGGGGGTTTTGTTAAGAATCGGTCTGATGATAACTCTATTCATTACATAACATGCTGTATTTACAGCTTCTGCCCAGAGATGCAGAGGTAGTTCATATTCATTTAACATAGACCTAGCCAATTCTTGTAAAGTACGATTCTTTCTCTCAACTACCCCATTTTGTTGTGGAGTACGTGGTGCAGAGAACTCATGTTTGATTCCGTTTTCATCACAGAAAGTTTCAAATTCATAATTTTCAAATTCTCCACCATGATCACTTCTTAACGAAACAATAGAGACTTCTTTTTCATTTTGCACAAATTTTGCGAATCTTGTGAAGTATGAAAAAGTTTCTGATTTTTTAGCTAAGAAGTATACCCATGTATATCTTGAGTAATCATCAACTAACACAAAGCAATATTTCTTACCTCCTAAGCTAGCAATGTCATTAGGTCCAAATAGATCCATATGAATTAGTTCAAGAACTCTAGAAGTGCTTACATTGTTTTTGGCATGAAACGATGATTTTCTAAGTTTTCCCAAAGTACATGCTTTACAAATGTTTTCAGTTTCAAACTCATGTGATGGCAACCCTCTTACCAAACTTTTCCTTTTTAATTTGTTTAATAAGTTCATACTAGCATGCCCTAAACGTCTATGCCATAAATTCACTTCTATATCCTTAGCTACCAAGCATTTAGAGAGGATGAGATCATCAAAAGATAGAGAATATATATTACCTTTCCTTTTTCCTGAAAATAAGATTTCTTTTGATGATTTGTCAACAATTTTGCACATATCAGAATCAAAGATAACATTCATACCTTTATCACATAGCTGGCTGATTGATATCAAATTATGGTGCAGATTTTCAACATATAAAACGTCATTTAAGGTAAATGTATTGTTACCTACTTTACCTTTACCGACAATTTTACACTTGTCATTGTTCCCCATTGTGACTCTACCACCTTTGTACTTTTCTAGGCTAAGGAACTTCGATTTATCGCCTGTCATGTGCCTGGAACAGCCAGAATCCAAGTACCATTGCTGTTGTTCCTTAGCCTGCCAGCATACCTACACGAGAAGAGAGTTTAGTGACCTATTTGTTTTTATAGGTCCATGGTTGTTAGTGGCAGAAAATTTTGAAAAATGATTTTGTGTAGACCCAAAACTATTTATAATTGTTCCCTTTGGCACCCAAATTTGTTTAACTTTGAGAGATTTTATATTTGTGCCTTTTGAAACCCAAATCGGTATAGTTTTCACATGTTTGGGTCTATACCAACAATTATTGTGACCGTGTCCAAATTTTCTACAAATTGTGCACATAGAATTAACATGATTAATCTTGTTTTCAACAATTTTCGAATTATTATATCCAAGTCCTTGTCTAACCGTATTAACAGTTTGCTTTCCTAATAGCATATTCAACGATTTTTCACTTTTTGAAAATTTATCTAAATTCGTTGACAAATGTTGGACTTGTGATTTGAGAGATTCATTTTCGTTTAACAACTGTGTGCACTTTTTAATAGAATTCTCTCTCCTAGTATTTTCATTCTCTTTTAAAATCAGAATTTCATTTTCAAGTGATTTTATATTGATTTCCGATTTTTTAATTTCTTCTTCAAATGTTGGACACTTATCACACTTAGGGATCCTACGTTGATAGTTCTTAACTAATTGATCAAGTTGTTCATTGCATTCTATCAAAGTATTCTTTTGAGATTCAAGTTTGGCGTATTTTTCCCTAAGTCGTTCATAACAGCCATTTACTTCATGGAAATAAATAAGTAATTCAGAATGAGTGAGTTTTGATACCTCGCTTGGCTCGTCGTCATCACTGTCTGTAACTTCACCATGAAGGCACATGTTTGCTTTTTCACTCTCACTCTCGGTGTTATCACTTTCATCTTCGTCAGTTTCATCCCAAGTAGCCGCAAAGCTTTACTTCTTTAGTTTCTTTCCTTGATTTGATCGTTTTTGAGGACATTGTGGCTTGATATGACCGGGTTTGTTGCATTTGTAACAGATGATTTTCTGTTCTTCTGGGTTGTCTAGTGCTTTGCCTATTCTGCTTTTCAATTCATGATTTCGAGCTGGATTTCCGTATTTGCGATTCCACCTTTTGAATTTCTTTATTAGTAGCGCCAGTTCTGCTTCTCCATCATCATCATCATCGTTATCATCATCACTTTCGGTTGTTCCTTTCAGCGCAATTGATTTCTTTCGAGTATCTCCTCCTTCACGCTCTTCCTTGAATTTCATTTCTAGCTCATAAGTGGTGAGATTTCCAATGAGTTCTTCGACTTTGAGTTGTTTTAAATCTTTCGATTCTTGAATTGCAGTTACTTTTGCTTCAAAGCTTCGTGGAAGAACTCTGAGAATTTTCCGGACTATTTCCAATTCGGTGTATGTTTTTCCGAGAGCTTTTGATTTGTATACGATATTGGAAAGTCGACCGTACATCTCTTTGACATTTTCTTCCTTTGCCATTGTAAAGTTCTCGTATTCGCTGCTTAGCATGGCAAGGCGAGATTCTTTGACTTGAGATGTTCCTTCGTGAGTCACTTCTAGTATGTGCCATATTTCCTGCGCAGTTAGACAATGTGAGACACGATTAAATTCAAATTGATCTAATGAACAGATAATAGAATTCATAGCATTAGCATTAGTATTCTGTAATTTATTTTCTAATTCTGTCTATTGTTCCTTTGGTTTCTCTATTTCCTGATTATCTACAGTTATAGTTGGTATCCTATAACCTGTCTCAACAATATCCCAAGCATCAATGGTTTTCAAAAAAAATTTCATCCTATTTTTCCAAAAAGCATATTCACCATTGAACATTGGTGGTCTAACTATCGACTGACCCTCTCCAAAAGCATTATTAAAAGAAGCCATTTTAAAATTTTAAATTTTTAAAACAAAAACTGATTTTTTTTTCAAAAAAAATCGAATTTTTAAAACAGATGTTGACTTCTATTCCTGGCTCTGATACCACTTGTAGGATCGATTTCACCCTAGAGGGGGGTGAATAGGGTGATAGTGTAAAGTATAAAAATTATTCGCGGAAGCTTATAAATTAATTTCAATTCAGATCACAGAATAGCAGCACAGATATCGCAGAATATAAATAACAGAATAAAACAGAACAACACAGAATTTACCCAGCTTCGGCAAAACCCTGCCTACGTGCTGCCCCCAAGGTTTCTACTAGAAATTAGATAGTCCCTCGCTTACACACGTAAACTCGCTATACACCACTATTGACTAATCTAACTCTACGCTCAAAACCCTGCCACAACTCAACTACCGAGTTGCGAATTCTCAAGCTACACACCGTAGCTTGTCCCCTAGTCACACGACTAGAAAATTAAACGGTTTAAAGAGGAAAATACAAATTAAAAACAAATTAAAAACAAAATAGCCCTAATATAAACAAAAAAAAAACAACAGAACCCTATTTATAAATTTAAATCCCTTATTTTTACTGCCGGCCCCTTTTATATTTTAGACCGTCACTTTTATTTTCTTCGTTCATTTATTTTTGAGATGCGGCCGTTCCTCTTTGAAACAAAATTAGGGCTTTTTGTCCTGTCGATCCACACTAGGGTTCCTGAAGCGGCCGTTCCTCTTTGATACTATTCGACTTTGATGCTTTGATACTGTTCGACTTCGATGCTCTTTGATTTGCTCACCGCGGCTGCTTCGTTGATCGAACTCCGGTATGTAATTATGTGGTTTTTCTTTACTGATTTATGCTTTCTGGAATTCGATGCCCAAAATTGCCGATGATGATGTCAATTTATATAGGGTTTGTAACCCTAGATTTGCGTCGTATATTTTAATTTGAATTCGTCAATTTACTTGCTCTGGCCGCTTGATCTTGTATTGATGCTTGAGATGTTTTCTGACTTGTTCATATGAATATACTTTCTTTGCTTGATAGTCACGTTGTTGATTCGTGACTTGGTCAATTACGTTTGCTACCACGGTTTTGACTTGCGGCTTTGAATTGGTTATATATTTTGATTTTGTGAATTTCTGATGACATTATTTGAACTTCGGCATTTGACTTGACTCCATCTCTCGGCCGTCACTGTGTTCATCCCTGTGAGCTTCGTCTCTTGGCCATCTTTACTGCTCATGTAGTTGCACTGCTTTATGTTGTTACTGATGTTGTGTTGCACTTGTGAACTTTTGCTCTGGCCATCTTTGTTTAAGTGCTTGTGTACTTCATTCTGGTTTGCACTTGCATCAGTACTGTGTCTTGTTTCACTGTTGCATTTGTGTATTTCAGTTTGCCTTGGCTTCATTGACTTCAGCCATATCTGTTCATCTGCACTTGTGTATATTTGGTTTCACCTTGATATTGTGTAGCCTGGTCTTTGTTCATTACCGAAACACTTTTCATACAGTTGAGTTTCAATTCATTGGAATTGATATTGTACTTCACTGTTGCCTTGTTCATCATTGTGCATTAACTTGACTGTTTGCATTAATGTTGTATTTGTTGTTGTTGGTCTGGACATTTGGGTTTGTTGATATTGTGGTATACTTGAGTTTCAGTAGTTGTACTCTGGTTGGTCTTGACATTTGCATATTTGTTACTATCCCTGTATCATATACATGTATACATATATGTGCATATATGTATATATGTTGTTGAAGTGGTAGCCTTTTGGTTGTAATTTTCTTGAGTGATTTTCAAACTGGTTCGCGGTAATCTGCTGGTTGCAATGCCTTGTTGTCGCAGTATTGCAGTTGTTTTGCTGTACATATGAACTTGCATTCTTCGAGTTGTATTTACACCACCTCTTGAGCTTCAGTAGTTGTCTGTTTCACTACCATACTGAAATTCACTGTTGCACTTGAGTTTTTGCTTGCATTGTCACTTGATGTTGCTGCAATCTTCACTTCTGGTTAGCCACTACAGTTTGTGTTTTGCCACTGACTTACATGCATTGGTGCTGTTATGTTCTGTTCATTCCTAGTTGCCTTGTTGCAGTTTGATTGTGATATCCATGTTGCAGTCCATTTCGATGTTGGTCTTCGTTGCATTCATATCATGTCGCCTTGTGTTGAATCCAGTTTCAAAACTAGGATTTGACCTTGTGCTTGTGTCGTGATTTTAAATATATTGCACGTGCGTTGAACCCGGCTTTGCATTTGGGTTTGACCTATGCTCACCTGTCCCTGTAGCATTATCAAGTGTATATATCGGTGTGCACGGCCTTGGGGCTATACAGTGATACACTGTGTATGTCACAAGTTGTTCGTGTATGATGAATTCAAATTTAAATTATGACGAACAACCCAAATAACTGAGGCAAATCATATTTTCAAAATTATCTTTTATTTTTGAATTGCAAAAATATTTCTTTTTCAATTTTACTGCGTTAGTTTATATTTTTGCAGATTTCTCAGATGCTGGATTCAAACTGGAATGCAGTTGAAGATAAAAATACGAGTGCGAGTGATATGTAGTGAGGTGCTGATGTAAATGTGAAAAAATATGATGTAATCAAAGTTGTATAGTTATAGTGAGAGCTTGAAATTGTACTATTCAAAATTGTAATAAATATTTATTTGAATAAAATATTCGTTTGAATTCAAAAAACTGTGTTATTTATTTTTATTCAGCAAATATTTATTTATTCTGTGAAGATTAAAATAGTACGTTAACAAATACATTTAAGCGAATGTATATATGTTTATTATCATCAAACAAAAATCATATAGCGCAAAGCGCATATTCAACAGTTGGTCTAGTTAGGTCGTTGGTCTAGTTAGGTCGCTCCACATTTTCCAGTTTCCGACGAAGAGGAGTTAACATTTGCCCCTCGAAGTACGTGCCTAGGTCATAGGTCGTGTGCTTCGATTCTCTTAACTCGAGCTCTGATGAGTTGCTAGGTCGCGAGCGACCTATCGAGAAAATTAGGTCGCGTGTGTCGATTCACATCTCGCTTCCCTGGGGTATAAATGACATAGGTCGTTCCTCTTTCACTTCATCTGCTCTGAACTTCCTATTCGGCCATTATCAAGTTCTCAAGTTCTCGAAGGCAAATTTAACCCATTTAGCTGTCAATTTATCTTCACCTACATAATACGTAAGTGAATTCAATCTCTAACCCACGATAATCACCATCCAACTGTGAATGCACGTTTTCCGCCTCGAGTCCAATTCATGTGTGGTGCCCTATTTTGAATGATTATTACGATCGATCTTTGATCGCCGTTCGACATGTCATCATTGTGATTCAAGAAGGCACGGTAACATTAATGGATCGGAGGTATTTGGATTTGATTTCTGGATGATTCGGTGGCATGTAGGAATGATGAATTTTTACGAAGGGGATGATGGACTTGCTCATGAGTGATAACGGGTTAATGGGTTAGTGGAGAAGAAGGTGATTGGTGGAGGGAGGCGAGGTTTTTTGCTTGAGCGGGAGCTTGCTTAAGATCCTATTAGAACCGACCCATGAACCTGCACGACCTATAGAACCTCGCGACCTAGGACTTTCGCGACCTAGGACTTAGGCGAAAGCGCATTGCTTTGAACTGCTGGGTTATTGGGTCTGGTGCAGAGAGGAAGTTAGGCGACCTAACGAATTTGAGTGACAAAAAATGCTTCACGACCTTAGGGCCCTTGAGACCTAAAGAACATTTTCGACCTACGTTAGGTCGCTGAACGACCTAAAACTTGTACGACCTAATTTCTGCAGCATAGGTTTTTAGGTCGCAGCCGAGTTAGAACTTGATAAATTTGCATTGCTCTAGACCCCTTTAATTTGCACAGTGCGACCTAAAAGAGCTCTGACCTATACTAGGTCGTTGGTCGACCTAGGACTTGTGCAATTTTTGAGAGAATTTGATTGAACTGCTTGGACTTGAATTATTTGAAATTCATTACATTCCTTTGCAGATTGCCCTAACTTTTAATCTAACAACCTGTTTAAACATAACATTTGCAGAAAAATGGGACGAATATACTGTCACTGACCGCCCACATCGAATGACAGATTAGTCGATAAAGAATAATCAACTTAAATGAACTGTGTGAGTGAAATGCTGTGAATCAATCGACTCAAATGAAGTGTTAAAGCAAAGCTAAAATTTTGTTTGAATTAACACTGCGCTTGAGTTTTAAATTAACAAGTCCTGAAATCTCACAATCGATCAGTTGTCAATTAGTTTAATTTCAGTTATTTCGCTTGTTATTTTTATTAGTTTTGCACAACACTTCACACTTTTAGGAAACATGCACCTTCACACCTGAATATCCAGTTACTCATGTAGAATGACGTCTCAACAAGAAGAGATGATAGAACACGTCGAAGGGGCTTTCCCGGTTGCTATTCCACTAGAGAACCCTCCGGAAAGAACTCCTACCCTTCTGAAACAGCGGGTGCTTAATCAATTATGCGTTCAATTTGGCATTGCCGAGGCAGAAGTTTTACTTCCTGGACCAAATGATTTTGCTGATAGACCACCTTCCGGTTTTGTTGCCATTAATCGCCAAATGTGCTAAAGTGGAGCAATTCCTCCCTTTAATGAATTTCTTCAACAAATCCTTCTTCGACTAACGATCTCTCCCTTCCAACTGCATCCCAATGGCTATGCCATTTTGATGGGATTGTGCGTTTTGTTCAGGAGAACTCTTGACCGTCTTCCGAGTTTTGAGGAAATCTGTTACCTGTGCACTTTTGCGAAGAACAAGGACCACCCTTCGATTGTACTTGTAAGAGGTGCGAGGAACCGTAAACTAATTTTGGATTTGCCGGAGAGTGCACATGGTTTTTTGAATCAATTCTTCTATATTCGTTGTCCTGCAGGATTTTACACTGACTGGAGAATAGGAAGTGAGATCTTTTTTCCCTTCTCTCTTCAATTTCATTTTAAGTTTTTCATGGTTCGTATTGCTAGATGCTGATTCCATTCCTTATTTTACAGCACTTCCTCCTCCTTCTAGAGATTCCAGTCATAAACCAGTCTTTGAGAGGCTAAGCATCGTGGCTGCTTAAGAGAGGAGCGTAAAATTTCTATTGACAGATGAACTTCTTCATCGGTTTGAGCTTTTACATTCTTCCCGCTCTACTCAACTTCATGAAGTTCCGACTGAAGTTCCCGATTCTCCGATGAAAACTCCTGATGCCCCAGTCTCTATTAAAGAACACATGCGGGAAGGAACCTCTATAGAAACTTCACTAGTAAAATGTTCCACTCCAAAGGATGATGCTGAGCCATCTGGAAAGCCTGCACTTGCCCCCATAACTGAAGAAGAGGAGTCCCTTCCTCATACCGATAAGAACGTTGATCTTGGAGTTGATATTTTCAGGAGTTTAAGTGACATAATGGTCACTTCTCAAGAACTTTTTAGGGATGATGTTTCCAAAACTGTCTCTTCTGTAATTGAGGCGACATCTTCCCTACAACAAATGTCAACCCCTTCTACTCAAGTCATCACTACCTCTACTCCACAGAGTGGTCTGTAACTTGATGCATGTAGCTTACACGTTACACAACACTTAGGATTTTTCAGCACTTCTATGCATTCATCTTCTTATACTTTAAAGATTTCTAAAGCTTATTATTTTTATTCCAGATTTTCCAAATGGGCGCAGCAGTTCATATTATGATGATTTCCAGCGCTACGGGAGGTGTAGCCAATATGATTATAGGCGTCACCTCCCCTCTTACAGAGAATCGGATGAAGAGAGGGCCATCAGGAAAGCAGACGAGAGACGAGCATATGAAGAACGTCACCGAAGGGAACAAGAAAGACATGGCCTGTAACATCTCGCCTTTTCACACACTTTAAACGACACACGTGCCAATTCAAAGCATACGCAAGGGCGGATTGTTATGGGGTAAATAAGAAAAACAGAGAAGGAATAAAACAAAACAGAATCTCACAGCGGAAGGATAAAATATAATAACAAATATACAGTTCATAAACAGTTTACAAAAGCTTGATTTTACTTATACAATGAATATCAGAGTCACACATACCAATACGAAAATGCAGCGGAATAGAAAGAGTGTGGTGCAATACTATATATATAAAATAATACTGAATCTTCGTCTTCGTCCTCCAAAGCTAAAACCTGCTATCCTGAAACGCTCGGACTGACCCGAGCGAATTTGAAAAGACAAAAACACTCGAGTCAGACTAGAAAATCTTATGTGAGTTAAATAAACAGAAATAAATATGAGCACAGTAACTCAAGAGATGCTCGGGATTTACATCTCCTAAGGATCCGTTAAACTATTTACTATATAGTATATTGCGCTATTATAATAGTGTCTATTTATAAAATAAACTTACTTTTTAATAGCGTTAAGGGGTTACCCATATAGCCCTTAACACGTAATAGTCCCAGTAGTCCGTCCAATATCATAGTCCCTCCTGATCGGGAAGCCACTAGAGGATATCACACGGGCTACGGGAGAAATCCAAACTCGTACAAGGCGAGATAGGGTAGGTGACACGGCACAACTAGGCAATGCCAGGGTAGATATACCAATTGCTATCCAGGCTGATGGTAACGCGCAGCGCGCAGCTGCCGCCCACCTCGAACTAACTCCCCCAAAAATCAAAATATAGAAGTGGCCACTGAATCAATCCAAGTCAAAGTATAATATCGAAGAGGAGCGTCCGATCAGAGGAATGACCTCATTGGCCTGAGAATCGCTCCTGTTTTAGCCACCTTATGCCAACTCACGGGAGTTGGGTCCACGTATTTACCTTACAGGAAACGTCGTCACCACCTACTTCATTCTGGAATCTCCACCGCGTACACGGTTAGTCAAAGTGGTTTTCGGTATCGACAGAGAGTATGTCCATATCCGATCCCGGTCTCTTTGCCAACCAATCGTTATTATAACACCGCGGTCATTTAAAATTTGTTTATACTTTAAAACCAGAATATAATCCATTTCAAAACCATAATATTACGATATCCTTTCTTCTTTTAAACCCAAGACAATTCATTTTGATAATATTTTATAAAACCAAATTCAGTGATATCGTTTCCCAAATATATTTCCTTTCCAAAATTTATATCACTCTTATTTAATTGTAATCCCTTGTAACCAATAATTGAAATTTTTAGCTTTCAATATAATCCTTCAAAATCCACAGAAATTTTAAGCCCATTTCCTTCAAGACTAATAGGTTTGGATATTCACAATATATATATAGGATAAGTGGGTTAACCTTTACGGTAAATTTGTGAGGAAATAAATTTACATGGCTATATGAATATTTCTTTACTTAACGTTAAAACCAAAATCCCAAAATATTACTTCAAGTTTCAAAACCATTCCAATTAATTCATATATACGTATACCCATTTGAGTATACATATTTCAACTAAAGTTGGATCTCATCCTTTCAAATCAAATGCTCTTTTAATTAGCCTTGAATATTCCCATAGAATCTATAAACAATAAACTTCACTTTCTAGTAATAAAATATATATATTTTCCCAATTCAAATTATACTAGAATATTCTTTTCAATTTATTTAGGGAAAAATCCAATTATAAATATCATATCTTAAAATTTCCAACTTAACTTTTAAACATATGATATAAATTATTAACCTCCATTTCTAAATTTTCTTCCATTTTAAATAAAGGAATTTATACTCCTTTTAATTTCAAAATTCTCAACTTCATATGTATATAATATGAAAGAAAAATATTTATCCAGTATAAAATTTAAGATTAATATAAACCGTATTTCATTCAAACCATAGAAATTTCATTTAAAATAGTTATATATAGACCGCGGTGCCTGTATATAATTTTCTATCCTATGGTCAAGTGATACGGATATTTATCATTTCAATCCGCAATTTAAAATAAACTGCGGTTGTATATCATTTCAAACCGCAATCCCGAAAATGTAAAATGCATGCTAACTGGCAGTTTAATAATATCCACATAAATCATCCATTCAACAACACATCCATCACCCAATTTCAACCATCAATCAATATCAATCACTATCAACCAATATCAATCAATAACAATATTAGTTCGGTAATCTGCAACGGGTAATAACTGTCAGTTCGTTCAAATTAAATTTCAACTATTAATCTAACCATAAATATTTAGAGATAATTTATATAACTGTTAACTAGCATTTCATATGGAAACAAAATTCCTAACAGTCAAATAAATACGCAATAAATCAATTAAATTAACAGCTAAATCAAATAAACTGCAATTCGACAGATGTGGATGAAATAACATGCCAAAAGCTCATAAATAAATTTCTATTCATTTCTGAAATTTATTTAACAAACATAAAAGCTTCTAGTAATTGTGAGTGGGTTAAAACACTCACCTTTTGAATTTAAATCGAATTCAAATTCGATTTAAACCCAAAAATTTGACGGTCTCCAAATCCGTCCAAACCAGCGTCATCAGATCCAGAATTTAAATACGAACCTAACAAAAAAGTTTCGTGTGAAACGGAATTCGTACGTAAAAGTTATTAAGATTAAATGAGTCGAAAACAATTTAAATAATTAATACAAATTAAACTCACTTTCACACCCAGGCCACGTGCCTTCTCACGTGCACTGCTACCAGAGAAAATAGCATTCGAACCCTCCTCATCAACTTCCCAGCCGCCTCTTGCAAACCCTACCTTCCATCCTCGCCGTGCCTACAAACCCCTACAGTATGATCGAAGCACGCCATTGGGTAGAGCCACTCCGGCCGCCCCTTCCACCAGCGACCGGCCTCCCCTAGGCCTTCGCCGATCACCCAGGCCGAACGCGTGCACGGTCAGTTCTTCGACCAATTCGTACGCCACCAACATCCTAACGACCCAAGTAGCCGTATGGATCGGCCTCCTTCGTCGAGCTCTACGCTGCAGTGCCCCCTCATCGTCCTAGAAATGAAGATCCACCGTTGAAACGAGCGAACGAACTATGAACGGCCGGCACTGTTTGATTATTTCTGAGCAAACCACATATCCAATCGAGAAACAAATTTCACTAGCAGATTACGCGCTTCGAGAAGATGAACATATATTTTTTGTGGAATTTTCTGAATTTTTTTGAGTTTTGGCTTTTGATTTGCCATTGAAACTGGATCTGAAGTGTATACATTTGGGGAGGAGAAAAGAGTGAAGAATTGAACGTACAGCTAAAGAATAGAGACTAGGGTTTATAGCTGTATATACATAGGTAGGCTAGCGATAGAGAAAATGGACTGGATAAGCGAACGTACGGAATAAAATACGGCCCAAAAAGCCCGCTATGCCTCCGGAATCGAATTTGTTAAAACTATATATCCAAATAGGTGTTTTAAAATATTCTGAACGCGATGGAAAAAGTTTCGCGACCAAATTCGATCGTATGAAGAAGTTATGTTGAAAACAAGATTCTCAAATTGATTTCAAATTGATTTTTAATAAAATTGATTTCAAGGCGTTTCGCGTCCGTACGATCAAACGACAAGTCCGATCGATACGAAACTTGAAACCCTATAACAATTCACCGATACGGATCCGATGAAACTGGTTTCGTCGAAATCCGAGTCCGTGACAAAAATGGCTATTTTTAATATTTATTAAATAAATCAAATAAATTAAAAATCCAATTTTTATATTTCAACTTCTAATATAGGCCCCATTTCATTATTTATATACTTCAATCAATTCTAAATTATTTACCAAGCTTGGATGTGAATTAAAATCTATCAGTATATAAATTTGCAGTGTTAATATCTGCACTTCCTTATTATTTGGAGATTATAAATTTTATTCTAAACCCAATTATTAAATCTTATACCTTTATACTCTTAACTTAAATCTAACTAAATAAATAATTGGATTTCCATTTCAACTCATTATTTTGATTGCAAATAAACTCATTACCATACATTAAAATTCCAAACTCAATACTAAACTTTATCTCCATTTATTCGCCTTAATTTATTTAAGGCAATCCTAAATTAATATCTATTGCAATGATTTCAAGCATCATTCCCTTATTTTCTTAACTATTATAAATTCCAATCTTAATGAATTTAATGTTATAAGTTTGATAAATCTATTAAATTCACTCAATTGTTTACAAATTCTATTTTATATTTACTAACGTAATATTTTACGTTTAATTCTATTTTATTTGTAGTAAATACCATTTGTTGATTTGAATACTCAAATTATAAATAAAATCTTGCTTTCTAAAGTTATGTCAACAATGGTCCAACTAAATTTGAATTAGTTTTACCTTTATTTTGTGAAATTAACTATTGCAATAAATCCAGATTAATAAATAAGGCTTGATTCCTATATTAACTTCTTTGGTCTCAATTAACCTTTTATGGCGAGTATGAATTTCACTGTATAATTGAAACCTTTATATCCATTTAATTTTTACTATCATCCAATATCTACATATTCTAGCTAAATTCCAACTAACATATAAATTAGCTATTCCAACTTCCATTAATTGCGATTATCCTACTATAGAATTTAAATTCCATTAACCATATAAATAAAAGTTGATCCCCATCTATTTACATTATATCACGTTTGCATAAATTTATTCAATGGTCATTTTTAATTAGTAACTATCCATTTTCCAATTCAAATGTAAATCTTCCACCTTTGAATTCTTATATTAAATGGAATTTATTCTAGGTAATATTTTTACTAATATTTACTGATTCAACATTTATATGTTTCTAAAATTTAGCTCCAACCAAATGTGACAATTTACATTTCATTTCTATGCAATATATACCCATCTTATTCCATTCATTTGGTTACTGCATTGAAATCTATTTATTAACCAATACTAACGTTATTATCATTAATTAAATTTTGATTCCTAATTTTATTCAATACCTAGAACAAAAAATTTCATATTAAATCAAATCCTTCTTCTACTTAACTCAAGTTAGGTTATATTCCCATTTCTTATAACTAGGTCTTCAGTCACCATTTACATAGTTAAATTTAGCGTCTATTTACATCTTCGTTTATAATTTAGAGTTTCTACTAAATTGAATTACACAACTTATGAACTTTTAAAAAATTTAGTCCATCTAATAAATTTTTCTAATATTTATGTCTATGCAATCCAATTCAGTTATAGTTTCATTAATACCGTTTAAAATCAACAAATTATGACTTATAACCTCAATCACAAATTCCAGTTATTTCAATCTATGTCATATAACACTTAAATTATTTAACTTTAATTACAGTTACTATCTAACCCTTACATTCCATTTCTTTAAAAATCCTAAGGCTTCTATTTTATTCTGGATTAGATTAGAAAACATATAAATTTAATTTATTCAATATTATCTAATTTAACGGGTCGTTACAATCTCCCCCACTCAAAACTTTTCGTCCCCGAAAAGGAAAAGAAGGGAGGAGGAAGAATAAAACAGTATACTTATTTCAGATATTACTCATAAACAATATTTTACTGGATTAATTTCCTTTAATGCTTGAATTATTAAAGTTGGAAAAATAATCTCACAAAATTCTCAGACCCAAAATTTACGAAAATTTTGGTAGAGTCTCCTTTGTACGGAGGGACTCTGGAGAAAATATAATATCCAAATATACAAATATATTACACATATATCCAAAATAAAAAAAATCCCAACTCGGAAAATATATAAAACGGCGCTTTAAACGTAATCCGAAAACGTACCTATTTGTCGGGCAATATACGCTTATTATTTTGGAACCAAAAGCAGTAGCAGTTGCTTCCAACACCTGTATTCACTTATAAAATCTAAAAGGTTAAATATTTATTTTACAGTGAATGTTTAGGTGGATTCAGTCATTCATATCCAATCAAATGCAACAACCATAGATTTTAGCAAACAGCACACACCACAACAAACAATCAATAAAACAATTAGTTGTTCGGCTCAAATTCTGAAGTTGTACGAATGAAGAATAACTATCAAGTGCATCCGTTGCTCAACAGCCTTAGATGGAACAAAGATAGATTATTGGTTCATCCAACAACTCCACCATTCCTTACCCAACAATCATACATCAAACAATTCAAACCAACACCAAAATAGCTGATTATACATTCATTCCATAATTCAGTGTTTTGATTTTTTTCCCTTTATTTATGGAGGAATTCCTTTATTTCTTACAAGTTTTATTTTCCAATTATCACCAAATTCATTATATTTGTATTTCCTTTTTATTACTTAAGTTTATAAAATAAATTCTCATTAATAACAACAAATATTTTGAATATCTTCACTTGTAAGATTTCCCTTAATTTCTAAATCTGCTAACATTCATTCTTATAAGTGGAAGTTTTTTTTTTTATTTATTCATCAACTATGAATTTCAGTCATTTCAATTCTTCCTACTTTCTATTATATTAAAATAGGGGATATTTAAAACATACTTTAGTAAATAATCTTAAAATAAATTCTTATTTTGAATTTCATGTTATATACTCAGGTTTTATCATCTATTAATAATACTTAACTTTATTTTCAATAAAAATTTAATTATCACTTAAGTCTATACCATTTAATTCTTATTTATAACGGTAATTTATTGAATACTTCATTATTTCTAAAATTCCTACTTGTAAAATATTCAATTCTAGTTCTTATTTAACATTTCAACTTTTATATAGGTAAGTTATTTATGCTAAAGAAAATGTAATTGAACTATTACAAGTTTAATCTCCATTCTTTTAATTTAATTCAATGTTGATCCATATTATATTTTTTTTTCCTACGTATCCAATTTCTCTTTCTAACCTTGCAATACTTCTCTTAATTTAATTAGAGGTTTCAATTCATTTATTACTTAACCCCTTTTTTATAAATTAATTAACGGAAAAATTTAGAATTAAATTCCGGGTTAAAATTCAATTTATTTCAAAATAATAGATAAATAAGTTCTTACAACTCAATTTCTCTAATTATAGTTAGAACAATAAAAGAAAATCTTTAGAAAATTTCAAAATAAATCTGCAGTAGAATTTACTACAGTGGCCTTTCCCCTTCGAAACTCGAAAATGAAAGTCGATGATGCGGCCGTCATCACCGAATTTATTTTCCAGAGACAGAGAGGAAAGTACAACATTTTTCCTCTAAAATCTTCTTTAAAACATTTCTTCCTAATTATACTAAATATTTATATAAGAAAATACTTATAAACCAAATCAATAATTTCACAAATTCTTTGAAAGCAAATTTTCAAAAATCCCGGACTTAAGTTCTAAAATCTCCAAATTTGGTTTATTATAATTTCAACTTAGCTTCAGTTATTATAAATATTTTATTTCCTAACACCCAATCTATAGCAACCAAATATATATATATTTATAAAAATAATTTTTATATAGAAAATATAATAGGCAAAATTATTTCATTCACCTATATTAAAAACAAATATTATGTCGGTCTGTCCTATTAAGTGTTTAGAAATCCCTATTGATGACATAGCGTCCCATGCATCAACCAGAATTTATAAATACAAAGCGGAACAGATTAACACAATATCAAAATCTTTTTATAAATACTAACAAGTACGCTCTCTCTTATATATACACTCAGCGACTCCCATAGGATATTTCTACCCTATTAACAAAGAGTCAAACCCCACAAAGCCAAGGTTTATCGCTAAACCAAAGCTCTGATACCAACTGTAACATCTCGCCTTTTCACACACTTTAAACGACACACGTGCCAATTCAAAGCATACGCAAGGGCGGATTGTTATGGGGTAAATAAGAAAAACAGAGAAGGAATAAAACAAAACAGAATCTCACAGCGGAAGGATAAAATATAATAACAAATATACAGTTCATAAACAGTTTACAAAAGCTTGATTTTACTTATACAATGAATATCAGAGTCACACATACCAATACGAAAATGCAGCGGAATAGAAAGAGTGTGGTGCAATACTATATATATAAAATAATACTGAATCTTCGTCTTCGTCCTCCAAAGCTAAAACCTGCTATCCTGAAACGCTCGGACTGACCCGAGCGAATTTGAAAAGACAAAAACACTCGAGTCAGACTAGAAAATCTTATGTGAGTTAAATAAACAGAAATAAATATGAGTACAGTAACTCAAGAGATGCTCGGGATTTACATCTCCTAAGGATCCGTTAAACTATTTACTATATAGTATATTGCGCTATTATAATAGTGTCTATTTATAAAATAAACTTACTTTTTAATAGCGTTAAGGGGTTACCCATATAGCCCTTAACACGTAATAGTCCCAGTAGTCCGTCCAATATCATAGTCCCTCCTGATCGGGAAGCCACTAGAGGATATCACACGGGCTACGGGAGAAATCCAAACTCGTACAAGGCGCGATTGGGTAGGTGACACGGCACAACTAGGCAATGCCAGGGTAGATATACCAATTGCTATCCAGGCTGATGGTAACGCGCAGCGCGCAGCTGCCGCCCACCTCGAACTAACTCCCCCAAAAATCAAAATATAGAAGTGGCCACTGAATCAATCCAAGTCAAAGTATAATATCGAAGAGGAGCGTCCGATCAGAGGAATGACCTCATTGGCCTGAGAATCGCTCCTGTTTTAGCCACCTTATGCCAACTCACGGGAGTTGGGTCCACGTATTTACCTTACAGGAAACGTCGTCACCACCTACTTCATTCTGGAATCTCCACCGCGTACACGGTTAGTCAAAGTGGATTTCGGTATCGACAGAGAGTATGTCCATATCCGATCCCGGTCTCTTTGCCAACCAATCGTTATTATAACACCGCGGTCATTTAAAATTTGTTTATACTTTAAAACCAGAATATAATCCATTTCAAAACCATAATATTACGATATCCTTTCTTCTTTTAAACCCAAGACAATTCATTTTGATAATATTTTATAAAACCAAATTCAGTGATATCGTTTCCCAAATATATTTCCTTTCCAAAATTTATATCACTCTTATTTAATTGTAATCCCTTGTAACCAATAATTGAAATTTTTAGCTTTCAATATAATCCTTCAAAATCCACAGAAATTTTAAGCCCATTTCCTTCAAGACTAATAGGTTTGGATATTCACAATATATATATAGGATAAGTGGGTTAACCTTTACGGTAAATTTGTGAGGAAATAAATTTACATGGCTATATGAATATTTCTTTACTTAACGTTAAAACCAAAATCCCAAAATATTACTTAAAGTTTCAAAACCATTCCAATTAATTCATATATACGTATACCCATTTGAGTATACATATTTCAACTAAAGTTGGATCTCATCCTTTCAAATCAAATGCTCTTTTAATTAGCCTTGAATATTCCCATAGAATCTATAAACAATAAACTTCACTTTCTAGTAATAAAATATATATATTTTCCCAATTCAAATTATACTAGAATATTCTTTTCAATTTATTTAGGGAAAAATCCAATTATAAATATCATATCTTAAAATTTCCAACTTAACTTTTAAACATATGATATAAATTATTAACCTCCATTTCTAAATTTTCTTCCATTTTAAATAAAGGAATTTATACTCCTTTTAATTTCAAAATTCTCAACTTCATATGTATATAATATGAAAGAAAAATATTTATCCAGTATAAAATTTAAGATTAATATAAACCGTATTTCATTCAAACCATAGAAATTTCATTTAAAATAGTTATATATAGACCGCTGTGCCTGTATATAATTTTCTATCCTATGGTCAAGTGATACGGATATTTATCATTTCAATCCGCAATTTAAAATAAACTGCGGTTGTATATCATTTCAAACCGCAATCCCGAAAATGTAAAATGCATGCTAACTGGCAGTTTAATAATATCCACATAAATCATCCATTCAACAACACATCCATCACCCAATTTCAACCATCAATCAATATCAATCACTATCAACCAATATCAATCAATAACAATATTAGTTCGGTAATCTGCAACGGGTAATAACTGTCAGTTCGTTCAAATTAAATTTCAACTATTAATCTAACCATAAATATTTAGAGATAATTTATATAACTGTTAACTAGCATTTCATATGCAAACAAAATTCCTAACAGTCAAATAAATACGCAATAAATCAATTAAATTAACAGCTAAATCAAATAAACTGCAATTCGACAGATGTGGATGAAATAACATGCCAAAAGCTCATAAATAAATTTCTATTCATTTCTGAAATTTATTTAACAAACATAAAAGCTTCTAGTAATTGTGAGTGGGTTAAAACACTCACCTTTTGAATTTAAATCGAATTCAAATTCGATTTAAACCCAAAAATTTGACGGTCTCCAAATCCGTCCAAACCAGCGTCATCAGATCCAGAATTTAAATACGAACCTAACAAAAAAGTTTCGTGTGAAACGGAATTCGTACGTAAAAGTTATTAAGATTAAATGAGTCGAAAACAATTTAAATAATTAATACAAATTAAACTCACTTTCACACCCAGGCCACGTGCCTTCTCACGTGCACTGCTACCAGAGAAAATAGCATTCGAACCCTCCTCATCAACTTCCCAGCCGCCTCTTGCAAACCCTACCTTCCATCCTCGCCGTGCCTACAAACCCCTACAGTATGATCGAAGCACGCCATTGGGCAGAGCCACTCCGGCCGCCCCTTCCACCAGCGACCGGCCTCCCCTAGGCCTTCGCCGATCACCCAGGCCGAACGCGTGCACGGTCAGTTCTTCGACCAATTCGTACGCCACCAACATCCTAACGACCCAAGTAGCCGTATGGATCGGCCTCCTTCGTCGAGCTCTACGCTGCAGTGCCCCCTCATCGTCCTAGAAATGGAGATCCACCGTTGAAACGAGCGAACGAACTATGAACGGCCGGCACTGTTTGATTATTTCTGAGCAAACCACATATCCAATCGAGAAACAAATTTCACTAGCAGATTACGCGCTTCGAGAAGATGAACATATATTTTTTGTGGAATTTTCTGAATTTTTTTGAGTTTTGGCTTTTGATTTGCCATTGAAACTGGATCTGAAGTGTATACATTTGGGGAGGAGAAAAGAGTGAAGAATTGAACGTACAGCTAAAGAATAGAGACTAGGGTTTATAGCTGTATATACATAGGTAGGCTAGCGATAGAGAAAATGGACTGGATAAGCGAACGTACGGAATAAAATACGGCCCAAAAAGCCCGCTATGCCTCCGGAATCGAATTTGTTAAAACTATATATCCAAATAGGTGTTTTAAAATATTCTGAACGCGATGGAAAAAGTTTCGCGACCAAATTCGATCGTATGAAGAAGTTATGTTGAAAACAAGATTCTCAAATTGATTTCAAATTGATTTTTAATAAAATTGATTTCAAGGCGTTTCGCGTCCGTACGATCAAACGACAAGTCCGATCGATACGAAACTTGAAACCCTATAACAATTCACCGATACGGATCCGATGAAACTGGTTTCGTCGAAATCCGAGTCCGTGACAAAAATGGCTATTTTTAATATTTATTAAATAAATCAAATAAATTAAAAATCCAATTTTTATATTTCAACTTCTAATATAGGCCCCATTTCATTATTTATATACTTCAATCAATTCTAAATTATTTACCAAGCTTGGATGTGAATTAAAATCTATCAGTATATAAATTTGCAGTGTTAATATCTGCACTTCCTTATTATTTGGAGATTATAAATTTTATTCTAAACCCAATTATTAAATCTTATACCTTTATACTCTTAACTTAAATCTAACTAAATAAATAATTGGATTTCCATTTCAACTCATTATTTTGATTGCAAATAAACTCATTACCATACATTAAAATTCCAAACTCAATACTAAACTTTATCTCCATTTATTCGCCTTAATTTATTTAAGGCAATCCTAAATTAATATCTATTGCAATGATTTCAAGCATCATTCCCTTATTTTCTTAACTATTATAAATTCCAATCTTAATGAATTTAATGTTATAAGTTTGATAAATCTATTAAATTCACTCAATTGTTTACAAATTCTATTTTATATTTACTAACGTAATATTTTACGTTTAATTCTATTTTATTTGTAGTAAATACCATTTGTTGATTTGAATACTCAAATTATAAATAAAATCTTGCTTTCTAAAGTTATGTCAACAATGGTCCAACTAAATTTGAATTAGTTTTACCTTTATTTTGTGAAATTAACTATTGCAATAAATCCAGATTAATAAATAAGGCTTGATTCCTATATTAACTTCTTTGGTCTCAATTAACCTTTTATGGCGAGTATGAATTTCACTGTATAATTGAAACCTTTATATCCATTTAATTTTTACTATCATCCAATATCTACATATTCTAGCTAAATTCCAACTAACATATAAATTAGCTATTCCAACTTCCATTAATTGCGATTATCCTACTATAGAATTTAAATTCCATTAACCATATAAATAAAAGTTGATCCCCATCTATTTACATTATATCACGTTTGCATAAATTTATTCAATGGTCATTTTTAATTAGTAACTATCCATTTTCCAATTCAAATGTAAATCTTCCACCTTTGAATTCTTATATTAAATGGAATTTATTCTAGGTAATATTTTTACTAATATTTACTGATTCAACATTTATATGTTTCTAAAATTTAGCTCCAACCAAATGTGACAATTTACATTTCATTTCTATGCAATATATACCCATCTTATTCCATTCATTTGGTTACTGCATTGAAATCTATTTATTAACCAATACTAACGTTATTATCATTAATTAAATTTTGATTCCTAATTTTATTCAATACCTAGAACAAAAAATTTCATATTAAATCAAATCCTTCTTCTACTTAACTCAAGTTAGGTTATATTCCCATTTCTTATAACTAGGTCTTCAGTCACCATTTACATAGTTAAATTTAGCGTCTATTTACATCTTCGTTTATAATTTAGAGTTTCTACTAAATTGAATTACACAACTTATGAACTTATAAAAAATTTAGTCCATCTAATAAATTTTTCTAATATTTATGTCTATGCAATCCAATTCAGTTATAGTTTCATTAATACCCTTTAAAATCAACAAATTATGACTTATAACCTCAATCACAAATTCCAGTTATTTCAATCTATGTCATATAACACTTAAATTATTTAACTTTAATTACAGTTACTATCTAACCCTTACATTCCATTTCTTTAAAAATCCTAAGGCTTCTATTTTATTCTGGATTAGATTAGAAAACATATAAATTTAATTTATTCAATATTATCTAATTTAACGGGTCGTTACATGGCCCTCCCCACAGAGATGATGATACCCAAAAAAGAAAGACTCACGATGAGAGAGGTAAAGGTCACATGGAAGATTCTTCTAGCAAGCGGGCTAAACTTACTGAAGAAACAATGCCGACAGTTTCTCAAAATGTTCCTGCTCAATCTCCTGCCCCTGTTCGTTCCGACATTCAAACAATCATCAAACGGCCCGCATAACAAGTTGGGCAAGGTCCTCCCACCCTTCAAAGTCGATTCCCTCAGTGGTGCCTGAGAGGGGTTCGATTTGATCTCGACTTGGTTCCTCTCGACAAATCGGCTATGCTGCGAAATCTTGATACTGTCAGGACCGATATTGAAAGAATGTTGAACTGGCAAAAACTTGTCGACGAGCTTCAGAGGGTTAACCGAGCCAATCTCGAGGCCATGCTCACAATGGAGAACGATAAGGCTGAGTGGCAGAAGACCCTCGAACAGCAAGACGCCGAAATGAGAAGTATTGCTTCCTATAATGAAAAGCTGGAAGCAGAAGTAGAAAAGCTTAAGGAAGAATTAGCTACTTCGTCTACTCTCTATTCTCAAAAGGAGAGCATGCTTCAGCAACAAGTACGAGATGCGCATGCCAGTCAAAGGGCAGTCGAAGATAAGCTTACACACAAGGAGAAGGTCATAGAAGAATATCGTGCTGAAACTTTACAGCTGCGAGAACAGACCAGCTCTCAAAGCTTGGAGATAGAGATGTTAAAAGCTCGACTTGCTATGGCCGAAAAGGAGCGTGACGAGGCTGTTGCTGGTAAACTCGCGGCCGAAGAGGCCCATCAAGCAACCAAAGCTGACATTAGCTCCACATTATTTGATTTTTATCTGCACAGCATTTTGGGGCGTGGCAGCCTTGCCTTTCTAGGCCCTAAGTATGAAATTACACTAGCTGAAGTTTGGGAATGCTCGGTGGTAAAGGTGCTGGCTACGCTGAGACAGCTCTTGAAGAGCATTATCTCGATGATGATGCCCGCGCCGCTCTTGCCAAGGGAAAAGAGCAACTCGCCAGGGTACGGGCCGGAATGGCGGAAGGGGAACGTTCTGAGAAAGAAATACCACCTACCACTTCTGAACGTCCTTTAGTTTCTTCCGAAGTTGACATTACAGGTTCCAGTGCTCATTCGCTGCCTCCTACAAGAACCGGGGTAATTACCCCTACTGATGATGAGGCTTTGGAGGATATCGGGGCTCAAAATTATGAGATAGAACTAACGAAGCAAACATCTTCAGGTAATTTTGACATTGGTCCGATTCAGGTGGATCGCTTGCTTGCTCCTCAAAAGTTTGATGAGCTTCTCGATTACTTCTTGAATCTCGATGAACCCATATCTCCCTTCTTTCGGGGAGATACTAATATTTTTAATTTCTCTTCTTCTGCAGTTGAAATACCTAGTGCTGTGCAGACTTCACTTCCTCCGGTTATCCCTCCTCCGTCTCTTCAGGTGACTCCTCCTTCTGCTTCACAGCCCGGGTCATAAGAGGAGCAGATTGAGGCTCTTCATGGCTTGGATGACCCAATCGCTTCGCAAGAGCAGAAAGACGAGGGACTTGAAGGAGGCGAGATCTCTCCGGAGCGGACTCCTTCTGATGACGTAGTTTTGTCCACTCTTATTACTCCAGGGAGTGAGTGTTCTTCGAAGAGAAGAAAGAAGCACGGAACATCGAAGAGGAGGGGGAAGAAAATCATCACTACTGAAGAGGAACCAGAAGTTGCACCGGTTGCATCTCCCTCTCCTTCTTCCCTTATGCCTATAGATAGACCTGAAAAACTAATTATTCGGCCAGGCAAAGGGTCCAAAGGTCGTAAGAAGAAGTGAAGAGTCGGACTTCAGGCTTTTTGATTCCTTTTTTGTGTAATGGTCGGATGTTGTGCAGGCACCGGCCCCTGCTTTTTTTATTTTGAAACCTGTATTTCATTCTTGAAGAAATTTTTCGTAGAGTACGACTTCCTTTACATAAGTTTTTACGCTTTGTCCTTCGAAGAAATCACTATTTTTTTTTACTTATGTATGCATTTTGCCAAGTGAATTCTTCTATGTGGTAAAGCGGGCCTCTGAAGGGTACTTTAACTTTCTTCCTTTTTTTTTTTTTTTTGAGGAAGGTTATTTTCTAGAATAGGTAAATCACTCTTTCTTTGAAAGTTAAAGTATGCCCTTGATGAGGATATATATTTTTTTTTGAAATACAATTTTGTACTTCTGAGGAGGGATTTTTCACGTTTCAACACTTGGAAGTTTTATTTCAATCTTGGTGAAACGTGTACCTCCAAAGAACTGTGCCTTCGAAGAAAGCCTTTTCACGTTTCAACACTTGGAAGTTTTATTTCAATCTCGGTGAAACGTGGGCTTCCGAAGAAGTCTTTCTTTTTGATTGTGTCCCCGGGAGGGGGTTGTACCTCTGAGGAGGGATTTTTCACGTTTCAACACTTGGAAGTTTTATTTCAATCTTGGCGAAACGTGTACCCCCAAAGAGTTGTGCCTTTGAAGAAAGCCTTTTCACGTTACAACACTTGGAAGTTTTATTTCAATCTCGGTGAAACGTGGGCTTCTAGAAAGGTCTTTATTTTGTTTTGCATTTCAACTTTGGTGAAGTGAAATTCCGAAGAGGGGCTGTTACACTTCAACTCCTGGTGAAATGTGCCTCCGAAGAGGTCTTTATTTTGTTTGCATTTCGACTTTGGTGAAGTGAAATTCCGAAGAGCGGTTGTTACACTTCAGCTCCTGGTGAAATGGGCCTCCGAAGAGGGCTTTTATTTTGTTTACATTTCAACTCTGGTGAAGTGAAATTCCGAAGAGCGGTTGTTACACTTCAACTCCTGGTGAAATGTGCCTCAGAGAGGGTTTTCATCGCCTGGAAGTTACTCTTTCATGGTTGGAGGGTCATGACTCCTCCAATCTTTTTTGTTGAGTAGAGAACTTTCTTTTTTGTGGCGTATAACCCATTAGAGGTCTTTATCCTCCGAAGAGTTGTGCCTCCGAAGAGGATTTGTGCTGCCGATGATGGCTTTGGTTGTTCTCTTGTCCACTTGCTTATGCATTTTCAGTGATCCTCTTCTTTTTTTTTTTTACAAGTAACTTGTTTAATCCAAGGAAATGTACTTCATTGTCAGGCAAGTTCGTGAGAACGAGCATCAGCTTCTTAATTGGATGTTTGTTTGTTCAAACGATCTCAATTTATTAGCAAAGGCCCGTTTCTGTTGAAATCATAGGCCATTCAATTGAAGTACTTCCTATCTAGGATTTGAATCTGGAGCATTTGTGACTTGAAATTTGGCGAGAATCACTGGGTCTTATTATGTGCAAGTTTCACTTCCATTGTCTGCAAAAATTTAAATCGACATTTCAGCAATACATTCTATGTACTTTTTATATCGAAAATAAAGCAAACATGTAATAATAATAAGGAACACAAGATTTATAGTGGTTCGGCCAGGAAATTGGGCCTACATCCACTTTATATTTTTTCATTATTTATTTGCATCAGTTTTACAATTGCCCTCAATTACAAGAATCATACATTCATAATTCTTTTTACAATATTTCGACAAAATTTTCAAGTAAAGTATGGACGCAAATGATTGTTGTTCCATGCCCTTGGAATTTGATCTCCTTCAACAGTAGTGAGTTTGAATGTGCCGTCAAGAAGCTTCTGACCTATGACATATGGTCCTTCCCAATTTGGCCCAAACACACCTGTCGCTGTCATAATTCTCTTCAGGACTTGGTCTCCAATCTCAAAGCTGCGTTGGCGAACTTTGGAATTGAAATGTCTGGCTATCCTTTGCTGATGAGCTGCAATTCTGAGATTAGCCTCATCTCTTTTTTCATCAAGGAGATCTAGCACTTCAAGCTGTAGCTTTTCGTTTTCTGCTTGATTGAAATGGATTCTTCTATGTGAAGGGACCTCTATTTCTACCGAAATCATTGCCTCTGACCCATATGCCAATGAAAACGGGGTGTGCCCAGTTGTAGTTTTGTGAGTGGTTCTGTATGCCCATAGTGCCAGTGGTAGCTTATCGACCCAACCACCTTTCGCTCTTTCAAGTTGCTTTTTGATGGTTGACTTAATAATTTTGTTCACGGCTTCCACTTGCCCATTTGCCTGCGGATGAGCCACTGCTGAGAAGCTTTTCCGGATTTTGAATTGCTTGCAAAAACCTTGGAATTGTTCGCTTTCAAACTGAGTACCATTGTCTGTAATTATTTTTTGAGGCACACCGTACCTGCAAATGATGTTTTTAGTCACAAAACTTATCATCTTCTTTGAGGTGATAGTAGCCAGTGGTTCAGCTTCTGCCCACTTAGTAAAATAATCTACAGCAACAATGGCATATTTAATTCCAGATTTGGAAGTTGGTAACGGTCCTACAAGGTCTATTCCCCATATTGCAAACGGCCATGGACTGACCATCTGTGTGAGTTCAGTGGAAGAAGCTCTAGGAATTTTGGCGAATCTTTGGCATCTGTCACATTTTCGGGAATACTCTGCTGCATCTCGATTAATTTCTGGCCAAAAATATCCGTATCGGAGAATTTTCTTTGCTAATGTTTGGCCACCTGAATGATCACCACATTCTCCTCCGTGTACCTCCGCTAGGATTGCTTTGGACTCTTCCCTGTTATCGGCCATCTTGGATTATATATCGAGAGGGTTTTCTCAGTAGCTTTTGTCGTTCTTTTGAGTTCCCTAGTAAGGATCCATTGAGCAGATATTCTGTTATCGGAGTCATCCATGATTCTTGCTCTTGAGACATGCTCATGATCCAATCAATGTCCATCTCATCAATGCTAGGAGTCGACAGGACCTCCACCGGAGTTAACCCCAGAAATTGAGCTTCGCCTGTGCTAGAATACTTTGCAAGAGAATCTGGTTTCATGTTTTCTTCTCGAGGAATGTGACTTATCATGTAATGATCGAAATCACCAAGGAGTTCCCAAGCCTTTGACAAGTAGGCGGGCAGATTCCCCCCTTTTGCTTGGAATTCCTTTTTGACTTGGCATACAATAGGCTGAGAATCACTGAATATCTGTAACGCTCGGATGTTTAATTCTTTAGCAATCCTTAAGCCAGCGATAAGGGCTTCGTATTCTGCTTCATTGTTTGTTGAAGGAAATTCCAATCTTAGCGCATAGCATAATGATCGGCCTTCAGGGGTCTCAAGTACAACTCCGGCTCCAGAACAGTAGTCGTTTCTCGCACCATCAGCATATAACTTCCATTGGATTGTGGAATCGTCGTCCGTTTCCTCCTCACTGTTACCCTTATCTGTGAATTCTGCGATGAAATCCGCTAAAGCTTGTCCATTGATTGCTTTTCGGGGATGATAAGTGATGTCATACTGACTGAGTTCAATATTCCACTTTAGAAGACGGCCCGAAGTATCAGGGCGAAACAGGACTTGCTTTAAAGGTTGATCAGTGAGGACTCTGATAGGATGAGCTTGAAAATATTGCCTCAACTTTCTATATGCAATTAGTAGGCAATAGGCGAGTTTTTCCAACTTAGAGTAATTCATCTCTGCCCCAGTGAGTCTTTTGCTGATATAGTAAACTGGATGTTGAATCCTTTTGTCTTCTCGTATCAGCGCTGCACTCAAAGCATGAGATGATACTGCCAAGTATATAAGAAGATCCTCGCCATCGCCAGGCCTAGAAAGTATTGGAGGCGTTTCCATATGGCGAATCAATTCATCAAAAGCTTTTTGGCATTCGGGAGTCCAATCGAAGTTTTTCTTTCCTTTCTTTAGGGCGTCAAAGAATGGGATGCATTTATCTGTGGCTTTTGAAATGAACCGACTCAAGGCGGCGACTTTTCCATTGAGACTTTGCAATTCCTTCTTTGTTCTAGAAGCTTTGACTTCTTTCAATGCAGTAATTTGAGCTGGACTGGCCTCAATGCCCCTAGCGCTCACGATGAAACCTAAAAACTTGTCGGATTCCACTCCAAACGAACATTTTAAAGGATTGAGCTTCATTCTGTATTTCCGGAGGACTGCGAACATGTCTGCTAAGTGTTCTATGTGATCCACTGCTTTCTTAGACTTTACTAACATGTCATCGACGTAGACTTCCATAGTCTTGCCCAGTTGCGGTTTGAACATAGCATTAACGAGTCTTTGGTATGTTGCCCCTGCATTCTTCAACCCGAAGGGCATAACTTTGTAGCAGTAAAGACCAGTGTCGGTGATAAAGCTCGTCTCCTCCTGATCTGGCTCATGCATCATGATCTGGTTATATCTGGAGTAAGCACCATAAAAGATAACAATTCGTGTCCCACTGTTCCGTCTACCAGTTGGTCGATTCTGGGTAATGGGAAGCAGTCTTTGGGGCAGGCCTTGTTTAGATCTGAAAAATCGATGCATACTCTCCATTTTCCGTTGGCTTTCTTAACCAGCACTGGATTTGAAACCCAATTCGGATAGGTAGATTCTTTGATAAAATTATTCTCCATGAGCCGATCAACTTCTTCTTTTAATGCCGCCGACCTTTCTGGACCTTGAGTTCTCCGTTTCTGTTTCACAGGTGTAAATTTTGGATCAATATTTAGAGCATGCACTGCAACTTCTGGGGATATTCTGCACATATCGGCATGAGTCCGAGCAAAAACATCCAGATTTGCCTTTAAAAAAGATATTAAGATATTCTGAATTAACACATTAAGTTGTGAACCCACATTCAACACCTTGTTTGAGTCCTTTGGGTCAACAGGTATTGGTATTGTCGTTTCCACTGGTACCACTCTATTTTCCCCTGCACTGACTTTTCTAGGGTCCATCTCTTTCCTTGCTTCGCTGTGTTCGCCAGTGCAGGGTCCGCCCTGTAATTGCTACAAGGCTGGTTCTTTGATGCGGACTGGAGCTGCCGCATTCTTTCCCATTTCTCTTTTTCTGGTTTCTCGTAGCTCTGTCAGATAACACTCTCGCCCAGCATTTTGATCCCCTTTTATAACTCCCACTCCATTGTCTGTAGGGAATTTGATAGTGAGGCACCACGGGGCAAGAACAGCTTTGAACGCTGACAGAGTTGGACGACCAAGGAAAGCATTGTAAGCAGAAAATTCGTCGACAATCACAAAAGTTTGCTTGCGGACCACTTTTCTCTCTCCTTCTCCAAGTTCCACAAACAAATCAATGGTTCCTACTGGCTGTTTTGGCTCCCCAGTGAAGCCAGCGATTTTCTGCGATGAGGCTTGCACATCAGCCATAGGGATCTTCATTTGGTCGAATGTTTTCTTGAAGAGGATATGGCAGGATGCGCCACAATCAATGAGAACTCTTCTGACAATAGCTGGCACGATACCAGCCGAGATGACTAAGGGATCCAAGGTAGGAGCTTCAATACCTGCGGAATCCCTAGCTTTGAACACAATATCATCATCAAAAGTTCTTTGTTGCTTCAAGGGTGTAGCACCTTCCAAAACGAATACATATTCCTCGGTCGGTACATACTTTAAAGCTCGGGTATACCTTTCCATCTCACCCCAGCTTCTGCCCGCTGGGTGAGGTCCTCCTGTAATGACATTGATAATGGGCCTTCCAGATTCATGCCCTGCAGCCTTCTCACTCGTCCTAGGCTGATGAGTAGGAGCCTGTTGCCCCTGACTAGATGAAGCAGGATTGTTGCTATTCTTTTTCACAAATTGCTGCAGTTTGTTTTCCCTTAGCAACTCTTCAATCAGATTTTTCAACTGGCGGCATTCGTCGGTTTCGTGACCGGGTTGATTATGGAAGCGGCAGAACTTCTCACTCTGTATAGCCTTTTTCTCGGTCCTTAGAGGAGGAGGTTTAGGAAAGTCAACAGAATCTTTAGTGGCAAGGTAGATACGCTCCGGTGTATCTGATAAAGGAGTATATTCTGATGGCTTGAAGGATCGGGGTTTCTTCAGATTACTCTTCTTCTTCCCATTGTCATTTTCCCTTTTTTGTCCTACAGATTCATTCTTTCGTGGAACAACAGTGTTATCCTCGGCTTTTTCCAACACTGCCTTTACCGGTACGGGACAACTTTCTAAGCGTATGAATTCATCTGCTTTTTTATAGAACTTTTCAAGGGAATTTGGTTCCTTCATGTTTAGCCATTTTCCAAATTCGCTCGACTTGTCAATACCCTTCATCAGATAAGTCAATATCATTCGCGGTTCTGCATTGTCCACCTCAGCTAGTGCTATATTAAAGCGGTTTAAGAAAGATCTGATAGTCTCTCCTGGATTCTGCTCCAAACTTGACAGTGACATGATATCCTTGGCTTTTGAGGCGTATAGTCTGAACTGCTCCTTGAACTTCCGGGTTAAGTCAGAAAACTGATCGATAGATCGGACTGGAAGTTTGGTGAACCAAAGCAGAGCTACACCTTCGAGATACACAGGAAAATATCGGCACTTTATTTCATCAGAGGCTCTGGAACCTGTCATGTGCCAATCATACTTGTATAAGAATTCGTTCGGATCACTTGTCCCCCTGTAAGCTGGAATGGTTGGAGGGACAAACTTCCTTGGGAATTCAGCCTTTAAGATTTTCTCAGTAAACAGAGTTTTACTTGGGGCGAAACCCCATTCTTTCTCGTCTTCAACCCTCTGCATACTCTCTTTCATAATTTGTCGTACCATTCCAGAAAGATACTCCTAATCATGTCGAGTTCTAGATCCACCAACCTCTGGAAGTGTTTGTTCAAAGGGGCTAGCAGCCCTTTCAGGAGCATTTCTTTCTTCAGCATCACGAATGTTGCCAGCAAAATTCCTTTCATTATCTGCCGGTTGACCGTTTTCCCCAAGCAAATCGATCAACCTATTCAGAATTAAGGCATTCTGGGCATTCTGAGCCTCGAATTGTGCATTTTGGGCATTTATCTGTTGGTTCAGCCCTAAGATTGCAGCATCCAGCTCTGTCTTTGTAACTCCGACAGCTGGAGTGGCTTGATTCGATATAGGGGAAGCGGAGGTTCCCTCTTGAATATTCCCAGATCTGACAGATCTACTTTTCCTTCCAGGAGCCATAATCTCGGATAGACTTCTGGTTTTCAAGGAAATTCTCTCTACAAACCTCTGTGAAGCAATGATGATAACTTGCCTGAGTTCGATTTCTCAGTGAAAGCACCAAAAATGTTAATGCTAAAATTTGAACGCTAACCCCCGGTGTATGAAGTGAGATCGTGAAAGCACCACTCGATAACTCGGGAACAGATTATAAGCAGATAATAGTGAAAAAACTGTAAACAACAGCAATTTTATAGTGGTTCGGCTTAAGAGATAGGCTACGTCCACTTTGAATATCTTTATTGACGATTTGATTACATGTCAATGCAGTTACACTTTGATTACAACACACTTTGAGTTTCAAGTGACTTAGAACAAGTAGCCAAAACTTCAATGTCGATCCAAATCTTTGAACACATGTTTGTCATGTTTGATTTCTTCGTGAAGTTCCTTGAAGGTGTTGAAGTAGTTCAGAATGCAGCAGAGTAACGGCGCTTGAGATGAATGAGCCAAAAGTCCTTTGCTAGTTGGAACTAGGGTTGTATTTATAGGCATTTTTCGGAGTTAGGTCGTAGGTCGTGACCGACCTAAGTTAGGTCGTAGGTCGTGACTGACCTAAGATGCACTGTCTTCTCTTTCACAAGAACACGCATGCTGATTTGCACAAGTTCTAGGTCGTGAGCGACCTTACTAGTAGCGGCATAGAAAAGGCGGCCTTCTAATGCAATGTCTTTAGGTCGTGAGCGACCTATCTTAGGTCGTGAGAGTTCTATAGGTCGCAGAATTCCATAGGTCGCAGCTTCCCTTTGGTCGCAGAGTTCTGTAGGTCGCAGTTTCCCTTAGGTCGCAGCTACTTTTAGGTCACTTGATAAGTTAAGTCGCTAGGCCGCTCCATCTCTTAGGTCGCTAAGGACTGGAGGTACTAGGTCGCATAAAGACTTTAGGTCATTAAATCCTTTGTCTCGTTAGGTCGCTTGCTTGCTTATCTGGTTAGGTCGCTCCATACCTCTAAGTTGTAAGGTTGCTCTGGCTCATAGGTCGCTAAGTCGCTGAAGCTTTAGGTCGCTAAAGCTTTCGGTCGCTAGGTCTCTTAGGTCATTGGTCTAGTTAGGTCGTTGGTCTAGTTAGGTCGCTCCATATTTTCCAGTTTCCAACGAAAAGGAGTTAACAATTGTTAACTCCTATTTTTGAAGCGACCTAAGACTTACGCAAGTTAACGACCTAAGGGCGCTAACGACCTAACTACAGCAGCGACCTAAGGTATTTAGCGACCTAACGACCTAAAGACTCAAGCGACCTAACGACCTAAAGACTCAAGCGACCTAACGACCTAAAGACTCAAGCGATCTAACGACCTAAAGGATATAGCGACTTAACGAGTTCAAGCATATGCGACCTAAGCCTACCGACCTAAGAGCGAAGTGGTCTCAGCGACCTATATCTCAGTTGACTCACGACCTATGATAGGTCGCACGCGACCTATCAATTTGCTCAGAAGAGAACCAAATGCACTTAAGATAAGTCAGATCCCATCTCTTAGGTCGTCGCCGACCTATGACCTACGACCTACCTTAGGTCGTGTGCGACCTAACACTTGGTGATAAAATTCTTCCCGAAATCACTCCTATAAATACAGCCCTAACTCCAACTAGCAAAGGACTTTTGGCCGATCATTTCAAGCGCCGATACTCTGCTGAATTCTCGACTCATTCAACACTTCAAGTACTCCAAACACCAAGGACTCTACTACGATCTTCAAGAGAAAATCTACATCATTCAACATGAATTCAAAAGACTATTCTCCATCAAAGTTTGATCGACTAGTTTAAAGTGTATTGTAATTGAAGATAGTTGTGAAGTTGTAACAAAATTCAGTAATAAAGAGATTTAAAGTGGACGTAGGCTTACCCTAAGCCGAACCACAATAAAAACTGTTGTCTTTTCCATTTTTTCTGTGATTTCTCTACTTGTTTGTAGTTCCCGTGTAAACGGGTGGTGCATTCACTCAACTTCAATTTACACCGGGGTGTTAGCGTCTGATTTTTACGTTAACATTTTTGGTGCTTCCACTGAGAACCCAACTCCGGAAATTTAAACTATTGCTCCGCAAAGGATTATTGAAAGAATTTCTTTTAAAACCATAAGTTTATTGGAACTAATGGCTCCTGGGAGAAAACGAAGTCCAGTAAGATCCGACAACGTTCAAGAGAACACCGCTACCTCTCCTCCTTCAAGTCAAGCAGCTCCAACTGTTGGAGTTACACGGGCAGAACTGGACGCCGTAGTTTTTGGATTGAATCAGCAATTGAACGCTCAGAATGCACAGTTGGAAGCCCAGAATGCCCAGAATGCCCTGATCTTGAGTAAGTTGAATGATCTACTTGGGGCAAATCGTCAACCAGATAATAATGATGGTAAACCTACTGCGGGAGTTCAGAATGTTGAAGGTAACACTTCCCAAAGAGCCGCAGACCCTATAGAAAGTACTCCTCTTCAAGCTGGAGGATCAAGGCCGCAGCCGACCCTCCGTGAACGATTGTCAAGGCAGAATTCAGAGAAATTACCTGATGTGTGCCCTCTAGAGCCTCTGAATGATGAAGAGTATTTTTCGGGTATGGTTCGCCAAATCATGAAAGAAAGTATGCGAAGAGATGAAGATGAGAAAGAGTGGGGATTTGCTCCGAGCAAAACTCCGTTTACTGAAAGGATCTTGAAGGCAGAGTTCCCTAGGAAATTTGTTCCCCCTACTATTCCAGCTTACAAGGGGACGAGTGATCCAAACGAGTTTCTGTATAAGTACGACTGGCATATGACTGGTGCCAGGGCGTCTGATGAAATTAAATGCCGATACTTCCCGGTTTATTTAGAAGGTGTAGCTCTCTTGTGGTTTACGAAGCTGCCGGTCAGCTCCATCGATCAATTCTCCGATCTGACCAGGAAGTTCAAGGAGCAATTTCGATTGTATGCTTCTAAAGCAAAGGATATAATGTCGCTATCAAGTCTAGAGCAAAATCCGGGAGAATCTATCAGGTCATTTTTGAATCGCTTTAACATAGCATTGGCTGAAGTGGATAATGCTGAGCCACGCATGGTCTTGACATACTTGATGAGGGCAATTGATAAGTCAAGTGAATTTGGAAAATGGTTGAAAATGAAAGAACCAAACTCACTTGACAAATTCTACAAGAAAGCCGATGAATTCATGCGCTTGGAGAGCCTCCAAACACCGGCTAAGGTGGTATCAGCGGAAGCTGGGAACAATGGCACTGCTTCGAATAAGAAAGAACCTAACACTCAGAAAAGGGGAAGGGATGGTGGGAAGAAATGGGGAGACTCTAAGAGAGGCCGTTCTTTCAATTTCACACCCTTGACTGATACCCCTGAAAACATCTTCTTCGCGACCAAAGATGATATCAATTATCCGGCACCACCTAAAATGAGAGTTGCGATTAAGATGGAAAAAAGTGGAAGGTTCTGTCGGTTCCACAACCAGCCCGGCCATGACACCAACGAATGCCGTCAGCTGAAAGAGGTAATTGAACAACTCTTGAAGGAAAACAAACTCCAGCAGTATGTGAAAAGGAACAGAAATGCCCCAACTTCGTCAACTCAAGGACAACAAGTTCCCGCTCACCGTCCTACCTCAAGTGAGAAGGCCGTGGAACATGAATCAGAAAGGCCTGTCATCAATATAATAACTGGAGGACCTCACCCAGCAGGCAAAAGCTGGGGCGAGATGGAAAGGTATGCCCGGGCCTTGAGGCATGTACCAGCTGAAGAGAATGTTTTTGTCTTAGAGAATGATGCGCCTTTAAAGCAACAAAAGAATTCCACAGATGATATCGTGTTCAGTGCCAGAGATTCTTTGGGTATTGAGGCCCCGACCATAGATCCTTTGGTCATATCCCCTGGTATTGGGCCGACAACTGTGAGAAGAGTTCTAGTTGATTGTGGAGCTCCATGCAACATCCTCTTTAAGAAGACCTTCGATCAAATGAAAATCCCGATGGCTGACGTTCAAGCTTCATCACTTAAGATCGCTGGGTTCGCTGGAGAACCCAAACAGCCGATTTGGACCATAGATTTGTTCGTAGAACTCGGAAAGGGACTGAGGAAGGTGGCTCGAAAGCAAACCTTTATAATTGTTGAAGAATTCTCTGCCTACAATGCCTTTTTAGGCCGACCAACTCTTGCTGCATTCAAAGCTGTTCTTGCCCCATGGTGCTTGAATCTAAAATTCCCCACAGATAACGGAGTTGGTGTGATTAAGGGAGACCAAGATGCGGGGCGCGAATGTTATTTTGCAGAATTGCGAGAATCCAGGAAAAGAGAGATGGGAAAAGGTGCGGCGATTCCAGTCCGCGTCAAAGAACCAACCTTGTAGCAATTACAGGGTGGACCCTGCACTGGTGAATGTAGTGGGGCACGAAGAGAGATGGATCCAAGGAAAGCCAGTCCAGGAAAGAATAGGGTAGTACCGGTAGAGGTAACAGTGCCGGTGCCCGTTGATCCAAAGGACCCAAACAAAGTGCTTAATGTGGGTTCACAACTCAGTACAACAATTCAGAATGTTCTGATTTCGTTTTTGAAGGCTAATTTGGATGTTTCGCTTGGACTCATGCTGACATGTGCGGAATATCCCCAGAGATTGCAGTACATACTCTGAACATTGATCCAAAGTTTACACCTGTGAAACAGAAGAGAAGGACTCAGGGTCCTGAAAGAACGGCAGCGTTAAAAGAAGAAGTGGATCGGCTCATGGAGAACGGGTTCATTAGAGAATCTACTTATCCAAATTGGGTCTCAAATCCAGTACTAGTTAAGAAAGCTAATGGGAAGTGGAGAGTGTGCATTGATTTTTCAGATATGAACAAAGCCTGCCCCAAAGACTGTTTCCCGCTACCAAGGATCGATCAGTTGGTGGATGGGACGGAAGGGCATGAATTGTTATCTTTTATGGATGCATACTCCGGATATAACCAGATTATGATGCATGAGCCGGATCAAAAGGATACAAGCTTCATCACGGATGTTGGACTCTACTGCTACAAGGTCATGCCTTTCGGACTCAAGAATGCCGGGGTAACTTACCAGAGGCTTGTTAACGCCATGTTTAAACCATAGATTGGCAAGACAATGGAAGTTTATGTTGATGATATGCTAGTAAAGTCTAAGAAAGCAGTGGACCACATGGATCACTTGGCAGAGATGCTTGCAGTACTCCGAAAGTATAGAATGAAGCTTAATCCCCTAAAATGTTCATTTGGAGTGGAGTCCGGAAAGTTTTTGGGTTTCATTATGAGCGCTAGAGGCATTGAAGCCAATCCAGCTCAAATCACTGCCCTGAGAGAGGTCAAGGCTACTAGAACGAAGAAGGAATTGCAAAGTCTCAATGGAAAGGTTGCTGCTTTGAGTCGGTTCATTTCCAAAGCCACTGACAAATGCATTCCATTCTTTGATGCTCTGAAGAAAGGAAAGAAAAACTTTAAGTGGACTCCTGAATATCAGAAAGCATTTGATGAGTTGATTCGTCATTTGGAAGTGCCTCCTATACTTTCAAAGCCTGATAGTGGTGAAGATCTCTTCATATATTTGGCAATTTCGTCTCATGCTCTCAGTGCAGTGTTGGTACGGGAAGACGCAAGGATTCAACGCCCAGTCTATTACATCAGCAAAAGATTCACTGGGGCAGAGATGAACTATTCAAGGTTGGAGAAGCTCGCCTATGGTTTGTTGATTGCATCAAGAAAATTGAGGCCATATTTCCAAGCTCATCCCATCAAAGTCCTCACTGATCAGCCTCTAAAGCAAGTCCTATTCCGTCCTGAGACTTCGGGCCGTCTTTTGAAATGTAATATCGAACTCAGTCAATATGACATCACTTACCACCCCCGAAAAGCAATCAATGGACAAGCTTTGGCGGATTTCATCGCAGAATGTACGTATAAGGGTGATTGTGAGGAAGAAGTCACTGATAGCGTCCCAATCCAATGGAAATTGTAGGTTGATGGCGCAAGGAATTATTACTGTTCCGGAGCAGGGGTTATCCTTGAAACCCCAGAAGGGCGATCGCAATGTTATGCGCTGAGACTAGAATTCCCTTCGACAAATAATGAAGCTGAATATGAAGCACTCATCGCTGGTTTAAGGATCGCTAAAGAACTAAACATCAAGGCATTGCAGATCTTCAGTGATTCTCAACTTATTGTTTTCCAAGTCAGGAAGGAATTTCAAGCTAAAGGAGGGAATCTACCCGCCTATTTATCAAAAGCCTGGGAGCTCCATCAATATTTTGACCGCTATTCAATAAACCATATCCCCCGAGAAGAAAATATGAAGGCGGATTCTCTCGCGAAGTATTCAAGTACTGGTGAAGCTCAACTATTGGGTTTAGTTCCCGTCGAAGTCTTGTCAGCTCCAAGAACAGATGAAATGGATGTTGATTGGATTATGAATGTATCCCAAGAGCAAAAATCATGGATGACTCCGATACTTTTATATCTACTCAATGGTTCTTTGCCAGCAAATTCAAAATAGAGACAAAAGTTGATGAGGAAAGCCTCCAGATATATAGTTCAAGATGGTCGTTTGTACAGACGAGGATTTTCAATGCCATTACTCTGATGTGTGATAAAGGAAGAAGCTAAGACAATTCTAACTGAAGTACACGGAGGGGAATGTGGGGATCATACAGGTGGTCAAACTTTAGCAAAGAAAATCCTCCGTTATGGGTACTTTTGGCCAGAAATTAATCAGGATGCTGCTGACTATTCCCGAAAGTGTGATAGATGCCAGAGATTCGCTAAAATCCCTAGGGCACCTGCCACTGAGCTAACACAAATGGTCAATCCATGGCCATTTGCCATCTGGGGAATAGATCTCATTGGGCCTTTGCCGACTGCCAAATCAGGGATTAAATATGCTATCGTTGCTGTTGATTATTTTACTAAATGGGCCGAGGCCGAACCTTTGGCCACTATTACCTCTAAGAAAATGAAAAGTTTTATGACTAAAAATATCATTTGCAAGTATGGTGTGCCTCAGAAGATAATCACAGACAATGGTACTCAGTTTGAAAGTGAAGAGTTCCAAGATTTTTGCAAACGATTCAAGATCCGAAAAAGCTTCTCAGCAGTGGCTCATCCGCAGGCAAACGGGCAAGGGGAAGAAGTAAACAAAATCATCAAATCAACCATCAAAAAGCAGCTGGAAAAAGCTAAAGGTGGTTGGGTCGATAAGTTACCACTTGCACTATGGGCATAAAGGACCACTCACAAAACTGCGACTGGGCATACTCCGTTTTCATTGGCATACGGATCAGAAGCAATGATTCCAGTGGAAACTGAAGTCCCCTCACACAGAAGGATCCATTTTGATCAAAATGAGAATGAAAAATTGCAACTGGAAGCACTTGACCTTCTTGATGAAAGAAGAGAAGAGGCAAGGCTTAGAATTGCAGCTCACCAGCAAAGAATAGCCAGGCACTTCAATTCCAAAGTTCTTCAGCGCAGCTTTGAGGTTGGAGACTTAGTCCTGAAGATAATCATGACAGCCATAGGTGTGTTTGGGCCAAACTGGGAAGGACCATATGTTATAGGCGCAAAGCTTCTTGATGGCACATTCAAACTCACAACTGTCGAAGGAGAACCAATCCCAAGAGCTTGGAACAGCAATCATTTGCATCGCTATTTTACTTGAAAACTTTGCTGAAATGTTGTAAAAGAATTATAAATATATGATTCTTGTATTGAAAGCTGTTGTAAACCGAGTGAATAATGAAAAGCTATAAAGTGGATGTAGGCCCAACTTTTGGCCGAACCACTATAAATCTTGTGTTCTCTACTATTATAAACTGCTTCGTTTTATTTCGACATGTAAAATACATTAATTGTGTCATTAAAATGTCGATTTAATAATGCAGGTCATAAAAGCAAAGCTTACCCATCGCAAGACCAAGCAATCCCCGACATCACTCAGCAAACAAACACTAAACCATTCAAAATTTCCATACTCAAATCCTACAAAAGAAGTGCTTCAAACAAAAGTTGGCAATGTGGATGGAAGTGGACCATTTCTAACTAACTGCAAATGTTTGAACAAACAAACAGCCTGTTAAATAAACTGTGTCTACCACCACCAACTCACTTAACTATGAAGTATATTTTTTCGGATAAGGGAAATTATTGACAACTAGAAAGTGAAAACACTTGCAAAAAGACAACGGGGATCGCCAACATGAATCGGTAGCAAAGAGACATGGGCGAGCAAGCATCAAACTAAAAAAGACCGCTTCAGAGGCACAAGCCCTCTTCGAAGGCACAACTCTTCGGAGGATAAAGACCTTGAGAGGGCCTAGACAGAAAAAGAGAGATCTTTCTCGATACAAAGTTGCGGAATGATCGGTCGATACACTACCGTGAATCTGTCCAACCGAGAGAAAGAAACTCCAAACTTCCAGGCAAAAGCCCTACTCAGAGGCACACGTTTCACCGAGATTGAAATAAAACTTCCATGTGTTGAAACGTGAAAAGCCCTCTCCGGAGGCCCATTTCACCACAGTTGAAATGCTAAAAGACCTCGAGCGGGCCAACCAGAAAAAGTGAGATCTTTCTCGATCAAAGTTGCGGAATGATCGGTCGATACACTCCCGTGAATCTGTCCAACCGAGAGAAAGAAACTCCAAACTTCCAGGAAGTAACCCTACTCGGAGGCACACATTTCATCATCGGTCGATACACTCCCGTGAAATGAAATGTGAAAAGCCCTCTTCGGAGGCCCGCTTCCCAGCGAACAGGGAAAAATAAAAGCCTCTCCCAAGGGGCAGAAACAAAAAAGACCTCTTCCCGGAGGCACAACAGAACAAAAAGACCTCTTCCCAGAGGCAGAAACAAAAAAGACCTCTTCCTAGAGGCAGAAATAGAAAGACCTCCTCCCAGAGGCACAATCAAACAGAAAGACCTCTTCGGAGGCACACGTTTCACCAAGATTGAAATAAAACTTCCAGGTGTTGAAACGTTAAAAAGCCCTCTTCGGAGGCACAACTCTTCGGAGGCACACGTTTCACAGAGATTGAAATAAAACTTCCAAGTGTTGAAACGTGAAAAAGCCCTCCTCAGAGGTGCAACTTTTCAAAGAAGCAAAAATCAAAAAGCCCTTTACTGTGGCGAAAAAAAAAAGAAAAAAGAAAAAGAGAAGCCCTCTTCAAAGGCACACTTCAACTCTTAAAGGGAGAATGATTCACCTATTCTAGAAAATACTCTTCCTTCAAAAGAAGTTAAAATACCCTTCAGAGGCCCGCTTTACCACATAGAAGAATTCACTTGGTAAAATGTGTAAAAGAAAAAGTGATATCTTCGAAGGATGAAGCGTAAAAACTTGTATGGAGGGAGTTGTACTCTATTTTTAATGAAATAATATTCCTCCAAGTATGGAATAATTATTCTCCAGAAAATAAAAGTACAAGTCCCCTCAAAATACAAAATATTGCAACAAGCTTATGGTATAGGGGCAACATGGTATAACTATATTGGTAAAATTACGCTCGAACAACATACCACAAGCTCGATGCAATATCATGTAAAGAAACTTGTACGACAATGAATAATAAATGCATTCTCAGATACAGACAGAAGTTCGTACAAAGAAAAAGAATCATTTTATTCAACACTGTTAAAATTTTGTACAGGTACAGTTTTCAAAGTAAAAAGAAAAAGAAAAGCGGAGGCCGGTACCCGCACAATCTCCGGCCAGTACATGCAAAAAGCAAAAAAGTGATACAAAAAGCATAGGACCAAAGCCATCATTTCTTCTTCCTTCCGCCTTTTGAGCCTGCGCCTGGCCGAATGGTTAACTTCTTAGGCCGGCTTGTAAGAGTAGGAGAGGAAGGGGAAGGGGATACAATAGGTTCTTCTGCCGCTTGTGGCTCGCTAGCAGAAGCCTCCTTCTTTTTCTTAGAGATTCCACGCTTCCCTCTCTTCCTGGAAGAAGACCTACTACCTGGAGAGAAAAGTGTAGTTAATGGTTTATCATCGGAACCAGTTGCTTCTGGAGTCTTCTCACTCCCTTCAGTTTCTTCTCCCTTGTGTTCTTGTGAAGCAATGGGATCGTCCAAGTCTTGGAGAGCTTCTATTTGCTCCTCTTGTGATCCTGGTTGCGAGGCAGAAGGAGGAGTGACCAGAAGAGACGGAGGAGGAATAATTAGAGGAGGGGAAGTTTGAACAATGCTCGACGTTTTCTCTTCAGAAGGAAAAAGTTCAAGTCAGTAAAAAGAGGAGATAAAGGCTTGCTGAGGTTCAGGAAATAGCCAAGAAGCTCATCAAGCTCGTAAGAAATAGATGAGCAGTCTACTTGGGCAAGATTAATAGTAGAGTTACCTGGAAAAGTCAGTTTCCTGACATCAACCTCATAAGCCTGTGCCTCGACACTCTCGTCGCCTTCATCTCCACCCTGTATGCTTGTGATCTCGGTGGTAACTTTAGTAGGAGATGGAGAATGAGAACTGGAACCGATAATGTCAATTTCGGCCGAAGGAGAAGGCCGAACTTGAGTAGTTGAGATAGTTTTTCCCGAATGTTCTCCTACCGCCATTTCGGCCCTTAATTTTGCAAGCTGTTCTCTTCCCCTGGCGAGAGCGGCGCGAGCATCATCATTAAGGTAATGAACCTCAAGAGCTGATTCGGCATAGCCAGCGCCTTTACCGCCAAGCATGTCAAGCGCAACCTCCCATACTTCAGCCAATGTAACTTCATATTTGGGGCCTAGGAAGGCGAGACTACCATGCCCCAAGATGCTGTGGAGGTAAAAGTCAAACAGTGTCGAGCTGATGTTAGCCTTCGTTGCCTCATGAGATTCTTCAGCTGTAATTTTACCGGCAACGGCCTAATCACGCTCTCTTTCAGCTTTGGAGAGTTGAAGCTTTAGCATTTGAATCTCCGCCCCTTGGGAGCTGTTTTTCTCCCGAAGCACTGCAATATCAGCAATATAGCCCTCGCTGATTCTTTTTTGCACTTCGAGCCTGTCTTCGGCATCTCTTTGGCCGGCATGAGCATCTCTCACCTATTTTAGAAGCACTTCTTCTTTTTGAGTGTAGGAAGCAGAGGAAGTAGCAAGTTCTTGTTTAAGTTCCTCAACTTTTGCTTCAAGCTCTTCATTGCAAGTAGTGATGCTCCTCATTTCGGTATCGTGCAGCTCGAGAACCTTCTGCCATTCGGCCTTATCATTCTCCATAGTAAGCATGGCCTCTATATTCGCATGGTTGACCCTTTGAAGCTCGTCAACAAGTTTTTGCCAGTTCGACATCCTTTCAATATCAAGCTTGACGCCATCGAGATTCCGCAACATAGCAGGCTTGTCGATAGGAACCAAGTCAAGATCGAACCGCACTCCCTTCAGGCACCACTGTGGAAACCGGCTTTGCAAAGTGGCTGGGCCCGGTCCAACTTGGAATTTAGGCCTGCTAATTATTGTTTGAATATTTGTCTTCCCGAGAGCAGGAGAGCCAGAAGGAATGTCAAGTGAGACGGGGGCAGTGACCTTTTCTGGAGTTGAACAAGTATGCTTCTCACCGTGTCGAGCACGCTTACTTGGGTCCTCAACCATATGACTTTTTCCCCGGTCATCATGGGATTTTCTCTTGTGGGAATCGTCACCTTTATGGGAAGATTCATGGTGTTCCTCCCTTTCTTTCCTCTCGTAACGCTCTTCTAGAGCCCTTCTCTCCTGATCCTTTCGAGCGGCTCTCTCTTCATCGGTTTCTCTGTGGGTGGGAAGGTAGCGCCTATAATCATATTGACTACGCCTCCCGTAGCGCTGAAAGTCATCATAGTAGGAGCTGCTACGTCCCATCGGAGAATCTGAAATAAAAGAAGAGACAAGTCTTAAAAGTTTTCAGAGAAAAGAAGTGTAACTTTAGAATCTTCAAAGTACAGAGAGTTGGGAGTATAAAAGTGCCAAAAGATTCTAAGTGTGTGTGATGTGCAAGCTACGCGCATCAAACTACGAACCACTCTTTGATTGCGGAGTAATCGTAAGAGTAGTAGTTAACGTCAACTCTTGAGTCGACGGAGTCTGTTGCAGAGTAGAAGTCGCCTCAACTACTGAAGATGAAGCCCTGGTGGTGACGGGGTCGTCTTTAAAGAGCTCCTGTGAAGTGACAAACAAGTCGCTCAACCCTTCGAAAGTGTCATCTCCACTCTGTTTGACAGGGCTTGTTTTCCCAGCTTCTTCGTCACCAGACTTCTTCGAATGTGGAGGAGATTCCTGAAGCTCTTTTTTTTCAGTGACCGGGGCAAGTTTACCAGATGACCCCGCGACATCAACAGAAGTGGAGCACTTCACTAGAGAAGCCTTGGAGGCAGGTTCTTTCGGTATGGATGCATCGGTAAGAACTGGGGCATCCAGTGCTTGGGTTGGGGAGTCTGGGACTTCATGAGGGTGTGTAGAGCGAGAGGTATGCAAAAGTCCCTATTGATGCAAAAATTCGTCTTTCAACAGAAATTGAATACTTCTCTCCTCAACTGGCACGGCCATAAGCCTCTCAAAAGTTCGTTTATGACTAGAATCCCTAGTAGGAGGAGGAAGCGCTGAAAAGTAAAAGGCGAAGTTAACATTTGACTGCTCAGGCTATGAAAAGTTCAGAGAAAAACATCAGGAACAAAGATAAATGCTCTTACTTCCTACTCTCCATGTAGCATAGAATCCCGGAGGACAGCGAACGAAGAAAAATTGGCTTAGAAAACCGTGAGCACTTTCGGGAAGGCCGATTATTAGTTTACGGTTCCTAGCGCTTCTCACAAGAATGATTGAAGGATTGTCTTTATTTTTGGCAAATGTGCACAAATAGAAAACTTCATCTAAACTCGAAAGGCGATCCAGCGTCCTTACGAATAGCACACATAACCCCATCAGAATAGCATAGCCATTGGGGTGCAGCTGGAAGGGGGAGATAGCTAGTCGGAGTAGAAGCCGTTGAAGAAAGTCATTAAAAGGAGGGATAGCTCCACTTGTGCACATTTGACGATTAACTTCCACAAAACCAGAAGGTGGTATATCGGCAGTATTGCTTCTCTCAGGAAGAATGGCATCTACTTCAGCAATGCCAAACAGAGCGCACAGTTGGCGGAAAACTTTGTATGTTAGTGTGGTTGAAATTCTCTCTGGAGGATTAACCAATGGAGTAGCAATTGGGAAAGTCTCTTCAGCCGATTCTGTTTCTCCTTGTTGAGAAGTCATTCCATACAAGGAACTAGACATTCAAATAAGAAGGTGCACGTTTCCTAAAAAGTGTGAAGTGTTGTGCAAAACTAACAAAAACAGAAAGCAAACATAACCGAAATTGAGCTAGTTGACAATTCGTCAATTATGAGAATTCAGTACTTGTTAATATAAAATTCAAATGTAGTGTTAATGCAAACGAATCAGCTTTAATTGAATATTTTAGTTTTGCTTTAATACTTCACTAGAATTCTTTAGTTCGCAGCATTTCGTTAACACAGTTCATTTGAGTTGATTATTCTTTGTCCACTAATCTGACATTCGATGTGGGCGGTCAATGACAGTATATTCGTCCCTTTTTTCTACAAATGTTGTATTTAACAGGTTGACAACTTTAAAAGTTAAAATAATCTGCAAAGAAGTACAACAAAATTAAGTTCAAACAATTCAGCCAAGTCTTTTCAGAATTTGACAAAGTCTTAGGTCGTCCAGCGACCTAGCATAGGTCAGGGCTACTTTAGGTCGCACTGTGTATGTCAAAAGGTTCAACGCAATTTATTAGTCCTAACTCGGCCGCGACCTACAGCCTATGCCACAAAAAAGATTAGGTCGCTCATTTGTTAAGTCATCCTGCGTGGAATTCATGTGCAAATTTGTTAAGTCCTTGGTCGTTTAAATCCCAGCGCGACCTAAAAGTTAAGTCGTAGATTCGAAGGATCCTTAGGTCGCGAGAATTTGTTAGGTCGGCCAGGTTTCTTATGTCGCGGAGGTTTTTAGGTCGCTTGGATTTGCTAAATCGCTAACTTCCTCCTCACGCAATCCATCTCGTCAAACTGCAACCTGATAACCCATTACCAACTGCACATAGAAATTCATCCTCCTTCTCATGAAATTCACCATCCCTTCATACCACCTGATCACTTCAAAAACAATGCAAAACATCCCCGATCCATCATAGATTCAACGCATCTCCATGCCTTCCTAAATCAGTCAAATGACAATCAAAAGTCGACCATAACAGTCACTCAAAACGAAGCACGACACGAGGAATTGAACTACGATCGAAAAATGGGGATTCATAATTCAATGGTGATTATGGTGGGATGGAGATCAGATTCCCTTACGAGATATAATGGTAAAGATGAATTGGTGACTGAAGGAGTTGAATTTACTTTTGGAAGCTTGAAAATTCGTCAATGGCAGTGGGAGATTGGAGCAGTAGAGTGAGGAGGAGTTCACGACCTAGCAAATTTATATGGGACAAAAAGGGGAAGATGAATAGGCACGCAACATAATACAAGTCTTAGGTCGCTCACGACCTAACTCGGACAGATCGAAGCACACGACCTATGGCATAGGCCTGTACTTCGAGGGGCAAGTGTTAACTCCTATTTCTGAAGCGACCTAAGACTTACGCGAGTTAACGACCTAAGGGCGCTAACGACCTAACTACAACAGCGACCTAAGTTATTTAGCGACCTAACGACCTAAAGACTCAAGCGACCTAACGACCTAAAGACTCAAGCGATCTAACGACCTAAAGGATAGAGCGACTTAACGAGTTCAAGCATATGCGACCTAAGCCTACCAACCTAAGAGCGAAGTGGTCTCAGCGATCTATATCTCAGTTGACTCATGACCTATGATAGGTTGCACGCGACCTATCAATTTGCTCAGAAGAGAACCAAATGCACTTAAGATAAGTCAGATCCCATCTCTTAGGTCGGCGCCGACCTATGACCTGCGACCTACCTTAGGTCGTGTGCGACCTAACACTTGGTGATAAAATTCTGCACAGAACCACTCCTATAAATATAGCCCTAACTCCAACTAGCAAAGGACTTTTGGCCGATCATTTCAAGCGCCGATACTCTGCGGAATTCTCGACTCATTCAACACTTCAAGTACTCCAAACACCAAGGACTCCACTACGATCTTCAAGAGAAAATCTACATCATTCAACATGAATTCGAAAGACTATTCTCCATCAAAGTTTGATCGTTTGGTTTAAAGTGTGTTGTAATTGAAGATTGTTGTAAAGTTGTAACCAAATTCAGTAATAAAGAGATTTAAAGTGGACGTAGGCTTACCCTAAGCCGAACCACTATAAAAACTTTTGTCTTTTCCGTTTTTTCTGTGATTTCTCTACTTGTTTGTAGTTCCCGTGTACACGGGTGGTGCTTTCACTCAACTTCATTTTACACCGGAGTGTTAGCGTCTGATTTTTACGTTAACAAGTATGAAAACACTTTCAAATAAATATATATACAAAGGAAGTATCAATACCTAGACTATGATAATATATCCAGACTAGGTCAACAGAATATAACGGATGGAATATATGGTACCTAAAGGGTTAGCTGAAATGTTTGCAAAGTATTATGGCTATTTTGGAAATACAACCAAAATCGTAAAGCTTGTACTGGAATTGGATTTCCAACATGATAGGGAATTAATGGCATTTTCTTTCGCCCCACGCATAGTGACCATAATTCTCGGTATCCTTGTCACTTTTCTCAAGCTACCTACTTGGAACTGCACTTGCCACACTACAAATATCTGATAGCCTTATCACTTTTCACATTTTAGATACTATATATTAAAATAAACAAGGCAACGGATTCCTTAAGGATCCAGATTCCAGTGGACTCCACCATGCTCATACAACTGACAACTTGAAATATAGGTCATGTACACCATATATTTACCCGTATCATTACCGAGATGTGAGGCTTGAGAGGCTACGCTCATACTTTCCACAAAGCCATGCTTTGCCTTTCTCATAACACATTCCACTTTAATAGCCGAATTTTCATTCCATAATCACATAACTGATTTCTACAAATGTATAACTCCTGAGTGCGTACGTCCTAGGAAAGGGTGTTAAGCTAAGAGATTTGCCTTCTCTGCCACCAAGCAAATAATACATTGATAGAGATTAATTAATATGATCAGAAATGCACTGTTAGACATTCATCCATACAAGTTCGTTTTGGGACTGAACAAAAACAAAGGCACTCCTCCTACCACATCTAAGATGAGTAGCAAGCAGTCCTTACATCACAAAAATTTCAAAACACGACGAGACCGCTGCTTTAATAAATTTCTCTATATTGGGGGGACCCGGAAAATGTCAACAAGCAGTCCTTTCGCTATGAAGATCTTTGGTCTTCAATACAACAAAGATTTCAGAATGCAGACCCCGTTGCCACATAAATATAATATGGGGTAAACCCTTCGGACTCGCAACAACAATCCCTACATTCTGAAGATCTCCAGTTTACAATAATCATCATCTTTAACATGTCTTCACTCCGGAACGTATATATTAGTTCGTAGTGGTTCCGGATATGAGTTAGATTCTAAGCTTCGTCATAGTTCACAAAGTGAGATCCCTTATCAAGCTGCACATTCCAACATGAGGAACATACCCCAACACATAGGGTAAGTGCAAGATCATGTCTGACCGTGTAGAGCCAAGATTAAATAACATGATTTTGATAGCTTTTCTTTAAAACATATATTTAAACTCTTTAAGTAAATTATAAAATCCTCAAATCATCTTTATAACACTTAACTATTTATTTGGAAATATTAAGAAAATATTTGGGAAGAAAAACAAAAGTTATAGTTCACATTTAAAAAGTTATCAAAAGTGCTGCAAATAGTGTTTTCAAAGCTTATTTAATTAGAAAACTTTTCTATCACTTAGAAATCCACTTTTATAACACATATCTTTTGTATAACGTACTAGAAGAATTTGTCGTTTTCGTTTTCGAACTGCCAAACCGAGTCTAATTTGAAAACTTGATTTGCTCATATTTCAAAATCTATTAATTGAAATCTCGATTTTCCTTCTTCATTCGAAAATTATAGGTATGAGTTTGGAAAATTCTTATTATGCAGAATTTCGAGTTATATTCCACACTATATATTCATTTAGATTTTCTAGTGCGAAGTCGCGAACTGCTGTTATGCGACGTGCCTTATTTTGACTTTTTTCATAACTTTTCAAAGCTTCTCCAAATTGAATTTTGTTGTTTATAAAACATTTATAAACCATTTTAAATCATTTAAACGAATATTTTCCATATTAAATATCTTTTTAACCTATAAATCATTTCATAATATTATATTATTATAGTATTTATTTTCAACTTTTCTATATTCTCAAAACCATTTAGAGGCTAAATAACTTCATATACACATTAATAAAGATTAATTTTTCATGAAATTGTTGTTGTTAATTAGTTAACTATTTCAGTTCATCAACCAAGTTATCAACCATCTTAACATCCATATAATCATCCAATGTTTAAATTTACAATTTTATCATTCATGTGATTATTTTGTAATTGAGTACTCACTATCATAAATGCTCTCTCCTTCCAAAGCTCTAGAAAATCAGGCAGAGCTTCCGCAACGCTTCGAATTTTCTCCTATCTTCTTAGAATGAAACCAACGGTACTTCCTTCTTTTTTTGTTGCTTCGGAGCTTCCCGGCCTTGCTTCTTCCTTCCAATTGGGTACGACCTTGGCTTGGCGAAGTGGTTCTCTCGTCTTTGAGTGGAATAGTGTGGGTCATGAGTTATAGGTGGGAAGAGAGGCGGTTTGCACTTGATTTTTGGAGTGGATTGATATCCTATACTTACTTAAATAATCTCCTCTTCTACTCTTGACATTTCTTCATTAATTTCTTATGATAAGATGCCATTAGAGAAACTTGGAAAAGAGAGAAGAAAGAGGAGAATGGTGTGCAAAAATATGAAGGAATGCATGGTTATTTATAGGAAAAATATATGAAAATATATATAAATGTGCATGGACCAAATAACCCCATGCCCACACCCCCTCTTTCACATCACCATATGCGTTACCTCTCTCCCCTCTATGTGCTACCATGAGCCACCATCATTACATCACTTCCTAGCATACGTATTTGACTTTTGGAATCCTAAAGACTAAGTAAATGGGAAATATCTTAGATATTTTTAACTTTATGTATATATAAACATATAAATGTGGTATGTGTGTGTATATATGGATGTACATATGTGTTAGTGTGTTTATTACTAAGTTATATATGTGTTCAAGTCATATAAACAAGTTGTACAACTTATATACGTCAAACCATACGTACTTTGATTCCGATTTCCGGTCATATTTTCACTTATTAGTTAATATACATATATTTGTAAGTAAAGTTTGAAAATGAATTTGTAATCATTTTTAATTAATAAAAATGGTCTCATTTGAACTATAAAATCATAAAAATCAATACTAAAAATTATTTACAAAAATTGTTATTATACCGATAAAGCGATATCGATTTTCCTTATATTTTTCAATTCAAATATATATCTTTATGAAACTATTATAAATGATTTATTAGCACTTTAGAACTTTTTAAAATGAATTATTATCACTTAAAACAATTATTTTAATAATTAAAATAGTCATTAAATTGTTAAATCTCTGTTTAAATTCGTAAATCAATATTTAAATACAAGGGCACCGCTGATGATGTCATAAACGCATTTAATTTCCAAAAATAGAATAAATTATTTTATTTTATATTCTTATTAAATTATCAAAATAAGTGTATGTGTCCAGCTCCATGCATAGTGTTTTACGTCTATAGAGCTGTTTATCGATAAAATGGTTTTCGGCCATTTTATCGCTATTTTTCGAACTATATATTTTTGTAAATACTTACTACATCAAAATCTATTTAAAAAATACTTTATTTGAATATTTTAAAAAATAAATAAAATTTATCAAATTGATAAATTTAGGAGTCGTTACACAATACATACATACATATATACAAACACATATATAAACATACATACATACAAACATACTATATATATATATGTAAAGAACAACAATCCACCTATATATATATATGAACTGTGTATATATCGTACTTTTAACATGTGTATACAAACCATATACATATATTGTAGTATGTTTAAACATATGTATATAAATAGGCATTTATATTCCTCATACGTATGTGAAATTATCATATAGATATGTTAGTACGCTATATATGTATAGACAGTAGAAATATATCCCTATGTCTACACTTATATATAGATGGTAATACACAAGTCTATATCTATGTGATATCAAGTTATGTTATGAATATGTACAAGATAAATTTAAACTAAACACTAAATGAATTTAATTAATAAAATTAATTAAACAACCATGAGAACAATTCTGAAATAAAATATCATTTTATTTTATTAATTAGATTGTATTTAATGCAAATAAATAGACCTCATAATCCCATTAAGGTCCAAAATAGATAATTTTTCTGAAATTTACCTAATTCGTCCATTGTGAAATGGACTAGGTTCATTCAACACAAACTTCTTCGACAACAAAGATAGAATTGAAATTGTTAATATCCCTAAAAGAATCAGAGCTAAGAACTACTTTAAGAATAAAAATAAAAATAAGGCATGGCAAGAAAATCACTCCATTGATGTAGCTATAGAGGTTGATGATTTTGAAGTCCGTGTGACCTTTATTCTCCATTTGAGAACGAAGATGACCGTATCTTTAGATGGCAATTAATAAAATCAAGCACTACTAGCACCGTAATAAGGCAAGAAAGCATTCGAGGCATCACTAAGAGGGTTCCCGATGATTGTTAACTCTCCTTTCGTATTCCTGTCAATCTGAAATCTCCTCTCAAATTTAGTGTGTCAAAAAATGCATCTTTGGCACAACCTCTAACGATTTAGAGTTAATTTCTTCTAAAATTGGATGTCTAATAAATGGCAGCTAAACGTTAGTTACTTCGAAGTAAAATATATTTACCCCTAATAACTTTAGATTTAAACCTTGCACCCTCTTCATCCACTATGGTTTCAACATTAATTAATGATACATCACTTAATGCACTTTTTGCTGATGCATTCCATCAAATGCTTTATCTTCCTCGTAACCAAGGATGGGATTTATTGCTTTACTCTCATTGACCGATAAAATTGGACACAACACTTTTAGTTCACCGCCTTCATAACCTATTATTGATTTCCATGACAATGTTAATGTAACGACCCGAAATTTTGGATATCTAAAACTGGATTGTTTAATTGATTTTACATATTCAAAAGTTAGTTTTCAACTTGAAGTATAAATATCGATATTTATTGGGCGATTTAATTATTGAATTTAATGATTGGAAATTGGGTAAAACATTGAATCTGGAGCTTCGAGCTTGTTAAAAATATTTTAAAGGCGTATAAAATTTATATTGATAATACTGAAGATAATAAAAGCTTTAAATTTGAATTTAGTAATGATTTGTCCAATTTTAAAAATATATCGTTAAATTGACATTTAAAATAGCCTACTGGGGCTCAATCTTGGATTTCGACGAAACCAATTCCACTTAATTCATAATAGTTTATTATTATCGGATTTCAAATTTCGTAACGTTTAGAGTTACCGTTTGGCCGTACGGTAGGTAAACGCGTTGAAATCTATATCAAAAATTCAATCTAATAACTAAGTTCAAAAGGTTATCTTCTCCGTACAATCAAGTTAGGAATCGAAACATTTTCCATTGTATTCAAAATAGGGGTGTAACATTAGAAACACCTAGCAGCATGCCTCGATAGAGGGTCGAGATTTTAAGTTGCGAAATCGACACTGTTTAAAATTAAATAGATATATATTTAAATTGATTGACATTATATTCACATCAGACCTTTTTCAATTCTCTTCACATCATTGTACTATGCCCGCCACGATCCGAAATCCAATGTTCTAAAATTGTCACTAAATAACTCGCTTGTATTCGACTGTCAAAGATTCAAACATCGAACTCCAGTCGGATGGAGCTTATAACAACATTAGATGAATATAAACAGGGAAAACAAAATGAATATCATATATCAACACAGGTGCAACATAATACAATATGCAATACAACATCTATCCCAAATATCAGAGTAATACAAATATGATACAACAATAATACGACAACAGAAACTTTAACAAGTTTCCAACATACTTCAACTTCGACAACGTCTTCAAAACTCCAAAACTTCAAAATATTTCCAAATCCAAAGCTTCAAGAGGACTTCAAATCCACGCTAGCTCCAAAACACGGATAACCTGCTTCTACGCTGCCCGTGTGGAAAATTATGGGCACCCAGAGTTTAGGATAGGAACAATAAACTTCGGGTCAGTCATGGGACTTGTATGAGTAAACAAAAACAGTTGTTGAAATAAAATAGTTCATTTTTTATCGAAAGAAAAACAAAAGAATTTGAAAGAAATCAGCAATGCTTTTTGAAAATGAAACTGCCATATGACCACCCACCACACACACAATGCAAGCACAAACTTGGAGGAGATTTCTCCTTATGACAGTCAAAAGAGTTTGATATGAGAAAACACTTTTAAAAATTATTATTAGTTCATAGTATAGAAAACAATTTCGAAAGTATAATATTAATCCTAGCCAGCATAGAAATTTCGTACTATGCCAACTATAGCTACCATCTAAACAGTGGTGACCACCATAAGTAAATGGCAGGTTATACAACTAAAACCGTAAAGAGCTCGTATTGGATGATTGGATTTCCAACAAATGGTCGGGCAATGGAACTTCCCACATAAAATGGAATGCCTCTGGAGGGACGTCCCCAAGAACCTAACCGGATCTCTGCTACACAAGGTCGGGTTACCTCTGTGACTAGGTAACAACTGACACGAGTATGCCACCTCCCGGTCGTTACCAACCTTTATCTGAAGCGCTTCTCAACTGACAACCACAAAGCAATAAATTTGCAACAACCACACAGTAAATATATGGGCTCTATACCATGATACCACCTATAATCCTGAAGGAAATGGACATACCTTCATGGGGCCCTACCCCCAAATAACCGTGCTGCCACGATTCCTGTTTCGACCATAACCGGGTTGTGAGGTTCGACGAAGTCTAGTCCACAAAGCTATGCTTTTTCACAAAGCCATGCTTCGATCAACAAATGATCAACAGCACTCAGCATGCCACACTACCAAATTGGGAATATGTCACTAATAACCTTCAACTACATAACCTTTGAGCTCGTACGTCTCAGAGAAGGGTGTTAAGCTAAGGGATTAAATTTTCCGCCGCCAACAGATGTGTATTTGAAAGAAATCAGCTTTATATCTCATGGTGTAGTGTCAGACATACAACCATACAAGTCTATTCCGGATTCGAACAGAACCGAAGGCACTTCCGAAGAAGTTCTTGCAATCCGAGTATCCACAATCCCGATCGGACTCCCCATCACATACAGAGATCTCTATACCGGTGCAACTCAGTGCAGAGATATTTTGTGACGCCCCACCTCTATGCTCACAATAACAAAGGTTATTATAAGGAATAATGTCTGTTATTGCGAAGAATAAGGCTTGTTAGAAGCGACCATCCGTAAGTTATGCCTTAGACGAGATTGATTACATCGATAGGAGTTGTGTAAATTACTCCCAAATATATATATTCAATCCAAATATAAAACGAAACAGCAGCGGCTTAAGAAAAATTCAGAACAACTCGTAATAACAACACTGATAAGTATAATCACATTAGAACAGAAACATCAGATATATAGCGGAAGACAAGTCTAGAATACATGCTACAACACTGGATGGTTCACAACAACCCAATGTACATTTAAATGACATCAACATACGTGAGACGAGAGTCTGTACACCAAAAAGAAACACCTTAGGGTCTAAATGAAAGATGATATGAAATCCCAAAAGCTGAAGCAACAACTGAATCAGAGATGGTGATTATCCTGAAATAACTCGGTCTGACCCGAGTATTATTTAAAAGAAAAAAATAAATGGATCAGTCTAATTTAAACTTCAGAAATAAGTGTATGATAAACGACACTTAAGCAAATAATCATAATATCGAATGAGATTATACGACATAGGTAATCAACAAAGTTCATATAAAGAAATCTCAATTTAAACACCATCAAAATCAGGTTTTAAATTCCCATCAGAATTCAAAACAGCAATACACAAATTTATAATCTCGGATGAGAACAAAATTATAATCTCATATCAGATTATACACAAAGTTATAGTCTCGGGTGAGACTACACAACATAGTAACTCAACCTAGTTTAAAGGGAGAAATCCCATTAAACATCATCAAATCAACTTCCAAATTCACAATTGAATTCAAAGCAGCAGTACACAAAAATCTAGAAATCATTTAAGATAACTGGACAAATCAGCAGTAACAAAATCTTGAAATCAAAATAAGACAACTAGTAAATCAACATAAAAGATGGATCAATCCCAGCAAATGGCGAGTTTTGGCTTCGCCGCACGTGCGTCTCAGATGGCAAAATCCTACCAAGTACTATAATTTTTGGCGTCCATCAGATGGCCCGAAGGTCCGTAGAGTGACCTGAAGGTCTAGTACTAGTAATTGACCCGAAGGTCCATCAGATGACTCGAAGGTCAAACAAATGACCCAAAGGTCCAACAGAGTAGCTCGAAAGCCCAACAAAATCATCAAAATCATTAAACAGCAGATGTTTCAATTATCGAGTCCGGAATTAACCGAAATAGTAAAAGTGTGGTTCCATGCTCCGCACTTTTTGCTAAATCGTTTAAATCTCTTCATCGTTTCCTTAAAAGTGCAAATTCGTGTATTTTATATAAATAACATTTTACGTTCTCAAAAGGACAATTCCGGAATTAAGCGAATAAGTAAAAGTAAGGGTTCATAGTCCTTAATTTTGCTGAAGCATTTAAATCGATTCCTTATTCTTTTAAAAGCGTAACTTGTGAAATTTTTGAAAACAATTTTATTTCAAAATAATTTTAAAACGCGTTATTAAAACAACAACATCTTTAGCAATTTCGACATGGAAATTGCACTTCACAAAACACCGTACAAACGGATATCAAATCAGCGTTGCAGGATAACCGCTTAAAAGTTGACTTTAAACTTGACGGTTACTGAAGTCAAAACAACAGTATTTTTTATACGTCAAAATCTCATCAAAACAATACGCTTCAAAAATATATCATCGGAGTAAAAATTCCGTTATAAAAATAGCGGCAACAAAATACGTTTCAAAACCACACATCGGTTCAAATATAATTTTTTTTTAACAGTGTCTACTCGATTTGTATAATCAACAAAATATTGCAAATGCCCTGGACATTTCATGCAAATAATGAATAGGCAAAGTTATAATTGACCAGAAATAAATGACGTGTTGAGCAAATGATGAAAATAATGCCCAAGACTTGTACAAAAATAATTACTGGGTGGATGAAAACAACAATCTGACTATATATATAGCATGCAAAAAACTACAACTTGAATTCATTTTTTTTCAAAACTTTCGTGTATCTCATATTTTCGTGCGTGCATGTTTATTCAACCGAACAAAATAATATAACTATCATCAGTGCACATAAATTGGCACGCGAGTAACTTTGAGCACTAAACTTACTTTGCGCTACACTATTAAAGTCTTTTTACTGATTCAATAGCTGTAATAAAAAGATTACTATCCATATCGGCTTATGCTTGTAAATGAGATGTTTTTGTGCACAAGTATGCACGTAAATAATATACGTGAAGAACTGACACACAAAAACTAACCCCTATATAACAACTGGTACGCACGCAACAATTCCGTTCGCATGCATAAACCCACACTACAACGTAATTCATTTTATTAGGACGTGTGTCCTTGCTTCCATATTAAACACTTAGTTAATTAATGCAAGGCCTCACTAAAACAATGACAGGAAAAATGAAATTTAAGCTTCTTTAAGGATCAGAGATAAATTGTTATCCATGTAGTAACATTACTGCAGTAATAAAGGATGTATAATATCGGCTGGAGAAGTCTGGGATTGTACTTGTACTTAGAGCACAACCATGCCTTTTTCTTTCCATACATTATCATGCACAAGCACGCTTTCACGTGTATAATATGAAAATAGAGGGTGGTCTAGTTTTGGTCACATTGCACGCAAACTTGCAATTGATTGATGAAATAAATTTTACATTTTCCTGCACTCATTTTTAAAGTATGCATAAGCAAAGTATGAAGTCAAAAAATATTACACCATATAATCACACACGCAAGTAAAAGCTGGCAGCAAAACTTCCATGCAAATAAGGTCAGAAATAAATTAGAATTGTGAGTTTAGAACTCACCTTAGATTTGCTTCCAAATCAGTAAGTAACAAAAAAAATTTCCAGCTTTACAACCTGTGTGGATCAAAATCAGAGTGGAGGAAGAATGTACTCCAAAATAGCTTGAAACTCTTCCTTGGCAGTCACCAATCTATCAGTGTCACTCGAATCAACATCATATATACTAGCTTGGGTGTTTGGAAAGTAACATCTCCAATATGGTCTGATGCTTGTCTGCCCACCAAGATCCCACACTTTAAACTTGATATTATTGTACTGCACAGTCTCCATATTAAACCCAATAGTGGATATCATGGACACTACTTTCCCAACTGGAAACCGATATAAAATGGTTGTTTTTCCAGCGTTATCAAGGCCGAGAACCAGGATACGAGATGAGGAGGATATAGTAGCAAAGTTTACGTCTGGTTTCTAAGATTTTGATTTTGAATTTCAATTTGGTTTGGTGGACAAAAGGAAATGATTTCTTTGTTGAGCTACTGGAAAAGAAAAATAAAAGATGCGGCTACTTCCTTCTTCAAAATGGATACAAGTCAAAGATGAAAAGTGCTGGCAACCTTTGGGTACACATTCATTTAATGCAACGTGCCTTAGAGGAAAATAAAGTACACAGCTTGTACAAAATTGGTTGGTCAAAGCACTTGCAAAGTATGACATCAAGTTGTTTTAATCTTGCTTTAAAAATTATTATTAAAAACACATGGCTTGATATAAAGATGATGATAGTCAATTATGTGTTCACTTTTGCTAATGAATTGGCCATTCATTTTTCACGCGTGAAAGAAAATTAAAAATAACGTAACTTTGTTATTTGTTTCAATTGATTTTGCAGCTGACTACCACTTATATGCTCAACTGATTTGTAAATAATATTGCATTTAAATTTTCTACGAATTAAAATTTCCATTTTGAATTTTTATTTCGACGGTAATAAAATCACGTTCGTTACATATTTTTAAAATATTTATTACGACGGTAATTCAAAAATCACGGTCGTTACAGACTCCCCCTTATAAAAATAGCGTCCCCGCAATTTTCATACTAGAAGCATTCAATAGGCAAATAATTCATCTCAACAAAGATTGAAATAGAAAAGATGAATATGAATACTCACTCCCACTCGAAGAGGAGAGAAAACCCAGATAAGAACGCTCGATGAATTCTCGGGTTTCCCAAGTGCAATCTTTGGGGTTTACGGACCATTGAATTTTCACAAGCGGGACTTCTTTATTCCGAAGGCCTTTGATCTTCAATGCTAGCACACAAATAGGATTTTACACCATAGACAGGTCGGGTGATATCTCAAGATCTTAAAACCTATAAGGATCAATAATAGAACCTGAATCTCGAACGCATCGACGAAGTTGGGATACATGAAATACATCATGAATTCTCGAAAACTGAATAGGTAGCAACACACGATAAGCAACTGGGCCAACGTGTCCCGTAATAGAAAACGGTCCAATATATCGAGGAGCCAATTTCTCGGAACTACAAAAACGCACCACACCCTTCATCGGAGAAACACGAATGAATGCGAGATCGCCAACAGAAAAATACCAAAGGCTTCTTACAATGATCGGCATAAAATTTCTGCCTATTCTGAGCCTTCTTCATTCTCTGTCTAATAATATCAATCCTCGCAGAAGAATCACGAATATAATCGGGGCCAAGAACTTACTTTACCCCGGATTCCTACCAACAAGATGGTGATCGACGCGGCCTTCGGTGAAGAGCTTCGAAAGGAGCCATACTGATACTGGATTAGAAACTGGTCTTATAAGAAAATTTAACAAGAGATAAGTCGTCATCCCAACTAACACCAAAGTCAAGAAGCAGTCCGATTAGACTTAATAGGAATAAAATTAGGATGATTTGGTCAATCGGTTAACAATCACCCAAATATTAGTATGGCTCGACCTCGAACGTGGTAGACCATCAATGAAGTCCATAAAAATTTGATCCCATTTGCATAATGGAATCTTAAGAGGCTGCAAAAGACTACTAGGACGATGGTGTTCTGCTTTAATAAGTTGAAAAGTCATGCAACGACTCACATAACTTGCAACATCATGCTTCATACCCTCCCAAAAGTATAAGCGTTTCATATCAGCATACATCAAACAACTACCCGGATGGATAATATACTTAGAACAATGACAGTCCTCAAGAATGTCATTTCTAAGATTAGAAACAATAGGCATTATCAACCTTCCCTTCTTCCGAATACCACCACGAATATCAATATCGAAATACTTTAGATTATCAGTTCGGGATTCCGATTTACAACTCTAAATAAGATAAGAGAGATTTGGATCTTGTTTCTGGGCATCGGCAATATGATCCAACAAACTAGGACAAGCTTCCATGCAAAACAAAAGCACGGGAGAATCAGAAACTGAAGGACGGTCTCTAATATCACAATGAGACGAAGTTTCCAAAATATTCCACTCTACTAGCATTATGGAAACAACAACTTGCTGCTTGCGACTGAGCACATCAGCAACTCGGTTACCCTTATCAGGGGTATATTGAATATCGAAATCATATGAAGCTAGAAATTTGAGCCAACTCTGTTCTCTTAAATTAAGTTCTTTCTGAGTGAATAGATACTTTAGAGATTTGTGATCAGTGAAGATAACAAAACGCTCGTCCAAAAATAATGTCGTCGAATCTTTAGAGCAAAGACTATAGCGGTTAACACCAAATCATGGGTAGCATATTGAATCTCGTTAGGCTTTAGTTGTCTAGAAGCATAGGCAACTACTCCATCTTTTTGCACGAGAACAGCACCGAAACCAATACGGCTAGCATTGGTACAAATAATGAAGTCTTAGTTCCCTTCGGGAATCACAAGGATAAGAGTATCAGAAAGGAATTCTTTCAATATCTTCTTTCCTGAAAAGATAAAACTTCCAAAAATTTCAATTATCTTTACGAAATCATTTTCTAGAATTTTTTTCTTTTTATAAGACAATTTATTGTGCCAAATTGTCTTATTAAAGAGTTTAGGAGATTCCTATCGATAACGTTGATCAAGCGCATCGACCAGAATTCTTAAAGCACTCAATGGGAAATACAATCTGTAACGACCCAGAATTTTAGGCAATATAAATTTAATAATATGTATTAATAATTAAATTGATTTGATGATTTTTCTTTATAATTTAAATTTAAATTGATAAATTTAATCTTTTAAAAGTTAATAAATATTTAATCTGACAATATTGATTTATATCTTTTAACAATTTAAAATTGATAAGATTTATTTGTTTTAAAGCAAATAAATTATTATTCTACTTATAATATATATATTTGATGTATATTGTGATGGGTAAATCTTTTGTTTTAAATAAACATTGAATTTTCAAGTTGCAATATATATATGTATGTATGTGTTATAATTTGGAATTGTTTTGAAATTTAATTTAATCTATTGATAATTTATATATGTATGAATATTGAAATTTAAAGCTTTGTTTTAATTTATATTTTCAAAAGTTAATTTAGAATCAATTCAATTGTTTTCAAATTATAAAATAATTTATTTATTTTTAAGTGTGATAGTTTATGAAGAATTTGAATCAAAGATTTATTTTTGTTTTCTATAAAGTGCTTAAATTTAAAATGGTTATAAATGAATAAATAAATTTTTTAGATTTTAAATCCATTTATAAGATATATTTGTATTATAATTAGTTTTAGAATATTTTCTTTAGAAATCAAATTTATATATGCATATGTAAGCATTTATTTATAAAGTATATTTAAATAAGTAATTTATATTACATTTTAAAATTTAATAAAATTTATTTGAAATAAATATGTACATGTGTAACCATATTAGCATATCTTAATAACACATGTAAGAAGATTAAATACTAAAGTGACAAGTGTCTTTATTTTGAAATTCACTTTCTTTAATTTTAATAAATATAACATTTAAACATAAAGAAAATTTGTTTTCCTCTTTCATTTTCAAAACTTTCTTTCTTCATCTCAAATTCTTTTTCTTCATCCTTTCAAACTAATGGCAGAAATAGAATTTTTCTCAAACCTGAAATCTACAAAATCAAAATCAAAATCTGAGAAGTAAAAATCTGCAACATCAATTAAAATAAGCAATTTCAAATTCTGCTATTCAAATGAAGTTCACCTGCATTTCTAAGGAGTGTTCAACAACATGCATAGGGATCAAGTTTCATCAGCAAGCATCAAAGGCAATTTAAAGCTTTTTCAGTTTTTTTTCAAATTAAAAGTTGTTAAAGCCTGGATGAAATTGAAACTGCTCTGCTTTAAAAATAAGTGAGTAAATTGTTGTTAAAAACAGTTTAACCTAACGCATGTGCAAATGTATGGATTGATCTTGGTGATGCATGAAAATCTTTTCAGTGTTTACATTATTGAATTTATATGGTCTGTATATATATGTGAAATAGGTTGTATGTATATGAATCTCTGTTTCCTGTTTTATTTAAGACCAGAAATCTCTTCAAAATTTCAAATCTTCCACTAAACATCAATATTTTCCCTTGATAATTGAATAAAAGTTGTATGTTAATGTTTGATGAAGATTACTAAAATAGTTTCTGTAAATTTTAAATTTATTAATAATGTTTAAGTAGGATAATACAATGAAACTTAAATTTTGTTCAAAGATCAACTGCTTTAAATTCAAATTTCGATCAAATGCATGTAATCGTGATGAAAAATTATCAATTTAGATATGCATTTCATAATTTTTAGTTGGGTATTTCTTGAGGGTTTGGGGTTTGTTCGAATTGGTGGTTTTGGTGGATTGCCGTTGATCGGCGTGATAACTGGGGTTGAAATCTTGGTTGAAGCTTGTTTATGGGTTGTTGATTAAGGGAAAAATGCATATGAATTTTTCCAGTGGATAAATTGCTCGAATTCAAACGATTTAGGGTTTTAGCTATATTTTTGCTTCGGGTTGAATGTCGTGACGTTGCGACTTGAACGTTTGACCGGAGGTATATGGATTCGGGGGAAACGAAGCTTATGGTCATGGTTTTCGATAATGGAGTTGGCGGAGTTCATCGGCGTTTGGGTTGGTCGGCGGCGCTGGGTATTTGTATTCGTGTTTCTGTAGATTTTGAGCTCGAGGTCGAAATTTTGATTCGAGTGCATATTCTTCGATCTAGGTTCGAATTCAGGTTCGCACGCGATCGTGTGATCGACGTCTATGGTCGCGACGACCATGTTTGGCCGGAGGCGATGCGCATGTGCACCGTGCACATTCGTGTGCAACTGGGAATCATCATGTTTGGGGAAGATGATGTTTACACGAAGGAGCACTCGCGATATTCTCGTGATCGACTCGAAGGAAGTAGCTGGGGGTTTTACTCGAGGTAACACGCGTGAAGTTGCAGTGAGTGTCTCAAGTTTTAGGGATATTGTTTTTTTGTTAAGTACTGTATATATGTTAAAGTTGAAAATTTTAACCTATGTTTGAATAAATGGAAGTAAGCTTTGAATTATAAAACTAGTTTAAAAACGGAAACCAATTTATAAAGGTTAAATCTTGTTCCTTATAAATAAAAGTTAATTAAACTTTTAAAAGTGTTAATTGAATTCAATTTCAAATTTAAAATGTTTTAAATGATTTCCTTGAAAGCAAAGTATTAATTGAATTTATTTTAAATTTAAATTGTTAAGAAGTTTGAATTTGAAAGTAATTATCTAAGTAGTTGTCGAATTACAATTTAAAGAAATGTTTTGAATTTTAATTTGAAAATAGGTGTTGCAATTAAATCAAAGTTTTTAAAAGTAATGTTTAAAAAAAATCAAGTTTCAAATTTTATTTAAAACGAATAAGTTTTAAGTTAGATAATTAAGGTATTTTAAATTTTAAAATTGATTTCTAATTTCCTTATTTTCAAATAAGGTAATTATTTTGATTTTGAAAACAAAATAGGATAATTTGTTTAAGTTATTAAAAATTTGATTAATTTCAAATAATCTATTTATGAAGATAAATATTGTTAATTTATTTTGATATGAACTTAAGAATGCTTAATTAAATATGATGTGTTAATAAGTAAGAGACTTATTAAGACAAATGTATTTTCTTAATTAATTAAGGATTTTGAAATATAATAAGTTAATTAATTGATTATTTAATTAATTTTAAATAATTAGTTAATTGTTTATTTAGTTCTTTAATAATCTCTTAATTATGGATTAATTAAGTATAATTACTTAATAAAGTAATTAATGGTTAATTTTTGAATGTAATTAAGAATGGTAATTACTTATGGAAGTAATTAATGGAAAATTACTCATGGGAGTAATTAAATGTGTTAACGCTAAAATTTGAAAGCTAACACCCCAGTGAGTAGATAGCAGTTATGAAAGCACCACCCGTTGGTACGGGAACAAGATACAAGTAAAGAAATTGCAGAAAAGCAGTAAAAGACAACAGTTTTATAGTGGTTCGGCCTAAAATCGAGCCTACGTCCACTTTGATCTCTTTATTGCTGAACAAATACAACCTATACAACTTTCTTCAATTACAATCCACTCTAGACTGTTAGTACAAACTTTTACGGAGAATTATCTTTCAAACCCATGATGAATGATGTGGATTCTCTCTCGTGAATTTGATGTAATGTCTTCGATGTTTGGAGTGCTTGAAGTGTTGTTTGAGTCGAGAAAATGGCAGAGTTTTGGCGCTTCGAGAATCAACCAAAAAGTCCCTTTAATGTTGGAGGTAGGTTGGTATTTATAGGCAAAGATCTTGGACCTAAGCTAAGTCGTAACCGGTTCTGAATCGCCCCCGACCCAGCTAAGTCGTGGCCGACTTATGGGAGCACCACTATGATCTAGCTGAGTTGATCTTTCTTCGCTGAATTCGCACAAGTCCAAAGTCGTCACCGGGTCAAGCCAGGTCGTAGGTCGTTCCCTCTCTCTGATGCATGGCCTCCGACTTAAATGGGAAGTGCATGCTCAAATAGGTCGTTGCCGATTTAATGAATTGACGAGCTAAACGTGAACTAACTCCCTTGCCCAGGTCGCGCACATCCTAGCACAGACCATGAGTCGGTCACGACACAAGTGTAAGTCGTGAACTTGTTCCACTCAGTTAGGTCGGTAAACATGTTAAGTCCTTAAGTCGGATCGAATTAGGTCGGCAACTTCATTAGGCAGTTAGGTCGGCACCATGTTAAGTCAGATCCTTTGTTAAGCAGTTAGGTCGGCAACTCCATTAGGCAGTTAGGTCGGCACCATGTTAAGTCAGATCCTTTGTTATTTCTTGAGTCGTTAGGCCAGTTCCTTCTGAAGCACTAGGTCGGCATCTATGTGAAGGCATTGGGTCGGCATGCTCCTTAACCAGTTAAGTCGGTATCGATTTAAGTCGGCCACCTTGTTAATCAGTTAGGTCGGCTATCCCTTCAAGTCCTGAGTCGGCGCCATCTCCACATACTGGACCACTGAGTCGTAACCGAGGCAGGGTTAACATTTGCCCCTCGAAGTATACGCCTTGGGATTAAGTCGTGTGCTTCGATACCTTTTAACTCGGTCACTCTTAGGTCGGTAAGTCGTGAACGACTTATCAGCTAACTCGTGTATGATGACCCGTATCATTTCACTTCAGAATATAAGCCGGCCTCCTTCAACCTTCTTCGTCACTTATTCATTCACTCAATTTCGATTCTGCCATTAAAATTCTCCTGAGTTCTTTAAGGCGATTCCATCCTACCTGATCACCAGTAATTCCTACTATTCATTGCGTAAGTGATTCTACTCCTCCCTTGATTGTAGATTACCTTCGGTTCTCAAACTTTATCGCTTGAATTCGAACGGCCTCCTTGCATGATGCTTCATCACGAATTCTATCATATTTGTCGTTGATGAAACTCAGGTTGCTCGATTAAAAGTTCGATGAAATAATGAAAGTGGCTCGTCGTCTTAGGCTAATCGTTTGAGATTACCATGCGACAAATTTATGATAACTTCGAACTGATTTAGTGGACGGTCCGGCAGCAGGTAATGGTATGAATGGAATAGGGGTTTTTGCTGGTGGAGGAGCGGTTAGCGGGCTAATGGGTTGAGTGGAGTGAGGTATTGGTTTTGACGCGACCCAGTGATTTTAGGTGACTCATCTTTTGGCCGATTCAAATCATAAATCATGACCGTGTTAGTGCTTGAGTGAGACCCACCGACCTACCATTCTGCCGATCTAAGCTTTTAACCGTGGCCGAGATAATGCCAGAAAGAAGCTTACCGATCTAAACTTTAAAGCTTGAATCGTGACCGAGCTAACACTTGAGAAATTCCTGCCTTTTGAACCAGAGCTTGCGACCTAGGGGAACGAGTTGCCAAGTTAAACTATTTAGACCTTGACCTGCTACCGACTTAGCTTTATCTTGCAAAAGAATTTTAAACCGTAGCCGAGTTAGTACTTGAGCTTCAGACATGTTATCATTTAGGAGCATGGGCCTACTTTGAGCATTTGCCTTGAGCTAAAGAACTAAATTGTCTGAATTTTTTGAACTTTAAACTTGCCTGAATCTCCTTGTATTATGCCGCATTAACTTATAAGCTGCTAACCTGCTAAAAATAACAAACAAAGAGAACCAAGGCGAAAATACTGCCATTGACTGCCCACGTCAGATGTCAGATTAGTCAAGACAAAACAAACAACTTAATTATATTGCATGAAATGTTTGCGAATCAATCAATTAGGGTTAAGCATTAGTGCAAAGTATCAACAATCTGAACTGATTTGTCTGCACCAACATCTTACTTGCATATTTAGGCTTAAAACAATAATCCCTGAATTTCATAACTAACAAATGTTTGCTAGTTTTTATTCCAGATATATTTGTTTACCGCTTGATTGATTCTACACAACACTTCACACACTTTAGGAAACGTGCACCTTCATGTTTGAATACCCAGTTGTTTATGTAGAATGACTTCCCATCGAGAAGAAGAAGTGGTAACTCAAGAAGAAGAAACTTTCCCGACAACAGTTCCGATAGAGAATCCTCCGGAAAGAACTTCGACTATTCTATCATTGAGAACATTTATTCAGCTGCGCACTCAATTTGGCTTTGCTGAAAATGATGTCCTATTCCCTGGGTCAAATGATACTGCTGATAATCCTCCCTATGGTTTCGTTGCAGTCAACCGCCACATGTGCTTAAGTGGGGCGATTCCTCCTTTTAATGACTTCCTTCGAACTCTTCTTCTCCGGTTGACAATCTCTCCATTTCAACTTCATCCTAATGGTTATGCCATCTTGATGGGGTTGTGTGTTTTGTTTAGAAGAACTCTTGATCGCCTACCGAGTTTTGAAGAAATTCGTTATCTGTGCTCGTTTACAAAGAGTAAAGATCATCCTTCACTCATTATTGTGAGAAGTGCTAGAAACCGCAAGCTCCTTTCCGATCTCACTGAAAGTGTTCATGGATTTTTGAACCAGTTTTTCTTTGCTCGCTGTCCTCCAGGGTTTTATGCCATCTGGAGAATAGGAAGTAAGACTAGTGTTTCCATTTTTTCGTTTTTGAAACTTTTTTCGAGATCCGAACTTTCAGTTGCTAACTTCATTCTTTGCTCTTTTCAGCACTTCCTCTCCCTTCTAGAGATCCGATTCATAAACAAGTTTTTGAGAGGTTGAGTGCCGTGGCTGCGGAAGAAAGGAGCATAAAATTTCTGCTGAAGGATGAATTTTTACACCAATACGGGCTTCTACACGCTTCTCGTTCTACGCATACTCATGAAGTTCCAACAGAAGTTCCCGATTCTCCGATGAAAACTCCTGACGCCCCGGTTACTATCGAACAACTCACATCAAAAGAGTCTAATATTGAAGCTTCATTGGTGAAGTGTTCCACTCCTACCGACATTATGGGGTCGTCTAGTAAGACGGTGCTTGCCCCGATCGAGGAAGAAGAAGAACCTTCACGGCCTCTCGGGGGATTAGCTGATGTAGGAATTGAGAAAACAAGTCCCACCAAGCATGATGGTGACGATGTTTATGAGGGGTTGAGCGACATAATAGTGACTTCGCAGGAGCTTTTTAGAGATGACGTATCTAAAACTATCTCTCCTGTAATCGAGGCGACGTCTCTTCTTCGACAAACACCAACACAAACATCAACTCCTCATACCCAAGCTATCATCACCTCTGCACCAAAGAGTGGTTTGTAGCTTAATGCGTGTAGCTTGCACATCACACAACACTTAGGATTTTCCAGGACATTTATGCACTTATCTTCTTATACTTTAAAGATTTCTAAAGCTTATCTTTTCTTATTTCAGATTCTTCAATGACACGCGGCGGATCGTATTATCAGGATTTCCAACGCTACGGGGGGCGTGGTCAATATGATTATCGGCGTTACTTTCCCTCCTATAGAGAGTCTGACGAAGAGAGGGCTGCTCGAAAGGCTCGTGAAAGGAGGGATGCAGAAGAGCGTTATGACAGAAGGGATAGGGATGAGCACCATGATTCTCTGCAGGGAAGTGATGACTCTCACAAAAGGAAATCTCACGACGACCGAGGAAAAGGTCATGTAGCTGAAGATTCAGGCAAACGAGCCCGATATGGTGAGAGACATGTTTCCACTATTCCCGAAAAGCCTACTGCCCCTGCCCCTCTTGACATTACTTCCGACTCTCCTGCTCTTGGGAAGGAGGACATCCAGACAATAATAAGCAGGCCTAAATTTCAAGTGGGACCTGGCCCAGCCACTTTACAAAGTCGTTTTCCACAATGGTGCTTAAAGGGTGTGAGATTCGACCTAGACTTGGTCCCCATCGACAAGTCTGCTATGTTGCGCAATCTTGATGCAGTCAAGCTCGATATCGAGAGGATGTCAAACTGGCAGAAGCTTGTTGATGAGCTTCAAAGAGTTAACCGTGCCAACTTAGAGGCCATGCTCACCATGGAAAACGATAAGGCTGAGTGGCAAAAGGTCCTTGAGCAGCATGATACCGAAATGAGAAGCATTACTTCCTACAACGAGGAGCTCGAAGCAAAGGTTGAGAAGTTGAAAGATGAGCTTGCTGCTTCCTCTACTTCATACTCTCAAAAAGAAGAAGTGCTTCTCAGACAAGTAAGAGATGCTCATGCCAGTCAGAGGGACGCCGAAGACAGGCTCGAGGCACAAAAAAGAATCAGTGAAGGCTATGTCTCTGATATTGCTGAGCTTCGAAAGAAAAACAACTCCCAGGAGGCGGAGATACAAATGCTTAAGCTTCAGCTTGCCAAAACTGAAAGGGAGCGCGATGAGGCTGTCGCCGGCAAAATCGCAGCCGAAGAATCTCATGAGGCGACCAAAAACAGCTTCGGCTCAACATTATTTGACTTCTACTTGCATAGCGTCTTGGGGCGTGGAAGCCTCGCCTTTCTTGGTCCCAAGTATGAGATCACTTTAGCTGAAGTGTGGGAGGCCGCCCTCGATATGCTTGGTGCTGACGGTGCTGGTTATGACGAGTCAGCCCTGGAAAGGCATTATTTCGATGAAGACACTCGCGCTGCTCTCGCCAGGGGAAAGGAACAACTTGCCAAACTAAGAACCGAAGTGACGGAAGGGGACCAGCTGGGGAAAACCACTTCAACTACTCTAGTCCAGCCACCTTCTTCGTCTGAAGTCGACATTATTGGTTCCAGTTCCCATCTCGCATCTCCCACCAAAGTTACCGCTGATATTACAAGCACACAAGGCGGAGACGAGGGTGAAGAGAGCGCTGATGCGCAAGCTTATGAAGTCGATATCAGGAAACCAGCTTCTCCAGGTAACTTCACTGTTAATCTCGCTACTGTCAATTCTGCTCAAGCGGGTTACTCGTTTATTTCGCATGAGTTTCACGAGCTCCTTGGCTATTTTCTCAACCTTGACGAGCCTTCATCTCCTCTCTTTACTGACTTTAACCTTTTTTCTTATGTAGAGAAAGTACCAAGCACTGCTCAAACTTCTACTCCTCTGGTCGTCCTTCCTTCATCTCTTCAGGCGGTGCCTCCTTCTGCCTCGCAACCTGGATCACAGGAGGAACAAATAGAGGCTCTTCACGGCTTGGATGATCCCATCGCTTCGCAAGAGCAGAAAGATGAGAGACCTGAGGGAGGTGACATATCCCCGGAACGGACTCCTTCTGACGACATTGTTCTATCAAAACTTGTCACTCCGGGGAGTGAGTCTTCCTCACAAAGGAGAGAGAAGCGTGGGACATCAAAGAGGAGGGGGAAGAAAATCACCGCCACTGAAGAGGAGCCGGAAGTTGAACCGGTTACACCTACCTCTCCTACTTCCCTTATACCCACTGGCCGACCTGGAAAGCTGGTCATTCGACCGGGTAAAGGGTCCAAAGGAGGGAAGAAGAAGTGAAGATTTTAGCTTTTTGTCTTTTATATGAACTGGCCGAGAGTTGTGCGGGTATCGGCCCCCGCTTTTATTTTGAAAACCTGTATCTGCATTATAGTTGAATAAAATGATTCTTCGTTTGTACAAACTTCTGTTTGAATTTGAGAATGCATTTACTATTTATTTTATTTCTTGCACAAGTTTATTTACACGATATTGCAGCGGGCTTATGGTATGTTGTTTGAGTATTACTTTACTGATGCAGCTATACTATTATACCATGTTGCCCCCATACCTTAAGCTTGCTGCAATATTTTATACTTTGAGGGGACTTGCACTCTTATTTGTTAAAGAATAATTATTTTATTCTTTAAAGAAAATTTTTGTAGAGTACAACTCCCTTCGTATAAGTTTCTACGCTTTGTCGTTCGAAGAAATCACTTTTTTTTGTTTGCTTACGTGCATATTTTATCAAGTGAATTCCTCTATGTGGTAAAGCGGACCTCTGAAGGGTACTTTAACTTCTTTTCTTTTTTTTTTTTTTACAATCATTTTCCATAGTGGGCAAATTACTCTTCCTTTGAAAGTTAAAGTACGCTTTTGATGAGGATTTTTTTTTTCTTTATACAAAATTGTACCTCTGAGGAGGGATTTTTCACGTTTCAACACTTGGAAGTTTTATTTCAATCTCGGTGAAACGTGTACCCCCAAAGAGTTGTGCCTTCGAAGAAAGCCTTTTCACGTTTCAACGCTTGGAAGTTTTATTTCAATCTCGGTGAAACGTGTGCTTCCAAAGAGGTCTCTCCTTTTTTTTTTTTTTTTTTTTTTTTTTATTGTGTCCCCGGGAGGGGGTTGTACCTCTAAGGAGGGATTTTTCACGTTTCAACACTTGGAAGTTTTATTTCAATCTCGGTGAAACGTCTACCCCCAAAGAGTTGTGCCTTCGAAGAAAGCCTTTTCACGTTTCAACACTTGGAAGTTTTATTTCAATCTTGGTGAAACGTGGGCTTTCAAGAAGGTCTTTGTTTTTGCATTTCAACTTTGGTGAAGTGAAATTCCGAAGAGCGGTTGCTACACTTCAACTCCTGGCGAAATGTGCCTCCGAAGAGGGCTTTTGTTTTGTTTACATTTCAACTCTGGTGAAGTGAAATCCCGAAGAGCGGTCATAACACTTCAACTCCTGGTGAAATGGGCCTCCGAAGAGGGCTTTTATTTTGTTTACATTTCAACTCTGGTGAAGTGAAATCCCGAAGAGCGGTCATAACACTTCAACTCCTGGTGAAATGGGCCTCCGAAGAGGGCTTTTATTTTGTTTGCATTTCAACTCTGGTGAAGTGAAATCCCGAAGAGCGGTCATAACACTTCAACTCCTGGTGAAATGTGCCTCAGAGCGGGTTTTCATCGCCTGGAAGTTACTCTCTCATGGTTGGAGGGTCATGACTCCTCCCATCTTTTTTGTTGAGTAGAGAACTTTCTTTTTTGTGGCGTATGACCCATTAGAGGTCTTTTATCCTCCGAAGAGGACTTGCACTGCAGATGGTAGCTTTGGTTGTTCCTCTGTTCACTTGCTTATGCCTTTTCAGCGATCCTCTCTCTCTCTTTTTTTTTAAGTTTTCATTCCCCTTTTCTTGCAAGTAGCTTGTTTAATCCAAGGAAGTGTACTTCATTGCCAGGCAAGTTCGTGAGAACGGGCACTAGCTTCCTAATGGGATGTTTGTTTGTTCAAACAGTCTCAATTTATCAGCAAGGGCTCGTTTCTATCGAAATCATTAGCCGTTCAATTGAAGTATTTCCTATCTAGGATTTGAATTCGGGGTCTTTGTGACTTGAAATTTGTTTGTTGAATGATGGTGAGAATCGCTCGGTCTTATTATGCGCAATTTTTATTTCCATTGTCTGCAAAAATTTAAATCGACATTTTAGCAATACATTTTATGTATTTTTATATCGAAAACAAAGCAAACATATAATGATAATAAGGAACACAAGATTTATAGTGGTTCGGCCATGAAATCGGGCCTACATCCACTTTATATTCTTTCATTATTTACTTGCATCAGTTTCACATTTGCTTTCAATTACAAAAATCATACATTCATAATTCTTTTTACAATGTTTCAACAAAATTTTCAAGTAAAGTATGGACGCAAGTGATTGCTGTTCCATGCCCTTGGAATTTGATCTCCATCAACAGTGGTGAGCTTGAATGTGCCGTCAAGAAGTTTCTGACCTATTACATACGGTCCTTCCCAATTTGGCCCAAACACACCTGTCGCGGTCATAATTCTTTTCAGGACTAGATCTCCAATTTCAAAGCTGCGTTGACGAACTTTGGAATTGAAATGTCTGGCTATCCTTTGCTGATGAGCTGCAACTCTGAGGTTAGCTTCATCTCTTTTTTCATCAAGGAGATCCAGCGCTTCAAGTTGCAGCTTTTCATTTTCCGCTTGATTGAAATGGATTCTTCTGTGTGAAGGGACCTCTGTTTCAACCGGGATCATTGCTTCCGATCCGTATGCTAACGAAAAAGGAGTATGCCCAGTTGCAGTTTTGTAAGTAGTTTTGTATGCCCATAGTGCAAGTGGTAGTTTATCGACCCAACCACCTTTTGCTTTTTCGAGTTGCTTTTTGATGGTTGATTTGATGATTGTTCACTGCTTCCACTTGCCCGTTTGCCTGCGGATGAGCTACTGCCGAAAAGCTTTTCTGGATTTTGAATCATTTACAAAAATCCTGGAATTCCTCGCTTTCAAACTGAGTACCATTGTCTGTGATTATTTTCTGAGGCACACCGTATCTGCAAATGATATTCTTGGTCACAAAGCTTATCATTTTCTTAGAAGTGATAGTAGCCAATGGTTCAGCTTCAGCCCACTTAGTAAAATAATCAACTGCAACAATAGCATATTTAATCCCTGATTTAGCAGTTGGTAGCGGCCCAATGAGATCCATTCCCCAAATTGCAAATGGCCATGGACTGACCATCTGTGTGAGTTCGGTAGAAGGTGCTCTAGGAATTTTGGCATATCTTTGGCATTTGTCACATTTTCGGGAGTAATCTGCAGCATCCCGATTAATTTCCGGCCAAAAATATCCGTATCGGAGAATTTTCTTTGCTAATGTTTGACCACCTGAATGATCACCACATTCTCCTCCATGCACTTCAGCTAGGATTGTTTTGGACTCTTCCTGGGATACACATCGAAGCAATGGCATTGAGAATCCCCGTCTGTACAATCGGCCATCCTGAATTACATAGCGAGAGGCCTTCCTTGGTAGCTTTTGTCTTTCTATCGAGTTTTCTGGCAGAGAACCTCTGAGTAGGTAATCCAGTATTGGAGTCATCCATGACTCTTGTTCTTGAGATACATTCATAATCCAGTCCATATCCATCTCGTCTATACTTGGCGCTGAAAGGACTTCTACAGGGACCAACCCCAATAGCTGAGCTTCACCAGAACTTGAATACTTTGTGAGGGAATCTGCCTTCATATTTTCTTCCCGAGGAATGTGGCTTATTGAATAGTGATCGAGTTCACATAGGAGTTCCCAAGCCTTTAACAAGTAGGAAGGCAGGTTTCCACCTTTTGCTTGAAATTCCTTCTTGACTTGGCATACAATAAGCTGGGAATCACTGAAAATTTGTAGCGCTCGAATGTTTAGCTCTTTAGCGATTTTCAGACCTGCAATAAGAGCTTCATATTCCGCTTCATTGTTTGTTGAAGGAAATTCCAGTCTTAGTGCATAACATAATGATCGACCTTCAGGAGTTTCAAGTACCACTCCGGCTCCAGAACAGTAGTCATTTCTTGCGCCATCAACATACATCTTCCACTGGATTGGAGAATCATTGATCGCTTTTTCCTCACCATTATCTTTCTCTGTGAATTCTGCAATGAAATCAGCTAAAGCTTGTCCGTTGATTGCTTTTCGGGGATGATAAGCGATGTCATATTGACTGAGTTCAATGTTCCATTTTAGAAGGCGACCCGAAGTTTCTGGGCGAAATAGGACTTGCTTTAGAGGTTGATCAGTGAGCACTTTGATAGGATGAGCTTGGAAATATTGTCTCAGTTTCCTCGATGCAACTAGTAGGCAATAGGCGAGTTTTTCCAACTTGGAGTAATTCAGCTCTGCCCCAGTGAGTCTTTTGCTGATATAGTAAACTGGATGTTGAATCCTTTTGTCTTCCCGTATCAGCGCTGCACTTAGAGCATGAGATGATACTGCCAAGTATATAAGAAGATCCTCACCATTGCCTGGTCTAGAAAGTATCGGAGGCGTTTCCATATGACGGATCAACTCTTCAAAAGCTTTTTGGCATTCGGGCGTCCATTCAAAGTTCTTCTTTCCTTTTTTCAGGACATCGAAGAATGGGATGCATTTATCAGTAGCTTTGGAAATGAACCGACTCAGGGCGGCGATCTTTCCGTTGAGACTCTGCAATTCCTTCTTTGTTCTAGGAGCTTTAACTTCTTTCAAGGCAGTAATTTGAGCTGGACTAGCCTCAATGCCCCTAGCACTGACGATAAAACCTAAGAACTTTCCGGATTCGACCCCAAATGTACATTTCAGGGGGTTAAGCTTCATTCTGTATTTCCGGAGGACTGCGAACATTTCTGCTAAGTGTTCAATGTGATCCGCTGCTTTGCTGGACTTCACTAACATGTCGTCGACATAGACTTCCATAGTTTTGCCCAATTGCGGTTTGAACATAGCATTCACAAGTCTTTGGTAGGTTGCCCCTGCGTTTTTCAATCCGAAGGGCATAACTCTATAGCAATAAAGTCCAACATCTGTAATAAAGCTTGTATCCTCCTGATCCGGCTCATGCATCATGATTTGGTTATAACCGGAGTAGGCATCCATGAAGGATAACAATTCATGTCCCGCAGTTCCGTCTACCAGTTGATCAATCCTGGGTAATGGGAAGCAATCTTTGGGGCAAGCCTTGTTTAGATCAGAGAAATCGATGCACACTCTCCATTTCCCATTAGCTTTCTTGACCAACACAGGATTTGAAACCCAATTCGGATATGTAGATTCTTTGATGAAGTTATTTTCCATGAGTCGATCAACTTCTTCTTTTAATGCTGCTGACCTTTCTGGACCTTGGGTTCTTCTTTTCTGTTTAACTGGCGTAAACTTTGGGTCAATATTCAGAGCGTGTACCGCAACTTCCGGGGATATCCCACACATATCGGCATGAGTCCAAGCAAAGACATCTAGATTTGCTTTCAGGAAAGATATCAAGACATTCTGAATTGATACATTAAGCTGTGAACCCACATTCAACACTTTATTTGGGTCCCTCGGGTCAACAGGTACCGGAACTGTCGTTTCCACCGGTACTACTCTATTCTCCCCTGTACTGGCTTTTCTGGGATCCATTTCTTTCCGTGCCCCGCTGTGCTCGCCAGTGCAGGGTCCGCTCTGTAATTGCTACAAGGCTGGTTCCTTGATGCGGACTAGAGTTGCCGCATCCTTTCCCATTTCTCTTTTTCTTGCCTCTCGCAGCTCTGTCAAATAGCATTCTCGCGCAGCATTTTGATCTCCTTTTATAACTCCTACTCCATTGTCAGTAGGGAATTTAATAGTGAGGCACCACGGGGCTAGGATAGCTTTGAATGCTGCGAGTGTTGGACGGCCAAGAAAAGCATTATAAGCAGAATATTCATCGACGATCACAAAGGTTTGCTTTCGGACCACTTTCCTTTCTCCTTCCCCAAGTTCTACAAGCAGATCGATGGTCCCAATTGGTTGTTTTGGCTCCCCAGTGAAGCCAGCGATTTTCTGTGATGAGGCTTGCACATCGATCGTAGGGATTTTCATCTGGTCAAATGTCTTTTTGAAGAGGATATTACATGATGCTCCGCAGTCAATAAGGACTCTTCTGACAATGGCTGGTCCAATACCAGCCGAGATGACCAAGGGATCTAAAGTAGGAGCTTCAATACCTGTAGAATCTCTGGCTCTGAAAATAATATCATCGCTGAAAGTTTTCTGTTGTTTAAGGGGCGTAGTGTCTTCTAGAACAAAGACGTCTTCTTCGGCTGGAGCATATTTCAAAGCCCTGGAATATCTCTCCATCTCACCCCAACTCTTGCCAGCTGGGTGAGGTCCTCCTGAAATGACATTGATAACGGGCCTTCCAGATTCATGCCCCGTAGCTTTCTCACCTGCCCCAGGCTGATGAACAGGAGCCTGCTGCCCCTGACTCGACGATGCAGGATCGTTGCTATTCTTTTTCACGAATTGCTGCAACTTGTTTTCTCTTAGCAACTCTTCAATCAGATTTTTCAGCTGGCGGCATTCATCAGTTTCATGACCTGGTTGGTTGTGGAAGCGGCAGAATTTCCCACTTTGTATGGCTTTTCTCCCGGTTCTCAATGGGATAGGTTTAGGGAAAGCGACGGAATCCTTAGTGGCCAGGTAGATGTGCTCCGGTGTGTGTGATAATGGAGTATATTCTGATGGCTTGAAGGACCGGGGCTTCTTCAGATTACCCTGTTTCTTTCCATTATTATTCTCCCTTTTTTGCCCCACCGATTCATTCTTGCGTGGAGCGACAGTGTTGTCTTCAGCTTTTTCCAACACTGCCTTTACTGGCAAAGGACGACTTTCCAAGCGAATGAATTCGTCTGCTTTTTTGTAGAACTTCTCGAGAGAGGTTGGCTCTTTCATGTTTAACCATTTCCCAAATTCGCTTGACTTATCGATAGCCCTCATTAGATAAGTCAAGATCATTCGTGGTTCAGCATTATCCACTTCCGCCAGCGCTATATTAAAGCGGTTCAAGAAAGATCTGATGGACTCACCAGGATTTTGCTCTAAACTGGACAATGACATGATATCCTTGGCCTTTGAAGCATAAAGTCTAAACTGCTCCTTGAATTTTCTGGTCAAGTTTGAAAACTGATCTATAGATCGGACTGGCAGCTTGGTAAACCATAGTAGAGCCACCCCTTCAAGGTATACGGGGAAATATCGGCACTTTATTTCGTCAGAAGCTCTGGCACCTGTCATATGCCAATCATATTTATACAAAAATTCGTTTGGATCACTTGTCCCTTTGTAAGATGGGATGGTCGGAGGGACAAACTTCCTTGGAAATTCCGCCTTTAAGATTCTTTCAGTAAACGGAGTTTTGCTTGGAGCGAAACCCCATTCCTTCTCATCTTCAACCCTTTGCATACTTTCTTTCATGATCTGCCGGACCATTCCAGAAAGATATTCTTCATCATGCCGAGTTCTAGATCCACCGGCCTCAGGTACCGCCTGTTCAAAGGGACTAGTAGGCCTTTCAGGAGCATTCCTTTCATTAACATCATAGTTCCTCTCATAACCAGTCGGTTGATTGTTTGCCCCAAGTAAGTCGTTCAACTTATTCAGAATCAGGGCATTCTGGGCACTTTGAGCCTCTAATTGTGCATTTTGGGCGTTTATCTGCTGGTTTAGCCCTAGAATAACAGCATCCAACTCCGCTTTTGTAACTCCAACAGACGGAGTGGGTTGATTAGGCACAGGGGAAGCGGAGGTTCCCTCTTGAATGTTTCCAGATCTGACAGATCTACTTTTCCTTCCAGGAGCCATAATCTCAGATAGACTTCTGGTTTTTAAAGAAATTCTTTCTACAAATCTTTGTGAAGCAATGATGAGAGTTTTCCTGAGTTCAATTCTCAGTGAAAGCACCAAAAATGTTAACGCTAAAATTTGAACGCTAACACCCCAGTGAGTAGATAGCAGTTATGAAAGCACCACCCGTTGGTACGGGAACAAGATACAAGTAAAGAAATTGCAGAAAAGCAGTAAAAGACAACAGTTTTATAGTGGTTCGGCCTAAAATCGAGCCTACGTCCACTTTGATCTCTTTATTGCTGAACAAATACAACCTATACAACTTTCTTCAATTACAATCCACTCTAGACTGTTAGTACAAACTTTTACGGAGAATTGTCTTTCAAACCCATGATGAATGATGTGGATTCTCTCTCGTGAATTTGATGTAATGTCTTCGATGTTTGGAGTGCTTGAAGTGTTGTTTGAGTAGAGAAAATGGCAGAGTTTTGGCGCTTCGAGAATCAACCAAAAAGTCCCTTTAATGTTGGAGGTAGGTTGGTATTTATAGGCAAAGATCTTGGACCTAAGCTAAGTCGTAACCGGTTCTGAATCGCCCCCGACCCAGCTAAGTCGTGGCCGACTTATGGGAGCACCACTATGATCTAGCTGAGTTGATCTTTCTTCGCTGAATTCGCACAAGTCCAAAGTCGTCACCGGGTCAAGCCAGGTCGTAGGTCGTTCCCTCTCTCTGATGCATGGCCTCCGACTTAAATGGGAAGTGCATGCTCAAATAGGTCGTTGCCGATTTAATGAATTGACGAGCTAAACGTGAACTAACTCCCTTGCCCAGGTCGCGCACATCCTAGCACAGACCATGAGTCGGTCACGACACAAGTGTAAGTCGTGAACTTGTTCCACTCAGTTAGGTCGGTAAACATGTTAAGTCCTTAAGTCGGATCGAATTAGGTCGGCAACTTCATTAGGCAGTTAGGTCGGCACCATGTTAAGTCGGATCCTTTGTTAAGCAGTTAGGTCGGCAACTCCATTAGGCAGTTAGGTCGGCACCATGTTAAGTCGGATCCTTTGTTATTTCTTGAGTCGTTAGGCCAGTTCCTTCTGAAGCACTAGGTCGGCATCTATGTGAAGGCATTGGGTCGGCATGCTCCTTAACCAGTTAAGTCGGTATCGATTTAAGTCGGCCACCTTGTTAATCAGTTAGGTCGGCTATCCCTTTAAGTCCTGAGTCGGCGCCATCTCCACATACTGGACCACTGAGTCGTAACCGAGGCAGGGTTAACAAAATGGAAGTGATTAATGGTTAATCACTTGATGATATTAACTTAGAAATTAATTAATATAATTGTTTGAAGTTAATTAATTGTGGAGTAATTAATTAAATAATTAAGGATTATTTAATAATGGGATTAATTACTTGTTAAGTAATTAATTAAAAGAATATTCATTTAGTGTAGTAATTAGAAGATAATTACTTATGTAAGTAATTAAAGGTTAATTACTTAATTAATCTAGTTAATTAATTTATGTTATTAATTAATTAATGAATAAGATTAATTATAAGATTAATTACTAAGGGTAATTAATTAAAATTGTAATTAATTAATAAAATAATTAATTAAGGATTATTTATTAATTTAATTGATTAATAATTAGTTAATGAAGTAATTAAAGATTAATTAATCATATTAATTAATCAAGGTTAATATAATTATTAAGATGTTATTAACTTAGATAAGTAATCACAAATTGTTAATTACTATTTATGATTTATGAGACAATTAATTATAAGTTAATTATTGAATTAATTTAAAGGAAGTATTAATTAATAAGGATCAACCGTTAATTAATCAAGTTTGATTAATGAAAGTAATTTATTTTACGTGTGATTAATTAATTGTAATTAATTGAGGTTTAATATAATTAATTAATAAATGGAAGCAAATGAAGGATAATTAATTATTGTAATTAATGATAGCAATTAAAGTTTAATTACTGTATAAATAAATGTTTTAGATTTTAAATCCATGTATAAGATATATTTATATTATAATTAGTTTTAGAATATTTTCTTTATAAAGCAAAATTATATATGCATATGTAAGCATTTATTTATAAAGTAAATTTAAATAAGTAAGTTATATTACATTTTAAAATTTTATAAAATTTATTTAAAATACTTATGTACATGTGTAACCATATTAGCATATCTTAGTAACATATGTAAGAAGATTAAATACTAAAGTGACATATGTCTTTATTTTGAAATTCACTTTCTTTAATTTTTATAAATATAACATTTAAACATAAAGAAAATTTGTTTTCCTCTTTCAGTTTCAAAACTTTCTTTCTTCATCTCAAATTCTTTTTCTTCATCCTTTCAAATTAATGGCAGAAATAGAATTTTTCTCAAACCTGAAATCTACAAAATCGAAATAAAAATCTGAGAAGTAAAAATCTGCAACATCAACTAAAATCAGCAATTTCAAATTCTGCTATTCAAATGAAGTTCACCTGCATTTCTAAGGTGTGTTCAACAACATGCATAAGGATCAAGTTTCATCAGCAAGCATCAAAGGCAATTTAAAGCTTTTTCAGTATTTTTCAAATTTAAAGTTGTTAAAGGCTGTAAAAATAAGGTGAGTAAATTGTTTTTAAAAACAGTTTAACCTAATGCATGTGTAAATCCGTGGATTGGTCTTGGTGATTGCACGAAAATCTTTTCAGTATTTATATTATTGAATTTATATGGTCTGTATATATATGTGAAATAGGCTGTATATATATATATATATATATATATATATATATATGAATCTCTGTTTCCTGTTTTATTTAAGACCAGAACTCTCTTCGAAATTTCAAATCTTCCACTAAACATCAATATTTGCCCTCGATGATTGAATAAAAGTTGTATGTTAGTGTTCGATGAAGATTATAAAAATAGTTTCTGTAAATTTTAAATTTATTAATAATGTTTAAATAGGATAATACAGCGAAACTTAAGTTTTGGTCAAAGATCAACTACTTAAAATTCAAATTTGGATTACATGCATGTAATCGTGATGAAAAATCATGAATTTAGACATGCATTTCATAATTTTTAGTTGGGTATTTCTTGAGGGTTTGGGGTTCGTTCGAATTAGGGGTTTTGGTGGATTGTCGTTGATCGGCGTGATAATAGGTGTTGAAATCTTGGTCGAGGCTTGTTTATGGGTTGTTGATTAAGGGAAAAATGCATATGAATTTTTCCAGCGGATAAATTGCTCGAATTCAAACGATTTACGGTTTTGCCTGTATTTTTGCTTCGGTTAAATGTCGTGACGTTGCGACTTGAACATTTTACTGGAGGTGTATGGATTTGAGGGAGACGAAGCTTGTGGTCATGGTTTTCGATGATGCAGTTGGCGGAGTTCATCGGCGTTTGGGTTGGTCGACGGCGTTAGGGAATTTGTGTTCGTGTTTCTGTAGATTTCGAGCTCGAGGTCGAAATTTTGATTCGAGTGCACATTCTTCGATCTGGGTTCGAATTTAGGTTCACACACGATCGTGTGATCGACGTCGATGGTCGCGACGACCAAGTTTGGCCGGAGGCGATGCGCACGTGCACCATGCACGTTCGTGTGCAACTGGGAATCATCATGTTTGGGGAAGACGAGTTTTTACGCAAAGGAGCACCCGCAATATTCTCGTGATCGACTCGAAGGAAGGAGTCGGCGGTTTTACCTAGGGTAGTACGCGTTAAGTTGCTGTGAGTGTCTCGAGTTTTAGGGCTGTTGTTTTTTGTTAAGTACTGTATATATGTTAAAGTTGCAAATTTTAACCTGTGTTTAAATAAATGGAAGTAAGCTTTGAATTATAAAACTAGTTTATAAAAGGAAACCAATTTATAAAGGTTAAATCTTGTTCCTTGTAAATAAAAGTTAATTAAACTTTTAAAAGTCTTAATCGAATTCAATTTCAAATTTAAAATGTATTAAATGATTTCCATGATAGCAAAGTATTAATTGAATTTATTTGAAATTTAAATTGTTAAGAAGTTAGAATTTGAAAGTAATTATCTAAGTAGATGTTGAATTTCAATTTAAAGAAACGTTTTGATTTTTAATTTAAAAAGAAGTGTTGCAATTAAATCAAAGTTTTTAAAAGTAATGTTTAAAAAAAACAAGTTTCAAATTTTATCTAAAATGTATAAGTTTTAAGTTAGATAATTAAAGTATTTTAAATTTTAAAATTGATTTCTAAATTCCTTATTTTCAAATAAGGTTATTGTTTTTATTTTGAAAACCAAATAGGATAATTTGTTTAAGTTATTAAAAATTTGATTAATTTCAAATAATCTATTTATGAAGATAAATATTGTTAAATTATTTTTATATGAACTTAAAAATGCTTAATTCAATATGATGTGTTAATAAGTAAGAGGCTTATTGAGATAAATGCGTTTTCTTAATTACTTAAGGATTTCGAAATATAATAAGTTAATTAATTGATTATTTAATTAATTTTAAATAATTAGTTAATTGTTTATTTAGTTCTTTAATAATCACTTAATTATGGATTAATTAAGTATAATTACTTAATGAAGTAATTAATGGTTAATTTTTGAATGTAATTAATAATGGTAATTACTTATGGAAGTAATTAATGGAAAATTACTCATGGGAGTAATTAAATAGAAGTGATTAATGGTTAATCACTTGATGATATTAATTAAGAAATTAATTAATATAATTGTTTGAAGTTAATTAATTATGGAGTAATTAATTAATTAAATGATTAAGGATTATTTAATCACGGGATTAATTACTTGTTAAGTAATTAATTAAAAGAGTAATCATTTAATGTAGTAATTAGAAGATAATTACTTATGTAATCAATTAAAGGTTAATTTCTTAATTAATTTAGTAAATTAATTTATGTGATTAATTAATTAATGAATGAGATTAATTTTAAGATTAATTACTAAGGGTAATTAATTAAAATTGTAATTAATTAATAAAATAATTATTAAGGATTATTTATTAATTTAAATGATTAATAGTTACTTAATGAAGTAATTAAAGTTTAGTTAATTATATTTTAATATAATTTATTAAGATGTTATTAATTTAGATAAGTAATCACAAATTGTTAATTACTGTTTATGATTTATGAGATAATTAATTATAAGTTAATTATTGAATTAATTTAAAGGAATTATTAATTAATAAGGATCAACTGTTAATTAATCAAGGTTTATTAATAAAAGTAATTTAATTTAAGTGTGACTAATTAATTGTAATTAATTGAGGTTTAATATAATTAATTAATAAATGGAAGCAAATGAAGGATCATTAATTATTGTAATTAATGATAGCAATTAAAGTTTAATTACTATATTTGGTTAAGGATGGTTACTTGAATGTAATTATAATATAATTAAGCAAGGAAGATTAATTAAAGAAGATCATTAAGTGATGATTTATTTATTGGAATAAATAAATGAAGAAGGATTTAGGTAATCTAATTGATTTAGAGTTAATCAATTCTATTTATGGATGATTGATTGATGATTGGTATATATTGATTGATTGATATTGGGTGATTGGTTGATACTAGATGATTTGGATGTCTCTGTTATGTGATATGCTGCTTTGTGAGATGAATGTTGATATGAATTACCTATTGTGATAATGCGATTCATCTATCTGTTTATATCATCTAGAATATAAGTTTAATTGTTTAAACCTTTAAACAACTTGGACATTAAAATGGCGCTTGGCTTCGGTGAGACCGGGATCGCATTTTCATATTTGGATATCCGAAAACCACATCGGTTCCAATTAAAATTTAGGTCGTGAATCCAAGTGGAGCTTAGTGAAGACTCGAGGTGTAAGAACTATCCGTCAGTATAGCTCTATGGGTGATTCTATGATGAGTTTGATGGAGATAGTACTTATAGGTTCGAGATGTGATTTAGAGTGCAAGGGCCATGGTCGTTGACTCTAAGGGTGATTCCAAAATGAGTGCAACGAGATAGAGCCTTCGGTTTCGTTCGAACCCGGAACTAACTTGTATGGATTGAAAGCTTTCAGAACATCGTCGGGTGGACGATGAGCATTCTAAGATAGATGTGTTCTATAAAGGTAATCACAGCCTCAAGCCTCATCAAACCGGGAATGGCTAAAATAGGGGAGGTGCAGCAAGGCTAGGTTGGTAGCACCCATTTTAAGGTGAGGTCATTCCTGTCTAGATGTCCCTTAATTTCAGCTTTGTGGGTGATTGGTCGCGCCAACCATGGGGTGATCTTACTTGGGATTGTTCAGTAAGGAATGGTCCTGGCCTTGTGTCGCAGAGGATTGGGAGTGATCCTCGGTACTTTGATCTAGGCCACGTACTGTGACGGGCGGTGCCCCGGTAGCCCCGACATTGATGGAATCCAAAATCCACTAAATGCCTGTACGGTTTTGATTGTGCCCAACTATGTTGGAACGTGAGATGTAAGCATTCCAGCTATTTCTGTATTTTATTTTGAAAACCCTAGACACTATTATAATATCACTAGATTTCCTATCAAATGTTTTGGTTAGCGTAAGGTAAAAGTTTTTCCATGTTTATGTGTGGGAAGTCTTACGTGATACCTTTTCTTTTCAAAGGTTTTTCTAAAAGTTAAGCAATTTTAACCCGTTTACTCACACGAGACTCCTTTCTGACCCGAGTGTTTATTTTCTGTTTTATTAAACTTTTGGGTACTCATATTATGTATGAGTAGTCAAGTGATTCAGGTTTGCTTGACGAATTCGGCAGGAGATATGGAGCAGGATGCTTCCACGTGTAGATATATTATGGTTCCGCTGTGTTTGTGTTTGTATGGTATCTTATCTTGTGTACTTCAGTTGTATAGTTTGACAAATGTTTATAACTATCTAATATGTGTTGTATATGTTGTGTACTCTAATGTAATATGATATTATGTAATATTTTATGTGATATATTATATTTCATTGTTTCACCTATGAGTTATCTGATGTTGTTGCGTTTCTTCTTTCTTATCTTTTTCTTCTTCTATCCCTTTCTTTTTTAACTAGTGATGCGACTTTATGGTGTTAGGAAGTCGGGTCGTCTCACAATCACAAAATCATCTTCTATATTATAAACACATATCCAATTATACTTGTAAATAAATATTAAGAAAAAGATTTGCAAAATTTTTAAATTGTTATTTTCATCCAAAATCAATAAATACACAAGTGGAGTCGTCGAGATATTCGTAGAATACTCGATTCATAAATTGGATGAAATAAGCTGGGCAAACTGAATGACGCAATAAGTCATTCATAAGAATCATGACGAGTGTGGAATGCGGTAAGTGGAATGCTAACTTCTGCAACTCGTAGCCAAGTGAAAACCGATGATAAGGTCGAGTTGGGAGAAAAGCTAGAATGAATATATCGCTTGGCTTCCAACTTAGATAATTGTTACTTGAGTTCATCATTTCCTTAACAGACATCCTTGTGGGAGGATGACTGACAGGATGAGTACCAGAGATAAGATCAAAACGGAACTCAGTTACCCCAATTGGCGGCAAACTCGAAATAGACTCAAAGACAACAGAAAAATCACAAACAACTAGAATATTAGCTATGACATCCTCTGATTCGAAGAAAGAAATGAAAACATTCGAAGGATGGTCCATACTTCGAAATATAATAGATAGCTGCTCGATAGCATCAGGATGCTTCAGATATAAAGTTCTTTCGGGATATAGGATTTGAGCTTCGTAACGAACGAGTCAATCATTCCCAAATCATATCAAAACCAAGATGATCCATAACATGCAGATTCGCACGGAAGGAAAAGCCACAAAGAATAATCTCAACATCAACAAATAACAAACCAAGAGTAGCGAATCCACTAATATGATTCACAATCCTCAAAGGGTCACAAAGATTAACTACATCCAAAGAAATAACATCAATAAGCTCCTTTGATACGAATGAATGTGATGCACCCGTATCAAAAAAGAACTCTAATAGAACGGCCATGGAATAAAATAAAACCTTCCAAAGCAGAAGGAGTAATACCTTTGGGCTTAGAAGAACCATCAAAAGCTTAAGCAACATTAAGCTTCCCGGATTTGAAAACCTTAAGAGCAGTAGGAGAATCAGAAACAAAGGGCTTTCTTTGTTTTAACTCAAGGAAATTATGAACAAGATTGGTAAAGAATTCAACAAATGGAATACTACGGGGATATGAAATTTATCCCTAGACATACTCCAATATGTTAAAGACGATAAAGAATTGAGAACAACGAAGGAATAGATTCGAAAGGAAAGAATAAAACCCTCGAATAGTTGTAACACATGTTCCCTTCTACTTCTATTTTGTGTTTATTATAATTTATTCTAAATCTCAGCTCTGATACAAAGTTGTGATGCCCCACCTCTATGCTCACAATAACAAAGGCTATTATAAGGAATAATGTCTGCTATTGCGAAGAATAAGGCTTGTTAGAAGCGACCATCCGTAAGTTATGCCTTAGACGAGTATTGATTACATCGATAGGAGTTGTGTAAATTACTCCCAAAGATATATATTCAATCCAAATCTAAAACGAAACTACAGTGGCTTAAGAAAAATTCAAAACAACTCATAATAACAACACTGATAAGTATAGTCACATCACAACAGAAACATCAGATATATAGCGAAAGACAAGTCTGGAATACATGCTACAACACTCGATAGTTCACAAGAACCCAATGTACATTTAAATGACATCAACATACATGAGACGAGAGTCTATACACCGAAAAGAAACACCTCGGAGTCTAAACAAAAGATGATGTGAAATCCCAAAAGCTGAAGTAGGAACTGAATCAGAGATGGCGATTATCCTGAAATAACTCGGTCTTACCCGAGTATTATTTAGAAAGAAAATAATAAATGGATCAGTTTAATTTAAACTTCAGAAATAAGTGTATGATAAACGACACTTAAGAAAATAATCATAATCTCGAATGAGATCATACAACATAGGTAATCAACATAGTTAAGATAAAGAAATCTCAATTTAAACTCCATCAAGATCAGCTTTTAAATTCCCAATAGAATTCAAAACATCAATACGCAAATTTATAATCTCAAATGAGACTATACACAAAATTATAATCTCAGATGAGATTATACACAAAGTTATAGTCTCGGGTAAGACTGTACAACATAGTAATCAACCTAGTTTAAAGGGAGAAATCCCATTAAACATCATCAAATCAACTTCCAAATTACAATTGAATTCAAAGCAGCAGTACACAAAAATCTAGAAATCATTTAAGATAACTAGACAAATCAGCAGTCACAAAATCTAGAAATCAAAATAAGATAACTAGAAAATCAACATAAAAGATGGATCGATCCCAACAGATGGCGAGTTTTAGCTACGATGCACATGCATCTCAGATGGCCGAAGCCTACCAAGTTCTATAATTTTTGGCACCCATCAGATGACCCGAAGGTCCACAGAGTGAACCGAAGGTCTAGTACTGGTAATTGATCCGAAGGTCCACCATATGACCCGAAGGTCCAACAAATGACCTCAAGGTCCAGCAGAGTGGCTCGAAAGCCCAACAAAATCATCAAAATCATCAAACAACAGATGTTTCAATTAACGAGTCCGGAATTAACCGAAATAGTAAAAGTGCGGTTCCATACTCCGCACTTTTGCTAAATCATTTAAATCTCTTCATTGTTTCCTTGAAAGTGCAAATTCGTGTATTTATATATAAATAACATTTTATGTTCTCAATTGGACAAGTCCGGAATTAAGCGAATCAGTAAAAGTAAGGGTTCATAGTCCTCAATTTTGCTGAAGCGTATAAATCGGTTCCTCGTTCTTTTGAAAGTGTAACTTGTGAAATTCTTGAAAACAATTTTATTTTAATGATTTTAAAACATGTGATTAAAACAACAACATTTGTAGCAATTTCGATAAGGAAATTGCACTTCGCAAAACACCGTAAAAACGAATATCAAATCAGCGTTGCGGGATAACCGCTTAAAAATTCACTTTAAACATGACGGTTACTGAAGTCAAAACAACAGTAATTTTTATACGTCAAAATCTCATCAAAACAATACGCTTCAAAAATATATCATCGGAGTAAAAGTTCCGTTATAAAAATAACGGCAACAAAATACATTTCAAAACCACACATCGGTTCAGATATAATTTTTTTTTTTAACAGTGTCTATTGCATTTGTATAATCAACAAAATATTGCAAATGCCCTAGACACTTCATGAAAATAATGAATAGGCAAAGTTTCAATTGACCAGAAATAAACGACGTGTAGAGGAAATGATGAAAATAATGCCTAGACTTGTACAAAAATAATTACTGGGTGGATGAAAACAACAGTCTGACTATATATATAGCATGCATGAAACTACAACTTGAATTCATTTTTTATAAAACATTCGTGTATCTCATATTTTCATATGCAAGTTTATTCAACCGAACAAAATAATATAACCATCATCAGTGCATATAAATTGGCACACAAGTAACTTTGAGCACTAAACTTACTTTGGGCTACACTATTAAAGTCTTTTTACTGATTCAATAGCTGTAACAAAATGATTACTACCCATATCGGTTTATGCTTGTAAATAAAATGTTTATGCGGACAAGTATGCACGTAAATAATATACGTGAAGAACTGACACACAAAAACTAACCCCTATATAACAACTGGTACGCACGCAACAATTCCATTCGCATGCATAAACCCACATTACAACGTAATTCATTTTATTACGACGTTTGTCCTTGCTTCCATATTAAACACTTAGTTAATTAATGCAAGGCCTCACCAAAACAATGACAGGAAAAACGAAATTTAAGCTTCTTTAAGGATTAGAGATAAATTTTTATTCATGTAGTAACATTACTGCAGTAATAAAGGATGTATAGTATCGGGTGGAGAATTCTGGGATTGCACTTGATTTTAGAGCGCAACCATGCCTTTTTCTTTCCATACATTATCATGCACAGTCATGCTTTCACATGTATAATATGAAAATAGAGGGTGGTCTAGTTTTGGTCACATTACACGCAAAAATACAATTCATTGATGGAATAAATTTTACATTTTCCTGGACTCGTTTTTAAAGTATGCACAAACAAAGTATGAAGTCACAAAATATTTCACCATATAATCACACACGCAAGTTAAAGTTGGCAGCAAAATTTCCATGCAAATAAGGTCAGAAATAAATTAGAATTGTGTGTTCTAAACTCACCTTAGATTAGCTTCCAAATCAGTAAGCAACAAAAAAAAATCTAGCTTTACAACCAGTATGGATCAAAATCAGTGTGGAGGAAGAATGTACTCCAAAATAGCATGAAACTCTTCCTTGGCAGTCACCAATCTATCAGTGTCACTCGAATCAACAACATATATACTATCTTGGGTATTTGGAAAGTAACATCACCAATATGGTCTGATGCTTGTCCGCCTAACAAGATCCCACACTTGAAACTTGATATTATTGTACTGCACGGCCTCTACATTAAACCCAATAGTGGGTATCGTGGACAATACTTCCCCAACTAGAAGCCGATATAAAATGGTGGTTTTTCTGGCGATATCAAGGCCAAGTACGAGAATGCGAGATGAGGAGGATAGATGACGCAACGGATAATAACAAATCGATATAGATCGATGAAAGTAGCAATCGGTGGATTGAAGATAATGAAATGCCCAAATTCGTTGATCAGAAAGATACCGAATTCTAGCTATCTTCGAGACGTTGATCGCGCACGATACCGTGAAAGAAGATCTACAATTCTTCAAACGTTGATCAAGCGAACTTGATACCGTGAATTGGCTTCAACAATCGTTGAATCGAGCGCACTCGATTAACCAAAAGTGGAGATAGGAGATCACACTCAACTACCAATTTAGATGAATGCACACAGCAGCCAAAACGAAATTTTATTCAACAATCAACCCCTTACAAATGACCCGACCATGCCTATTTATAGGCTACAACAAAACACGGTTCAACTAAAAGTATCACCGACCTATCTTAAGTCGTCCGCGACACATCACATAAAACCACACGACTCACGACTCAGCTTAAGTCGCTAACGACTTAGCTGTGAACGACTCAACTCACACGACCTAAATACACTCACACGGTTTACGACCTACATAGCCTAATGACTTATCATCATACCAGTTACAACATGTAACGACACAACACAACTCAACATATACAACACGACATACGGCTTAAAGAAAAATACAACTTCAACACAATATATACAGGACTCAAGACCCTCGCGACCTAACGACTTAAAAATGATACGACTTAACGACCTAAACAAGGTCACGACTTAAAACCTCAGCGACTTAAGAGAAAAACTGTTGCATCACTTCACGCGACCTAACTAGATCGTAGGCCGTACGCGACTTATCTTAGGTCGTGAGCTCCCTTCTTCAGCACACTCGTTAGGTCGTAGACGACCTAAAACACTTCCCTTAGGTCATAGCCCTTTTAGGTCGTGACTCGCAAACTCGTTAAGTCGCGAACTCAATACAACTTCCCCCTCTGGTTTCCAGTTAGGTCGTGAGCGACCTTCCTTGACTTCCACTATGTCATCCACACTTTCTAGCACGTCATCCTTCACTCCGTTAGGTGGTGAACGACCTAAAGCTTCCTCATTAGGTCGTGAGCAACCTAAGTCTTGTGACTTTGCTGGTTGCGCTACATCATCCTCCCTTGGTTGACAGAAATTCGACCTCGAATTTTCACTATCCTTTTCCACTACAAGTCCGTTTCCATAATACGGAATTAGGTATTTGACATTGAAAACATCAGAAGTATGAACATCATCTGGTAATTTCAATTTATACGCATTCTCATTGATTTTCTTCAAAATTTCCACTGGACCAATATTCCGCGCCTTCAATTTATTCTACGTTCCCACCGGAAAACGATCTTTTGTCAACACTGCATAAATCGAATCACCTTCTTCGAATTTCACACTTCTCCGCTTCTTATCCGCTAGTTGTTTATGCCTTTCATTTGATGCAAGCAACCGTTCATGAACAGTTCTGTGGCACTCCTGCAACTCACTTACGAAGTCACTAACCCGCTTAACAACTCCCTTCTGATATGGCACTGTTGTTAGATCCAACGGTCCCTTTGGAATTGTCAAATAAACAACCTGAAATGGACTGAACCCTGTGCTTCGATTAACCGCATGATTATGTGCAAACTTTGTTTGGCATAACTTCATGTCCCAACTTCTCAGATTATCTTTCACCAAACATCGTAACAAATTTCCCAATGATCTATTAACAACCTCCGTTTGTCCATCTGTTTGCAGATGGTAAGCGCTACTAAAATTCAGCTTCGTTCCGACCATCTTCCATAAACTTAACCAAAAATAACTTAAAAATCTGGTATCCCTATCCGAAACGATAGATTCTGGTAACCCATGAAGTCTATAGATTTCTTTGGAATATAACCGAGCAACATGAACAGCATCCGCCGACTTCTTACAAGCAATAAAATGTACCATCTTCGAGAAACGATCCACCACAACATATATAGAATCGTTACCCCTTTTAGTTCTAGGCAACCCTAAAACAAAATCCATACTCACATCAATCCAAGGTTTAGTTGGTACAGGTAACGGCATATACAATCCTACATTGGTCGCAGTTCCCTTTGAAACTTGACAAATATGACATCTCTCCACAATCCTTTCAACCTCCTTCCTCATTGACGGCCAAAAGTAAGATTGAGAAATCAAATGCAATGTACGATCACGGCCCACATGTCCTTCCTCGTGCAACTCCTTGATAATCTTCATTCTCAAACTGCTCTCTGGAATACATAACCGATTCCCTTTAAATAGAAAACCATCTACCAACCCAAATTCATTAGCACACCCCTCTTTGACTTTCTCAACAAATTTATTAAAGTAAGGATCTTGTTCAATCAGTTCTGGCAACAATTCAAACCCTGTCACCTCAACCTTCATCGTAGCCAACAAGCGACTCCTTCTGCTCAATGCGTCTGCTACACGATTAGTAATTCCCGATTTTTGTTTCACAACAAACGTAAATTGTTGCAGATAAGCAATCCACGATGCATGCCTTGTTGAAACCTTATCCTGCCCTTGTAAGTGTTTCAACGCTTCATGATCAGTGTAAATAACAAACTCCTTCGGAAACAGATAATGTCTCCAGTGCTTCACAGCTTGAACAATTGCGTAAACCCAACATCATAAGTGCTATATCACAACTTAGCTCCAGACAACTTCTCACTGAAATAAGCAACTCGTCTTCCTTTCTGACTCAAAACTCCACCAACCCCAACCTTCGATGCATCAGTATGTAATTCAAACAACAACTGAAAATCTGGTAAAACTAGAATTGGTGCTGTCATCAATAGTGTCTTGATCTTCTCAAAAGCAACCCCCGCTTCCTCTGACCACTCAAACTTCTTTCCTTTCATGCAATCGGTTACTGGTGCCATTACACTGCTAAAATATGGAATGAACCTTCAATAGAAAGATACCAACCCATGAAAACTTCTCACTTCAGTAATTGTCTTGGGTTGTGGCCAACTCGTGACAGCTTCTACTTTACTTTCATCCACTTGAATTCCTTCTTTCGATAGAACGTATCCTAGAAACAAAACACTGTGTGTCATGAACACACTTCTTTGTTGCAGCATAAAATTTCTCCTGTCGTAGAATCAACAGTACTTCACGCAAATGCTGGACATGATTTTCCTTACTTCTACTGTAGATCAAAATATCGTCAAAGTAAACTACTACAAACTTCCCAATGAATGGTCTGAAAATCTGGTTCATCACTCTCATAAAAGTACTTGGTGCATTCGATAAACCAAACGGCATTACCTACCAACCATTCGTATAAACCTTCCCTGATTTTGAAAGCAGTCTTCCACTCATCACCCGGTCTAATACGAATTTGATGGTATCCACTCTTCAAGTCAATCTTTGAAACCACAACAGCTCCACTCAACTGATCTATCAAATCATCAAACCTCGGCATAGGAAATGTGTATCTCACCGTGATCTTGTTTAGAGCCCGACTGTCCGTACACATCCTCCACGAACCATCCTTCTTGGGCACCAATAAAGCTGGCACTGCACAAGGACTCATGCTCTCCTGAACACGCCCTTGTTCTAACAACTCTTCCACTTGCCTTCTCAATTCCTCATGCTCTTTAGGACTCATCCTGTAATGTGGTCTGTGTGGTAATACTGCCCCTGGCACAAGATCTATCTGATGTTGAATATCCCTCAACGGCGGCAATTCCGTTGGCAACTCTTCAGGAAACACATCACTGAATTCTTCCAATACTGGCTTTACTTCTTCAGGAACTTCAACAGATTTAGTAGCTTCACGTCCAATCAACAAAAACACTTCTGGACTCTCCTCTACTTCTTCAATAAATTCCTTCAAAGTCAATAAAGTCTTCAGCTCCTCAATCTCTTCTGACTTGCTCTCTCCTTGCTGTCTCTTCTTTGGAACCAAAATGATCTTAACACGCTCAAACATAAAACTGTAGCTATTGGTCTGACCGTCATGCTGCACTGCTCGATCATACTGCCATGGTCTTCCCTAAAGCAAGTGACAAACATCCATCTTCACAACATCACACCAAATCTCGTCTTTATACTTCTTTCCAATGGAGAAAGGAACTCGAACTCGTCTGTCCACCTTCACCTCTCCTCCTTTTCTCAACCATGCTAACTTGTAAGGATTAGGATGTTTCTCTGTTTTCAACTTCAACTTTCTCACAGCTTCGGTAGAAATAATATTGTCACAACTTCCAGCGTCAATCACAAATTTACAAAACTTTCCCAGTATAGTGCACGTTGACTGGAAGATGTTACTCCTCAACCAACTAGCTTCTTCTACTTGCTTCGGTATTAAACAAGACCTCCTCATCATGAGATTACATCCTTCATCTCCTGACGCAACATCCTGTTCATCCTCCTCAACTGGACTAGAATAACCTTCCCCAACATCCTCATCTTCAACTTCAGCAATCGTAGTTCGTTTCTTCGGCTTTGGACATTCATTACTCTTGTGACCCACTTCCTGGCAATTGTAACACTTGAAACTATTTTTGACCTTCGCCTTCGCAGCTTCATTCACAACTAGTTTACTGACAGCTTTCGAAACATTGGAACTCCCACTAGCACCTTTGTTCTGAATATTGGAACTTGTAAACATACCACCTCCACGTCTTCCCTGCTTCTCCCAAGTCAATGCTTTCTGGTGTGCTTCAGCAACAGACCTAGGATTAAACATATTCACCATATCTTGAATCTGCATCCTCAACCCTCCAACAAATCTAGCAGTCAGCTGTTCCTTTGTCTCCATAATGTCATTTCGAGCAATCAGTTGATAAAATTCGTCAGCATAATCATTAACAGTCTTCGTCCCTTGTCTCAAATTCTACAACCTCCGGTACATAAGTGATTGATAATTGTAAGGCAAGAATGTAGCCTTCATCAACTTCTTCATCTTCTCCCATGACTCAATCTTCGACTTCCCCATTCTCTCCCGCGTGAGTTTAGATTGCTGCCACCATGCCATAGCTCTACCTCTCAAACGAGTAGCAACCAACTTCACTTTTCGATTCTCGGGAACCTCCTTGAAATCAAAGATCTCTTCAACATTAGACAACCAATCCAAAAATTCTTCTACTACCATTCCACCCTTGAATTCCGGAATTTCCATCTTCATACCCGACTCCCATCGTCGGTCATCCTCAGCATCCCGATACGAGTTTCGAACCTGGTCTCGATCTCGATAATGAATGCTAGCTCTATCACCCTCTTCACTGAAATCAAATGTATGTATATATCGATCTTGACCATCAACATCCCTTCGATCACGCATGTCTCTTCTACTATGTCTCTCTTCATCTTTAAATGGCTCATCTTCAAACTCACGTGGAGTTCTTCTCTCTTCATGTCCATAGTCATGGTGATCTCTCCTTGACGAAATTGATGTTTCTCTTCTTTCTCTAAAAGATTGCGGTGATACCCTTCTCGCTTCCGTAACCGATGGTGAAACTCTGTTTCCTCCTTGGTTCGAGACTGGCGATCTCCTCCTTTGAGTTTGATTCATATCAATCGTCAACTTCTCTAACTTTCCAATGCCTTCATCAAATTTCTCATTAATGCGTTGCTCCATCTGCTCGGCTTCTTCACTTCTATACAACGCTTCAACATTTTGATGACGATTAGCTCTCCTTGGCGGCATGATTGAATCAACACAAACACTTCAACAAATACTTCAAAAATCTTCAACACAAGTCAAACAAGCACGACTCCAACTCAACTTGGCTCGGCCTCAACACTTCAACACAAATCAAATTCAAACAACTTCCACACTTTGATCCAAAATGGAATGGATCGAAAGTCCTCCTTTTGTTGCAACTTCAAGATGAACACGATGAACAACAAACTTCAAACGCCTTGGCTCCAAGACTCGGCTTAGCTATGATTGGCTAAGTCTAGCTCTGATACCAAAACTGACGCAGCGGATAATAACAAATCGATATAGATCGATGAAAGTAGCAATCGGTGGATTGAAGATACTGAAATGCCCAAATTCGTTGATCACAAAGATACCGAATTCTAGCTATCTTCGACACGTTGATCGCGCACGATACCGTGAAGAAGATCTACAATTCTTCAAACGTTGATCAAGCGCACTTGATACCGTGAATTGGCTTCAACAATCGTTGAATCGAGCGCACTCGATTAACCGAAAGTCGAGATAGGAGATCACACTCAACTACCAATTTAGATGAAAGCACACAGCAATCAAACAGAAATTTTATTCAACAATTAACCCCTTACAAATGACCCGACCATGCCTGTTTATAGGCTACAACAAAACACGGTTCAACTAAAAGTATCACCGACCTATATTAAGTCGTCCGTGAGTCATCACATAAAACCACACGACTCACGACTCAGCTTAAGTCGCTAACGACTTAGCAGTGAACGACTGAACTCAAACGACCTAAATACACTCACACGGTTTACGACCTACATAGCCCAACGACTTATCATCATACCAGTTACAACATGTAACGACACAACACAACTCAACATATACAACACGACATACGGCTTAAAGAAAAATACAACTTCAACACAGTATATACACGACTCAAGACCCTCGCGACCTAACGACTTAAAAATGATACGACTTAACGACCTAAACAAGGTCATGACTTAAAACCTCAGCGACTTAAGAGAAAAACTGCTGCATCACTTCACGCGACCTAACTAGATCATAGGCCGTATGCGACTTATCTTAGGTCGTGAGCTCCCTTCTTCAGCACACTCGTTAGGTCGTAGACGACCTAAAACACTTCCCTTAGGTCGTAGCCCTTTTAGGTCATGACTCGCAAACTCGTTAAGTCGCAAACTCAATACAACTTCCCCCTCTGGTTTCCAGTTAGGTCGTGAGCGACCTTCCTTGACTTCCACTATCTCATCCACACTTTCTAGCTCGTCATCCTTCACTCCGTTAGGTCGTGAATGACCTAAAGCTTCCTCATTAGGTCGTGAGCGACCTAAGTCTTGTGACTTTGCAGGTTGCGCTGCATCGATAGAGCAGTAAAGTTTACGTCTGGTTTCTAAGATTTTGATTTTGATTTTCAATTGGGTTTGGTGGACAAAAGGAAATGTTTTCTTTGCTGAGCTACTGGAAGAGAAAAATAAAAGATGCGGCTACTTCCTTTTTCAAAGTGGATACAAGTCAAAGATGAAAAGTGCTGGCAACCTTTGGTTACACATTATTTTAATGCAACGTGTCTCAGAGGAAAATAAAGTACACATCTTGAACAAAATGGGTTGGTCACAGCACATGCAAAGTATGGCAGCAAGTTGTTTTAATCTTGCTTTAAAACTTTTATTAGAAACACACGGCTTGATATAAAGATGATGATACTGAACTATGTGTGCACTTTTTCTAATGAATTGGCCATTCATTTTTCATGCGTGAAAGCAAATTAAAAATAACGTAACTTTGTTATTTGTTTCAATTGATTTTGCAGTTGACTACCACTTATATGCTCAACTGATTTGTAAATAATATTGCATTTACATTTTCTACAAATCTCAATTTAAAATTTCCATTTTAAATTTTTATTTCGACGGTAATAAAATGACGGTCGTTATAACTTTTTAAAATATTTATTAGGACAGTAATTCAAAAGTCACGGTCGTTACACATTCGATAGGTTATCCTATCGTTTTCAAAGACGCCCGGTTTTCACCACCGTCTTCAATTGCCATCCATTTTGTCATATCACATGTTTGGAATGGGTTATACGACACAAAGGTCCTCTCCCGGCTAAACCGAATAGTGAGCGTTCAACTTAAAAATATGTGGATGATCAATCACATAGATTCATATGTTCTTGTGGATTTCGGATAACCAACTGGAATCCGACTCCCTGTCGCATCGAAGTTCAAATACAGTTTTACGGGCCAATGGTTTTTCACAATCACAAAGCAGTATACTAAATACCAATATCACAGCTCAGCACAAAGCATTATTACATATCATCACATCACATAACAGGAATATTAGTCTAACACACAGCATTCAAGGACAATCAAAGAATCTTCAATTAAGATGAATAAATCATGTGGTTTTAAATTTATTAATCACATGATTACTTTCATTAGAAATCTTTAATCAATGATTATTTATCATTAATTACTATTGATTAAGTCTTAATCACCTTCATTTATTAATCATTTTTTAGTTAATTAACTTCATATTAATTAACCTCAATTATTAATTAATTAAATCTTTAATATTAAATAGTTAACTAAGTAACTATTTCTTAAGAAATTATATTAACAAATTCATTAATTATTTTGATAAACCAAAAGATAATTTAATTACTTTGATTTTCCTTTTGAACCTTGCTAAATCATTATCCTTATACATTGGCTGCTTTGGAAAGTTAAGATTAGTTTAAATAACATTCTATCCTAATTTCCTTTTTAAATTTCATTATTTAATATAAATGACTTTATAAAATGATGTATCAAAATTAAATAAATTAAATTTAATTACTTTAAAAACATCTCACTTAAACCCTTGATTTATTCAAAATTAAGTCAAAGGCATAAATTTGAACACATGTTTAAAATTCTTTAAAGGTTTGAAAATTTTTAAGAAAAAAACCTATTTTGCATATTGATCTCGAGACTCGCTTCGACTCACACCCGAGAGTTTTTCTCGTTTGCGTCGGGTTTATCAAAAAATCAACGTGAGTGCCACAATTTTTTTCTTAAAATTTTTTCTAGGTGCAAACCCGTATGGCCCAAAATTTACTATGAGACCATACCCGAGTTTGAACCCCTACTTCCTGATGCTTGCTTCGAGTTTTCCTTTTCTTCCCTAATCCGCTGCCCCTGACACAACTCCAATTGTGTGCACATGCACAACTCCTCCGGCCGCCTCCAGTTGAACTTGTGGTCGTCAACACATCCACGATGATGCTCTCGAACCTCTTAAACACTCAAAAATTCAAAACAGTCCCGATTTTACAATTTAGTCCCCAGACCGAAACTGGAACGGACAAACGCCTTAATTGAGTTCCTCGCTTCCCCTCTTCTAATCATCAGAGTTCGCGACACCCCGTCCAATACTCCATTCGCCCCCCACGCTTTCGATGGTCCCGGTCTCATGACTTCCGATGGCTTACAGATGGCGCGGCGATCACATTTCTAACTCTGACTTGTTTAACACCTTAAACGCTAATTTGATCTTGTCTCAACTCCACGATGCTTAGGAAAATTGCTGAGCATTTTTCTCTAGCTACCCTATCCCCCAGCAAGCTTCATCCAAGATTGCGAGATGAACCGTGTTGCCAATCATCTGAAATTGCTAAAAAACTCGAATCTGTTCATCTTTGCTTTACCCAATGAATTCTTGCTTAAAATTTTGAGTTAACTTTCAAAAATCTTTGTTTGTGACAATGATTCAGATAGTATTCTTGGAAGTAAGATTTATTATGTCTGAATTTCTACATGGTTTCAATTTATGACTGTATTTTCAAATTTTTTCAGAGAAACTTTAGTTCATTCTGCTTGAATTCATTTTCACAACTTAAGGCATGTCAAAATAAACAACTTTTGTTCGAATTCTGAAATCAAACAAGGATCAGATGGAGGGGAGTTGGATTTTGTACAGGATTATAAATTTCTTTAACCTGGAACAGAGATGATTCAACTTTAAACTGATAGACACTGGCAAAGATATGCACATATTCATGGATCTTGTGCATAACACAAATGTTTAAACTCACATCAAACATCAAAGCTTAAAAGCATTTACTCACCTGAAAGCAAAATTTGAACCAGAAAACACTTTCTTTTGTCTTTGAAACCTGCAGTTTAACCTTCCTATTTTTTTTGTTTTGATCTTGAATGATATTTGAGTTTGATGTTTACTTTTTCTTTTCAGGTGTACCAAGTATTGTTTGAACGAACTATACTAATATGGATGTATATATATAAAGTAGATAGTTTGTACAGTGGATGTGTTATCTGGTTAAGTTGGTTTTTCTTTTTTTACTTATTTTGATCTGATTTTTTTCTTGTTGCCTCCATCTATGACCAGAAGTTGTTCTTTGGAGGCTAAAATGATTTCTTTTTTTCCATTCGAATGACAAATTTTTGTGCTGAGAAGAAATGGCATTAAATGCTCATGTTCCCATTCAAGTTTATATATAATCCTATTGATTTTTGTAAGTACATCTTTTTTTTATTTATAGATTTTTTTTTCTTTCTTGCTTACATAATTTCACGTACATACATTTTTTTTTTGATTGCCTTGCTTAATGTAAGATTGTCATAGTTATTTTTTATAGTTTGTAACTTAACTTATATATTTAATGTTTTAACACAATTCTTGTTTGTTATACATTTTTTTTATCCTTTATTTATTTAAAGCTTAAACTACCAATTTTTTTTTAAATTCATATAATTTTCTTTTCTTATACTTAATATTAATAATATTTTATTTTGTTTTGAAACTTTTCAAATTAATTTACAAAAGTTCAAATAAGTCACCAAATTTAATTTAAACAAATTTTGGAATGTTACAAATATGCCCCCTTAAGAAAATTTCGTCCTCGAAATTTGAAAAAGGGAGAAAAGCAAACAACGAATATACGAATTCAGAAAAGAATAGAGAAATGGCTTACCAGTTTAAGCCGAGATATCCACTCTGCGATTGGGATATGACTTCCACATGCTATCTTCAGTTTCCCTAGTGCAGTCCTTTGGATCCCCACTCCATTGCACTTTAATTAGTTTCATAATTTTGTTTCTTAATCGTTTTTCATCACGATCCAAAATCTTTATCGGCTCTCTTTTAACTGCCAAGTTAGGAGTTATCTCAAGATCCTGCTGAGTTGCTTCTTCAATAATACTATCTGGGTCGTGCACAAACTTTCGGAGGTTAGAAATATGAAACACATTTTGCACGCCAGATAACCAGCTGGGTAGCTGTACTCGATATGCTGGAGGACCGATCCTCTCCAGAATAGGAAAAGGACCAATATAACGTGGTTCTAGCTTTCCAGTTTTCCCAAACCTCAATACACCCCGCATCGGAAACACTTTCAGAAATACAGAATCTCCAACTTGAAATTCCAAATCTCTTCTTCCGCGGTCATAATAACTCTTCTGACGACTTTAAGTAGTTGTTAATTTCTTTCGAATAAAATCAACATTCTCCGTGGCTTCTTTATTCATATCTGGTCCAAGGATGAGTCCATCACCTTATTCGATCCAACATGCAGGTGATCGACACGGACGACCATATAAAGCCTTATAAGGAGCCATTTCAATACTGGCTTGATAGCTATTGTTATAAGAGAACTCGACCAAATGCAATTGGTCCTCCCAAGATCCACCAAAATCAAGTATACAAGCACGCAATGGGTCTTCTAAAATTTGGTTAATCCTTTCTGCCTGCCCATCAGACTGTGGGTGATAAGCAGTGATAAAATTCAGTTTTGTTCCCAAAGCGGCTTGGAATACCATGAAGACTAGTGAAGATCGGATCACGATCACTCACTATGCTGCTAGGAATACCATGAAGACGAACAATTTCCTTTATATATAGCTCTACTAAGCTTGCTGCAGTCCTAATGGATTTCACTGGAATGAAGTGAGCAGTTTTGGTTAGTCGGTCCATTATAACCCAAATTTCTTCATTTCCCTTCTTGGTTCGTGGAAATCCGTTGATGAAATCCATCGATACCAGAACTCATTTCCACTTCGGTACTACCAAAGGCTGAAGTAAACCGGCTACTTTCTTTTGATCGCTTTTAATTTGTTGACAAGTAGCACAGCGACTCACATATATAGATATGTCCCTTTTCATTTTCTTCTACCAAAATGTTCTTTTCATATCACGATACATTTTATTGACTCCTGGATGGATGCAAAGTTTGGACTTGTGGCATTCATCCAAAACTTCACGTTTCACCTCCGGAATATCAGGGACACAAATCCTTCCTTTCAATCTTAAACTTCTCTACTATCCATCTCAAAAATAGTATCTTCACCTTGGCATATTCTTTTATAAATTCCCCAATGAAACTCATCTTCTTTCTGTTGTCTCGCAATCCTTTTGAGAAGAGTAGGAGCGATAACAAGATGAGCGAGGATGGCATGCTTTCTACTCAAAGCATCGGCAACAACATTGGCCTTTCCAGGTGTATACAGAATATCAAGGTCATAGGATGCCAGTAATTCCAACCAACGTTGTTGTCGCAGATTCAAATCTTTCTTGGTGAAGAGATACTTTAATGATTTGTGGTCGGTGAATAATTCAAACTTTTTACCTAAACAATAAGAATTATTAAGTATATATTAAGTTTAGTTGAACTTTAAAATTTTCTTTTAGAAAAGCTAAAGGAGATTCTTACCCAGACGATAATGTCCCCAGCTTTTTAAGGCGAAAATAACAGCCAAAAGCTCCAAATCATGTGTTGGGTAATTTCTCTCGTGGGGACGTAACTGTCTACTCGCGTAGGCAATTACCTTCCCATTCTGCATTAACATCGCGCCTACCCCATCACCACATGTGTCAGTATAGACAGATAAGCCTTGGTTCCTGTTAATAATAGCGAGAACAGGAGCAGTATTCAATCTGCATTTCAATTCCTGAAAGGCTTCATCATATTTTGAAGTCCAATTGAACTTGACATTCTTCATGGTTAGCTTGGTCAATGGGCTAGCAATTTTTGAAAAGTCCTGAACAAACTTCTGTTAATAGCCTGCTAAACCCAGAAAACTTCGAACTTCTTTCGGAGTCGTGGGTCGATTCCAGTTAAGAATAGTGGAAATTTTTCTCGGATCAATAGTTATTCCTTCTTCATTAACAATATGGCCAAGAAATCTGACTTCTTTGACCCAAAAGTGACATTACGAAAATTTAGTGAACAAGACATTCCTTCTCAAAATTTCCAAAACAATTCTAAGATGTTCAGCATGCTCCTCTTCGGTTTTGGAGTAGATTAGGATATCATCGATGAATACAAGAACAAATTTATTCAGCACCTCTCGAAACACAGGGGTCGTCAAATCTACGAAGTACACGGGGGCGTTAGTTACTCCGAAAGGCATGACTAACCACTCGTAGAACACATCCGGACCCTTAAAAGTGGTTAGGTGAACACAATTTTCGGCAGTTCACAACTAATGGAATCACTGGGCTAGATCCATCTTAGAAAAGAATCGTGCACCATGAAGTTGATCAAATAAGTCATCGATCCTGGGTAAAGGAAACTTGTTCTTAAGAGTTTGCTTATTAAGATCGCGATAGTCGACACACAATCTCAAAGACCCATCAGATTTAGCCACAAATACTATCACTGAACCCCATTCAGAGAAACTAGGACGAATCAATCCCTTTTTTTAGCAAATCACCATATTGCTGACTACTTCAATTCTTTCCCGCGGTGCCATCCTACGACTAGCATGAACGACAGGATGAGCGTTCAGAATTAAATCAATTCTGAATTCAATTTCTCTATGTGGGGGTAAAGATTCTACTTCTTTGAATACATTGGGAAAATGTTGGACAATACCAATGTACTCCAGACTAGATTCTGGATATCCTAACGTATACATCAGTTTATCTCTTTTCGGACTAGGGTCTTCACAAGAAATTTCAACAGAATCTCCATGTTTAGTTTTGACTAGAATCGTTCGATTGCTGCAATCTAACTTGGCTTCGTATCTCGATATCCAATTCATCCCTAGTAGGATTTCAAATTCATTGAAGTCGAGAACATAAAGGTTAATAGGAAATTTATGGCCAGAATAAGAGATGGGCACTCTCCTACAATATAAACAAAGATTTGCAGGACCACCCACTGGATTCTTCACACAAATAGGTTTATCAACAAAATTGAGTTAAAGTTTTAATTCATCCACGATCTATTGGGAGTTAAAGCTATGTGAAGCTCCCGTGTTGAAAAAAAATCTAACAACTCTTTCACCAACAATAAGGTTACCCTCCAAAACTCCCTTTCCTTCATTCGCCTTTGAAGTTGAGGGGTTATCTTTTACTGCGCACATTTTCGCTATTCGTGCTTGTTTCTTTTTTGGGGAATTCTTAACTCCATGACCTGGCTGATGACAATAACAACATTCCTTGGATCTTCGAGTTATCTTTACAAGTTGGTCTTTCTTAATTTGTTTCTTTGGCTTCTCACAATCATTTGCTAAATGGCCTTTCTCCTGACAGTTATAACAAGTAACAATTCTGGCTCGATTCTCTTGATTACTCTTCTTCTTCTCCTTGCCTTGAATCGGTCACTTTCCTTCGAATTTTCTTTTCTTCCAGTTTGAACTACTTGGACCCCTTTCTCTTACGGAACTTTCTGCATATCTAAAGTGGCATATCGATAACCCATATCATTCAAGTCCGAAAAAGATTGTTTAATGTGGGCTGTCATTCTCTCGTGATACTCCTTATTCATTCCCCGAATGAATCTTTCATTCTTCTTTAAAGGTGTACTCACTAGCTTTGGACCAAATCGAGACAATTCATTAAATTTATTCAAGTACCCCTCAAATGATAGACTTCCTTGCTTCATCTAGGAACTCCTGGTACATTCGAGAGATACCTGCAGACGGTACATATCGCTGCTCAAACACTTCTTTAAATCGTCTACAAGTAAACTTATCTTCTGACTCATCCACAATAATTGACTCCTACCAAGCTAATGCTTCCTCTTGGAGTTGCCAATAAGCTATTAGTCTCTTTTTATCATCTCCCAACTCAATCAATCCCCTGAAAATTCTTTCACAGTATTGGATCTAGGCTTGGGCTTGTGCAACAGATTCCTTGCCAGTAAACGGCTTTCCACCAAGTCAGGAGAAGCTCTTATACATGTCAACCAAATTCGACTGAAATTGAGTAAGCATAGTTGCAGTTGCAAGGACTTGACCAGTTGCGGTGGTATTTCCCCGTTCCCTACCCTATCCTTTTCTTCCGCTCGTTCTTACTTTCTATAAATAGAAAGAAAAGTTATTTTAGGCATACGGACAAGATATCTTAGGAAACAGCAATAGTTTAAAAGGAATAGACCAAGAAATTTGGGTTTCGGTCTTTTAGATTATACTCATTCTAGGGTATACTTCACAATATATCTAATGATCTATCTAATGTGTTATACTCTGTAGCCAAAGTTCTTACTTAACCTTCAGCTATGATACCACTTTATCATGATCCGAAAACCAATGTTCAAAAATTGACACTAAATACCTCACTTGCATTCGACTGTTAAAGATTCAAACATCGAACTCCAGTCGGATGGAGCTTATAACAACATTAGATGAATATAAACAGCGAAGACAAAATGAATATCATATATCAACATAGGTGCAACATAATACAATATCCAATACAACATCTATCCCAAGTATCAGAGTGATACAAATATAATACAACAATAATACGACAACAGAAACTTTAACAAGTTTCCAACATACTTCAACTTATACAAGGTCTTCAAAAATCCAAAACATCAAAATATTTCCAAATCCAAAGCTTCCAGAAGACTTCAAATCCAAGCTATCTCCAAAACATGGATAACCTGCTTCTAGGCTGCCCATGTGGAAAATTATGGGCACCTAGAGTTTAGGAAAGGAACAATAAACTCCAGGTCAGTCATGGGACTGGTATGAGTAAACAAAAACAGTTGTTGAAATAAAACAGTTCATTTTCTATCAAAATCAAACCAAAAGAATTTGAAAGAAATACGCAATGCTTTTTGAAAATGAAACTGCCATAAGGCCTCCCACCACACACACAATGCAAGCGTAAACTTGGAGGAGATTTCTCCTTATGACAGTCAAAAATGTTTGATACGAGAAAACTCTTTTAAATATTATTATTAGTGCATAGTGTAGAAAACAATTTCGAAAGTATAATATTAATCTTAGCCAGCATAGACATTTCGTTCTATACTTACTACATCTACCATCTAAACAGTGGTGACCACCATAAGTAAATGGCAGGTTATATAACTAAAACCGTAAAGAGCTCGAATTGGATGATTGGATTTCCAGCTAATGGTCGGGCAAAGGAACTTCCCATATAAAATGGAACGCCTCGGGAGGGACGTCCTCGAGAACCAAACCAGATCTCCGCTACACAAGACCGGGTTACCTCTATGACTAGGTAACAACTGACACGAGTATGCCACCTTCCGGTCGTTACCAACTTTTATCCGAAGTGCTTCTCAACCGACAACCACAAAGCAATAAATTTGCAGAAACCACACAGTAAGTATTTAGGCTCCATGCCATGACACTACCTATAATCCAGAAGGAAATGGACATACCCTCAGGGGGTGCTACCTCCAAATACCTTGCTGCCACGATTCCTGTTTCGACCATAACCGGGTTGTGAGGTTCGACGAAGTCTCTCCACAAAGCTACGCTTTTTCACAAAGCCATGCTTCGATCAACAAATGATAAGCAGCACTCAGCATGCCACACTACCAAATTGGGAGTATATCACTAATAACCTTCAACTACATAACATCTGAGCTCGTACGTCTCGTAGAAGGGTGTTAGGCATAGATAATAAATTCTCCGCCACCAACAGATATGTATTTGATAGAAATCAGCTTTATATCTCAAGGTGTAGTGTCAGACATACAACCATACAAGTCTGTTTCGGGTTCGAATAGAACCGAAGGCACTTTCGACGAAGTCCTTGCAATCCGGTAATCCACAATCCCGATCAGACTCCCCATCACATATGGAGATCTCTATACCGGAGCAACTCAGTACAGAGACATTCAATAGGTTATCCTATCGTTTTCGAAGACGCCCGGTCTTCACCACCATCTTTAATTGCCATCCATTTCGTCGTTTCACATATTCGGAATGGGTTATACGACACAAAGGTCCTCTCCTGGCTAAACCGAATAGTGAGCATTCAATTTAAAAATGGATGTATCAATCACATAGATTCATATGTTCGATGTGGGTTTCGGATAACCAACTCGAATCCGACTCCCTGTCGCATCAAAGTTCAAATACAGTTTTACGGGCCAATGGGTTTTCACAATCACACAGCAGTATATTGAATACCAATATCACAGCTCAGCACAAAGCATTATTACATATCATCACATCACATAACAGGAATATCAATCCAATACACAGCATTCACGGAAAATCAAAGCATCTTCAATTAAGATGAATAAATCATGTGGTTTTAAATTTATTAATCACATAATTACATTCATTAGAAATATTTAATCAATGATTACTTATCATTAATTACTATTTATTAAGTCTTAGTCAACTTCATTTATTAATCATTTTTAGTTAATTATTTTAATAAATTTCAAATTAATTAACGTCAATTATTAATTAATTAAATCTTTAATATTTAATAGTTAACTAAGTAACTATTTCTTAAGAAATTATATTAACAAAATCATTAATTATTTTAATAAACCAAAAGATAATTTAATTACTTTGATTTTCCTTTTAAACCTTGATAAATCATTATCCTTATACATTGGCTGCTTTGGAAAGTTAAGATTGGTTTAAATAACATTCTATCTTAATTTCCTTTTTAAATTTCATTATTTAATATAAATGACTTTATAAAGTGATGTATCAAAATTAAATAAATTAAAATTTAATTACTTTAAATACATCTCATTAAATCCGTGATTTATTCAAACTTAAGTCAAAGGCATAATTGAAAACATGTTTAAAATTGTTTAAAGGTTTGAAAATTTTTAAAGAAAAAAAATTGTTTTGCATATTGATCTCGAGACTCGCTTCGAGTCACACCCGAGAATTTTCTTGTTTGCTTCGAGTTTGTCAAAAAATCAACCCGAGTGCCACAATTTTTTTTCTTCAAATTTTTTCTAAGTAGAAACCCTTGTGGTGCAAAATTTACTTCGAGACCATACCCGAGTTTGAACCCCTACTTCCCGATACTTGCTTCGAGTTTTTCTTTTCTTCCCCAATCTGCTGCCCCTTGACACAACTCCAACTATGTGCACATGCACAACTCCTCCGGCCACCTTCAGTTGAACTTATGGTCGTCAACACATCCAGATGATGCTCTCGAACCTCTCAAACACTCCAAAATTCAAAACAATCCCAATTTTACATTTTAGTCCCCAGACCCAAACTGGAACGAGCAAATGCCTCAAATAAATTCCTCGCTTCCCCTCTTCTGATCATCAGAGTTCACGACACCTCGTCCAAAACTCCATTAGCCTACCACGCTTCCGATGGTCCCTGTCTCATGACTTCCGATGGCCTACAGATGGCGCGGCGATAACATTTCTAAATCTGACTTGTTTAACACCTTAAACCCTAATTTGATCTCGTCTTAACTCCATGATGCTTAGAAAAATTGCTGAGCATTTTTCTCAAGCTACCCTACCCCCAGCAAGCTTCATCCAAGGTCGCGAGATGAACCGTGTTGCCAATCACCAAAAATTGCTAAAAACTTGAGTCTGCTCATCTTTGCTTTATTCAATGAGTTCTTGCTTCAAAATGTTGATTTAACTTTCAAAAATCACTCTTTGTGATAACGATTCAGATAGTATTCTTGGAACAAAGATTTATAATGTTTGAATTTCTACATGGTTTGAAATTATGACTGTATTTTCAAATTTTTTCAGAGAAACTTTAGTTCACTCTGCTTGAATTCATTTTTACAACTTAAGACATGTCAAAACACAACTTTTGTTTGAATTATGAGATCAAACAAGGATCAGAGGGAGGGGAGTTGGATTTTTTACAGGGTTATAAATTTCTATAACCTGGAACAGAGATGATTTAACTTTAAACTGATAGACACAGGCAAAGATATGCACATATTCATGGATCTTGTGCATACAACAAATGTTCAAACTCACATCAAACATCAGAGCTTAAAAACAATTACTCACCTGAAAGCAAATTTTGAAACAGAAAACACTTTATTTTATCTTTGAAACCTGTAGTTTAATCTTCCTATTTTTTTTATCTTGAATGGTATTTGAGTTTGTTGTTTATTTTTTTTCTTTTCAGGTTTACTAAGTTTTGTTTGAACGAACTATGCTAATATGGATGTATATATATAAAGTAGATAGTTTGTAGAGGGGAGGTGTTATCTGGTTAAGCTGATTTTTGTCTTTTTGTTTATTTTGATCAGAGTTTTTTCTTGCTGCCCCCATCGTTGACCAGAAGATGTTCTTTGGAGGCTGAAATGTTTTCTTTTTTCCATTCGAATGACTCATTTTTGTGCTGAGAAGAAGTGGCATTAAATGCTCATGTTCCCGTCCAAGTTTACATGTAATCCTATTGAATTTTGTAAGTACATCTTTGTTTTATCTATAGATTTTTTTTTTCTTTCTTACTTGCATAATTTCACATACATACATTTTTCTTGTTTGATTGCCTTGCTTAATATAAGATTGTCATGGTTATTTTTTATAGTTTGTAACTTACCTTATATATTTATGTTCTAACACAATTCTTGCTTGTTATACATTTTTTTATCCTTTATTTATTTAAAGCTTAAACTACAAATATTTTATTTGTATTCATATATTTTTCTTTTCTTATACTTAATATTAATAATATTTTATTTTGTTTTGAAACTTTTCAAATTAATTTACAAAAGTTCAAATAAGTTACCAAATTTAATTTAAACAAGTTTTGGAATGTTACAATACAAATTCTAACACACTTTCCTTTTTAAAACTAGAGAGAGAAAAGAAAAAGTTGTTGGCCCTTAAACTAGAAAAAAATAATAATATACAATATATGTTTGCTTGCAAAGTAAAGCATCGGCCTTCCTCGCTTCCTTTTCTTCCCTGTTGCTAAAATTTAAACCATGGCCGAACAAATTCTTTCCCTCCCTTTTCTTTTAAGCACCGTTCCCCTTCCTCCTTCATTCAGTAAAATCGAATTTTAAAAAAAATAAAAAGTAAAACAAAGGGGGGACGAAATCGAAGCGCGACGTAGTCGTGAGTGTGCGCGCGCGATGTTGTCGAGCACGATCTCGCGATTGCGTGGAAGGAGAGAGGTGGAGTTTTGTCTTTGAGTTGTCATCGAGGTGGGGAACGTTGGTAGGTCACCGTTGTTGGAGACCTTGGTGGTCGGATTCTATCAAGTCGCGAGTCTGGTGAGAGGTAGAATGCCATGTGGGCAACATGAGGAGTGCATCGATTATTGGCGATGTGTCTGGGTCGCGTACACGCAAGGGGGCTTATGGCCGAGGCGAAGAGGGCAGCTGCGGTTTAGGGTTCATCGATCGCGGGTCGGAGTTGGAGGCTTGGGTTTTGAGCATGCTGAAGGAGAAGTTTTCTGGGCAGTATGGTATATTAGCTTTGTTTTAATTCAATTTAATTCAATATATATATATATATATAAGAAAGAAAGAAAGAAATATATAGATACACATATTTTGGCTTACTGACCATTTGTTTAAACTAAGTTATTTTTACTTAAATCTAATTTTAGTTTTGAAAAAGGGAAAAGGGAAAAAGCAAATACATATATTAAAGTAATTTTATAACTAAATGGAAATCGAAAATTTATACGCTTCAAAAATTGCTTGTACAAGGTTAAGACTGAGCCATTTGCACGCAATAAATTCGAGTGTACCGATCACCAAATTCAAAAAAAATAGAGGTGGGTTAATCTCACTCAAATTAGATTACTGGTAAATTTTATATAGTTAAAATTTATTATTGATTGATGGATTGTTGAATGGATAAATTTTATCAATTGAATGTGATATTATATAGTAATATATATGTATATATTGGAGTGATTGATATTCCTGCATTATATAGCAGAAGAGACCCTATGCGCCCTGCATAATAGCGGATGGCCATATATATCATGATATCCCCCTCGAAGTGGGATTGGTATATTTATATTGTGCTAACATCTATGGATGCGGGGAAACAGGTTGGAAGGATCCAATTGGATTCCTCAAAAATATTGAAATTTATTTTCATATTGAGTTATATGATTTATTTAATAATCTATGATAGATAAAATTGGAATTGAAATTGTTGAATTCTATTGTATTCCTGAATATATTTTGGTATTTTAAGATATCAAAAATATAAATATTGGATTTTTGAAGGAAAATAAAAATAAAATTTTAAACATAATATATAGAGTGACGTTAGATAAATTAAAAGAATGAATTTGGGAAAAGGAAAAAGGTTTGGTTTTAAAGTCCTATTAAATAAATTCATACCATGAGAAATAGAGTTTTTGACAAAAATATGAGTTAAAGGTTTTATAAATAAGGACTTGCGAAACATTGTTGTAAGTACAAAGGAATATATTTTTTAAAGGTAAGATTTAAATGGGTTGGGAAAAATAAAAAGGAGAAGTTTGAAATAAAGTGTGAAACTGATATTCAGATTTAAATAAAGTTTTAAATCATAAATAAGAAGTGAATCCGGAATTAAGGATTTTGGAATAAATTTAGGGTAAATCAAGAAATAAATTTCAAAATGGTATTAGTTCAGAAAATCGATTTGCAAATCGATTAAGTGTTTTGAACAGTGACCAAAAGGAAAATGAGACTACAGAAATTATAAGCTGGGTTGATAAATAAAGTGAATATTTATCAGTGGATAATTTGGATTTATAAATTCACAGTAGGAATTTATAAGGAGATGGTAATTAATTTTAAGAATGAATAGTGGTTTTATTTTGAAAAATGTGAGGAAGGAAATTTACGCAGTCAAAACACAAATTTGAACTGGAGATAAATCGAGAAGGATTTATAAAGGATTATATTGGCTGTATTGAAGTGGTAAATGTGCTTTTTTGACAAATTAAGTTATTTCGAAAGGAAAGATTTTAATGTATAAAATGGGAAAATTTAAAAGTGTTTATAAGAATGTTTTTACAAAATTTATTATTTAGTTGTTCAAATTTTTTAATTATTTATTGTGATGGCCCGGGATTTTGGCAATATTATTTTAATAAGTATTTAATATGATTTATTTAAAATACAACTTATCATCTTAAAAACAAATAAACTTTTGGCCATTACGATTTATATATATGTGTGTGTGTATTTTGGAAGAAAATCTATGGTTTGAAAAATATGAAATAAAGTCTTTCAAAAATATTCAAAAAAAAAATCTATCTTATTCACATTAAATTAAAATAAAGCTCTACCTTATTAACATTTGAAATATATATATATATATATATATATATATATATATGAATGTATTCTAGTTAATAATGATTGGAATAAAATCAATCTTATCAATACTAAATATAAGTATAAATAAATATATATACAAGAATATAGATTAAGTATCGACAACTTAAATTTAAAACATTTATGTGAGAAGAAATAGAAATAAATGTGTAGTAATTATTTGTTCATATGCACCATGAGTTAAACCAATATAAATAATTAAAACAATTTTATATTAAGCACATAATGTATAAAAACAAAACTAGGAAAATGAATATACGTTGTCTATGAAGTAGATATGCAAGACAAGATAAAATAAATTAAAAATTATCTATACATACAAAATCAAGGGGATGAGTATGAGAGCATGTAAAGACATTTACATTAAATTCTATCAATCTAGCACAAAATGAGTCATATCGCAACCTATACAAAATCATTTCAGTGTTCATAAAACCTTGGCTGGTCAAAGAAGGAGGCAAAAAAATAATCTCTGACCAAAGATAATATTTTGTACCATCTAATATACACCATGTATATTGAACAACATATATACCAATTTTTTATTCCACTTTCGTCCACCAAGAATTAGCGTACCAGAAATAAGAAAACCACTACTTTGAAATCAAACAACTCAAATCAAAACATTCCTCAGGTCAAAAATTTAAACCCCGAAATCTTTTTCAAATCAAAAGCCTGGAATGTTATGCCTGAAGCAATCTTCAAATCTGTGAGTAAACACCTTATTTTGAACTTAAGTATAATTAGATCAGTGCTCGTGATTCATGGATGATATGGTATTTTGCGTGTGTAATTTTAGGTAAGTAGCTCTGCGTAAAATATATGTTGGATCTTTGTGTACTGAGCGTGAATGTTCTTCTCTGTTTAGTTACGGGGTTGAAAATTAAATTCAAAACTCAATATATTTTCATCCAGTCACTGATGGACTTAGTGTCTAAAACAAAATAAGTTTGTGTAATCTTAATTATAGTTTTACAAACATGATTAAATATTTTTAGATTGCAAAGTTCTGTAAACTAGGTAAATACAATAAGATTTTATAGGAAGTGATAAAATCAACTACTTTGTTTTGTGGACTCAGGCATGTAGTTCGAATCAACTCTGGGAAACTCGATTTTTAAACTAAAATCACGAAATTTAGTTTAGTTTTGGGTTTGTAATTTGGGGTTGATCAGTTTTTGGATTTCGAGTAAATTCCGGTGATTGTTAAGCTTTGGAGGCCGGGGCTTTGGTTGGATCATGATTGGCGAACGTCGAAGCAGGGAAAAATGGTGGAGGTTGTTCACGATCGCCGTGGTGTCGGCTATAGAGGAAGATAAGGTTTAAGCGGTTGCGAGGTTGGGTGTCTGATCTTGGCTTGTTCATGATCGTCAAAGCATCGAGTTTGGCCAGGCTTGGAGGGGATGAACCTAAAATGTGGACACAGGTGTTGCCGGTGTCCTGATAGTTTCAATGGTCGAGATTGCCTGGGTGAAGTGTTTTCTGACAAGAGTGTGAGCTTCCAGTTTCGACTGGAAGGCTTGTTTCAGATTTAGGCTTCGCAACGTCAGTTTGAGGGCCGGAATCGTTTTGATAGTTGAACGTGGATTGGAGTGATGTATCGCCGGAGGTGGTGGCGCCGTTGATGATCCGTGCACGTGCACTGTGCACGCTTGCTTCTGACGCCATGGAAGACTATGGGGTAGTCAGGTCATACTCCAGTTTGAGTGAGGGTAGACTCGGAGTAGTTGGGTGGTTGAGTGACGCAGTTTTTACGGATTTTTACTCGAAGATTTTATGTAAGAACTCGAGTTGTGCTGAGTGATATCTGTTTTAACAGTAAAGGTAAATTTTTGAAATGTAGTCCAGGTTTTTAATAAAGACAAAAGAAACTTTTAAAAACTAGTCAAGCCAAATAAATTTTGAACTGTAACTCAAAGGTGTTTTCAATTTAACACATTAGATCAAAAATTTTAAGAAATTGAAATAAGTTTTAAATAAGAATGTTTCTAGTTATAAAGTCACATTCAAAGTAATTATAACAGTAATGTTTAAACTAAGTTTCAAAATTTTATTTTAATAGTTAAGTTTAAAGGATATGACAATCAAGTTTCCAAGGAAAAATGTTTGTAAAATTGAATTAAACAAGTTTGGAAAAAAAAAGGGTTTGATCTAATGGTAATCAATTAAAGATGATTAATCTACTAAAGATGATTAATCTATTAAAGGTTAATTATTTAATGTAATTAATTAAAGATAATTAATTAATAAAAGTAATTAAAGAATAATTGCCTTATGTCATTATATAGGATGGGTAATTTATGGACAATTATTGAATATGATTTATTAAATGATAATTTCCTGATGAAAGTAATTAAAAAGAAATTACTTGGTGGAAAGAAACTAATGAGTAATTATTTAACGGAAATAAATAAGGGTTAATTACTTAGTGTAATGAAGTAAACGATTGATTTATCAAGGGATTAGATGAGGGTTAGTTAATAATAAGTGTGATTAATTGAAGGATAATTAGTCAATGGAAGAAATTGAGAATTAATTACTTTGTGTAATTAATTAATGTATGGATTAAATACGATAATTTATTAAGGGTTAATAAATTATTAGTGTGATTAATTGAAGGATAATTAATTAATGGAATTGATTAAATGATAATTAATTTAAGTAATTAATGAGAATGGGTGAAATTTAATTAATTTTTGGAATTAATTAAGAGTTAATTACTTAGTGTAATTAATTATAATTAATCAAGGATGATTAATTAAGATGGATAATTAAAAGATGATTAATTAATTTGTTTGTAATTTGTTAATGTTAAAGTAAGGATAATCTAAATGATTATAGATTAGTAATTAATTTAATTAGATGTTAAATAAATTAATTTTGGAAGTGATGAATCTTGCTATGAATGATTGAATGTTGTAAATGCCTTAGATTGGTTGATATCTCCGATATGAAATGTTTGTGATATGATTAGATGGACAGTGATAATGTACTTATTTATCGATGATAAATTGTTACGTATAAGTGACATTCTATTTAAAATTGAATTCTTATTTCACTTGAGTAACTTGGGTATAGTTGACATTGGATTCAAAGACACTGGAGAAGGGTATTAGTAAATATCCGAAACCACTTCGATTCTTTATAGATTGATTTGTGAAATCAATAGGCAGGGATGGAATAATCTAAGTGAATTGGACCATTTAATCTAAGTTTGGTACTTCGAAATTGATGTGTGAAATAAGTGTTGTCTATAGCGAATTGTGAATTTGTAAAATTGGTATAAGTTACCTCGAGTTTATATAAGTTGTATGCATTTGTATTCCATGTTAGATGGGTTTACTCACGCTGGCCTCCAGCCTGACCCGGGTGTTACTTTGATGTAATGCTCGGGTTAGATAGAGTATTACAGATTTTCAGGTAGGGATGTTCTGGAGCTCAGGAGGCGAGTTGGATGGCAAGAACGTATGAAGTGTTTCCGTTGTATTACATTTTTGTATATCTGAGACATGATGATTGTGTATATCCAGTGTCTGTTATATGTGTGTAACTCAGATATATTAAAAAGTGACAGATACAGTGTTCTTTTGTAAACTATTATTAGTTGATATTATATTTTATCCGCTGCGAATGTAAGAATCTATGTTTTGTTCTGTTTGTTCTTCTATCTCTTTTCTTCTTTTTCCCTAACTATCTGGGCTTTTCGGGATCGAAAATCCCGGATCGTTACATTTGGTATCAGAGCTGAAAGGTTAAGCGAGAACCTTGGCTCTGGTGGGGACACTTATTAAGGATAGGGTCGATGGTACCCTAGAATGAGTGAGCGTGTATATATGAGAGCATACTTGTTATTTCTTATATAAAAAGGTTAAATGATTTTGTATGAGAATATATTTTGGTATATACAAAAAGAAATACTTATTTCTAATAAATATTAAGGTAATTGGTTGTTAAGTTATTGGAATTAAATTAAGTGGTAATAGAATACAACCAAATTAAAATTTAATAAAGATAAGTTTGAAATGGACTCAAACTGAAATTTGAATCTTGAATTTGGGCTGGAATTTTAGAATAAGATAATAATAAATTGGTTTCCAAATATGATAATCTTGGTTATTATCATAAATGATTATTGTGTTTAATAATGAAATGTTTTAGGGAAATAAAACATTTAGGTAAATATGACTTATAAATTGGAACGGAAGATGATGTAAATTGTGAAGTTTTGAATACTAAGTCTAGAAACATTTGAAATTGTTTTCAAAATGTTAAGACATAATAATGAATAGTATTATTTAGAATGTTTTGAAGGTAATCTTATTTTAAAATAAGTAGTTGTTTGTAAACTTTAAAAGAATCTGTTTGAATAAAAACCAAAGGTGGTTTAAAAATTTAAAGTATAGCCTAGATGGTGAAGAAATAAATATGTATATGTATGGATATGCATAATATAAAAAAATGATTTGGAATGAACTCTAAGGTATTGAGTTTTGATGATTTTCCCTAATGTGTGATGTAAAACCCAAAGTGATATAAGTTTTGAACTTATATGTAGGAAAGAATATTGTTAGAAACTTAAAATTTGAAATGGAAATTTAAATTGGGTAAAGTTGACTGGATTAAGTATATTGAAAATTTAAATTGGGAAGTTAAATGGTTAATCCGAATTAGGAGTTTGTGTGATCTCAAAATGGGTTTGAGTTTTGAAAATTGAAAATGGATGTTGTTAATTAGTATTTGGATAAATTTGGACGTTTATTTATCTTGATATCATTTTATGGATATAAATAAATTATGAAGCTGAAAATTTGTTTTAAAAATGGATAATAAATTAGAATCTGAAGGTTTAATTGTTTTTGAATCCTCATTTGAACTTTGAAATAAGATAAAGAATAGATAATTCAAATGGTATTTTGAAAATTTGACTCAAAGTTAAATTGTTTAAAGATTTAGATTGTTAATTTGGTTTAAGAGTTTAAACCAACATTTGAAATTTAACTCGAAGTTATATATTTCGGGATGGTTTATATTGGAAATTTGAATTGAATTAATTCAAATTTAATTTGATTTGAATTAATTGAAATTGTGATTAAAGTTGAATAAGTAAATTCAAATGGAAATTGATTTGAATTTGGAAAGAAATTGAGGTTAATTCAACTTGAATTGGGGATAAATCAAGTTCAAGGGAAATTGAAGTTATTCAAATTGGAATTGGGTCAATTTAAATGGAAGTGGAAATTTAAATTTGAATTAATGAGGAAGTGAACAGTTGTGACTGTGGACTATTTTCAATATAAATTGTTTTAATATGAACTTATTTTCCCAGGCTAATTAATATATACAACTTTTCTTTTTAAAGCTCAATTATTTTGTATTTATTTTACAATTATTTTTGGAACTACTTAATAATTTTCAACTGTTTTATAAACTAATTACTATTTTTCAACTATTTTACAAATTATTTACTATTTTACAACTATTTTGCAATTATCTAAAATTTCTGAAACTATTTAACCATTTTCCAACTATTTTACAATTTCTTAACTATTTTATAGCTATGTTACGAACTAATAATTATTTTTCAACGACTTATCTATTTTAAACTTTTCAAGCTATTTTCTGAATTTAAGTTGGATTGAGTTCAAACTGTTTATGACTGAATATCCATTTGGGATAAGGATTAAAGTGATAATCCAATGGAACTAAAACAATTGTGATTATGTGGATATAAATTAAAGGAAATGTGAATAAAAAGAGAAATTGATTTGGCTAATAATAAATAAAGATAAATAGGTAAGATGTACGTATGTTATTCTATTCGGCCAGTGATTTGATCCAGATTCGACCATAGAATTTCGAGATAGTTATATCGATCTGAGTTGGGATTTTCCACTCGATTTTCGATGGCGAACCTGGATATGGATTGTTGATTGGATCTGGATATTCTCTATCATAGTTAAGCTATGAAAGGAGAATGGCGGTTTTTGATCAAGAAGCCAGATTTGAGTCCGCACTAGGAAGTCGGGTAAACGATACTAATTCAAAAGTGAAATTGTGTGATCAAGTCAGCGATCAGATTGATATATCATACAGATGATGTATGTACATCGTACGGGTTTGAATGAAATTGATATTGGAAATTTGTGAATATGAGATGTGAAACGATTTTTGAAATGAAAGTATATTTTGTGAAATATACAATGAAGTAAAATGGAAATTGGATATTTCCATGATTTAAGGTTCACTTTATAAAGAAAGGAAGTGAGAAATCAAATTTGAATATTTGATTTGCAATAAACAAAGTTATATATCTTTGTTATATAAGGTAAATCTCTCATTGTTGAATCTATTGCCGGAAGAAAAGGATTTTGAAAGTTTATGAAGTATAAAAGGAGTTTAATACAAGTTTGAAATGATCAAAAGTTTTTAAAAATTATATATATATATATATATATATATATATATATATATATATATAAATGATCTTATGAGGATTTTGGAAAAAGGTTTTTGGGACCTTTGGATTTGGAAAGGCTTTTGACTTTTGGGTAAAATCAATATTCGAATTTGGAAAGCCTGGTTGGAGAATTATCGATTTTGAGAAAAGGAAATTTATATGAGATTCATACAAGGTGTATGATTTGGAAGATACTATATGTGTACAGTATAAAGTGTTTTGAAATGGCTTTGGGCAAAAAGGGCTCCCTTTAAATAAACTTCCCACGAGTGCCACAGGGTGGTACTGCCTTGAACCCCAAGGGGGGTTCTAAAGTTGATCATGTGAGGAGTCCGGACAAAACTAGTTCCTAAGGATTATGAGTAGTGTGTAGCGAAAGTCGAGGGCGTTGATGCCTACATAGGCATTTAGGTTACACTGTGATGACAGTGTAACTCGATGTCACTGCGATCTACTACAGATGATAGCGAAAGTCGTGTATGCCGCTGAGAGCCAAGAGTCTACGTTGATTTTATATAGGTAGACTGCGACCTATGGTGATAAAGCTAAAGTCGTGTGTGCCGCTGAGAGCCAACAGTCTGCGTTTGATTTTACATCGATAGACTGCGACCTATGTAGGAATGGAGATGTTTCGTTTTGACAGCGAAAATCGAAGGCGTTGGTGCCTACAGTTACATGGACTTTGCTACGACGGCAACGTAACCCTGGAATATAACTGCGATCTCTTGTGGGTTCCATGGCGTAATCGAGGGGCGTGGAGTGCTTACAGTCACATGGACTTTTGCTGCTATGGCAACGTAACCCAGGATGTAACTGCGACAATGGATGGGGGTGATGATTTCCAGAGCATTCTCACCAAAGATATTTCCTCGATTTCAAAACTGTTTTCTATATTTTCAATAAAATTATTTTTCAAAATATTTTCACTAGATATTGGAAACAGTTCTACCAAGCACTTATGGATTTTGAATCGTACGCCTGATCAAAGTATGACCGAATTTCTATAAGAACAAGGATGGACTTGTCGAAACATCGAGTTATAAAAGTATATGTATAAAACTATTTTAGTTATATTATATATATTTTTAAAGTAGTTTAAAAATGATTAAAGAAAATTTATCTGATTTTAAGCATTTTAATAACTCTAGCTTCGTTCCTTTTCGAGGACGAAAAGATTCAAAGGGGGGAGGAATGTGGCGGCTTGGGATTTTGGCAATATTATTTTAGTAAGTATTTAATCTGATTTATTTAAAATACAACTTATCATCTTAAAAACAAATAAGACTTTTGGCCATTACCATTTTTATATATATTATATATATGTGTGTGTGTATTTTGGAAGAAAAACTATGATTTGCAAATATAAAATAAAGTCTTTCAAAAATATTTAAAATAAAATCTATCTTATTCACAATAAATTAAAATAAAGCTCTACCTTATTAACATTTGAAATATATATATATATATATATGAATGTAATCAAGTTAATAATGCTTGGAATGAAATCGATCTTATCAATACTAAATATAAGTATAAATAAATATATATACAAAAATATAGATTAAGTACCGACAACTTAAATTTAAAACATTTATGTGAAAAGAAATAGAAATAAAAGTGTAGTAATTATTTGTGCATATGCAACATGAGTTAAACCAATACAAATAATTAAAACAATTTTATATTGAGCACATAAAGTATAAAAACAAAACTAGGCAAATGAATATATGTCGCATGTGAAGTAGATATGCAAGACAAGAGAAAATAAAAAATATCTATATTTACATACAAAATCAAGGGGATGAGTATGAAAGCATGTAAAGACATTTACATTAAACGCTATCATTTCTAGCACAAAATGAGTCATTTCGCAACCTATACAAAATCATTTCAGTGTTCTAAAACCTTGCCTGGTCAAAGAAGGAGGTAAAAAAAAATCTCTGACCAAAGATAATATTTTGTACCAGCTAATATACACCTCGTATATTGTTCTATATATACCAATTTTCTTATTCCATTTTCGTCCATCAAGAGTTAGCATACCAGAAATAAGAAACTGCTACTTTGAAATCAAATAACTCAAATCAAAACATTCCTCAGGTCAAAAATTTAAACCCTTAAATCATTTTCAAATAAAAAGCCTGGATTGTTATGCCTGTAGCCGTTTTCAAATCTATCGGTAAAAACCTTATTTTAAACTTAAGTATAATTATCAGTGCTTGTGATTCATGGATGATATGGTGTTTTGCATGTGTATTTTTAGGTAAGTAGCACTGTGTAAAATATATGTTGGATCTGTGTGTACTAAGCATGAATGTTCTTCTCTGTTTAGTTACAGGGTTGAAAATTAAAATCAAAACTCAATATATTTTCATCTATTCACTGATGGACTTAGGGTATAAAACAAAATATGTTTGTGTAATTATAATTATAGTTTTACAAACATGTTTAACTATTTTTAGATTACAAAGTTCGGTAAACTAAGTAAATACATAAGATTTTAAAGGAAGTGATAAAATCAACTACTTGGTTTTGTGGATTCAGGTACGCAGTTCGAATCGACTCTGGGAAACTCGATTTTTAAAGCTAAAATCTTGAATTTTAGTTAAGTTTTGGATTTGCAATTTGAGGTTGATCAGTTTTTGGGTTTCAAGTAAATTTCGGCGACTGGTGAAGCTTTGGAGGTCGGGGCTTTGGTTGGAGCTTGGTTGGCTAACATTGAAGCAGGGAAAAATGGTGGAGGTGGTTCACGATCACCGTGGCGTCGGCCACAGAGGAAGATAGGGTTTAAGCGGCTGCGAGATTGTGTGTCTGATCTTGGCTTGTTCGTGATCGTCAAAGCATCGAGTTTGGCCAGACTTGGAGGGGTTGAACCTGAAACATAGACGCAGGTGTTGGCGAAGTCCTGATAGTTTCGATGGTTGAGATTGCTTGGGTGAAGTGTTTTTTGACAAGAGTGTGAACTTCCAGTTCCGAGTGGGAGGCTTGTTTCGGATTTAGGCTTCGCAACGTCAGTTTGAGGGTCCGAATAGTTTCGACGGTTGAACGAGGATAGGAGTGAGGTGTCGCCGGAGGTGGCAACACCGTTGATGATCCGTGCACGTGCAATGTGCATGCTTGCTTCTGGCGCAATGGAAGTCTATGGGGTGTTCGGGTCATGCTCGAGTTTGAGCGAGGGTTGACTCGGAGTGGTTAGGGTGGTGAGTGACGTGGGTTTTTGTGGATTTTTACTCGAAGATTTTGTGTAAGAACTCGAGTTGTGTTGAGTGATATTTATTTTAATAGTAAAGGTAAATTTTTGAAATCCAGTCTAGGTTTTTAATAAAGACAAAAGCAAGTTTTAAAAACTAGTCAAGCCAAATAAATTTTGAATTGTAATTCAAAGGTGTTTTTAATTTAAAACATTAGATCAAAATTTTTAAGAAATTCAAATAAGTTTATAACAAGAATGCTTCTAGTTATAAAGTCACATTCAAAGTAATTATAACAGTAATGTTTAAACTAAGTTTCAAAATTTTATTTTAATGCTTAAGTTTAAAGGATATGACCATCAAGTTTCCAAAGATAAATGCTTGTAAAATTGAATTAAAAATTTTCGAAAATAATGGGATTTGATCTAATGGTAATCAATTAAAGATTAATAATCTCTAAAGGTTAATTACTTAATGTAATAAATCAAAGATAATTACTTATTAAAAGTAGTTAAAGAATAATTGCCTTATGTCATTAATTAGGATGGGTAATTTATGGACAATTATTAAATATGATTTACTAAATGATAATTTCCTCAAGAAAGTAATTAAAAAGAAATTACTTGGTGGAAAGAAATTAATGAGTAATTATTTAGCGGAAATAAATAAGGGCTAATTACTTAGTGTAATTAAGTGAACGATTGATTTATCAAGGGATTAGATAAGGGTTAGTTAATTATAAATGTGTTAATTGAAGGATAATTAATCAATGGAAGTAATTGAGAATTAATTACTTTGTGTAATTAATTAAAGTATGGATTAAATAAAATAATTTATTAAAGGTTAATAAATTATAAATGTGATTAATTAAAGGATAATTAATTAATGGAATTGATTAAAAGATAATTAATTTGAGTAATTAATGAGAATGGGTGAAGTTTAATTAATTTTTGTAATTAATTAAGAGTTAATTACTTATTGTAATTGAAGTGTAATTAATCAAGGATGATTAATTATGATGGATAACTAAAAGATGATTAATTAATTTGTTTGTAATTAGTTAATGGTAAAGAAAGGATAATCAAAATAATTAAAGATTAGTAATTAATTAAATTAGAGATTAATTAAATTAATTTTGGAAGTGATCAATCTTGCTATGAATGATTGAATGTTGCAAATGCCTTGGATTGGTTGATATCTCTGATATGAAATGTTTGTGATATGATTAAATGGACAGTGATAAAGTAGTTATTTATCGATGATAAATTGTTACGTATAAGTGAAATTCCATTAAAAATTGAGTTTTTATTTCACTTGAATAACTTGGGTTAAGATGACATTGGATTCGAAGAGACTGGAGTCGGGTATTATTAAATACCCGAAAGCACTTCGATTCTTTACAGATTGATTTGTGAAATCAATAGGCTGGGATGGAATAATCTAAGTGAATTGGACAATTTAATCCAAGTTTGGTACATAGAAATTGATGTGTGAAATAAGTGTTGTCTATAGTAAATTGTGAATATGTAAATTTGGTATAAGTTACCCCGGGTTTATATAAGTTGTATGCATCTGTGTTCCATGTTAGATGGGTTTACTCACGCAGGTTTCCAGCCTGACCCGGGTATTACTTTGATGTAATGCTCGGGTCAGACCAAGTATTACAGATTTTCAAGTAAGGACGTTTGATGTAGCACACCAGGCTTTAGGTCGTAAGTCGTGTGCTTTAAGTCGCCAGCGACCTAGCGGGTTGCGACCTAGTGGGTTGCGACCTAACTCACAACACACCGTGATACGACCTAGTGAAAACAAATGAGGCCTTAGGTCGCTCCGAACATGCTAACGTGATACGACCTAGTGATTCGCGATCTAACACTAACAAGCTACGACTTATAGGGTTATGTCATTTGTATTCTCTCTTATGTCGCAGTCTTATAGGTCGCTCGCCAGTGCATTCTATAAGTCGCTCAAGTATGTTGAATCCTTAGGTCGCTCGTGTGTTGCTGGAGATGATATGTCACAAACTGAAGATGTTATATTTTGTTAAGTCGCTAGATCGCGAACGACCTTCTTAAGTTGCTCCAGCGTAAGTCGCTTAAGTTCTTGAAGAGGTGCTGTATCTTTATGCCGCTGAAGCGTTAGGTCGTAGGACGTTTCTCTTATGTCGCATATGTTAACTCATATGTTGTTTCTGTTATAACGTTGTATGTTGTATATGTTGATTACTTTTGTAACTCGTGTGTTGTAACTTGTATTTTTTTAGGTCGTTTGAATTTTATGTCGTAGGTCGGACGAATGTTAGGTCGGTCTGTTGTGTTGAGTTGAGTGAGTTGTAAACTTTTATAAATACCGTTGTCGTGTCACTTGTAAGGTTGGTCGATTTTGAATAAACTTTTGTTTGAGTGCTTTGTTCCTCTTTAAAATTGGAAGTTGAGTGTTGTCTCCTTTCTCCATTTTCGGTTATTCGAGTGTGTTCGAATCAACGGATTTGAAGCCGATTCACGGAATCTCGTGCGCGAGATCAACGTAGAAGAATCATAGATCTTTTTAACACAGTATCGTGCGTGATCAACATGTTGGAGATAGGTAGAATCCGGTATCTCTGAGATCAACGGATTTGGGCACTTGGGTATTTTCAATCCATCGATTCAACTTTTCACTATTTCATCCATTTTTGATATCTCCGCTGCGTCAGTTTGGTATCGGAGCTAGACTTAGCCAGTCATAGCTAAGCCGAGCCTGTTGGGAGAAGATTTGAAGTGTTGAAGTATTAGAGATTGTTTGTTGATAAGTTTGATCTAAGCCGGGCCGAGAGTAAGTGCAGGCCGAGAGTTATTGAAGTGTGTGTTTGGAGATTGTTGTTTGATAATCATGCCGCCGAGACGTGCTAACTATTTTCAAAAAGTTGAAGATTTATATCGTAGACAAGAAGCTGAGCAAATGGAACAATGTATCAATGAAAAATTCGATGAAGGTATTGGGAGGTTAGAGAAATTGATGAATGACATGAATCATAGTCAAAGGAGAAGGTCACCAATCTCGAACCATAGAGGAAACAGAGTTTCGCCATCGGTTGCGGAAGCGAGGAGGGTGTCACCTCAATCTTGTCGAGATAGAAGAGAATCATCAGTTTCAATGAGAGGAGAATACCATGGGTACATAAATGAAGAGAGAAGAACTCCACGTGAGTTTGGAGACAAGCTATATCATGATATGGAAAGAAAGGGTAAAAGACCCATGCTTCATTATAGAGATGTTAAGGGTCGAGATAGATATCGAAGTACATTTGATTTTGAGGAATATGGTGATAGAGGTAGTATTCATTGTCGAGATCATGGCAAAGTGCGAGATCGAAATAGGGATGTAGAAGATGATCGCCGATGGGAGTCGGGGATGAAAACAGAGATTCCCAAATTCAAAGGGGGAATGATAGCGGAAGAGTTTCTTGATTGGTAATCGAATGTTGAAGAAATTTTTGACTTCAAGGAAGTACCCGAGCATCGTAGAGTTAAGTTGGTTGTTACACGATTGAGGGGAAGAGTTATGGCATGGTGGCAACAAACTAAACTTGCACGGGAAAGAATGGGAAAGTCGAAGATTGTTTCATGGGAGAAGATGAAGAAGTTGATGAAGGCTACTTTCTTGCCTTATAATTATCAGTCTCTTATGTATCAGCGCTTACAGAATTTGAGATAAGGGACAAAGTCAGTAAATGATTATGCAGATGATTTTTATCAACTGATTGCTAGAAATGATACCATGGAGACGGAGCAACAGTTGACAGTTAGATTTGTTGGAGGATTGAGAATGCAGATTCAGGATATGGTGAATATGTTTGATCTGAGGTCCGGTGCTGAAGCACACCAGAAGGCTCTAGCTTGGGAGAGGCAAGGTAGAATAGGAGGTGGTGTGTTTACAAATTCCAACAATCAAGTGAAAGGGGCTAGTAGCAATGCTAATGTTTCCAAGGCTGTCAGTAAACCAGTTGTCAATAAAGTTGCTAAGACCAAGGTCAACAACAATTTAAAGTGTTATAATTGTCAGGAGTTTGGTCACAAAAGCAATGAATGCCCGAAGCCTAAGAAGCGAGTGATGGTTGCTGAGGTTTAGGATGAGGAATGCAGAAGTAGAATGTTCCAATTCACCACAAGTTAAGGAGGAAGAAGAATTATTGGCAGGAGAGAAGGATATTCTTTAATGATGAGGAGATCTTGCTTGACACCAAAGCAGGAAAAGGAGACTAGTTAGTTGAGGAGCAATATTCTCTAGTCAACGTGCACTATCTTGGGAAGGGTTTGCAAGTTTGTCATCGATGCGGGAAGCTGTGATAACATCATTTCTATAGAAGCTGTAAAGAAGTTGGCGTTAAAGACAGAGAACATCCCAAACCCTACCAATTAGCTTGGTTGAGGAATGGTGGGGAACTGAAGGTTAGTCGAAGAGCTTGTGTAACTTTTTCCATCAGGACGAAGTATAAAGATGAAATTTGGTGTGATGTTGTGGATATGGATGTATGTCATTTGTTGTTGGGTGGACCGTGGCAATATGATAAAGCTGTGTAACATGATGGGAGGACTAACCGCTATAGTTTCATGTTCGAGGGGACCAAAATCACTTTAGTTCCTAAACAGCGATAACAAAGTGAAAGCAAGTTGGAGGAGATTGAAGAATTAAAGACTCTGTTATCTTTAACGGAATTTGTCAAGGAAGTGGAGGATAATCCTGAAGTATTCTTGTTAATTGGACGTGAAAGTAGTGAAGCGGTTGAAATTCCTGAAGAAGTTAAGCCAGTGTTACAGGAGTTTGAAGATTTATTTCCTGGATAATTGCCAACAAAGGTACCACCATTGAGGGACATACAACACCAAATAGACCTGTTCCGGGAGCTGCGTTACCGCATAGACCACATTATAGAATGAGTCCAAAGGAGCGCGAAGATTTGAGAAGGCAGGTGGAGGAGTTACTTGAGCAAGGGCGTGTACAAGAAAGTTTAAGTCCTTGTGCAGTACCAGCATTGTTAGTGCCGAAGAAGGATGGAACTTGTAGAATGTGTACAGATAGTCGAGCACTAAACAAGATTATAGTGAGGTACAGATTTCCGATGCCGAGATTGTATGATTTGTTAGACCAGTTGAAAGGAGCTGTTATCTTTTTAAAGATTGATCTGAAGAGCCGATATCATCAGATTCGAATTCGACCAGGGGATGAATGGAAGACAGCATTCAAGACACGAGAAGAGTTGTATGAGTGGCTGGTCATGCCATTTGGTCTTTCGAATGCACCTAGTACTTTTATGCGGGTGATGAATTAGATCTTTCGACCCTTTATTGGAAAGTTCGCGATGGTATATTTTGATGATATATTGATATACAGTGGAAGCACAGAAGAACACCTACTACATTTGCGAGAAGTGTTGATGATTGTTCGTCAGGAGCAATTTTATGCGGCAATAAAGAAATGCGTGTTCATGACGCATAGTGTTTTGTTTTTGCAGTATGTATTGTCCAAGGAAGGTATCCAGGTGGATCAAAGTAAAATTGAAGCAATCAGAAATTGGCCACAGCCTAGCACTAGAACTGAATTCAGAAGTTTTCATGGTTTAGCATCATTCTACCGAAGGTTTATTCCACATTTGAGTAGCGTGATGGCACCTGTTACTGATTGTACGAAGGGCAAGCAGTTTTCATGGTCGAAGGAAGCAGGATTTGCTTTTGAGCAAATCAAGGAACTTTTGACGTCAGCACCAGTTCTAGTTTTGCCGGATTTTCAGTTGCTATTTGAATTACATACAGATGCATCTAAAGTTGGAATTGGAGGGGTATTAATTCAGAGGGGTCGTCCGATTGCTTATTTCGGTGAGAAGCTTTCGGGAGCAAAGATGAGATATAATACTTATGACGTGGAATTCTATGCTATTGTCCAAGCCATCAAACATTGGAGACACTATTTGTTTCATAAAGAGTTTGTGTTGTATACTGATCATGAAGCTTTGAAGTATTTGCAGGGGCAGGATAATATTGCAGCCAGGCAGGGTCGCATACTTGCAAAAGTTTACATTTGTAGTAAAGCATAAGTCGGGAGTTACAAACCGCGTGGCAGATGCGTTGAGTAGAAGAAATCATTTGTTGACTACAACGAAAGTTGAAGTGACGGGGTTTAATGTTTTGCCAGAATTGTTTTGCGAGGATTCTTATTTTGCTAAGATTGTAGATGAAGTCGAGAAAGGAAAGATGGATGAGTATATGTTGGTGGATGGTTTTCTATTCAAAGGAAATCGGTTATGTATACCAAAGTGCAGTTTGCGAATGAAGATTGTGAAAGAATTGCATGAAGACGGACATGTGGGAAGAGATCGTACTTTGTAGTTGATTTCTCAATCATATTTTTGGCCTTCCATGAGGAAAGAAGTTGAAAGATTTGTGGAGAGATGTATGTCAAATTTCCAAAGGGACAGCTACGAATGCAGGATTGTATGTGCCATTGCCCGTGCCTACTAGACCATGGGTTGATATTAGCATGGACTTTGTTTTGGGTTTGCCAAGAACTCAACGAGGGAATGATTCTATATATGTTGTGGTGAATAGATTTTCGAAGATGGCACATTTCATAGCTTGTAAAAAGACCACTGATGCAGTCTGTGTTGCTCAACTGTTCTTTAAAGAAGTTTATCGACTACATGGGCTACCTGAGACCATTGTTTCTGACCGGGATACTCGATTCCTAAGTCATTTTTGGTTGAGTCTGTGGAAGATGGTTGGGACTAAGCTGAATTTTAGTAGCGCCTATCATCCGCAAACAGATGGGCAAACGAAAGTGGTGAACAGATCTTTGGGAAACTTGTGGAGATGTCTTGTGAAAGATAATTTGAAGATCTGGGATGTGAAATTTTGTCAGGCAGAATTCGCACATAATCATGCTGTTAATCGAAGTACTGGATTCAGTCCGTTTCAAGTAGTATACTCAGCAATGCCAAAGGGATCGTAGGATTTGTCGATAGTTCCATTTCGGGAAGGGGTTGTTAAACGAGCATGTGATTTCGTGAATGAGTTGCAGGAGTGTCACAGGATTGTTCGTGAACGATTGCTTAAGTCAAATGAGAAGTATAAGCAACTTGCAGATAAGAAGCGAAGGTGTGTGGACTTCAAAGAAAGGGATTTTGTTTACGCAGCATTGACGAAAGATCGTTTTCCAGTTGGAACTTACAACAAATTGAAAGCTCGAAAGATTGGTCCAGTAGAAATCTTGAAGAAGATCAATGATAATGCTTATCAGTTGAGACTGCCGGATCATATCCATACGGCCGACGTTTTTATCATCAAACACTTGATACCATATCACGGGAATAAGTGTGTCGAAGAACAGGAAGGCGTGAATTAGGGGTCGAAGTCTTGTCAACCGGGGGAGGATGATGCAGCACACTAGGCTTTTGGTCGTAGGTCGCGTACTTTAAGTTGTTAGCGACCTAGCGGGTTACGACCTAGTGGGTTGAGACCTAACTCACAGCACACCGTGAAAACAGATGAGGCCTTAGGTAGCTCAGAACATGCTAACGTGATACGACCTAGTGATTCGCGGTCTAACACTAACAACCTGCGACCTATAGGGTTATGTCATTCGTATTCTCTTTTATGTCGCAGTCTTATAGGTCGCTCGCCAGTGCATTCTATAAGTCGCTCAAGTACGTTGAATCCTTAGGTCGCTCGTGCGTTGCTGGAGATGATATGTCACAAACTGAAGATGTTATATTTTATTAAGTCGCTAGATCGCGAACGACCTTCCTAAGTCGCTCCATTGTAGGCCGCTGAAGTCTTGAAGAGGTTCTATTTCTTTATGCCGCTGAAGCGTTAGGTTGTAGGTCGTTTCTCTTATGTCGCATATGTTAACTCATATGTTGTTTCTGTTGTAACGTTGTATGTTGTATATGTTGATTACTGTTGTAACTCATGTGTTGTAACTTGTATTTTTTTAGGTCGTTTGAATTTTAAGTCGTAGGTCGCATGAATGTTAGGTCAGTCTGCTGTGTTGAGTTGAGTGAGTTGTAAACTTCTATAAATACCGATGTCTTGTCACTTGTAAGGTTGGTTGATTTTGAATAAACTTTTGTTTGAGTGCTTTGTGCCTCCATAAAATTGGAAGTTGAGCGTTGTCTCCTTTCTCCATTTTCGGTTATTCTAGTGTGCTCGAATCAACGGATTTGAAGCCGATTCACGGAATCTCGTGCGCGAGATCAACGTAGAAGAATCATAGATCTTTTTAACACGGTATCGTGCACGATCAACGTGTTGGAGAAAGCTAGAATCCGGTATCTCTGAGATCAACGGATTTGGGCACTTGGGTATTTTCAATCCATTGATTCAACTTTTCACCGTTTCATCCATTTTTGGATATCCGTTGCATTAACGTTCAACAGCTCAGGAGGCGAACTGGATGGCAAGAACGTATGGAGTGTTTCCGCCGTATTATATTTTTGTATATCTGAGACATGATGATTGTGTATATCCAGTGTCTGTATATGTGTAACGACCTAGAATTCCTGTCATTTGAAATTCGTATATTTAATTGATTTTAAATATTAACAAGTAAAATTTGTAAGTCGAATAAATTATATTTCGAATATCTAGATTTAATTAGATAACTAAATCTATAATTTAATATTTGAAATTACAGAAATAATTGGAAATTGGGTTTAATTTGATTAAATTTGATTTGTAAAGTTGTATTAAATCATATTGGAGTTAGAATGATGTTATAGAACTTTTAAAATTGAATTAAAAGTTAATTTGTAGAAATTGAATATTTTAATATTTAATTGACGAGTAAAAATAGTCATTTTTCAAACAATCTTGGGTTTTGACGAAACTAGTTTCATTAGATCCGTAAATTTAAATTATTGTAAGATTTCAAATTTCGTGTCAATCGGATTTACGGTTTGTCCGGGGCAAGCTAAAACACGTAGAAAATCGTTTAAGTGAATTTTAAATTCTAAATTAGTCGATTTGAAAACCTATCTTTCAAATACGATCGAATTGGCTCCCGATATATATTCCATTGCGTTCGGAATAGGGGTAAAACATTATAAATGCCTGGCGGCACGCTTCGATTGGAGTTCGAAAATTTTCGGGATGAATAGCGTTTTGGCAATTTTCTACATAAGGACCTCACATTTTCCGTTTTGCTCAAACCTTAGGGCTAGAACCCTAGCCGCCACCTTGATATTAATGGCTAGAAACTTTCTATTCTTCCCCCCTTCAATCTCCTCATCCATCAACAATCAACAAAAATTGTCAGTTATAACTTTGTAGATCATATCGAGATCTAGCGTTTCAACGGTTGTGATCGAGTTTTGTGCCATGGATCGATGGCAAATGGCCCACGTTCTTCATGCTTTTGGGCATGTTTTTCGTGGCCAAGATAACACCGAGTTCAACGGTGTTGGGGGCGGAGGCGTATGGCATGGAGGCGCACGCAATGGCGTTGCTTGATCAACATCCGGTTGCGATTGGGAGGCACGGCCATCGATTTTTCTTGCGTGAGCTATGGGTTTAAAATGTTCGGCCTTGAACAATGTTAGAAAAGGAAGGAGTGGCCCAGATCTAGAGATTCAAAAATGAGCGGCCGAGATAATAAAAGGTTGAAAATAAGAAATAAAATTATAAATTTTATAATATAAATTCGTTCAAACTTTAAAACACCATAACTTTTTGATACGAGGTCCGTTTTGGACAAAATGACTTGTGTTGGAATCGTATGGACGAGCACTACGCGATGGAGCTGGATTGGGATTTATTTGAGCTAGTGGAATTTTGGGTAAAATTAAACGCGTGCTTTGAACGGAATACTGCAACTGTTATTGGAAGCATGGTGAGAACTTCTCACTCAATCGAATTTGTTTCGATTTAAGTATTAAATAGTTAAATTTAAAATTGCTTGATTGTGTGATTGAATGATGGTCGCTATTTGTTGTATTGAAATAGACCCTATACGTCGTATATTAAGCGGAGGTTATTTTATTAAACACATATACCGCGATATTCCGCCTTGAAGTGGAATTGGTATTATATATGTACTTGGAGTTGATTTCCCGCATTATATAGCGGATGAGACCCTATTGCGCTGCATAATAGTGGATGATATTTTATATAAACCCATGTAGCGCGATATTCCATATTGAAACGGGATTGGTATTGTGCTAACATCTGTGGATGCATGGACATGATACCACAAATAATTGAATTTGCTTCAATGTTGTGTGTTGATTATTAATAATCTCTGTGTGATTAACTTTGTGATTGAAATCATTGAAGGCTAAAATTAGCCTAATATAATTTTGGTATCGTTGGATACCGAAAATAAATAAAAGTTTTATTTTTGAAAATTTAGGTTGAAAGTTATATTAAAATTTATTTTTGAGAATTGGATAAATTTAAAATAAGGAATTCTAAAACAATAAAGTATTATTTTTAATCTTATTGAATAAAATTTCAAAATATGTAAAAAGCTTTAATAAATGGATTTCGGGTAATATTATTCAAAGGTTGAAGAATTTATTCAAAATACAGATTTTAAAGAGTTTGAAAAATAAAAGAATTTGTTCATTTTAAAAGGATTTTTTTTAAAAGGAAATAAAATTTGAAATCCATTTGGGAATTGATTTTTGGTGATTAAATTTAAATCTTTTGAAAATCTATTGGGAAATTTATTAGGTGTTTTGAAAAGAATTTGAATCAATTTGAAAATTGATTTGGGGTTTAATAGAAATTGATTTAAATTTGAGATTAGAATGAAATTCAATTGGTGTTTAATTTCTTGGAAAATCAATATGGAATTTGATTTGGTTGTTGTTGAAAACGATTGAAAAATTTAGTTGTTGTTGAAAGTGAATATTTGAAGTCGATTTGAAAATCGTATATCAATGGATATTTGGAAATTTGAATTCACCATGTAATTTATAAAGGAAACGAAAATTTGTTTAAAAATAAACATTGATTTATTTTTGAAGTGTGGAAATAAATTTACGGATTTGGAACGTAAATTTAAAATAAATTGGTAAGGATTTATTTAATTGGTTTAAATGAACCATTTTGAAATGAAAGTGTATTCTCCCTGGAAAAGACGAATAAAGTTTCTGAATAGCTTTGAAAGATATATATACACATGTATATATAAAATTCTAGAATTGGTTTTGAAAAGGACACTTTGGAGAAATTAACTTCTTAAATTATTTTAAATCCTTTAAGTAAAGATTTGTTAAGTTGATATAGAGATGATTATTTCTAAGATTTAATCAATGATTGTTTAGAAAATAGTTATTTAAATAGTTGCACTCTATCTACTAATTTTATTTTGAAAATTAGTTTGGACTTAAATTATATGTAATATTGGTATAATAATTTTTTATAACTAATATTTTAAGTAATGTGTTTAAAGAAAAATAGTTTTTATTCAAAGTATTTTCCTAATATATTTTGGATAAGTGTTATAAATTATTTTAAAGTATTTGAACTTGGCAGATTTCCAGTGAAAATGAATAAATATTTGGAAATGTTTCCACGTAAGGAAAATGATTTGAAATTTGTTTTCAAATGGTTGAAGCGTGGAAAAATATATCTTGTAAAGATATTTTTGGAAAATAAATAATTTGGGAGATTATTTGGAATCTGGTGATGTTGTGCATATCTATTGATAGTTAAATAACCAACTATCAATATTTACCATTAAATTGGTATTTGTTGTGATTTACTTGAATTTGAATGCTACACTTATTTTAATATAAGCGCTCGTTATTTGGTTTAGCCGGGAGAGGTCCTTTGGGTCATAAATCCCATTCCGAATAGTTATACGTCGTAATGGATAGCATTTGAAGACCGGTGTTGAAGACTGGATATATTCGAAAATGGAAGGATTACCGTCGAATGTCTCTACATCGGCTGATCCCCAATATAGAGATTTTATCACCCTTTGTGATGGGAAGTCCATACATGATTTGTGAATATCCGAATTGCAAGGGCTTCTTTGGAAGTGCCTCCGGTTCCGTTCGATCCTAGAACGAAACTGTATGGATGTGTGTTTGATGTTACAATTTGAGATGTAAAGCTGGTTTATATCAAATACATTTATGTTAGTGGCGGAGAATTTATTCTCTTAGCTTAACAACCTTCTCTGAGACGTACGAGCTCAAAGGTTATGTAGTTGATGGTTACTAGTGATACACTCCCAATTTGGTAATGTGACATATGAAGTGCTGCTGATAATTTGTTGATCAAAGTATGGCTTTGGTGAAAAGCATAACTTTGTGGACGAGACTTCGTCAGACCTTACACCCCAGAATGGTCCAAACAGGAAGAATGCAGCAAGGTTTTAGGGGGCAGCGCCACTTAGGGTATGTTCATTTCCTTCTGGAGTGGTGGTATCATGGTATGGAGCCCAGATACTTGACCTATGTGGTTGCTGCAAATTTATTACTTCGTGGTTGTTGGTATTGAGGATCCTCGGATAAAGGTTGTTTACAACCGGGGGATAACATACTCATGTCAATAGTTACATATTTTTGCTGAGGTAACCCGGCCTTGTGTTGGCAGAGATCCGTTTAGGTTCTCGGGGCGTCCCGCCAGAGGCATTCCAATATGGCAATAGGAAGTTCCTTAGCCTGTCCATTTGTTGGAAAATCCAAAGAAACAATACGAGCCCCGTACGGTTTTAGTTGTATAACCTGCCATGGAATGTGGCGGTAACCTGCTATTGAATATGGTTGCTATAGTAGGCATAGTTCGGAATGTCTATGCTGGCTAAGAATTATATTATACTTTCGAAATGTTTTCCTGCACTTTGCACTTATAGAAGTAATATCAAAGAAATTTGCTTATCAAGCATGTTTGACTATCATAAGGAGAAATCTCGTCCAATTCTGCGTTTGCATGGTGTGTGTGGAGGGCGGCCTTATGGTAGTTACATTTTCTAAAAGCATTGCGGATCTATTTTAAAATATTTCTTTGTTTGTTTTTTTAAAGTTAAACTGTTTTAAGTTCTCACACCAGTCCCATGACTGACCTGGAGCTTATTGTTCCCTTCCTAAACTCTGGGTGCCCATCATTTTCCACACGGGCAGCCTAGAGTCAGGTTATTAGGATATTCTGGAATTCAGGAGGTGTTGTGGAGGTCAAGAGGCGAGCTGGATGGCGAAACGTATCACTTGTATATGATATTATCTTTTCCGCTGTGTATATCCACTTGTAAGGACAAGTTTGTATAATTGTCCAGTTGTGTTGTGTTGTAAGTTGACTCTGATGATGTAATGTATAAAATGTACAGTTCTTTTGATTTAGAGATTATTCATTTATCTATTATATGTTGTTCCTCTGCGATTGTGATATTCTGATATTGTTTCTGTTGCTTCTTCTTTCTTTCTTCCTCTACCTCTTCTTGTTTAACCCTACATTCAGTTTTTCGGCCTTCGATTGCTTGGCAATTGATACAGTGGACATATTAATGTCGACTTTCGGAAGTCGAAAAATTCGGGTCGTGACAATTTGGTATCAGAGCATTTGGTTAAGCTACAACCCTGACTCTGTTGGGAATTACTCATTAGAGATAGAGTCAATAGTACTCTAGAATGAGTGTGAGTGTAATCATAGGTACGAGCGCGTATTTGTTAGTGAATATAAAAATGTTTTAGATTGTGTTTTCTTATCTGTTGAGCTGTTTGTGAATTCTGGTCGGTATGTGGGACGCCATATTATCGATAGGCATTTCTAAACACTTAAACGAGGCAAGTCGACATAGTATCATTTTAAATTGGGTAAATGAAATAATTTTACCTCGATTATATTTTACATATAAAGGAAATAATTTTTCAGAAATTATTAAAGTGTATATAAATTGATTGTTTGGTTGTTGAAAATGTAAGAATATATATAAGTTAATTAAAAGATGTTTGAATAATCTAAATAAAAACAACAATTGTAAAAGAATAATTGTATAAGCAAATGAATTATTAAGTGTGGAATTATAATTAATGTGATTTACAATTGTGAAATAATCTTATATATATATAAGAAGTGAAACTATATGAATATATTTATAAATATGAGCTGTAAATAAAAATGAATTTGGACTATGAATTTGAAAATTTTGAATCCCGTCTATTTTGAAAGTTGTTTTTCAAAGTTAAAGATGTTATTAAGTAAGATAAATCAATTTGGAATAATCTTATGTAAGTGAAGCGGAATAGTGAAGTTCTATAAGAAAAACACTTATAAATGTGATTTATAAATAAAAAGTGAAATTTTGAAAGAATATTAAAACTACTGTTGCTGGGAAATAATAAGGGTGATGACTGCAGCATCATCAGTATCATTTTCGAGTTTCTGTGCGATGGATTTGCTACCATAGTAAATTGGAAATTGAAGTTTTGTTGTGATAAACAAATTTGAAAATTTAAAATCCAAGTTGTAATTGTTGAATATAAGTAATCAAGTTTTGGACTTATAATATGAAATAATAAAGATTTTACTTTGGTAAAGTTGAATTAAATTTGAGTTGGTATAATAAAAACATATGATTTGAAATTTAACTAAATGAAGGTTAAATAAATTGATTTGGATTACGTAAGCTATTGAAATGCAAATTAAACTGAAGTGATTATATGAAATAACTTTGAAGTTTAAATAAGTTGTATAACTTGTAAAGTGAGAAAATGTAAGTGAAACCAAATGATAAAATGGTTAAACAATTCTGTCAAGCAAAACGAGATATGAATTTGAATAAGTGACGAAATTTGACTTTGGTAAATGTTAAATAGAATTGGAATCTGAATTGAATTTATAAGGGGAAATTTACGTTCAGTTAAACAAATGATGTTTGAAATCGAATATAACTTAAGTGATGTTGAATGAAGTTGATTTTGGTACTTAAGTTGATTTTGGTATCGAAGTAAATTAATAAAGTGAAGTGATGAATAAGAACTTGAGTTATGTAATGAAATTCAACTTTTGTGGTTAAATGAATTAGCAATCGAATTAATAAATGGATTGAATATTAATCAATTGAATGTAAAAGAATTGATATAGAATAATGAATGTAAGTGTTAATTCATTAGAAGCTAATGAAGTTGAAAAAAAAAAATTTGAATAGTTGAAAGAAAAGTCAATTGGATATTAAACCAATTGGAAATTAAAAGTGTTAAACCAAATTGAATGTATATTTAATAGTTTGGTTATCTTGGTTATGATTTGGTTGTTATATGATTGTTATTTGATTGTATATAATTCAATAATTGTTAGTGAAATTGAATTGATAAATGGAAAGCTGTGTAATTGAATTTGAATTGAAAGTGAACTAATGTGAATTGGTTGTAAGCAATTAAAAATTTGTATCGAAACCTTATAAATTGCTTATGGGAATTATTTTGATTGCATTGCTTATGAAAACTAGGTTTTTTCTATTGAAAATTAGTGAAATGTAAATGAATTTCCTATATATGTCACTTACATGTTTAAATTGAGTAAGTACATGTAGTGGGGTTGTAGTTGGCTGCATTTGGTCACGCTAAAATGCTAATAAATAACTGCTTTTCTTAAAAATGCAAAAAAGGTACGCCTACGCAATAAAAATAGGAAATATGAACTGTTTTTCTGTTTTCTGACCGTGTGGGTCGATGTATATATATTTATATCTATTGTGATATTGCAAAAGCTCCTCCATACAAGGGAGACTCTGCCAAAATTTTCCGTAAATTTTGGGAGTTAGAAAAAATTTTGAAAATTTTCGGAAATTTTTTGTTAACGAAAATTCAATTTCTAAATTGAAATGAAAATGTAGGAATTGAACTAGAAAAGTGTAAACATGGATTTTGGAAAAGTTAAGAAATTAAAATGAATCTGAAATCTAGTTGGAACGATTTGTTTTGAAAAAAATTAATGGATTTCAAGACTTTTTCTGACTTGCCAATTTCGAGGACGAAATTCTTTTAAGGGGGGAATTTTTAACGACCCAGAATTCCTGTCATTTGAAATTCGTATATTTAATTGATTTTAAATATTAACAAGTAAAATTTGTAAGTCGAATAAATTATATTTCGAATATTTAGATTTAATTGGATAATTAAATCGATAATTTAATATTTGAAATTACAGAAATAATTGGAAATTGGGTTTAATGTGATTAAATTTGATTTGTAAAGTTTTGTTAAATCTTATAGGATTTAGAATGATGTTATAGAACTTTTAAAATCGAATTAAAAGTTAATTTGTAGAAATTGAATATTTTAATATTTAATTGACGAGTAAAAATAGTCATTTTTCAAATAGTCTCGGATTTCAACGAAACTAGTTTCATTAGATCCGTAATGTTAAATTATTATAAGATTTCAAATTTCGTGTCAATCGGATTTACGGTTTGTCCGGGCGAAGCTAAAACACGTGGAAAATCGTTTAAGTGAATTTTAAATTTTAAATTAGTCGATTTGAAAACCTATCTATCAAATAAGATCCAATTGGCTGCCGATATATTTCCATTGCGTTCAGAATAGTGGTAAAACATTATAAACGCCAGGCGGCACGCTTCGATTGGAGTTCAAAAATTTTCGGGATGAATAGTGTTTTGGCAATTTTCTATATAAGGACCGCATATTTTCCTTTTTTCTCAAACCTTAGGGCTAGAACCCTAGCCGCCACTTTGATATTAATGGCCAGAAACTTTCGATTCTTTCCTCCCCCCGATCTCCTCATCCATCAACAATCAACAAAAATTGTCAACTACAGCATTGTAGATCATATCGAGATCTAGCGTTTCAACGGTTGTGTTCGAGTTTTGTGCCATGGATTGACGGCAAATGGCCCGCGTTCTTCATGCTTTTGGGCATGTTTTTCGTGGCCAAGATAGCACCAAGTTCAACGACATTAGGGGCGGAGGCGTATGGCGTGGAGGCGCATGCAGTGGCGTTGCTCGATCAACTTCCTGTCGCAATTGGGAGGCACGGCCATCAATTTTTTTTCGTGAGCTATGGGTTTAAGACGTTCGGCCTTGAACGATGGAAGAAAAGGAAGGAGCGGCCCAGATCTGGAGATTCGAGAACGAGCGGTCGAGATAATAAAAGATTGAAAATAAGAAATAAAATATTATATAATATAAATTCGTTCAAAATTTAAAACACCATAACTTTTTGATATGAGGTCCGTTTTGGACGAAATGACTTGCATTGGAACCGTATGGACGAGCACTACGCGATGGAGCTGGATTGGGATTGATTTGAGCTAGTGGAATTTCGGGTAAAATTAAACGCGTGCTTAATTATATTCATTACGAAACACTGCAACTGTTATTGGAAGCATGGTGAGAACTTCTCACTCAATCGAATTTGTTTCGATTTAAGTTTTAAATAGTTAAATTTAAAATTGCTTGATTGTGTGATTGAATGATGGTCGCTATTTGTTGTATTGAAATAGACCCTATACGTCGTATATTAAGCGGAGGTTATTTTATTAAACACATATACCGCGATATTCCACCTTGAAGTGGAATTGGTATTATATATGTACTTGGAGTTGATTTCCCTCATTATATAGCGAATGAGACCCTATTATGCCGTATAATAGCGGATGATATTTTATACAAACCTGTGTACCGTGATATTTCGTCTTGAAACAGGATTGGTATTGTGCTAACAACTGTGGATGCAGGGAAACAGGTTGGAGGGATCCAACTGGGTTCCTCAAATAACTGAATTTGTTTCAATGTTCTGTGTTGATTGTTTATAACCTCTGTGTGATTATCTTTGTGATTGAAATCGTTGAAGGCTAAAATTTAGCCGAATATAATTTTGGTATCGTTGGATACCGAAAATAAATAAAAATTTGATTTTAGAAAATTTTAGCTGAAAGTTATATTAAAATTTATTTTTGATAATTGGATAAATTTAAAAAAAGGAATTCTAAAATAATAAAGTTTTATTTTTAATCTTACTGAATAAAATTTCAAAATATGGGAAAAGCGTTAATTAATTGATTTCAGGTAATATTATTCAAAGGTTGAAGAATTTATTCAAAATATGGATTTTAAAGAGTTTGAAAAATAAAAGAATTTGTTCTCTTTAAAAGGAATTTATTTTTTTCAGGAGGAAATAAAATTTGAAATCCATTTGGGAATTGATTTTTTGTGATTGAATTTAAATCTTTTGAAAATCCATTTGGAAATTTATTAGGTGTTTTGAAAAGAATTTGGAATCAATTTGAAAATTGATTTGGGGTTTAGTAGAAATTGATTTCAATTTGAGATTAGATTGAAATTCACTTGGTGTTTAATTTCTTGGAAAATCAATATGGAATTTTATTTGGTTGTTTTTGAAATCAATTGAAAATTTTAATTATTATTGAAAGTGAATATTTGAAATCGATTTGAAAATCGTATATCGGTGGATATTTGGAAATTAAATTCACCATGGAATTTATAAAGGGAAGGGACATTTGTTTAAAAATAAACATTGATTTATTTTTGAAGCATGGAAATAAATTTATGGATTTGGAACGTAAATTTAAAATAAATCGGTAAGGACTTATTTAATTGGTTTAGATGAACCATTTTGAAATGAGAGTGTATTCTCCCTGGAAAGCCGAATAAAATTTCTGAATAGCTTTGAAAGATATATATATACATATACATATATAATTCTAGAATTGGTTTTGAAAAGGATGCTTTAGAGAAATTAACTTCTTAAATTATTTTAAATCCTTTAAGTAAAGATTTGTTAAGTTGATATAGAGATGATTATTTCTAAGATTTAATCAATGATTGTTTTAGAAAATAGTTAATTAAATAGTTACACTCCATCTACTAATTTTATTTTGAAAATTAGTTTGCACTTAAGTTATATGTAATATTGGTATAATATTTTTTTCATAACTAATATTTTAAGTAAAGTGTTTAAAGAAAAAAAGTTTTTTTTCAAAGTGTTTTCCCAATATATTTTGGATAAGTGTTGTAAATTATTTTAAAGTATTTGAACTCGGCAGATTTCCAGTGAAAATGAATTAATATTTGGAAGTGTTTCCGCGTAAGGAAGATGATTTGAATTTTTTTTCAAATGGTTGAAGTATGGAAAAATATATCTTGTAAAGATTTTTTTGGAAAATAAATAATTTGGGAAATTATTTGGAATCTGGTGATGTTGTGCATATCTATTGATAGTCAAATAACCGACTATCAATATTTACCTTTAAATGGGTATTTATTGTGATTTGCTTGAATTTGAATGCTACACTTATTTTAAAATAAGTGATCGTTATTCGGTTAATCGGGAGAGGACCTTTGGGTCATAAATCCCATTCCGAATAGTGATATGTCGTAATGGATAGCATTTGAAGACCGGTGTTGAAGACCGGATATATTCGAAAACGAAAGGATTACCGTCGAATGTCTCTGCATCGGCTGATCCCCGATGTAGAGATTTTATCACCCTTTGTGATGGGAAGTCCGGACGTGATTTGTGAATATCCGGATTGCAAGGGCTTCTTTGGAAGTGCCTTCGGTTCCGTTCGATCCTAGAACAGACTTGTATGGATGTGTGTCCGACGTTACAATTTGAGATGTAAAGCTGGTTTCTATCAAATACATTTCTGTTGGTGGCAGAGAATTTATTCTCTTAGCTTAACACCCTTCTCTGAGACGTACGAGCTCAGAGGTTATGTAGTTCATGGTTACTAGTGATACACTCCCAATTTGGTAATGTGACATACGAAGTGCTGCTGATCATTTGTTGATCGAAGCATGGCTTTTATGAAAAACATAGCTTTGTGGATGAGACTTCGTCGGACCTCACACCCCGGAATTGTCGAAATAGGAAGAATGCAGCAAGGTTTTAGGGGGTAGCGCCCCTTAGGGTATGTTCATTTCCTTTTGGATAGAGGTGGTATCATGGTATGGATCCCAGATACTTGACCTATGTGGTTGCTGTAAATTTATTACTTTATGGTTTTTGGTATTGAGGATCCTCGGATAAAGGTTGTTTACAACCGGGGGATGACATACTCGTGTTAGTAGTTACCTATTTTTGCAAAGGTAACCCGACCTTGTGTTGGCAGAGATCCGGTTAGGTTCTCGGGGCGTCCCTCCAAAGGCGTTCCCATGTGGCAATAGGAAGTTCCTTAGCCTGACCATTTGTTGGAAAATCCAAAGAAACAGTACGAGCCCTGTACGGTTTTAGTTGTATACCTGCCATGGAATGTGGCGGTAACATGCTATCGAACATGGTAGCTATAGTAGGCATAGTTCGGAATGTCTATGCGGGCTAAGATTTATTGTATACTTTCGAAATGTTTTCCTACACTTTGCACTTATTGTAATAATATCAAAGAAATTTGCGTATCAAGCATGTTTGACTATCATAAGGTGAAATCTCCTCCAATTCTGCGTTTGCATGGTGTGTGTGGCGGGAGGCCTTATGGTAGTTACATTTTTTAAAAGCATTGTGGATCTATTTTAAAATATTTCTTTGTTTGTTTTTTAAAAGATAAACTGTTTTAACTTCTCACAGTAGTCCCATGATTGACCTGGAGTTTATAGTTCCCTTCCTAAACTCTGGGTGCCCATCATTTTCCACACGGGCAGCCTAGAGTTAGTTTATCAGGTTATTCTGGAATTCAGGAGGTGCTGTGGAGCTCAAGAGGCAAGCTGGATGGCGAAACGTATCACTTGTATATGATATTATCTTTTCCGTTGTGTATCCACTTGTAAGGACAAGTTCATATAATTGTCCAGTTGTGTTGTTTTGTAAGTTGACCCTGATGATGTAATGTAAAAAATGTACATTTCTTTTGATTTAAAGATTATTCATTTATCTATTATATGCTGTTCCGCTGCGATTGTGAGATTCTGATATTGTTTCGGTTGCTTCTTCTTTCTTTCTACTTCTACCTCTTCTTCTTTAACCCTAACAATTCGGTTTTTCGGCCTTCGATTGCTCGGCAGTTGATACAATGGACGTATTAATATCGACTTTCGAAAGTCGAAAAATTCGGGTCGTGACAATATGTGTGTAACTCTGATATATTGAAAAGTGACAGATACAGTGTTATTTTTTAAACTGTTATTAATTGATATTATATTTTATCTACTGCGAATATGAGAATTTGTGTTTTGTTTTGTTTCTTCTTCTATCTCTTTTCTTCTTTTTCCCTAAATATCTGGGATTTTCGGGATCGAAAATCCCAGATTTTTTCATTTATAAATTGAGCTAGTTATAGTAGTTGATTATTTTTAAAGGTTAAATTAGTATTACGATATAAAAAGGGAAATTATTGTATTTTTATATTTTAGATAATGGCTTTATTTTAAAGGTAGTTTTTGGCTAAAGTTTTACTTGAAGGATTATTCTAGAATTTCATAACTATTATTTTGAATAAAGTGATTTAAGTAGCTTCATTATAAATATTTTATGTACATATTATTGGATAAAGTCATTTAATTTATTTAGAAACTGAATTTGATAAGACTTTATGTTTCAGTAGAAATAAAGTATTTGGTTGAATTGATTGTTTATTTGACAGTTAAATAACCAACTATCAAACCTGGACCCAAATTTGACTTTGGAAATATCTAAGAGAAGTATGTGAATTATGTGGTACAGTTACCGTTCGAGGTGCTATACTGTATGCATAAACTCGTTCGTTCCTCTAGGACGTTTTTAGGGAAATTCGACCACTAACGTTTAGGAGGTGATCTCCAATCTTATTTTCGTCTGTTTATTTCCTAAAGAACTGCGGTTGAGTTTTCCAAGAATAGCGCATGTGGTTTCGAAGAGACCGGGATCACATTTATAATCCTAAAACCACTTCGATCCAACGAGTACGTTTTCGTAATGAAGACAAGAGCTTGGAGTTGATAATGGAGTAGTGAAGTACAAGGGCTAATCTCTACTAATCCTAAGAGTACATTATCATTGGAGGACAATGAGCATTCTAAGTGAATATTTCTAAAATTGTAACGCTTAGCCTCGAGCCTCATCAACCGGGAATGACTGAAAGTCATGGGATATGAAGCAAGGCTAAGTGGGTAGCAACCAAGTAGGGTAATGTTTCCCCTGTCTATAGTCTCTTTATTTCAGCTATGTAGGCGGTTGCTGATCCCGACCGCATGGTGATCTTATTCGGGCTATCCAAGTTAAGGGTAGTCCGGTCTTGTATTGAAGGGAATCGGGAGTGGTCCTCGGTATGCTGATCTTGACCACGTGCCATGCAGGTGGTACCCCGATGCCAGTCATTCGGTTCGAAATCCATTCTCCCTACGTGCCTTTATGGTTTTGATTGTAGAACCAAGTATTTCTGGAATTTAATTAATGTAACAATTTCAGCTATTTGATTTAAGTATTAGACACTATTATCATATCAGAGGATTTTGATATGAAATGTTTTTTTTATCGTAAGGTAAAACCCGACATGTTTATTTGTGGCGTGGTCTTATAAGATACCTTTGATTTTCAAACGATTTTGAAAATGTTAACAATTCAATTGAGTGTGTTTTCTCACGCTGGTTTTCCAGACTGACTCGGGTGTTATTTTATTATAATGCTCGGGTCAGAACAAGTATTACAAATTCAGGATAGGATGCTATGGAGCTCAGGAGACGAGCTAGATGTCGAGACGTATCATAGTACTTGGTGTATATTCCGATGTGCATTGTAAGTTGTATAGTCAGCTTTGTGAGGACAAGATATTATAAATGTCCGGTATTGTTCTACTGTTTTGTGTTGTACTCTGATGATGTAATGTATAAAACAGTAATATTTCTTTTTTAATAAAAATCATTTGTTATCTATTAAATATTGTTCCGCTGCGATTGTGAGAATCTATGTTTCTATTTCAATTTTCTTCTTGTACTTCTTTCTTCTTTTCCTTACGGTCTCGTATTTCCGGTATTCGATTGATCGGCATGTAATAAGTGGACGTATTGATGTCGATTTTCGAAGGTCAAAAATCGAGCCGTGACATTTTTGTAACAACCTGCATATTTTACGATCGAGTATTTAAATATTTTATTTAAATATTTCATCCTTAGTCGGATATTAGTCTGAAAAGCTACTTTTTGCAAACAGTCAAATTAGGACTCGAGACCACCCCCATTGAGTTCAAAATGACGTTTGTGATCTTTTTGAGTATAAACTTTGATGTGTTTGGAGTTAGTAGAATTTTGCTACTTTTTCACCTAGGGCTTTGGTTTTTGTTTCAGCCCATTAGACCCAAGCTTCATCCCTCTTCTCTTCATTACTTCATTTCTATTTCCTAATACTCAAGCTTTAGCAATACTGGAGAGAGGAATGGGAAATTAAAACTCCAAGCCCTAGTTTTCATTTGCAAATCAAGTTCTAACTCCAAATCCAAAGAGAAGCTATTGGTAATTATCATCTCCTTCTTATCCAACTCATTCTCTCTTTGATTTCAGAAAATTCCTAAACCTAATTTGGGAAATGTTTCTCTTTTAAGGTTAGATTCAAGCTTCTTGTGTTGAGATTGAAGTGTGGTTGATTCATCCTTTGCTTCTAAGCTTCTCCTTCCTTATTTTTGTGAAAAGGTAAGATTTTTATCTCACATCTAAGCCTATGATTATCTTTGATTGTTGGGTATGAATTCCTATCACTTATTCATGTGTATTTGATTTTGATTTGGATTGGTTTTGTGAATATTCCAAATTTTAGTATTTTGAGTTCAAATCTTCAAAAATCATAGCTTGATTGTTTGAACTTGTTTTTGGTGATGCATCGAAGAGCCCATAGGGCCGGGTTGCCGTTTGGCATAAATCCCTAGCGCCATTGCTCATTCGATCGCGAATTGGAGGTGATTGCATAACAATCATATAGACCGGAAAATTGCCTAGGCTCCAGTCAGTCGACTGACATTTCCAGTCAGTCGACTGGCTGTAGCTATTATGCATTTCGAGGGCCATTTGCAGAGCATGGGGCTCTGTTTCCCTGCAATCAGTCGACTGACTCTCTGAGTTCAGTCGACTGACCAGTATCCCGCAGATCTTCAGGGACTGTGATCAGTCGACTGAACTCAGTGAGCTTGTCGACTGACCTACTCCAATTTGTCTATTTTGACTATTTTTGCATATTTTTGCTCGGATTCCAATTTTTATCGGTTCGTTTGATTCCTAGTTGATGCTATCAATTATTCAACTTTGATGATTTCTATTTTGGAATTTTGGGAAATATCCATTTTGATGGATTTGATATCGATTTATTTGGAATAAATTCACGTCTTCGAATGTGAATTTTTGTGATTGATTGTTTCTACAATCATTTTTGTGATTTGTCACTTTAAAAATATAAAGGTTCAATACTAGTAGTAAAAATCAATACTCTTTCATCAAAACGATTTGAACACTATTTTATTACAAAGCTCGTTTCCTAAACCGTTTTCTAATCTATTAGTATATACAAACCTTTACCTCACTCGTATGAGAAATCTAATTAAACGGCATAGTAAAACAAGTGGTATGAAACGCTTGCGTTTACTTCGTTGGTTAATACTTGGACTTATTCGATTCAACCTCTTGTGACAATTTTCGAGTGGAGATCTACAATTTGTTCGTAAATATTTTAGTCAAGCTAGAGGTTATGGGACATGAAGCTAAGCTCGTATATTTACTAGCTTAGAGTAATTGACACTTTCTTGATGATCATTGAGGATCATTTTTGTGTTTTAGACTAGCACTATGCTATGTTTCTTTGTCCACGAAGGGGACGGTACCTCGTTTTATTGAGTTTCATCTCAATTTTATTATAGGCTAACGACCTATTTATTTCTTGGGGTTTCGACCCAATTTTTGTTGGCTAGAGACCCACGTTTTTATGGATTTCGGATCTTTGGGCGTACCGTTGTACTATGTCGTTGTTCCTAAATTTTACAAGTTTCTGGTTCCTCGGGCGTACCGTTGTACTACGTCGTTGCACCGGCTCTATGGTAAGCAACCATGGGATAGCGTCCCGTTTTGTGATACACGTGTTGGTGAGTTTTCATGCTCCCGTTTTGTGATAGGCCTCCCCCTTTTTGTGATTCCTGGATTTCTATTGATGATTTCTAGAATTTGAATTTCACCAATTTTATGGTTGGCATTTATATGTTGTCAACATTTGTGGCTTAGTGAATGAAATAAGGAGTATGACATTCCTTTTGATCTTTGAGAAGATTCTTGTGATATTTATTAATCTCTTGTTCATTTTTAATTACGTATTTATCATAGTATGGTATTATGGTTTTTATATGTTTATGTCATATCTCTTATTCTATATCGTTACATCTGATATTTATAGCTAGACTGATCCGTTTATTATTTTCTTATTAAATAATACTCGGGTCAGACCGAGATGTTGCAGGTGCTTCTACTTGACTCCTCTTCTAGGGTTATCACCCTGACTTTTAGGTAACCACTTAGATTAGAAGTTTTTGTTGTATACCTTTGAGAGATATACTCCTTGATGTATACATATTCTTTTGTCTGGCACTTGTAACCATTCTTTTGTAATATTGTGGATCTTGTTTGACCACTACCCCGATGTACACGTTCATGTGTTATATTCATGTCTTTTTCCGCCTTTGTGATATGGATATCTGTGACCGATTTGTGTTTTTTTTATTTCTATGTTTGTTTTCGAAGAATATCTATAGCCACTGTGTAGTAGCTTTGAGCTTGTATCGTTATGCCGGACTTCCTTGTACTTTCGGACATATTGGTGCTCGCACAAAGCAATTATATGGATGGTCGCTCCTCAACAGCCTTATTCTCCTTGCCTTGACGGCATTACACCGTAGTGTCCTTGGCTATCGTGGGTATAGAGGTGGGGCATCACAGCTTGGTATCCAAGCCAATCTTCGGAACAATGTAGAATCATCTAGCAAGGACATTGTCCTAAGTCCATCTTAGGAATCCTGCATTAGGATTTAATTCAAGTCTTCATACCGATTCATCCTATTTTGTTTATGATTCCTTATTTATCTATCAAGATTGCTTGATATTCGTTTGGTAAATAACCTTACCCTTCTTCTTTCTAACAAAAGGAAAAGAAATGGTTAGACCTGGCCGTCCTAGCGCCAGTCAATCTCGTGCTACTCCCCAGGATGGAATATTTATGTCCGCCCAGCAGCTTCTTGATCTAGTGAGGAATGCTTAAGCAGCCGGATCTAATCTGGAGTCTACTCACCCTAGGTCAGGATTTGCACGTTTGTGTAGCGATTACACCAATTTGGGTGGGAAGCCATTCAAAGGTTTTGAGACTATTATCGAAGTCCTGGCTTGGTTGAGATTGTGCGATCGAATCTTTTCTCGCATGAATCTTAATGATCTTCACCGTGTCCAGGTGGCCTCTAGTATGCTCCAAGAAAGAGCATTGGACTGGTACGAACTTCTTATTTCTGAAACTAATGAAACAGATGTCACCTAGGGGCAATTCCGGGCACGTTTTGAATTAAAGTTTGTGCTAGAAGTTGAGAAGGTGACATTGGCTGGACGTTTCATAGACCTTGTTCAAGGTGAATCTTCCGTGACTAATTATGTCGCATCCTTCGAGTCACTTTCTAAATATGGGGTTGAATACATTAACACCCCGTTGAAGAAGAAACAGAGATTTGTCTATGGCTTGAATAAAAATCTCAAGAAGCCATTACTTCTAAAGTTAGAAGTATCTTTTGATCAACTCGTTGATATCGCTCTTCACTTGAAGAGGCAGATAGAGAGAATGATGTTGAAGTTGTGAGTGTTAAACCAAACTTCAACAACAACAAGAAAAGACCTATTAAGTCCAAAGGCCCGTATCCTGATAAGAAAGGAAGGCAAGCAACTCCTGCAACAAAGACTTCTCCTCTAATAGTGGGCAATGCTTCAATTGTGGTTCTAAAGACCATTATGCCAATAAATTCCCGAAACCTCTCTTTTGTCGCTATTGCAAAAGTTCGGGTCATTTTATTTCTGCATGTACCAAACTTCAAGGCAAGAAGGAGGGAAAGCTTAATGTTGCACAAGCCCCTAGCAACACTTCTCGTGGTCAAGGTATTTCTCACTCTATCCTTGATGGCATTATTTTATTTCGTGATCATCCTATTCGAGTTCTTTTTGATACTGGTGCGTCCCACTCTTTTATTTCAAAAGAACTTGTTGATACTCTTTCTTTGGATGTTATGTGTTTAATGACTTCTTTGAGAATTGCGAATCTGGTTGGTGGATCCGCAACAATTAGTTTATTGTGTAAAGATGTCGATATTATTTTGTATGATTTTTCTTTTCGAGCCGATTTGCATGTTATTCATTGCTTGGGCTTTGGAATGATTTTGGGAATGGATTGGCTTAACCGCTATGAAGCTCAAATCCTTTGTCCTGAGCGGACTATTAATCTTCGACATCCTCAATCTGTTAAGAAGATTTCCATTGATCTTAAAGATTCGGATTCCATCTTAGCAACATCTTTATATTCTTTAAATCCTCATGATGACGACAATGATGATGAGGAGGATGTCATTTCTCTTATTCACGTTGTTCGTGAATTCTCCGACATATTTGAGCCCGTTTTAGGACTACCACCTAAGCGAGCAATTGAGTTCAAAATTAATCTCAACCTTGGAGCTCAACCTATCACTCGTCCCCCTACCATATGTCCAATAAAGAAAATGAGGAGATGCGCAAACAATTATCCGAATTGGAGATGATGCAATTTATTCGCTCTAATTCCTCGCCTAGGGGAGCTTGGGCTATTTTTCTGAAGAAATCCGATGGTACATTTAGGCTTTGCGTTGACTACCGTAAGCTTAATGATCTTACTATCAAAAATCGATATCCTCTACCTCGGATTGATGATCTATTCGATCAACTTAGTGGTGCTAGAGTCTTTTCACAATTGGACTTGGCAACCGTTTTTCATCTGCTTCGTATTGCAGAGGATAGCATTTCTTTGACATCATTCCGTACTCGTTATAGATCTTATGAATGGCTTGTTATGCCATTTGGTTTAACGAATGCTCCGGCTTATTTCGTTGACCTTATGAATCGAGTTTTCAAAGATTTCCTCGATCGATTTGTTCTCATCTTCATTGATGATATTCTTGTGTATTCGAAAACCGAGGAGGAGCACGAAAAGCATCTTCGGATTATGTTGGAAACTCTTAGGAGTAACTAATTAAAAACAAAATTTTCTAAATGCCCTTTTTGGCAATCTCGTGTGAAGTTTCTTGGTCATATTATTTCCGAATCCGGAATTTCCATGGATCCTTCAATGAATGAAGCGATTCAAAATTGGAAGAGACCGGAGAGTGTGACTGAAATTTGTAGCTTCCTTGTATTGGCGGGCTATTACCGTCGTTTTATAAAAGACTTTTCAAAAATAGTCGTGCCTCTTACTAGCTTAACAAAGAAAGGTGTTAAATACATTTGGTCGGATAAATGTGAAGCTTCTTTTCCAAAGTTAAAAGAACTCCTTTCCAATGCTCCTATTCTTGTGATTCCCGAAGGAAATCAAGGTTTTATTATTTATACCGATGCTAGTCGCATTGGTTTGGGTGTCGTTCTTATGCAGAGGGAACGTGTTGTTGCTTATGCTTATAGGCAATTAAAGCCAGTCGAGACAAGATATGCCACTCATGATTTAGAGCTCGCGGCTATTGTTTTCGCCCTTCGTATTTGCCGTCATTATCTTTTGGGAGAGAAGTTTATTCTCTATACTGATCACAAATCTTTGATGTATCTATTTTCTCAAAAGGAACTTAATTTGCATCAACAACGTTAGCTCGAGTTCCTTGCATCTTATGATCTTGATATTCTTTATACTCCCGGAAAGGGAAATCGTGTTTCTGATGCCCTTAGTCGCAAGCAACAAGTGGTTTTTTCTATAATGATATCCGAATGGAATGATCTCGGAAATTTATCCACTTATGAGATTCGAGATCGTGTTTCCGATTTATGTTCATCTCTTGTCTTGTGTAGCCTTGAGGCTCATCCCTCTCTTTTAGACCCCGTTATTGAAGCTCAAAAGATAGATCCCGAATTGGCTCTTCTTGGCCAAAGTTTTAAGGATAAAATTGATATTGAAAGTTTGAAAGACTTTGATATTGATTCTCGTGGCGGCATTCGAAAATTTGGTAGAATTATCGTGCCAACTATTAGTGATATTCGTAAAGACACTTTAGAAGATTCTCATCGCTCTAAATTTACCATTCATCCCGGTAGTAGTAAAATGTACGTGGATATGAAGCGATTTTATTAATGGGAGGGAATAAAATCTTATATTGCTAACTTTGTTAAGTGTTGCATGACTTGCCAAATTGTCAAGGGCGAACATCAAAGGCCCGATGGGTAATTGCAACCTTTAGAAATTTCAATTTGGAAGTGGGACGAAATTTCCGTGGATTTTATTGATGGCCTTCCCTGTTCTTGTTCGGGTCATGATAGCTTATGGGTGATAGTTGATAGACTTACTAAATCTGCCCATTTTATTCCCGTTCGGTCTAACCGGACCGTTCCTTTTTTGGCCAAACCCTTTATTAAAGAGATTGCTAAATTACATGGAGTTCCTACTTCTATTGTTAGTGATCGTGATCCATTGTTTACTAGTGGATTTTGGAAAAGTCTTCAAAAACCCTTGGGAACGAAGCTTAATTTTAGCACCGCTTATCATCCTCAGTCCGACGGACAAACCGAGCGTGTGAATCAAACTCTTGAAGATCTTCTTCGCGCATGTGTTCTTGATTTTGGTGGAAGATGGGAAGATCATATTTCTCTTGTTGAGTTTTCTTATAATAATAGCTTCCAATCTAGTATTGGTACGGCACCTTTTGAGGCACTCTATGGAAGGCCATGCCGATCTCCTTCCTGTTGGCTTGAGGCCGGTGAGAGACTGGTTTTAGGTCCAGACTTTATTTGTGATTCCACAGAAAAGATTGATCTCATTCGTCATAGGATGAAAGAAGCCCAAAGTAGACAAAAATCCTATGCCGATAATCGGAGAAGGAAATTAGAATTTTCTTTGGGAGATCTTGTGTTTATTCGTGTTTCACCTATGAAGGGTGTTGTACGTTCCAGCCGATCGGGAAAGTTAGCACCACAATATATTGGTCCATTTCCCATCACCGAACGTATTGGTTCCGTGGCTTATTGCCTCTTAGTACCGGCTCAATTTTCTACTATTCATGACGTGTTTCATGTTTCTCAATTACGGAAATGCCTTCGAGATTATGATTCTATTCTTGATCCCTGTGTTGTGGAAGAAATTGAAGTTTCGCCTAATTTAACTTATGAGCATTTTCCTATTCGTATTATTGCTTCGGAGGTCAAACGCCTTCGAAGTAAAGATGTTCCTTTTCTGAAAGTTCAATGGTACTCAAATCCTAAGGATTGTTCATGGGAATCTAGAGAATTCATCGAGTGAAACCATCCGGACTTACTTTCGCGTGCTCTTTGAGGTTAACTTCTTATTCCAATTTTTTTCTTTTGAGTTGATATGCTTTTATGGTTGTTAATTTTTGATTCATTTATTTCTTAAGATTGCGAGGACGCAATTTCTTTAAGGAGGGAGTCTGTAACAACCCGCAAATTTTACGATCGAGTATTTAAATATTTTATTTAAGTATCTCATCATTAGTCCGATATTAGTCCGAAAAGCTACTTCTTGTAAACAGTCAAATTAGGACTCGAAACCACCCCCATTGAGTTCAAAATGACGTTTGCGATCTTTTTGAGTATAAACTTTGATGTGTTTGGAGTTAGTAGAAATTTTCTACTTTTTCACCTATGGCTTTGGTTTTTGTTTCAGCCCATTAGACCCAAGCTTCACCCCTCTTCTCTTCATTACTTCATTTCTATTTCCTAATACTCAAGCTTTAGCAACAATGGAGAGACGAATGGGAAATTAAAACTCCAAGCCCTAGTTTTCATTTGCAAATCAAGTTCTAGCTCCAAATCCAAAGAGAAGCTATTGTTAATTATCATCTCCTTCTTCTCCAACTCATCCTCTCTTTGATTTCAGAAAATTCCTAAACCTAATTTGGGAAATGTTTCTCTTTTGAGCTAAGATTCAAGCTTCTTGTGTTGAGTTTGAAGTGTGGTTGATTCTTCCTTTGCTTCTAAGCTTCTCCTTCCTTATTTTTATGAAAAGGTGAGATTTTTTCTCTCACATCTAAGCCTATGATTATCTTTGATTATTGGGTATGAATTCCTAACACTTATTCATGTGTATTTGATTTTTATTTGGATTGGTTTTGTGAATATTCCAAATTTTAGTGTTTTGAGTTCAAATCTTCAAAAATCATAGCTTGGTTGTTTGAACTAGTTTTCGGTGATGCATCGAAGAGCCTATAGGGCCGGGTTGCTGTTTGGCATAAATCCCTAGCGCCATTGCTCGTTCGATCGCGAATTGGAGGAGATTGCATAGCAATCATATAGACCGACAAATTGCCTAGGATGCAGTCAGTCGACTGACATTTCAAGTCAGTCGACTGGCTGTAGCTATTATGCATTCTGAGGGCCATCTGTAGAGCCATGGGGCTCTGTTTCCCTGCATTCAGTCGACTGACTCTCTGAGTTCAGTCGACTGACCAGTATCCCGTAGATTTTCAGGGACTGTGATCAGTCGACTGACCGACTCCAATTTGACTATTATGACTATTTTTGCATATTTTTGCTCGGATTCTAATTTTTATCGGTTTGTTTGATTCCGAGTTAATGCTATCAATTATTCGACTTTGATGACTTCTATTTTGGAATTTTGGGAAATATCCATTTTGATGGATTTGATATCGATTTGTGTGGAATAAATTCTTGTCTTCGAATGTGAATTTTTGTGATTGATTGTTTCTAGAAACATTTTTTTGATTTGTCACTTTAAAAATATAAAGGTTTCAATGCTAGTAGTAAAAATCAAAACTCTTTCATCAAAACGATTTGAACGCTATTTTATTACAAAGCTCGTTTCTTAAACCGTTTTCTAATCTATTAGTATATACAAACCTTTACCTCACTGGTATGAGAAATCTAATTAAACGGCTTAGTAAAACAAGTGGTACGAAAAGCTTGTGTTTACTTTGTTGGTTAATTCTTGGACTTATTCGATTGAACCTCTTGTGACAATTTTCGAGTGGAGATCTACAATTTTTTCGTAAATATTTAAGATAAGCTAGTGGTTATGGGACATGAAGCTAAGCTCGTATATTTACTAGCTTAGAGTAATTGACACTTTCTTGATGATCATTGAGGATTATTTTTGTGTTTTAGACTAGCGCTATGCTATGTTTCTTTGTCCATGAAGGGGACGGTACCTCGTTTTATTGAGTTTCGTCTTAATTTTATTATAGGCTAACGAACTATTTATTTCTTAGGGTTTCGACCAAATTTTTGTGGGCTAGCGACCCACGTTTTTATGGATTTCGGATATTCGGGCGTACCATTGTACTACGTCGTTGTTCCTAAATTTTACTAGTTTCTGGTTCCTCGGGCGTACCGTTGTACTACATCATTGCACCGGCTCTATGGTTGGCGACCATGGGATAGCGTCCCGTTTTGTGATACATGTATTGATGCGTTTTCATGCTCCCATTTTGTGATAGGCCTCCCCATTTTTGTGATTCCAGGATTTCTATTGATGATTTCTAGAATTTGAATTTCACCAATTTTATGGCTGGCATTTATATGTTGTCAATATTTGTGGCTCGGTGAATGAAATATGGAGTTGGACATTCCTTTTGATCTTTGAGAAGATTCTTGTGATATTGATTAATCTCTTGTTGGTTTTTAATAACATACTTATCATAGTATGGTATTATGGTTTTTATATGTTTATGTCATATCTCTTATTCTATATCATTACATCTGATATTTATAGCTAGACTGATTCGTTTATTATTTTACTATTAAATAATACTCGGGTCAGACCGAGATGTTGTAGGTGCTTCTACTTGACTCCTCTTCTAGGGTTATCACCCTGACTTTTGTGTAACTACTTAGATTAGAAGTTTTTGTTGTATACCTTTGAGAGATAGACTCCTTGATGTATACATATTCTTTTGTCTAGCACTTGTAACCATTCTTTTGTGATATTGTGGATCTTGTTTTGACCACTACTCTGATGTACACGTTCATGTGTTATATTCATATCTTTTTCCGCCTTTGTGATATGGATATCTGTGACTGATTTATGTTATGTTTATTTCTATGTTTGTTTCCGAAGAATATCTATAGCCACTGTGTAGTAGCTTTGAGTTTGTATCGATATGCCGGACTTCCTTGTACTTTTTGACATATTATTGCTCGCACAAAGCAATTACACGGACGATCGCTCCTCAACAGCCTTATTCTCCTTGCTAGTTGACGGCATTACACCGTAATGTCCTTGGCTAGCGTGGGTATAGAGGTAGGGCGTCACAATTTTAGTATCAGAGCCAAAGGTTAAGGGAGAACCTTGGTGTAACAACCTGATATTTTCAGCCATTTGAATCCAAACATGCAGGAATTGAATTTCTCAAAATACCAGATTGGAAGTTTATATTTGGCAAAACTCAGCATATACGGTAAATAAATAATCACAGAATCACAGACACAAAGTGATATAACAAAATGTAGCGGAAACAAATGAATAGTATTTCATGAAGCTACCATATATATATATATATATATCAGAGTTAAATAAGATACAATAGATGTTCCAAATATAATAATCAAATACAAGATCAGAATACATCACTAGAATCAACTAAATAACTGAAAGCTGGACATATAGCTGGATCTCCAAGCAAATCTCCAACTCCAAAGTTGAGTCTCAAAAGTTGTATCACTCAGTCTGACCCGAGCATAAAACAAAACACAAAACACTCGAGTCAGGATTAACATTCTTATATCAATAAATCCAACTCAAGTGAAATAACAACTGAAAATACAAGTAACTCAAAAGATGTTTGGGATTACCATCCTATAAAGACCTGTTTAAACTATTTATATAGACGCTAAGTAGATAATGTCTATCTGTAATATAAAGTATCAAAATAGCATTAAGGCATTACCATTATCCCCCTTAACACATTTTATACAAGCGTCATAGTCTATACAGCACTGTAAACTCCGCAGTAAACTAGTGGACTATCATGGAGTACTCCATAGGTATAACAGAAAACAAATTGTAGTAATCGTGCATAGGGATATGAGTATGACAAGCACATGAGGCAATACCCAGGGTAGTGAAACTACTGTTTGCAGGATCCAGACTGGTGAGAACGCATCGCCGCAACAATCGCAACACCGCGAAACAACACTCCCAATACAAGGGTGCATGCTAATAAAAAACAAGTAATGAGTAGTTTATGAAGAAATGTGTGCGCTTAGAGGTGGCTAACCTCATTGGCCCGGCACGACACCTGTTTAAGTCATTTCATATTTGACACAAGTGTTAAGACTATCCAATATCGTTCTCTTTCTTCTAATCCAGCTACGTCATCATTCCAACCACTTCATTCTGGATCACACTCTACGTATAATTGTTATGAAAGTGGTTTTCAGTATAGACAGAGAGTATGTCCCTAATCGATCTTGGACTCTTTAACGACTACGTAATTATTACACCGATTTATCATTTAATAAACTTTCAAAACAATTTATATTTCAAGAACAAAATATCATTTCCATTCCAACAACATATCAATAGGCTATCATTTCCATTTCAAAACCAAATACGATATGATTTCCATTTTTAAATATATCCATTTACAAAATCTTAGTACTTCAAAATTATAACACATTCTAAATCAAACACTTTAGAAATCATAATACTTTGGAAATCAAAATTTAGAAATCATAATGCTTGGAATCATAACACATCCCACTTAATTGTTTAAATATAGACAATGGTATATATCATAAAATAGCTTATAATTTAAAATAGTTTATGTAAAAATAGTTATAATTTAAAATAGTTTATATTAAAAATAATTTATAGTAAAATAGTTTATATGAAATAAATTTATAAATTAACATATATAAATAGTTTAAATATAATTTAAAAATACTTTATATAACAAAATAGATTCCTCAAATTTCTAAAATCAATTCCAAATCAACACTAATCCAAAATTTCAAATTTAGTCAAAACTCAAACCATCAATTTCAATTCAATTCAATTCTTAATAAACCATTATATCGATTCCAAATACAGATTTGAACCACAAATAACCATTTAAATTTCGATATATTCCAAAGCTTTTAATATCTCACAATCTCAAAACTAAATTTGATAATTTCATATTCATCTTAATTTAATTTTATTATTATTTAGTTTGAAATATTCACTCAATAAATCCAATATTATTTAAATAAAACCCCTAATTACAAATACACTAAATATTTCCTTCAACTTACTTAAACTTGAAATATTCATTTAAATCACCTTAACCAAAACCAAATTATAAAATTTTATCCTTTAAAAATCTCGAATTCGATAAGTTCCAAATCGATTTCTAATTAAATATATCTTAATTAAATATAATTTTAAATTAATTTCAAATCTATCTTCTCAACCTTAATTTATTAAATCATTATAAACTCTATATTAAAATTTAATTTAAATAAAAACTTAACCATATTATATTTTAATCAAACGTTATTATTCAGCATATTTTATATTAAGACAAATTTATACATAACTTAAATTAAAGAAATTAACAATATATAAAATAACATTTATATAATATCTAAAATCAATATTTATATAAAACCACATAATTCCTTCCAAAACCATAGTAATCATTTCAAATTATTTATATATAGACAACGGTGTCTGTATATAATTTTCTATCCTATGGTCCAGTGATACAGATATTTATTCATTTCAATCCACAATTTAAATATATATGGGTATATATATCATTTCAACCCGCAATCCCAAATTCAATTCAATGAAAATCACTTGGTTTTATTATTTCAACCCATAACGATTTTCTCCTATTCTACAGATCGTTCGGATATGTATCATTTAACCCATAGTGAATTCTATACTAACAAAAAACTTGCATAGTGATAATAGATATGATAATAATCATAAAACAAGCATATACCATTAATATAAATAACATGCAATGGTGTCAGATGTCACAGGTGAACAGATAGCATATAATGGCATATATATAACAATATAAATCACTAACAACAGCATATTTCAATTTTCATATCAATTGAAATCGAATTTAATAAATATAAGAACGTAAATCATGAGTGATTACTCACCTTTCGAGGCTAGAGAGATTCGACAATAGAATGAGTTACAAATTCCAGAACGAATTCCGAAACAAAGCTGAATTGGCACAGATTTGACGAATAGATCTGGTAATAGAAATCGATGGGAACGAATCAGATTAGCTTGATATGAAATTTAGATGAGATGTATACATATTATTATTCCACATAAACACAATGTTCAATTTAAAATGCATATACATTTTAAATAAATATTAAATTTAAAGATATATATATACACACATTGAAATCAAACATATGCAAATATTATATACAACTTAATATAATCCTATGCATACTGAAATCTATATATAAAATAATTGCTGGCAACAATATAATATACCAAACATATACATTTAAACAAATGTATATACTGCTTTTATATGTATAATTTAAACAATAGTAGTACTGCTACAGTAACTATATAAAAAACTTATATAGTCCACTTATTGTATTACTTCAATCAGTATATATATATAAGATATATAGAACTCACTTACTCTATATAACAGAACATATACCAAGGGATATTTGTATTAAATAAAAATAGTGACAATATGTATAAAACAGTTCAAACGTTTATTACCAACAAAATCATGACATAATCACAAAAAATACAGTTTATGAAACATATATATATATATATATATATATATATATATAACACCATATTGTAGTTCATAAAACACATATATAAACAGAATATATATAAATCTATAAAATATATATACCGATCGAATACTACTTTAAGTGTTAACAACAATATATCATACACATTATAAAATAAATTTAGACAACGGCAAGGTGAAAGAAAAAGAAAACTAATACTGAGACTTCAATGCATATAACATCATATATAATAATAGTTTATAAACCAAATCCAGAAGCAAATGTATATAACTAAATATATAAAGAACATATAACCTTTTCAAAACGTATACGTATTTTACTAACTATAACAGGATTATATACTGTATATAAGGCAACTTTTTAACTTTTGTTTAAACAGTTATATTCCCTTACACGTATCGTACTGTACTAATACATAAATTATATTGCACTAATACTTAATTGTATATATTCCCTTACACGTATAACTTTTTAACATCGACTATATATATACTTCACTAATACATAAATTATATACTCTCACAACTTAACCTCTACAAAAAATAATATACTAACAAATAATACACATGTAATACCTTATATAAACCCGCGACTGATGGGAGAAAAGGGAGAAGAGGGGCCTCAGCTAAGATGGAGTTTGAGTGGAGGAAGAGGTTGGAAGGCATATGGTTGGGTGGCCGAGCTCACGTGGATGAAGACATGCTAGCGCGGTTGCTTGATGTGGTGAGGACGAGCGTTTGAGCTGCACGGAGGGAGGGAGGAATAGGGGCATGGGAAAGGATGAACAGGCGAGCTTCATGAAGCGGAGGATTCCCCGTTGCATGGGGTGTGTCGGCGTGGTCTCGGAGGTGGTCGTGCATGGGTAGAAGAGGAGCACGTTTCTTTTTAATTTTCTTTCTTTCTTTTTATATAGAGAGGGAGGTGATCTGTAGATGAGGCATGGGTTTTACTTTCCTCGATTATCAAATGGACGAGACAGAACACAAGAAAAATAAATAAAAGGAGAAGGGCATGCGTTATTCAAAGCAAATGGCAATTATAATGCAATATATTTTCTAATAAGGAGTGGAAATGGATCAGACGGAGAATAAAATTTTGAACCAGCAAAATAAATTCGAACGTAGGGAATAGAGAAAGTTAAACATTAATATCTGTGAAATAAATAAAGTTTATGATGATTTGATTCAGCGGATGGAAAACAAACGGACAAGGAAACAAAAGGTTAAAATGGGTACCGATACAGTTCACGTTTATAGATTTTGTCGTCCACTGGACGTCGAAACAACATACTAATATACCGCAGAGATTAGCAAGACGAGACGATCAAAACGGCATATGGATATCAGTGGTACGATTGAATTATAAGAATTCGAATTTTCAACTAGCGGATAATACAGCAAAAACACAGAAAAATAAGATCGACGGAGCTCAAAAAGTCTGAATTTTAAAAAACGAAAAATGACGTCTTAGTCAGAAGATGACTTAGAATTTTTCTTTGTAAAATTATTCAGGTTTGGAAAAAAAAATTATTATCAACAATTATTAACTGACTTGAATTTAACAGAATTTCACAATGAAATAACATTTCATAAAATCAGATGAAAATTTACCATCTTCTATATTAAGTATACGTATTCCAAATATAAAATTTTAATGTCAAAATTTATTATTAAAAATTTCTCCAAAATTCAATTAAATACGTTATTAAACCACTAAAATTTTACGGGTCGTTACACTCTCCCCCACTCAAAACATTTCGTCCGCAAAAAGGAAGGAGGTAGGAGAATAGAAACAACCAGAAAGAAAATAGGTTGAAAAAAATAATCAATTAGTTCAAACCATATAAATTTCAATTTAAATAAATTTATATTCATCAATTGGTTTTCTAATTCAAGGTTTCTATTAAATTTATTTAATTTCTCATTTATTAATGTTAGATACAAAAAGGTTTCTTTCAAAAAAAATTCTATTTAAATTAATTAATATTCAATAATTGATTCAAATTCAAGATATTTTATTATGTTGATTTTATTGTTAATTTATTAATTCCTTCGAAGCAAAAACTGAAATGGTGGAAACAAAAATTCAAGACATTTCTGGGGAGAGGGCTTTTGTTTTTTCCCTGTACGCGGGGAAGCGGGCCTCCGAAGAGGGCCTTTTTGTTTCTGCCTCTGGGGAGGCTTTTATTTTTTCCCTGTTCGCTGGGAAGAGGGCCTCCGAAGAGGGCTTTTCACATTTCGACTCGTGTGAAGATTTATTTCAGATCACGGTGAAATGTGTGCCTCCAAAGAGGTCTTTTAGCATATCAACTCTAGTGAAATGGGCCTCCAAAGAGGGCTTTTCACATTCCAACACTTGTGATGTTTTATTTCAGATCTCGGTGGAATGCGTGCCTCCGAAGTGGTCTTTTCACCTTTCAACTCGTGTGAAGTTTTATCTCAGATCACGGTGAAATGTGTGTCTACGAGTAGGGCTTTTGCCTGGAAGTTTCTTTCTCATGGTTGGATGGATTCACGGGGCGGACACAAGTTACTTGGATGTTTGTTTGCACAAACGTTCTCATCTAGTTAACGAGTGCCCTACGCCACCTGTCATTCCACCAATCTTTTTTGGTTGAGAAAGAGAACTTTCTTTTTCTGGCAAGTCCTATTAGAGGTCTTTATCCTCCAAAGAGTTGTGCCTCCGAAGAGGGCTTGTGCCTCCGAAGAGGTCTTTTGCGGTTTCCTGCCTGCTCGCCCATGTCTTTTCGCCATTTGCTCATATCAGCGGTTCCCTGTTATCATTTTCGTGCACACGTTCCTTTCTTTTGCAAGTAGTTTATTTTATCCAAAGAAGTGTACTTCATTATTAGATGAGTTCGCAGGGGCGGACATAAGCTAATTAATCGGATGTTCGTTTGCACAAAAGATCACAATTAGTTAGGAAGGGTCCACCTCCGGCGGAACCACTAGCAGTTTGCTTGAAGCAAGGATTTGCGTCTGGAATTTTTGTGGCTGAACATTCATTTGTCGAGTGATGTCAGGGATCGCTTGGTCTTGTGATGGGTGAGCTTTGTTTTAATGGCCAGTAATATTAAATTGACATTTTAGCAATACAATTAAAGTATTTTATATATCGAAATAAAATGGGCAGTTTATAGTAGTAGAGAACACAAGATTTATAGTGGTTCGGCCAAGAACTGGGCCTACATCCACTTTATAGTTCTTATTATTCACTTGCACTAGCTTTACAATGGCTTTCAATACAAGAATCATACATCCATAATTCTTTTACAGTATTTTAGTAAAGCTTTTAAGTAAAATATGGGCGCAAGTGATTGTTGTTCCAAGCTCTTGGAATTGGATCTCCTTCGACAATTGTCAGTTTGAAAGTGCCATCAAGTAGTTTTTTGCCTATGACATATGGCCATTCCCAGTTTGGTGCAAACACTCCTGTTGCTGTCATGACCCTTTTCTAGACTAGATCTCCAATCTCAAAGCTACGTTGGCGAACTTTGGAATTGAAGTGCCTGGCAATTCTTTGCTGATGGGCTGCAATTATGAGCTGAGCCTCTTCCCTTTTTTCATCAAGGAAGTCAAGTGCTTCAAGTTGCAACTATTCATTTTCAGCTTGGTTGAAATGAATTCTTCTATATGAAGGGACTTCTATTTCCACCGGAATCATTGCTTCTGATCCATATGCCAATGACAATGGAGTGTGCCCAGTCGCAGTTTTGTGTGTAGTTCTATATGCCCATAGTGCGAGTGGTAGCTTATCGACCCAACCACCTTTCAATTTTTCCAGCTGTTTTTTGATGGTTGATTTGATAATTTTGTTTACTGCTTCCACTTGCCCATTTGCCTACGGATGAGCCACAGCTCAGAAGCTTTTTTGGATCTTGAATCGCTTGCAAAAATCTTGGAACTCTTCACTTTTGAATTGGGTTCCATTGTCTGTGATTATCTTTTGAGGCACACCATACCTGCAAATGATATTCTTAGTTACAAAGTTTATCATCTTTTTAGAGGTAATAGTAGGTAATGGTTCAGATTCAGCCCATTTAGTAAAATAATCAACAACAACAATAGCATATCTGATTCCGGACTTGGCGGTTGGCAAAGGCCCGATGAGATCTATTCCTCAAATAGCAAATGGCCAGTGGAAGGTGCTCTTGGGATTTTTGCAAATCTCTGGCATCGGTCACATTTTCGGGCATAGCTTGCAGCATCATAATTTAATATCTGGCCAAAAATACCCATAACGGAGAATTTTCTTTGCTAGAGTTGGACCACCAGAATGATCTCCACACTCTCCTCCGTATACTTCAGCTAGAATTGTCTTAGCCTCTTCCTTAGTCACACATCGGAGTAATGGCATTGAGAATCCCCGCCTGTACAATCGGCCATCTTCAATTATATATCTAGAGGCTTTTCATAGCAACTTCTGTCGTTCTTTTGAATTTTCTGGTAGAGAACCGTTGAGCAGATATTCCATTATCGGAGTCATCCATGATTCTTGCTCTTGAGAAACAGTCATGACCCAATCAATCTCCATTTCATCAATACCAGGGGCTGACAAAACTTCTACAGGAACCAATCCCAGTAATTGAGCTTCACTAGTGCTTGCGTACTTTGCGAGAGAATCTGCCTTCATGTTCTCTTCTCGGGGTATATGACATATCGTATAATGATCGAAATCATCAAGAAGTTCCCAGGCTCTTGAAAAGTAAGCAGGCAAATTTCCTCCTTTAGTTTGAAACTCTTTCTTCACTTGGCATACAATAAGCTGTGAATCACTAAAGATTTGCAACACTTTGACATTTAGTTCTTTAGCAATTTTCAAGCCGGCAATAAGAGCTTCATATTCTGCTTCATTGTTTGTCGAAGGGAATTCCAATCTCAATGCATAGCACAATGACCGCCCTTCAGGTGTTTCGAGCACAACCCCAGCTCCGGAACAGTAATCATTTCTTGCACCATCAACATATAATTTCCATCGAATTGGGGTATTATCGGTCATCTCTTACTCACTATCACCTTTATTTGTACATTCTTCGATGAAATCTGCTAAAGCTTGTCCATTGATTGCTCTCCGGGGATAATAAGTGATGTCGTATTGGTTGAGTTCAATATTCCACTTCAGGAGACGACCCGAAGTCTGAATGACCCGCCTTTTGGGACAGTTTAAACCGACGATCAAATCCACATGTCGATTCCAAACCGTTCAAAAGGGCAGATGGTTATTGGGGTAAATAAGAAAAGAAAAGAAAGAAATAAAGGAAATGAAACAACACAGAATGTCGCAGCGGAACGATAAAATATAATAGTCAAATAAACAGTTCATGAAGCTGTCTACTATACTTTGACAATTATTTATACAACATTTATCAGAGTTTATACATATACAACAGAACAATTAAATAATGCAGCAGATAGCGTGATGCAAGGGTAATAATAGTAATAGTGTACCAAATCTTCGTCTTCGTCCTCTAGAATAGATCTTCAAAATCTGAAAACTCAGGACTGACCCGAGCGTAATGAAAAGACAAAACACTCGAGTCAGGACTAAATACCCTTATGAAAGTTAAATCAATCGTAAATAAATATGAGTGCAACGGCGTCGGAGCTGTTTACGGGGTTTGACATCTCCTATCCAGTGTCAACGTGCGTGCAATAACTTAAGAGATGTTACGGGATTTTTCATCTCTCAAGGATCCGTTAAACTATCTACTATGTAGTAATATACGCTAAGTAGATAATGCCTATCAGTAATATAAAGTATCAAAATAGCGTTAAGGCGTTACCATAATCCCCCTTAACACATTTTATATTCCCAAAAGCATATACAAGACCGTAGTTTCCCCAAAACCGGAAGTCACCAGAGGGCAATCCATATACTCAAGGTACAAATCAAAACGAAGTGGTCGTGAATAGGATAATCAGTATGACAAGGTACATGAGGCGATACCAACTAGGATACTAGTAGTTGCGTGACCCGGACTGATGTTGGGCATAGCCAGCAGCTACCCCAACACCGCGAAGCAACACTCCGAAATCAAGGGGTGCACCCAAATCGCATCACAAATGTAATAGAAATGGTATCTAAGAAGTGTGTCCGCTAGAGGTGGCGAACCTCAATGGCCCGGCGCGGCTCCTGTTTTAGTCATGTCAGGGGTCATCCAATAATCGTTCTCTTTCTTCAGTCGACGCGTTCACCAAACCATCCACTTCATTCTGGATCGACACTCCGCGTATAATAGTTATTAAAGTGGTTTTCGGTATCGACAGAGAGTATGTCCATATCCGATCCCGGTCTCTTTAATAGCTACGTATTATTACACTGTTGGCACTTTTACATTTCGAATCGATTCATAATTGATGTCAAAATATCATGTTCGCTTCAGAAATCAAATTCATTTCAAATATCGACATAGCCATTCAAAATTTAAGGTTCCTTTTCAAAAATTATTTTTCGTCTCAATATCTCATTTCGATTTCATAAACATTCCGAATTTCAATTTAGGTTGCAACTTCCTTTAACCCTATTCGTATTTAAATTCAAGATTTAAACATAAACATTTCACCTTATTAACCAGCTTGAAAGTTTTAGAAAATAGTTTCTTAAGTAGTTTAAAAGTAGTTTAAATAATTAAAATAGTTAAAGTACTTTAAAATCTTAAATGGATTTGAAATAGATGAATTTAGTTTAAAATAATTTAAATTGGGTTAAATAGATTTAAAATAGATTAAAATAGTTTAAGTATTCAAAATGGTTTATATAACCCAGTAATTTGGAAAACAAAATAAAACGGCTACAAAACCAATCCGGTTCAATCATAACTTCCCAATTCAAATCAATTTTAATTTCCATTCAATCAATTCAATTTCAATTTTAATTCAATCAACGTCAAATTTTACTTCGAATTAATTCAATTTTTCATTCACCATTAATTTATTCGATCTCAATTTTATATACACTTCCGATTAATTCAATTTCAATTTTATGTACACCTTCGATTAATTCAATTTCAATTTTATATACACTTTCGATTAATTCAGTTTCATTTTTTTTTATTCACTTTCGATTAATTCAATTTAAATTTTATATTCACTTTCGATTAATTCAGTTTCAATTTCATATTCGATTTGGAGCTAGATTTTCAAAAATATCCATTTATAACACTTAACAAAAATTTCTATCAATATTCAAGTTTAAATCCAAAATTGAAACATGATTCAATTCCAAGCTCGATTTCAAATATTGCTTATATCTCACTTTCACCTAATTATCCTTCAATACTCAAATCTAAATCTAAATTTCAAATATGATTCAATTTCAAGCTCAATTCCAAAATATCATCTTTATGTCGCCTTTACGTAGTAATACTCAAAGTTCGAAATAATGTTCAATCCATAAATCAAATAGATTTTCGAAATTCAATCGTAATATTCAAAGCTCGAATCAAGGTTAAATCTTTAAACAAATCAATTATCGAAATTCAATCATATCCAAATTTTTATTCTCAAAGTCTCAACTTAAAATTTTTAACAATTTTCTTTTACCAAATTTATTTCAACATTCCAAACTCAATTTCCCGATAAATTCAATTTCTATAAATTTATTTCTTTTTATAACTTTTAAATCAAACATTTAAATAAATTTCAAATCGACGATTTAAAAATTATTAATTTAGCCAATTCGGTGTCCGTATATAATTTTCTATCCTATGGCTTAGTGATTATTTATTTCAATTAAATGTCAGGGATGAATATATATTACTTAAATTAAATCACAGTATCATATGTATGCATAACAGGATATATATATAAGCAAATAACATCCAAACATTCAAATATCAACCAATAGCATCCATCGAAATACATCATCCAATAGGCAATACAATTCATGGCAATTTCATAGTTATCAATGTCAGGTAATTTAATTGCCCTTCAATTTCAATTTCAATTTCAATTTAACTGTGAATTTAATTTTTCAATGGTTAATTCAAATAACAAGCTATATGACAATTAAATTTATATCAAACAACAACAAATAAAATTCATATCACTTTATAATGTCAATTTAACTAGCATAAAGATATTTAGTACGGTGTGAGCGTTATAAAACACTCACCTTGATTTTTCCGATTTTAATCAAATCGAACGACGTTCGATTTAACCCAAAATTTTCTCTAGCTCCCAACGAGTCCAATCCAATTGCATCGCGTAGCATTCGCGAATACGATCCCAACGCACTTCGTCTCGCCACAATCCGACCTCGTACCAAAAAGATATCACATTTTAAACTTTGACGAATTTATAATATAGTTTAAATTACAATCTCCTTTAATTTTCTATACCCAAATAAATAGAGCCGCATGATCTTGCTTGACGGAGATCTGGCCCGTTCGTTACTTTCTTTTCCAACGTGCGCATACTCCCCAGTATACGAACCCAATCGTGCCGCCCCAAACCCTAATCACGCAAGCCACCAAACACGATTCCAGAATGATCAGAGACCGTTGCCGCGAAGCCCCACGCGACTCCACCCTTCGGCCCAAGACCGCACGCACGCGGTGGCTCCGCCCTCTCGGAAATCGTGAACGAACGTGCCACGTTGAGGAGCAATTTGCCGCTGATCCATGCATCGAATCACGATCATAACCGTTCATCTTCAAGATCTCATTACGATCTTCAATTTTGTAGTTGAAGAATTTTCATATAGATTGATGGATTTGCAAATAATAGAGGAGGAAGACCAGAAGCTATCGGCCATTGATTTTATAAGAGGCGGCTGCTGTTTTTAACCTAGGTTATATGTATTTTTTTATTTGTGAAGAGATGGATGGTCTATTTATAGGAAACGGCGAATAATTTTTATCCGGCTTTTCCAAACACCGAATTTCGCGTGGTAACTGACGTTCCTAGGGTTTATCCCGCGTTCCGGACGCCATGGAACAGGTTTCGAAAGCTAATTCGATCATATGTGAGAGTTATAGCGGTAAACGATCAATTTGAATTAAATCGATTTAAACGAATTTCTATGCGTTTTGGCTCGCCCCGGACAAACGGTAAATCCGATTGACATGAAATTCGAAATCTTACAATAATATCATGTTAAGGATCCGATGAAACTGGTTTCGTCGAAATCCAGGACCATTTGAAAAATGACTATTTTAACTCGCCAAATTAATATTAAAACAATTTCAACGCGTTTCGAGCTGCCCCGGTCAAACGACAACTCCGATTGCTACGAAAATTGGAATCCGATAATAACTAACTATTACGGATCCAATGGAACTAGTTTCGTCCAATTCTGAGACTGTTCAAAATTTGGCTATTTTCCAGTCGATAATTAAATATTAAAATATTCAATTTTCGCAAATTTATTTTAAATTCAGTTTTAAAAGTTCTATAACATCACTATAACTCCAATATGATAAAATAAAATTTTGCAAATCATTTTTAATCATATTAAACTCGTTATTCAATTTATCCAATAAATTCCAATTTTAAGATCTTATTAACTCTATTAAAATCCAAATATAACTTACATTCACTTTGGAAACCAATTTGAATCATATTAAATCAAATTTCAAATATTCACTCTATTTTCATATATTAAATTTCATATCAAATTAATCATATCAAATTCGAAATTTAATTTATTCAACATTCGAAATATTAAATTTAACAAATTTGATTATCCTTAAATCACTATCCCTTGGAATATTCAAAACGAACTTATAAAATTTAACCTTTGAAACGAATTAAAATTATAAAACAACTATTTCCATTATACGGTTATTCAATTCCCATTATTAAATTATTCAATAAATTCCAAATATTAAATTTAAACAATTTCGCTTATCCAATAATTCATTATCTTTTCAAATATCGAAATTGAATTTATAAGAATCAACTTTTTAAAACCAATTCATAATTTAGAACACTATCTTTTTTTTACAGTTTTTCAATCATTCCATAAGTTTTAAACATTTAATTTAAACAAATTACCTGTTCAAAATCCAATATTTGATTTCAAATAGATTTTACTTATCCATCAATTACTCTCTTATACCCAATGAATTCAACATTTTATTATCCTATTCAACTATCGATTGCAAAGGAATTCACTAAGTCGCATTTATTTTCATTACTTGGATAATTATTGTCGTAATTCATTTCAGTTATTATTATTCTAAACGAATTACAAATTTTTTTCTAACATTAAATCACGAAATCTTTTAAATTAGCTATTTTAATTATCGAAAATTTACGGTTCGTTACACTCTCCCCCACTCAAAACTTTTCGTCCCCGAAAAGGAAAAAGAAGGGAAAAGGAACTAAGTATAGAATTCAACATTAGATATATTTTATTCAAAGTTACCAACTTATAAAACAATAACATTCCATTTATAAGGTCATAACTACGCTTCCACTAAGTTATTCCAAACGGCTTTCTAAATTTAAAAGTTAGTTATCAAAACAAGTTATAAAAAAATTTACAACTTGAAATTTTTCTAACACCCGGATTTTACGGAAAATTTCGGCAGAGTCTCCTTTGCGCGGCTCGATCGGTACAACTACAAAACGCCTCTACGGGCCCCAAACCAACAAAAGAAAATCCAAAAGCCAAGTGGCTCATCAAAAATCACCAAATCCAATGATAAAATAAACATGTACCTTATATTTTTATTAGCGAGCATATATGAATAATATAGCGCGAAAGCGAGCTCCAAATGCGATGCAAGCGCAATCCGCACCTACTAAACACTCAACAAACTATGAGAAACATGCATATATGAAAATAATATCAATATACATCATATAGCAACATAACAACTACATGTGCCAACATAGCAAATGCAACAAAACAACAATTGCAACCATCAATCAACTATCATCCAACAAATCCATAACCAGTCAGTATAAATTCAATTCTCATTAATATTTATTGACTTGTTTCAATTTTTAATCACAGTTGATTCATTAACGTTAGATTTTACTAACATTCATTCTCAATTCAATTAGTTAACATTCACTAATCTATATTTACATTAGTTCGCTTCCAATTTAAATCAAATTAAATTCTATTTAAATTCATTTAACTTCAATTTGATTTCAGTGATTTATAGCTTTCAATTTTATTAACATTTATTGAATTATATACAATCCACAACAATCATATAACAACCAAATCATACCCAACATAACCAAAGTTGTTAATTTTACATTCAATTTGGTTTATCTCTTTTATATATATCCTGTTATATAATTTTAAAAGAATCATTTTATATCTGGCATCTTCAATTTCCACTATTAACTTTAATTAAGTCTGTAAGCCGTATATATATCATTCGTGAGCAATATCAATCTAATCGCTTATTCGATCACACAATTTCACTTCCAATAGTATTGTTCACACGACTCTCTAGTGCGGACTCAGATTTGGTTCCTTGATTGGAAATTGTTATTCTCCTTGCATAGTCATATACTATGATAGAAAATTCCAGAATCAAATTAAAAATCCATATCTAGGGTTCGCCGTCGAAAATCGAGTGAAAAATCCTAACTTGGATCGATATAAATCATCTCGAAATTTTGTGCTCGAATTTGGATCAAATCGTTATGCGAATAAAATAATATATGTACAATCTCACGTATTTCTTTCCAATAGATTTCTATCCAATTTATCTATACTAAATTATTTTATTGACTTTCATTTTATTTACCATTTATTATTCACAATCCATTATTTAGTTAATATATCCATTTCTTTACATAGCATATTCTTCAACATTATCTTTTCTTAAACATCATATTAAAGAACTTGCTTACTCAAGTTCATTTTTAAACATTCTATGTAATTTAATTAAATTCAATTTCATTTTCCAATTGATTCTTAGCTATAGGAAATTCCTTTGTTTACATCTATTTCATTTTCATAATCCCAATTAAAACGAATTCATTTGTGGAACGTTTTATTAATCAACACTTTAGTTTATAGTCATTCCATAAAAGTCTAACTTCTCATATATGACTTTTCTTAGTTTATGGTAATCTTAAAGTTACAAATTCAAAATTTTCTATGCAATCTATATTTATTTATTTTTATAACCAATTTACCAAAAATATTATACGATTCATTTATCTTCTTTCTTAAGTTCACTTACTTGTTCCATTTATCCATTCATCATTTCATGCCATATTTAAGTATATATAATTTTTTATCACAATCAAAATTTTCCATTTCTATACGTTTTAATTCCTTTTTGAGTTATCCTTACTTGTATACTTCAGTTATTTTCAGGTTCTGTTTATTTGTACAACATCTCATTACATATCCAAAACATCATTTTAACTTTTAAATATTTGGTAAGTCTTGTTATATGTTATCAGAATGCAAATTTTCGGTATTATACAAATTTATATAATTTCATTTTACTAATTTAGAATGTTCACAATTTAATTTGTTTAAATCCTCTTTACCTTTCAACTTTAAAGTTTTCCCAAACAATAGCTTAGATATCTTAATCCTCTTATTCTATAAATTCTGGTTATTCGCATTTCATTCAAATAATTTGAAAATCACTAATTAACATAACTTAGAATTTTAAATGCCCGGTTCTTTTCAAATTGTTTGAGTTAAACAAATACACTTATATCTTTTATTATTTATGTAACAAATCATACCTTTAGAGTTTAAACCAAAACCCATTTACCCAAAATAATTTCGAAGAAAAGCAAAGCTTCTTAGTAGTCTCCCCCACTTTGAGACTCGAAAATGAACGTCGATAATGCTGCGCAGTCATTACCGAAATTATTTTCCAGCGACATAAGAGAGGAGTACTTAATTCATTTCTTCTTAAAAATCCTTTCAAAATATTTCCTATAAATATTTTCCAACTAATATCACAATTATATTTTCTTCAAAGCTTTTGAGAACCACTTTCAAACTCTCCGGGTCTTAAATTCAATATTTTCCAATTTAATCTATTTTAATTCATAAGTCCTCTTTATAAATATTCTTATAGGATTTTACTTTCTTAAAATATTCCACAAGTTGTTTTATCACTGTTTATTTTGTAATAGACCTTGTTTATTAAATTACAATATCAAATTAATGATAATAACCAATATTATTATTCCTAACAACCAGGTGAGCTTGATAAATTACAATAATTTCTGAAAATTTTCCTTATATACAAAATATAATTAGGGCAAAATTATTTCATTTGCCCAATTTCAAAACAATACTATGTCGAATTGTTCTGTTTAAGTGTTTAGAGATTCCTATCAATGACGTTAATTACTCGTACTGACCAGAATCCATAAGCCACTCAACAAATCAACCGACACAATATAAAACATTTTATATCACTAACAAATACGCTCTCTCATATACACTCAACTCATTCATATAGTTTACCTCTATTTCAATGAGTTATTCCCCACTAGAGCCAAGGTTTATCGCTAAACCAAAGCTCTGATACCAACTGTAACAACCCGCCTTTTAGGACAGTTTAAACCGACGATCAAATCCACATGTCGATTCCAAACCGTTCAAAAGGGCAGATGGTTATTGGGGTAAATAAGAAAAGAAAAGAAAGAAATAAAGGAAATGAAACAACACAGAATCTCGCAGCGGAATGATAAAATATAATAGTCAAATAAACAGTTCATGGAGCTGTCTACTATACTTTGACAATTATTTATACAACATTTATCAGAGTTTATACATATACAACAGAACAATTAAATAATGCAGCAGATAGCATGATGCAAGGGTAATAATAGTAATAGTGTACCAAATCTTCGTCTTCGTCCTCCAGAATAGATCTTCAAAATCTGAAAACTCAGGACTGACCCGAGCGTAATGAAAAGACAAAACACTCGAGTCAGGACTAAATATCCTTATGAAAGTTAAATCAATCGTAAATAAATATGAGTGCAACGGCGTCGGAGCTGTTTACGGGGTTTGACATCTCCTATCCAGTGTCAACGTGCGTGCAATAACTTAAGAGATGTTACGGGATTTTCCATCTCTCAAGGATCCGTTAAACTATCTACTATGTAGTAATATACTCTAAGTAGATAATGCCTATCAGTAATATAAAGTATCAAAATAGCGTTAAGGCGTTACCATAATCCCCCTTAACACATTTTATATTCCCAAAAGCATATACAAGACCGTAGTTTCCCCAATACCGGAAGTCACCAGAGGGCAATCCATATACTCAAGGTACAAATCAAAACGTAGTGGTCGCGAATAGGATAATCAGTATGACAAGGTACATGAGGCGATACCAACTAGGATACTAGTAGTTGCGTGATCCGGACGGATGTTGGGCATAGCCAACAGCTACCCCAACACCGCGAAGCAACACTCCGAAATCAAGGGGTGCACCCAAATCGCATCACAAATGTAATAGAAATGGTATCGAAGAAGTGTGTCCGCTAGAGGTGGCGAACCTCAATGGCCCGGCGTGGCTCCTGTTTTAGTCATGTCAAGGGTCATCCAATAATCGTTCTCTTTCTTCAGTCGACGCGTTCACCAAACCATCCACTTCATTTTGGATCGACACTCCGCGTATAGTATTTATTAAAGTGGTTTTCGGTATCGACAGAGAGTATGTCCATATCCGATCCCGGTCTCTTTAATAACTACGTATTATTACACCGTTGGCTCTTTTACATTTCGAATCAATTCATAATTGATATCAAAATATCATGTTCGCTTCAAAAATCAAATTCATTTCAAATATCGACATAGCCATTCAAAATTTAAGGTTCCTTTTCAAAAATCATTTTTCGTCTCAATATCTCATTTCGATTTCATAAACATTCCGAATTTCAATTTAGGTTGCAACTTCCTTTAACCCTATTCGTATTTAAATTCAAGATTTAAACATAAACATTTCACCTTATTAACCAGCTTGAAAGTTTTAGAAAATAGTTTCTTAAGTAGTTTAAAAGTAGTTTAAATAATTAAAATAGTTAAAGTACTTTAAAATCTTAAATGGATTTGAAATAGATAAATTTAGTTTAAAATAATTTAAATTGGGTTAAATAGATTTAAAATAGATTAAAATAGTTTAAGTATTCAAAATGGTTTATATAACCCAGTAATTTGGAAAACAAAATAAAACGGCTACAAAACCAATCCGGTTCAATCATAACTTCCCAATTCAAATCAATTTCAATTTCCATTCAATCAATTCAATTTCAATTTTAATTCAATCAACGTCAAATTTTACTTCGAATTAATTTAATTTTTCATTCACCATTAATTTATTCGATCTCAATTTTATATACACTTCCGATTAATTCAATTTCAATTTTATGTACACCTTCGATTAATTCAATTTCAATTTTATATACACTTTCGATTAACTCAGTTTCAATTTTTTTATTCACTTTCGATTAATTCAATTTAAATTTTATATTCACTTTCGATTAATTCAGTTTCAATTTCATATTCGATTTGGAGCTTGATTTTCAAAAATATCCATTTATAACACTTAACAAAAATTTCTATCAATATTCAAGTTTAAATCCAAAATTGAAACATGATTCAATTCCAAGCTCGATTTCAAATATTGCTTATATCTCACTTTCACCTAATTATCCTTCAATACTCAAATCTAAATCTAAATTTCAAATATGATTCAATTTCAAGCTCAATTCCAAAATATCATCTTTATGTCGCCTTTACGTAGTAATACTCAAAGTTCGAAATAATGTTCAATCCTTAAATCAAATAGATTTTCGAAATTCAACCGTAATATTCAAAGCTCGAATCAAGGTTAAATCTTTAAACAAATCAATTATTGAAATTCAATCATATCCAAATTTTTATTCTCAAAGTCTCAACTTAAAATTTTTAACAATTTTCTTTTACCAAATTTATTTCAACATTCCAAACTCAATTTCTCGATAAATTCGATTTCTATAAATTTATTTCTTTTTATAACTTTTAAATCAAACATTTAAATAAATTTCAAATCGACGATTTAAAAATTATTAATTTAGCCAATTCGGTGTCCGTATATAATTTTCTATCCTATGGCTTAGTGATTATTTATTTCAATTAAATGTCAAGGATGAATATATATTACTTAAATTAAATCACAGTATCATATGTATGCATAACAGGATACATATATAACCAAATAACATCCAAGCATTCAAATATCAACCAATAGCATCCATCGAAATACATCATCCAATAGGCAATACAATTCATGGCAATTTCATAGTTATCAATGTCAGGGAATTTAATTGCCCTTCAGTTTCAATTTCAATTTAACTGTTAATTTAATTTTTCAACGGTTAATTCAAATAACAAGCTATATGACAATTAAATTTATATCAAACAATGACAAATAAAATTCATATCACTTCATAATGTCAATTTAACTAGCATAAAGATATTTAGTACGGTGTGAGCGTTATAAAACACTCAACTTGATTTTTCCGATTTTAATCAAATCGAACGACGTTCGATTTAACCCAAAATTTTCTCTAGCTCCCAACGAGTCCAATCCAATTGCATCGCGTAGCATTCGCGAATACGATCCCAACGCACTTCGTCTCGCCACAATCCGACCTCGTACCAAAAAGATATCACATTTTAAACTTTGACGAATTTATAATATAGTTTAAATTACAATCTCCTTTAATTTTCTATACCCAAATAACCAGAGCCGCATGATCTTGCTTGACGGAGATCTGGCCCGTTCGTTACTTTCTTCCCCAACGCGCGCATACTCCCCAGTATACGAACCCAATCGTGCCGCCCCAAACCCTAATCACGCAAGCCACCAAACACAATTCCAGAATGATCAAAGACCGTTGCAGCGAAGCCCCACGCGACTCCACCCTTCGGCCCAAGACCGCACGCACGCGGTGGCTCCGCAATCTCGGAAATCGTGAACGAACGTGCCACGTTGAGGAGCAATTTGCCGCTGAATCATGCATCGAATCACGATCATAACCGTTCATCTTCAAGATCTCATTACGATCTTCAATTTTGTAGTTGAAGAATTTTCATATAGATTGATGGATTTGCAAATAATAGAGGAGGAAGACCAGAAGCTATCGGCCATTGATTTTATAAGAGGCGGCTGCTGTTTTTAACCTAGGTTATATATATTTTTTTATTTGTGAAGAGATGGATGGTCTATTTATAGGAAACGGCGAATAATTTTTATCCGGCTTTTCCAAACTCCGAATTTCGCGCGGTAACTGACGTTCCTAGGGTTTATCCCGCATTCCGGACACCATGGAACAGGTTTCGAAAGCTAATTCGATAATATGTGAGAGTTATAGCGGTAAACGATCAATTTGAATTAAATTGATTTAAACGAATTTCTATGCGTTTTGGCTCGCCTCGGATAAATGGTAAATCCGATTGACATGAAATTTTAAATCTTACAATAATATCATGTTACGGATCCGATGAAACTAGTTTCGTCGAAATCTGAGACCGTTTGAAAAATGACTATTTTAACTCGCCAAATTAATATTAAAACAATTTCAACGCGTTTCGAGCTGCCACGGTCAAACGACAACTCCGATTGCTACGAAAATTGAAATCCGATAATAACTAACTATTACGGATCCAATGGAACTAGTTTCGTCCAATTCTGAGACTGTTCAAAATTTGGCTATTTTCCAGTCGATAATTAAATATTAAAATATTCAATTTTCGCAAATTTATTTTAAATTCAGTTTTAAAAGTTCTATAACATCACTATAACTCCAATATGATAAAATAAAATTTTACAAATCATTTTTAATCATATCAAACTCGTTATTCAATTTATCCAATAAATTCCAATTTTAAGATCTTATTAACTCTATTAAAATCCAAATATAACTTACATTCACTTTGGAAACCAATTTGAATCATATTAAATCAAATTTCAAATATTCACTCTATTTTCATATATTAAATTTCAATATCAAATTAATCATATCAAATTCGAAATTTAATTTATTCAACATTCGAAATATTAAATTTAACAAATTTGATTATCCTTAAATCACTATCCCTTGGAATATTCAAAACGAACTTATAAAATTTAACTTTTGAAACGAATTAAAATTATAAAATAACTATTTCCATTATACGGTTATTCAATTCCCATTATTAAATTATTCAATAAATTCCAAATATTAAATTTAAACAATTTCGCTTATCCAATAATTCATTATCTTTTGAAATATCGAAATTGAATTTATAAGAATCAACTTTTTAAAACCAATTCACAATTTAGAACACTATCTTTATTTTACAGTTTTTCAATCATTCCATAAGTTTTAAACATTTAATTTAAACAAATTACCTGTTCAAAATCCAATATTTCATTTCAAATAGATTTTACTTATCCATCAATTACTCTCTTATACCCAATGAATTCAACATTTTATTATCCTATTCAACTATCGATTGCAAAGGAATTCACTAAGTCGCATTTATTTTCATTACTTGGATAATTATTGTCGCAATTCATTTCAGTTATTATTATTCTAAAAGAATTACAAATTTTTTTTCTAACATTAAATCACGAAATCTTTTAAATTAGCTATTTTAATTATCGAAAATTTACGGGTCGTTACAAAGTCCTAGGGCGAAATAGGACTTGTTTCAGAGATTGATCAGTGAGGACCTTGATAGGATGAGCTTGGAAAAATGGCCTAAATTTTCTTGATGCAATTAGTAGACAATAGGCGAGCTTTTTCAATTTTGAATAATTCATCTCTGCCCCAGTGAATCTTTTGCTGATATAATAGACTGGGCGCTGAATTTTTGCGTCTTCCCGTACCAAAGCTGCACTAAGAGCATGAGATGAGATTGCCAAATATACGAAAAGATCTTCACCATCGTCGGGCTTAGAAAGTATTGGAGGCGTTTCCATATGACGAATCAACTCATCGAAAGCTTTCTGGAATTCTGGAGTCCAGTCAAAATTTTCCTTCCTTTCTTCAGAGCATCAAAGAATGGAATGCATTTATCAGTAGCTTTGGAAATGAATCGACTCAAAGCAGCGACTTTTCCATTAAGACTTTGCAATTCCTTCTTCGTTCTAGGAGATTTGACTTCTTTTAAGGCAGCAATCTGAGTAGGATTAGCTTCAATGCCCCTAGCACTCACAATGAAACCCAAGAACTTTCCAGACTCCACCCCAAACGAACATTTCAAAGGACTAAGTTTCATTGCGTACTTTCGGAGGACTGCAAACATTTCTTCCAAGTGATCCATATGGTCTACTGCCTTCTTTGATTTCACTAGCATATCGTCAACATAAACTTCCGTAGTTTTTCCAATCTGTGGCCTGAACATAGCATTGACGTGTCTTTGGTAAGTTGCCTCTGCATTCTTAAGTCCGAAGGGCATGACTCTATAGCAGTAGAGACCAATGTCAGTGATGAAGCTCGTGTCCTCCTGGTCTGGCTCATGCATCATGATCTGGTTGTATCCGGAGTAAGCATCCATAAAAGATAACAACTCATGCCCTGCTATTCCATCCACCAACTGATCTATCCTGGGTAACGGGAAGCAGTCTTTGGGGCAGGCTTTGTTTAAATCTGAAAAGTCAATGCGTACTCTCCACTTCCCATTAGCTTTCTTAACCAGTACTGGATTTGTAACCCAATTCAGATAAGCAGACTCCCTGATGAAACCATTCTCCATGAGCCGGTCTACCTCTTCTTTCAACGCTGCCGACCTTTCAGGACCCTGGGTTCTTCTTTTCTATTTTACCGGTGTAAACTTCGGATCAATATTCAGAGTATCTACTGCAATTTCTGGGGATATTCCACACATATCAGCATGAGTCCAAACGAATACGTCTAGATTTGTTTTCAAGAATGATATCAAGGAATTTGGAACCGTCACACTAAATTGCGAACCCACATTCACAACTTTGTTCGGATCTTTCGGGTCAACAGGTACTAGCACCGTTACTTCCACCGGCACCACTATATTCTCCTTAGCACTGGCTTTTCTAGGATCCATTTCTCTTCATGCCTTGCTATGCTCGCCAGTGCAGGGTCCACCCTGTAATTTCTACAAGGTTGGTTCTTTGATGAGGACTAGGGCTGCCGCATCTTTTCCCATCTCTCTCTTCCTTGCTTCATGCAACTCTATAAGATAACATTCTTGCCCAGCATTTTGATCCCCTTTAATAACACCAACTCCGATATCCATGGGGAATTTCATAGTGAGGCACCACGGGGCGAGAATTGCCTTAAAAGCCACAAGAGTTGGTCGGCCTAGGAAGGCGTTGTAGGAAGAAGATTCATCAACAATTACAAAATTCTGTTTTCGAACAACCTTTTTCTGCCCCTCTCCAAGCTCGAGGAACGAGTCAATAGTTCCAATTTGCTGCTTCGTTTCCCCAGTAAACCCAACGATCTTCTGAGATGAAGCTTGAACATCAGCCGTCGGAATTTTCATTTGATCGAACGTCTTCTTGAAGAGAATATTGCAAGAAGCACCGCAGTCTACAAGCACTCTTCTCACAATAGCCGGTCCAATGCCTACAGAGATGACCAAGGGATCCACGGTTGGAGCTTCAATGCCCATAGAGTCTCTGGCTCTGAAAACAATATCATCATTAAAAGTTTTCCACTGCTTCAATGGTGCAGCATCTTCTAGCACAAAAACACTCTCTTCTGCTGGTGCGTATTTCAAGGCATGGGCATATCTTTCCATCTCGCCCGAGCTTCTGCCTGTTGGGTGAGGACCTCCCGTAATAACATTAATAAGGGGCCTTTCTGATTCATGCCCAGTAGTCCTCTCACCTGGGCCAGACGGATGTATATGAAGTTGCTGACCCTTAGTAGATGAAGTTGGGTCATTCCTATTCCTCTTCACTAATTGCAGCAACTTGTTCTCTCTCAGCAATTCTTCAATCAAGCTTTTCAGATGGCGATATTCATTGGTATCATGACCGAGTTGATTATGAAACCGACAAAATCTCCCACTTTGAAGAGCCTTTTTCCCAACTCTCATCTCAGGTGGTTTAGGATATTCCACCGCATCTTTGGTAGCAAAAAAGATATTCTCCGGGGTGTCGGTTAAAGGAGTGAAATCTGAAGGTTCTAAGAAGCGAGGTTTCTTCACATCCTTCTGTTTATTCCCGCCATTTTTCTCCCTTTTCTGACTCCCCGACTCTTTTTTGGTAGGAGCAGCAGTGTTATTCTTGACCTCTGTCAATGCCACTTTAGCCGGTGCTTGAAGGTTTTGCAAGCGCATGAATTCATAGCTTTCTTATAGAATTTCTCAAGCGAATTCGGTTCTTTCATCTTCAGCCACTTCCCGAATTCGCTTGACTTGTCGATTGCCCTCATCAAGTATGTCAAGACCATCCGCGGCTCTGGATTGTCCAATTCAGCCAAAGCTATGTTGAAGCGGTTCAAGAAAGATCTAATAGATTCCCCAGGATTCCGTTCCAAGCTTGACAGTGACATAATATCCTTTCCCTTTGAAGCATACAACCTGAATTGCTCTTTAAACGTCCGAGTCAAATCGTTGAACTGGTCTATGGATCGGACCGGAAGCTTTGTCAACCAGAGTAGAGCCGCTCCTTCCAAGTATACCGGAAAGTACCGGCATTTAATCTCATCAGATGCCCTAGCACAAGTCATGTGCCAGTCATAATTATACAGAAATTGGTTAGGGTCGCTTGTTCCCTTATAAGCTGGAATGGTAGGAGGAACAAACTTTCTTGGAAATTCAACTTTCAAAATCTTTTCAGTGAACGGAGTCTTGCTCGGAGCGAATCGCCATTCCTTTTCATCTTCATCCCTTTGCATGCTCTCTTTCATGATTTGTCGCACCATGCCCGAAAGGTATTCCTCGTCATTTAAAGGCTCTCCAGGATAGACTTCAGCCATTTTCTCGGAAGTTTGTCTGGACAAACGTTCGCGGAGAGTTGGCTGCGGTCTCGATCCTCCAGCTTGGGGAGGTGTTTCTCTAGCAGGGCTAGCTGCCCTTTGAGGAATATTCCTCTCCTACGATTATGAACATCATTTGCAAGGTTATCTTCATTATTCACCGATTGACGGTTAGCTCTGAGCAAAGCATTTAACCTATCAGGCGTTAAAGCATTCTGAGTTTCCATCTGCTGGTATAACCGAGATACTGCAGCATCTAACTCCGCTCGTGTAATTCCAGCACTTCGTGCTACTTGACTTGATCAAGGAGAGGTGACAGTATTCTCATGTACGTCACTGGGTCTGGTAGATCCGCGCTTTCTTCCAGGAGCCAATATCTCTGATAGACTTCTGGTTTTGAGAGAGGTTTTTTCAACAAACTTTTTCGAAGCAATGACGAAAGTAGCCTGAGTTGGGTTCTCAATGAAAGCACAAAAAATGTTAATGCTTAAAATTGAAAGCTAACACCCCAGCGTAAGTAGAGATTAAGTGAAAGCACCAACCGTCAATACGGGAATTAGAAGTAAGTAGAAAAGTCACAGAAAAAGCAGTAAAAGACAACGGTTTTATTGCTGAATCAATTACAACTTTACAACAATCTTCAGTTACAACACTGATAGTACAAGTAGCTAGAACTCCGATGTAGAAGAACTCTTTGAATCCATGTTGAATATGTTAGATTTCCTCTTGAAGTTCGTTGAGATGTGTAACAACCCGCATAATTAACGATTTTATATTTAAATGTTTTATTTAAATATAGCGTCGTTAGTCGGATTTAGGTCCGAAATGTTACTTTCTGCAAATGGCCGAGTTGGAACTTGAAACTACCACCATTGGTTCCAAAATGGCGTTTGCGATCTTTTTGAGTATAATATTTGATATGTTTGGAGTAAGTGAAATTTTGGCTACTTTTTCTACTTGGGCTTGAATTTGGGTTCAGCCAAACTCCACTTAACCCTCTAGCTTATCCCCTTCTCTTCATTCATCTCCATTTCATTTCATTTCTCAAGCAAAAACTGCAATGGTGGAAGGAAAGAGGAAATAGAAATTGTAAGCCCTAATTCCATTTGCAAACACCAAATTCTTGCTCCAAAATCAAAGAGAAGCCATTGGTAAGCTCTTCTTCATCTTCTCCAACTCTTCTCCTCTTCAATTTCAGAAAATTTCCTAAACCTAAATTCAGAAATATGTGTTTTATTCTTTGATTGAAGCTTGTTGAGTTGAAGTAGTGTTTGGTTTGTCTTCTCCTTGATATTGAGCTTCATCTTCTTTGTTTTTGGGTAAAAGGTGAGTTTTGAACTCACACCTACTTCTTTTGATATCATTGATGTTAGGAATGAATTCCTAATACTTGTTCATGTACATTTGCTTTCGATTTGGATTTCTTTGGTGAAATTACCAAATATTGAATTTTGAAGCCTAATCTATGAAAAACCTTATATGGTTGATGTTTTTGTTGTTCGGAGTGTTCGGAGGTGTTGTCGAGGTTGGGTTGTCATTTGACGCAAGCACATAATCAACACGCATCCAATTGCTTTCGATTTGCTTGGCCATAGTTGGCCTAGGTTCAGGAATTGCCTGACCATCTGGTTTCAGAATTCTTAAACCCTATTTTCGGACGTCTGAATATTGTTCAAAGGAAATTTCAATCCCCAGATTCAGACGTCTGAATTTATATTCTAGACGTCTGAATTGGCTAAATTTCGACCGGAAAGGAAATAGGCAAAATATTGCCCATTTCAGACGTCTGGATGTTAGGATTCAGACGTCTGAATGCTGTTTTGGAAAACAAATTGATTTCCAGATTCAGACGTCTGAATCCCTTCTTTCAGACGTCTGAATATGCTGTTTTTGGCCAATGTGCTTTGTTCGTTTAATTTTCCAAATTTGATCGATGCATATTGATTCCAATTAGTTGTTTATGCATATTTGACCTTGATAATTTCTTTTTGAATTCATTCACGGGTTTTTATAAATTACTTCTTCAAATTGTATTAAAAGTTCGCTTCTCCGATTTATAAATTCTATTTAAACCACACATACAATTTCGCACTTCGAGCGAAGTGGAAGGGTGATTAAATGGTTGGGCAAAACACGGACCATGAATCTGTGCGTTTATCCTTCCGATTAATTCCCAACCTATTCAATTGATCGTTTTAACCTTCGGGTTTGGTTTACCGATGATATGAGGTGAACTTTGTACTGCTTTGAGTGTGAAAGTGGCTGACGGATAGTAAACCGTTTAGTGCGAACGAGTGGTTATGGGACACACGTTAACACTTTTCGGATTCCTTTTCGAGAGTTGTGACACATTCCTCCAGTTAGTGGTGTCCAGTACTGGGTCTCTGACCTTCACCACTACGGTTTGTTGCCTTCGGGTATGTGCCTTCGGGTTTGTGCCTTCGGGTTTGTTGCCCTTTAGTATCGCTTCCGATGTTGGTCGTTATGAGCCGCATGGGTGATATTGGGTTGCCCTTTAGTATCGCTTCCAATGTTGGCCGTTATGAGCCGCATGGGTGATATTGGGTTTGGAGTCTTCGGGCTCATGGATCCTTGTTTATACAGTACTGAGCTCGAGCAATATTCTGATGTTTCATTCATATGTATATTCCCTTAGTATCGCTCTTCGGTGTTGGTCATTATGAGCCGCATGATGCGTAGCGGTTACCTTGTGGAACTTGTATACCTTATTGGTATTTGTTATTGCCTTTTGGCTTGTTTTTGGATATTCGTATCCTTTGTTTCTATATGTTGCCAATGATATGAGGCTTGTTATCATATGATTCATCTTTTGTTAGATGATTGTGTAATCTCTTTTAGAGATATTTGCTATAACTTGTAACCTTGCAGGTTTATTGTTGTTCAGTTTATCTAACTGATTTGTTTAGCTAGACTGACCCGTGTATCTTATACTCGGGTCAGACTGAGATGTTTCAGGTTAGGTGCTTTTGGACTTGGCCTATTTTGCTTCCGCAGGGACTATTCATCTTGTTCTTTTTGTCATAGCTTTTTGTGTAGTCCTATTTTGTAGTAACTCTGATATGTATTCTTTTGACTCGTCTGTATATGGTGGTTTGCTATACCACTTGATATGTATTATTTTATAACTCTGTTATGTATCTATATATGTGTATATGATGGTTTATTATTCTGTGATGTATATTACATTTGAGTTATTATATTCTGTTCTGATAGATCCAATCACCTATGGTTTTGTTTTAAGTATTCATTGGGTACGTCAACCTAGTTGGTATGTTTATTGTCGATGTATTCAATAGATAGTTAGAGCAAGGCTATAGATGGTCGCTCCTAACCAGCCTTATTCTCCGTGTTAGTTGACGGCATTACCTTGTAGTATCCTTGGCTAGCGTGGGTATAGAGGTGGGACGTCACAGCGTGGTATCACAGCTGAGTTCAGAACAAAATATGATAAACACAGAATAAATGCACATATTATGGTACATCAAAGTGTATAAGTGATACAAATCTTTGAATCATTGTGTCTCTTTATTCCATCAAGGTTAGATAGAGTTTGGGAATACGTCTAGGAATGCATTTTATTCCGTAGTATTCCATATTGCAATATCTACCTTGTGAATAATCTTGTTCTTATCTTACCTTTAGCGTATGGCTGGAAGAGGCAGGGGACGACGTTCGGATGCTGGGCAATCCAGTGGCTCACATACGGATGGTGTTTATATGTCTGCTGATCAGTTTTTGGAGTTGTTTAGGAGCACTCAGCCTCAAGTTCCTCCTCGAGTGTCTCCACCTCGCAAGTCTGCCTTTGCACGTCAGTGTAGTGATTTTTCTCATCTTGGAGGGAAGCCGTTTAAGGGCTCCGAGTCCGTTCTTGAAGTCCAAGCTTGGCTTCGCAGGTGCGAGCGTATCTTCTCTCGCATGGATCTTTCTGACCATGATAGAGTTCTTGTGACTTCTAGTTTATTACAAGAGCGTGCTCTTGATTGGTATGAGATTCTTGTAGACGAGATTGATGAGTCTACTCTTTCTTGGACTCAGTTTCGGGGACGATTCGAACTCAAGTTCGTTCCTGAATCTGAAAAAGTTTTATTGACCCGTCGCTTCCTTGAGTTGAAGCAAGGGAAATCTTCTGTTTCTGAGTATGTCGCATCGTTCGAGGCTTTATCTCAGTATGGTCTTGAATTTATCAGTACTTCTTATAAGAAGAATTTGAAGTTTGTTTCTGGTCTTAAGAAATATCTTAAGTAGTCTTTGTTGCTCCAGCTTAAAGTTTCTTTTGAGGAGTTGGTTGATTCAGCACTTCATCTCGAAGCTGTCGAGAAGGAGTGTGATAGTGATGTTGATGTTGAGGTTTCCAAGAACCCCAACAAGAGGCCGTTTTCAATTCAGAAGAAGCCTTTTCCTTCTAAGAAAAAGAAGACTGGTGGTCCTAGCTCTCAGCCTCAGTCTTCTAGAACACCTTTCGTTCGAAAGTGTTTTAATTGTGGTTCTCCGGATCATATTATTCGAGCTTGTCCTAAGCCTCTCTTCTGCCGTTATTGCAAGAAGGAAGGTCATCATGTTTCAGCTTGCCCTATTGTTCCGGCTAGTGCCAAGTCTAGCAGGCTTTATGCTGCTAAGGCTTCTGAAGGTCCTTCTCAGTACAAAGGTACATCTTCATCTGTTTTGGAAGGTTCTATTTTATTTCATGACCATAGTATTCGAGTTCTTTTCGATATGGGTGCATCACATTCTTTCGTATCGAAAAAGCTCGTTGATGATTTATCTTTGGATGTTTCTTGATTGATTACTTCTTTAAGGATTGCGAATCCAATTGGGGGATCCGCGACCCTTAGTTTGCTTTGTGATGATGTTGAGATTGTTTTATGTGACTTTTCTTTCCGTGCGAATCGGCACGTTATTTCTTGTCTGGGATTCGATATGATTTTGGGTATGGACTGGCTAGTGAGATATGATGCCAGGATTATTTGTTCGGAGAGAACTATATATCTTCGACATCCGGATTCGCCTACTCAGCTATCTCTTGTTCTTCGGAATGTGGATAATTCAAAGATGGCTTTATATTCTCTTGACTCGCGAGATGATGATGATATATCTCGTATTCTGGTTGCTTGTGACTTTTCTGATGTTTTTGAGCCTGTATCGGGTTTGCCACCCAAACGGGAAATTGAGTTCCGCATTGATCTCATTCCAGGCGCGTAGCCAGTTAGTCGTCCTCCCACGAGGATGTCTACAAAGGAAAATGAGGAACTCAAGAAGCAGCTTTTGGAGCTTGAGTCCAAGAAGTTGATTTAGTCCAGTTTTTCTCCGTGGGGATCCACGGTCGTCTTCGTGAAGAAGTCTGATGGAACTCTTAGGCTTTGCATTGATTATCGCAAACTTAACGAGTTAACCATTAGAAATAGGTATCCATTGCCTAGGATCGATGACATGTTTGATCTATTGAGTGGTGCTAAGGTCTTTTCTTAGCTCGACCTTGCAATGGGTTTTCATCAGTTATAAGTCGCGGAGGATAGCATACCTCTTACAGCTTTCCGCACTGGATATGGTTCTTTTGAGTGGCTCGTTATGCCGCTCGGTTTGACGAACGCTCCTGCTTTCTTTGTCGATCTCATGAATCGAGTATTCCGGGAATATCTCGATAAGTTCGTCCTTGTGCTCGTTGATGATATCCTTATTTATTCTAAGTATGAAGCTGAGCATGCTAATTACTTGAGAATTGTCTTGAGTACCCTCCATCGTCATCAGCTTAGAGCCAAATTCTCCAAATGCCACTTTTGGGAGAATAAGGTTAAGTTCTTAAGCCATGTTGTATCTTCCGATGGCATTTCTGTCGATCCCTCAAAGATCGAAGCCATCCAGAATTGGAAGAGGCCTGAAAATGTTCATGAGATTCGTAGTTTCCTTGGATTGGCGGGTTATTACCGTCGGTTCATTGAGAAATTTTCCCGTGTTGTGCTTCCTCTCACCTGCCTTACTCGTAAAGGCATTCGTTTTATTTGGTCCGACAAGTGTGAAGCTTCCTTTTTGACATTAAAGGAACTTCTCACTAATGCTCCTATTCTTGTGGTTCCCGAAGGGAATCATGATCTTGTTGTCCACACCGATGCTTGTTGTAGTGGTCTCGGTGCTGTTCTTATGCAGAAGGATCGGGTAGTTGCTTATGCTTCTAGGCAACTCCGTCCGAATGAAGTTCGCTATGCCACTCATGATCTTGAGCTTGCCGCCATTGTCTTTGCCTTGAAGATTTGGCGACATTATTTATTGGGCGAGCGCTTCATTCTCTATACCGATCATAAATCTTTGAAGTATTTGTTCACTCAGAAGGAACTCAATATGAGACAACAGCGTTGGCTCGAGTTTCTTGCTTCTTATGACTTTGATATCCACTATACCCCTGGTAAGGGTAAACGTGTTGCAGATGCACTTAGTCGCATACATTCGGCTGTTGTTTCTGTGATGTTTGCCGAATGGGATGTTCTTGAGACTCTATCTTTTTGTGAAATTCGTGATCGAGGTTCATCTTCTGATTCTCCTATTCTATTATTTAGTTTGGGAGCTCGACCTATTTTATTGGATCGTATTGCCGATGGTCAGCGGCGTGATCCTGAGTTGTTGCATCTTATTCAGCTTTGTGAGTCTGGATCTTGTGATGAGGCGTTGCAAGATTTCAGCATTGATTCTCATGGGTGTCTTCGTAAGAAGAACCGTCTTTTTGTGCCTTCTGATCTTGCACTTAGGCATGACATTCATGATGACTGTCACCGTTCTAAGTATACCATTCATGCCGGTAGTAGCAAGATGTATGCCGATATGCGTCGTGTTTATTATTGGGAAGGCATGAAGCGCGATGTGGCGAGTTATGTTAGCAATTGCGTAACTTGCCAACATTTTAAAGCCGAGCATCAGCGTCCTTCAGGTCTTCTTCAGCCTCTTGAAATTCCATTGTGGAAATGGGATCATATTTCTATGGATTTCATTAACGGCCTACCTCATTCGAGATCTGGCCATTCTAGCATTTGGGTTATTGTTGATCGCCTCTCCAAGTCTGCTCATTTTGTCCCTATTAAGTCTAATAGGACTGCTTCGCTTTTGGCTAAGCTATATGTCAAGGAAATCATGAGAATTCACGGTGTTCCTAGTTCTATTATGAGTGACCGTGATCCTTTATTCACGAGTCATTTTTGGAAGAGTCTTCAGCAAGCTTTGGGAACAAAGCTTAATTTTTCTACAGCTTATCATCCACAGTCTGACGGACAGACTAAACGGGTGAATCGTATCTTGGAAGATCTTCTCCGTATTTGTATATTTGATTTTGGTGGAAGTTGGGAGGATCACCTACCTCTTGTAGAGTTCTCCTACAACAATAGTTTTCAGTCTAGTATCGGTATGGCTCCTTTCGAAGCCTTATACGGCTGGCCATGTCGATCACCTTCATGTTGGTTGGAATCTGAGGAGAAGCTTATTCTTGGCCCGGACTTTGTTCGTCATTCTTCTGAGAAGATTGATCTTATTCGATTGAGAATGAGAGAGGCACAAAGTCGTCAGAAATCCTACGGGGACAACCGTAGGAAGCCTCTCGAGTTCTCGATCGGCGATCTTGTTTTTATTTGTGTTTCTCCTTTGAAGGGGGTTATGCGTTTCAGTGCGACTGGGAAATTGGATCCTCGCTTTATAGGACCATTTTCTATTACTGAACGTATTGGCCCTGTGGCTTATAGAGATTCACTTCGAGCTCATTTACCTGGCATTCATGACGTGTTTCACGTCTCGCAACTTCGGAAGTGTCTTCGGGAGTCGGATTCTGTTATTACTTCTCCTGATTTGCAAGAGCTTGAGATCTCATCGGGCTTATCTATTGTACAGCAACCTATTCGCGTGCTTGACACGGAGGTGCGACACCTTCAGAACAAGGATGTACCGCTCGTTAAAGTTCAATGGTCCGCTAATCCCAATGACTGTACTTGGGAAACCAGAGAGTATATCGAGCGATCTTATCCGGGTTTTCTTTCTTTGCTTGTCGATGGTGAGATTATCTTTTCGTTTCTAACTTGTTTCCTTCTTTTTTTGAATGTTGTATGTATGTAGTTGTTACAAATACCGTCTCTAAGAATTACGGGGATGCAATTTTGTAAGGAGGGAGATCTGTAACAACCCGCATAATTAACGATTTTATATTTAAATGTTTTATTTAAATATAGCGTTGTTAGTCGGATTTAGGTCCGAAATGTTACTTTCTGCAAATGGCCGAATTGGAACTCGAAACTACCTCTATTGGTTCCAAAATGGCGTTTGCGATCTTTTTGAGTATAATATTTGATATGTTTGGAGTAAGTGAAATTTTGGCTACTTTTTCTACTTGATCTTGAGTTTGGGTTCAGCCCAATCTCCACTTAACCCTCTAGCTTAGCCCCTTCTCTTCATTCAACTCCATTTCATTTCCATTTCTCAAGCAAAAACTGAAATGGTGGAAGGAAAGAGGAAATAGAAATTGCATGCCCTAATTCCATTTGCAAACTCCAAATTCTTGCTCCAAAATCAAAGAGAAGCCATTGGTAAGCTCTTCTTCATCTTCTCCAACTCTTCTCCTCTTCAATTTCAAAAAATTTCCTAAACCTAAATTGGGAAATATGTGTTTTATTCTTAGATTGAAGCTTGTTGAGTTGAAGTAGTGTTTGGTTGGTCTTCTCCTTGATATTGAGCTTCATCTTCTTTGTTTTTGGGTAAAAGGTGAGTTTTGAACTCACATCTACTTCTTTTGATATCATTGATGTTAGGAATGAATTCCTAATACTTGTTCATGTGCATTTGCTTTCGATTTGGATTGCTTTGGTGAAATTACCAAATATTGAGTTTTGAAGCCAAATCTATGAAAAACCTAATATGGTTGATGTTTTTGTTGTTCGGAGTGTTTGGAGGTGTTGTCAAGGTTGGGTTGTCATTTGACGCAAGCCCATAATCAACACGCATCCAATTGCTTTCGATTTGCTTGGCCATAGTTGGCCTAGGTTCAGGAATTGCCTGACCATCTGGTTTCAGACGTCTGAAACCCTATTTTCAGACGTCTGAATATTGTTCGAAGGAAATTTCAATCCCCAGATTCAGACGTCTAAATTTATATTCTAGACGTCTGAATTGGCTAAATTTCGACCAGAAAGGAAATGGGCAAAATATTGCCCATTTCAGACGTCTGGATGTTAGGATTCAGATGTCTGAATTCTGTTTTGGAAAACAAATTGATTACCAGATTCAGACGTCTGAATCCCTTCTTTCAGACGTCTGAATATGCTGTTTTCGGTCAATTTGTCTTGTTCGTTTAATTTTCCAAATTTGATCGATGCATATTGATTCCAATTAGTTGTTTATGCATATTTGACTTTGATAATTTCTTTTTAAATTATTCACGGGTTTTTATAAATTACTTCTTCAAATTATATTAAAAGTTCGCTTCTCCGATTTATAAATTCTATTTAAAGGTTCCGAAACTGTCATTGAAGTACAGGCTTGGCTAAGTTCATGCGATCGAATCTTTTCTCGCATGAATCTTATTGACCTTCACCGAGTTTAGGTGGCCTCAACTATGCTCCGAGAAAGAGCATTGGACTGGTACGAGCTTCTTATTTCTGAAACTAATGAAGCGGATCTCACCTGGGAGAAATTCCAAGAATGCTTCGAGTTAAAATTCGTACCAGAAGCAGAAAAAGTGACATTGGCTCGACGATTTATAGACCTTGTTCAAGGTGAGTCCTCCGTGACTGATTACGTCGCCTCCTTCGAGTCGCTTTCCAAATATGGGGATGAATACAACAACACCCCTCTGAAGAAGAATCAGAGATTCTTCTATGGCTTAAACAAAAATCTCAAGAAGCCATTACTTCTAAAATTAGAAGTTTCATTCGACCAGCTCGTTGATATCGCTCTTCGTCTTGAAGAGGCGGATAGGGAGAATGATGTTGAAGTGGTGGGTTCCAAACCAAACTTCAGCAACAAGAAGAGGCCAAGCAAATTCAAAGGTCCTTATCCCAATAAGAAAGGGAGGCAAGCAACTCCTACTGAAAAGACCTTTTCCTCTACTCAAGGGAAATGCTATAATTGTGGTTCGAAATACCATTTTGCGAACAAGTGTTCAAAGCCTCGTACTTGTCGCTATTGCAAGAGCCCGGACCATTTTATGCATGTGTGTCCCAAACTTCAAAATAGGAGGGAGGGAAAACTTAATGTTGCTCAAGCCCCTGGCAACACATCTCATGGCCAAGGTATTTCTCATTCTATCCTTGATGGAATTATTTTATTTCGTGATCATACTATTCGAGTTCTTTTTGATACAGGTGCGTCCAATTCTTTTATATCAAAAGAACTTGTTGATACTTTTTCTTTGGATGTTTTGTGCTTAATGACTTCTTTGAGGATTGCGAATCCGGTTGGTGGATCCGCAACAATCAGTTTATTGTGTAAAGATGTCGAGATTATTTTGTGTGATTTTCCTTTCCTAGCCGATTTGCATGTCATGCGTTATTTAGGCTTTGGAATGATTTTGGGAATGGATTGGCTTAACCGTTATGAAGCTCATATCCTATGTCCTGAGCGGACTATTCATCTTCGACATCCTCAATCTGTTAAGCAAATTTCTATTAATCTTCAAGATTCAGTTTCCAGCTTGGTTGCATCTTTATATTCTTTATATCCTCATGATGACGACGATGATGATGAGGGTGATATTATTTCTCTTATTTATGTCGTTCGTGAATTTTCCGACATATTCGAGCCCGTTTTAGGATTACCACCTAAGCGAGCAATTGAGTTCAAAATCAATCTTATTCCTGGAGCTCAACCATTACCCGTCCTCCTTATCGTATGTCCAATAAAGAAAACGAGGAGATGCGTAAACAATTATCCGAATTGGAGACGAAGCAATTTATTCGCTCTAGTTCCTCGCCTTGGGGAGCTTCGGCTATTTTCGTGAAGAAATCCGATGGTACACTTAGGCTTTGCGTTGACTACCGCAAGCTTAATGATCTTACTATCAAAAATAAATATCCTTTACCTCGGATTGATGATTTATTTGACCAACTTAGCGGTGCTAGAGTCTTTTCACAATTGGACTTGGCTACCGGTGTTCATCAGCTTCGTATTGCAGAGGATAGCATTCCTTTGACATCGTTCCGCACTCGTTTTGGATCTTATGAATGGCTTGTGATGCCATTTGGGTTAACGAATGCCCCGGCCTATTTCGTTGACCTTATGAATCGAGTTTTTAAAGACTTCCTCGATCGATTTGTTCTCATCTTTATTGATGATATTCTTGTGTATTCTAAAACCGAGGAGGAGCATTAAAAACATCTTCGGATTGTGTTGGAAACTCTTAGGAGTAATCAATTAAAGGCAAAATTTTCTAAGTGCCACTTTTGGCAATCTCGTGTGAAGTTTCTCGATCATATTATTTCCGAATCCGGAATTTCCGTGGATCCTTCAAAGATTGAAGCGATTCAAGATTGGAAGAGACCGGAGAGTGTGATAGAGATTCGTAGTTTTCTCGGATTGGCGGTCTATTACCGTCGTTTTATCAAAGACTTTTCTAAGATTGTCGTGCCTCTCACTAGCTTGACGAAGAAAGTTGTTAAATACATTTGGTCGGACAAATGTGAAGCTTCTTTTCAGAAATTAAAAGAACTCCTATCTAATGCTCCTATTCTTGTTATTCCCGAGGGGAATCAAGATTTCGTTGTTTATACCGATGCTAGTCGCGTTGGTTTGGGTGCCGTTCTTCTGCAAAGAGAACGTGTTATTGCTTATGCTTCTAGGCAATTGAAGCCAGCTGAGACTAGATATGCCACTCATGATTTAGAGCTCGCGGCTATTGTTTTCGCCCTTCGTGTTTGGCGTCATTATCTCTTGGGAGAGAAATTTGTTCTTTACACAGATCATAAGTCTTTGAGATATTTATTTTCTCAAAAGGAACTTAATTTGCGGCAACAACGTTGGCTCGAGTTCCTTGCTCCTTATGATCTTGATATTCTTTATACGCCCGGTAAGGGTAATCGTGTTGCCGATGCTCTTAGCCGTAAACAACAAGCTGTTGTTTCTTTGATGATATCCGAATGGAACGATCTCGAAATTTTATCCACTTGTGAAATTCGAGACCGTGTTTCCGATTTATGCCCATCATTTGTTTTATGTAGCCTTGAGGCTCATCCTTCTCTTTTAGACCGCATTCTTGAAGCTAAATGGATAGATCCTGGATTGGCTCTTCTTGGCCAAAATATTAAGGATAAAATTGATATCGAAGGTTTGAAAGACTTTGATATCGATTCTCGTGACGACATTCGGAAATTTGGTAGACTTATCGTGCCAAATATTAGTGATCTTCGTAAAGATATTTTAGAAGATTCTCATCACTCTAAATTTACCATTCATCCCGGTAGTAGTAAAATGTACGCGGATATGAAGCGACTTTATTATTGGGAGGGAATGAAACTTGACATCGCTAACTTCTTTAAGCGTTGCATGACTTGCCAACTCGTTAAGGCCGAACATCAAAGGCCCGGTGGGTTATTGCAACCTTTAGAAATTCCGGTTTGGAAGTGCGATCCGATTTCCATGGATTTTATAGATGGCCTTCCCCGTTCTCGATCGGTTTATGATAGCCTATGGGTAATTGTTGATAGACTTACTAAATCCGCCCATTTTATTCCCGTTCGTTCTAACCGAACCGTTCCTCTTTTGGCCAAACTCTTTATTAAAGAGATTGTTAAATTGCATGGGGTTCCTACTTCAATTGTTAGTGATCGTGATCCATTGTTTACTAGTGGATTTTGGAAGAGTCTTCAAAAAGCTTTGGGAACGAAGCTTAATTTTAGCACCGCTTATCATCCCCAGTCCGACGGACAAACCGAGCGTGTTAATCAAACTCTTGAAGATCTTCTTCGTGCATGTGTTCTTGATTTTGGTGGAAGTTGGGAAGATCTTATTTCTCTTGTCGAATTTTCCTATAATAATAGCTTCCAATCTAGTATTTGTATGGCACCTTTTGAGGCACTCTATGAAAGGCCATGCCGATCTCCTTCTTGTTGGCTTGACGCCGGTGAGAAGCTGGTTTTAGGTCCAGATTTTATTCGGGATCCCACAGAAAAAATTGATCTTATTCGTCATAGGATGAAAGAAGCCCAGAGTAGACAAAAATCCTATGCCGATAATCGAAGAAGGAAGTTAGAATTTTCTGTGGAAGATCTTGTGTTCATTCGTGTTTCACCTATGAAGGGTGTTGTACGTTTCAGTCGATCGGGAAAGTTAGCGCCTCGATATATTGGGCCATTTCCTATCACCGAACATATTGGTTCCATGGCTTATCGCCTTTTATTACCGGCTCAATTTTCTGCTATCCATGACGTGTTTCACGTTTCTCAACTTCGGAAATGTCTTCGAGATTTCGATTCTATTCTTGAGTCCGGTGTTGTGGAAGAGATTGAAATTTCGCCTAATTTAACTTATGAGCAATATCCTATTCGTATCATTGCTTCGGAGGTCAAACGACTTCGAAATAAAGATGTTCCGCTTGTTAAAGTTCAATGGTCTTCAAATCCTAAGGATTGTTCTTGGGAATCTAGAGAGTACATCGAGCGAACACATCCGGACTTACTTTCTCGTGCTCTTTGAGGTGAACTTCTTATTTCAAATTTCTTTTGTGAATGAATATGCTTTTATGGTTGTTACTTTATGTTCACTTCTTAAATATTGCGAGGACGCAATTTCTTTAAGGAGGCGAGTCTATAACAACCCGCATATTTATCGATTTTATATTTAAACATTTCATTTAAATATTTCATCGTTAGTCGGATTTTAGTCCGAAAAGCTACTTTTTGCATACGGTTGAATTAGGACTCGGGACCACTCCCATTGAGTTTAAAATGCCTTTTGCGACCTTTTTGAGTATAAGCTTTGATGTGTTTGGAGAAAGTTGATTTTTTCTACTTTCCACTTTGGGTTTGGTTTTTGGGCTCAGCCCTATGTTTTACTTATGCTCAAATCTGAGCCACTCTTCCCCATTCACCCTCGTTCTCTTCTCTTTTCAGTTTTCTTAGCTTTATTGGTGGGAGAGATTGGAAATTAAAACTCCAAAACCCTAGTTTCTCTTGCAAATCAAATTCCTAGCTCTAAAATCAAGAAGAACCCATTGGTAAGCTTCTCTTCTTCTTCTCCAACTTATTCTCTTACCAATTTCAGAAATTCCTAAACCTAATTTTGGGAATGTTCTTGTTTTGAGCTTAGATTCAAGCTCAATTGGGTTGTGTTGAAGAGAGGTTGATTCTCCATTTTCTTTCAAGCTTCTTCTTGTTCGATTTTGTGAAAAAGGTGAGATTTTTATCTCACATCTATGCTTATATTTATCTTCGATTGTTAGGTATGGATTCCTAACACTCATTCGTGTGCATTTGCTTTTGGATTGGATTGAATTGGTGTATATTCCAATTTTTTGTGTTTTGAGTTCAATTCGTTAAAAATCCTAACTTTGATGTTTGAACATGTTTTTGGTGATGCATCGAGGAGCATATAGGGCCGGGTAGTCGATTGGCATAATCCCTTAGCGCCGTTGCTCGAGAAAATGCAATTTGGTCAAGATTGAACCTCATTTGTTATAGGCAGGGAAGAGGCTGGAAACATGTTCGGCCGACCGACCCCTCTGGTCCGGTCGACCGACGTGCTTCCAAGTGCATAAGCACTTTCTGTTTTAAGGTTTGGTCGACCGAGTACAGGGTTCGGTCGACCGACCTGCTGTCCCGAGAGGTTTCCAACCTTTGGTTCGGTCGACCGACTCAGGGAGTCCGGTCGACCGACCTGATGATTTTTGCTAGATTAGCCTATTTTGCTAATCCGTTTGAATATCCAACTTTAATCGATTCGTGTTGTCTCCCTTTTGTTGTTGTCATTTATTATCGACTTAGATGACCTTTTCTTTGGGAATTTTAGATATATCCACTTTGATGGATTTTATATTGATTTCTTTGGATTTTATTCACGTTTTCAAATGTGAATCTTAGTGATTGATTGTTCCTACAATCTTCTTTGTGATTTGTCACTTTAAAAATATAAAGGTTTTCTATACTAGTAGTAAATATCAAAACTCTTTCCTCAAACGATTTCAACACTATTTTAATACGAAATTCGTTTGTAAAACCGTTTTCCAATCTATTAGTATATATAAACCTTTACTTCACTCATATGAGAAATCTAATTAAACGACTTAGTAAAACAAGTGGTATGAAACGCTTGCGTTCACTTTGTTGGTTAATTCTTGGACTTGTTCGATTGAAACTCTTGTGACAATTTTCTAGTGGAGATCTACAATTTGTTCGTAAATATTTAAGTTAAGCTAGTGGTTATGGGACATGATGCTAAGCTCATATATTTACTAGCTTACTGTAATCGACACTTCTCGATGATCATGACGATCATTTTTGTGATTTAGAATAGCAGTTGTGCGATGTCTCTTTGTCTTCTTTGTGGAGTTTCGACTCAAATTTGGTGGGTTAGCAACCCACGGTCTTCGGACCATTCGTGTGTCAGGTCTTCGGACCATTCGTGTGTCAAATTAATGGCTAGCTACCATGAGATAGCTTCTCGTTCATGTGTTACAGCTGTTGGTGAGTTTTCATGCTCTCGTTCATGTGATAGGCCTCCCCCCTTTATTTTGTGAAATTTCTGGATTTCGTGTGTCGAATTCTGGAGTTTATACTTCACCTATTTTTGCGATTTCTATTGATATGATTTATCAATTCTTGTGCATAGGTGAATTTGTGTGTCATTGACTGGATTTCTTGTGTTGATTTCTGGAATTTATGTTTCGCCAACTTTGTGATTTCTATTGATATGATTTATCAATTCTTGTGCATAGGTGAATTCGTGTGTCATTCACTTGTTGTGAATACAAGTTTTGGGTATGATACCCTTTTTGGATCTTTGAGAAGATTCTTTGATATTGATTAATCGTTTGTTGATTATCATTTACATACTTATAGTAGTATGCCATTATGGATATTAAACGTCTATGCCATATCTTATATGTCATTTATTGTGGCTTGGTTAATGAAATTAGGTGTATGACATTCCTTTTTATCTTGAGTAGATTATCGTGATATTGATTAATCTCTTGTTGATTTTCAATTACTTATATATATCACAGCTTGGCATTCTGATTATTATGTGTTTAGTCATATCTCCTATTCTATATCATGTTATCTGATATTTATAGTTAGACTGATCCGTTTATTATTTTCTTATAAATAATACTCGGGTCAGACCGAGATGTTGCAGGTGCTTCGACTTGACTTCTCTCCGGGGATCCATTTCTCTGACCTTTTGCTTACTACTTAGGTTAGTAATTTTTGTTGTATACATTTGCGATACAGACTCCATAATGTATACTTATTCTATTGTGTAGTTCATGTAACTATTCTTTTGTGATATTGTGGATCTTTTTAGACCACTACTCTGATGAACACTTTCATGTGTAGTATTCATATCTTATTCCGCCTTTGTGATATGAATTTTCTGTGACTGATTTATGTTATGTTTATTCCTATATTTGTTTTTCCAAAGATATTTATAGTCGCTGTGTAGTAGCTTTGAGTTTGTGTCGGTATGTCGGATTTCCTCTGGATAAAGCATTGTATGTTATACTATCTGACATATCGGTGCTCGCGCAAAGAAATTACACGGATGGTCGCTCCTCAACAGCCTTATTCTCGGTGCTAGTTGACAGCATTCACCGTGATGTTCTTGGCTAGCGTGGGTATAGAGGTGGGGCGTTACAGTATTGTTTAGGTCGTGAGCGACCTAGGGGTGGATGGTTGGCGACCTAAGGTTGGGAGCGGCCTATAAGAAAGCGGCTTCATTCCGTGATAACTCGCTAGGTCGCTGGATCTTCTAGGTCGCTAGGTCATTTAGCTACTAGGTCGTTCAGTCGCTTTAGTCCATAGGTCGTTAGGTCGCAGATCTCTTGTACCTTTAGCCCATTAATTATCGAAGCCTCTTTGCTGTGACATGCTATTGGCCTGTGTTGATGGTTAGCTCGTTGATAAGCTAAGGTCGCTAGGTCGCAATCCCTTTAGGTCGCTAGGTCATTGGGGGTCTTTAATTCTTTCAGGTCGCTTATTTCCTTAGGTTGCTGAGCCGTGGAATAGACGAGTTAACAAATATTAAATGAAAGGGTTTAAAACAAAATTTGTAAATTTAATTAAATTTAAAGGTTTGAAACAAAGTTTTAAATTAGAAGTAAAAACAAGGGTTTATACAAAAATTTATAAATAAATTAACAAAAAGGGGTTAAATATAAAAGTGATTGTTTTTTTACATTTGGGAAAATATAATGTCATGTATTAACAAATGTAAACTTAGTGATAACATGAATGACATGTGGCGAGAAAATTGTTATCTTTTGAATTTAATTTTGAAAACATGAATAAGAGAAAAATAAAGGTCAGGTTGTTTTCATTCTTTTCAAAACTTCTCAGCCTGAGAAAACAAAAATTCAATCTAAAAATATGGAAAACAGATCAATTTGAAATCAAAACCTGAACAACTACTTCAAGAATCAATTCAAAACAGGAATCTCTGTTCAAAACTTCAACCCGATTCAATGAGCAATGCAGGGAAATTCAAAACTAAGATTAAAACAAAAGAAAAGAAGAAATCAAAAGTTTTAGAATTTAAACATAAAGATCAAAACAAAATCTAGAAACCCAAAGAAAATGCAAGTTCAAACCTGGAAATCAAACAACTAGATCAAACCAGATCAAGTGTTTCCAGATCTGTCAAAACAAAAGCATTCCAGTTGAAGTATCAAGTAACAAATCAAAATCTAAGAACCTGAGGCAAAGTTCAAAAGCAAACCTGGAAAGCAAAAGAAAAATCAAAACCAGAACCTGGTCTCTATCTTCAACATAAAGGTGAGCAAACCGCTTGACCCTATTATATCAGGTTTGCATATGAATGATGCTCGAAAATGTGATGTGGAAATGTTGGTATAGGTGAAATTATATTGCATGCCTATATATGTTGTGTGCACATGAAAAAGAATAACTCTCTGTTCTTACTTCACAGTTTTAAAGCCAGTTCAAAAACAAAAAAACAAAAAAACTCTCTTTCCAATCTTCTTTAGTCTTTAAGTTGTAAAGTAGACATGTTTATATGATTAAGAACTAGGTTTCAAAATTAATTCTTAAATGTTTAAACTAAGTATTTATTTCAAAAATAAAATATAATAGTAATGATTTAAGCAAGCCTAAAATCAGATGTTTTGACTTTGAAGTTTGATTATCGGAATGGATTCACATTTCAAATTCATGATTTTTATTTTTCGTTACAGAATTTTTAAGTTGATAAATCAAGTTACATTTAAGGTCGAACAAAAATTTTATTTGCATCAAATTCTAGCGATCCAATAGGTTGGGGACTTTAGGGTTGAGGCTGAAGCATGATTTTAGGTAGGCAATTTCCGAAAAAATATTGGATGAATTTACTAATCGCCGTGGTTGCCAGGCGATGATGTGTAACGACCCGAAATTTTCGAACCCGAAAATTCCAGATAGTTATGAAAAAGAAGAAAGAGATAGAAGAATAAGAGGATCAGAAACATCAGCATCTTATATTCGTAGCGGATAAAATATAATAATAAACAATAATAGTTTACAAAAGAATAATATTCGGTCGATTACACTAAATACATCAGAGTTACACATTTGTACAGACACTGGATATACAATTATCATGCCTCGGATTTACAATAATATAATTACAGCGGAAATATTCTATTCGTTCTAGCCATCGATCTCGCTTCCTAAGCTCCCGAACGTACCTACCTAAAAATCTGTAGTACTCGGTCTGACGCGGGCATTACATCAAAGTAACACGCAGGTCAGGCTAGAAACCAGCGTGATTAAACCTATCTAACATGGAATATAAAGCATACAACTTATATAAAACCTGGGGTAACTCATTTCAATTCACAAAGCCACAATTTATTGTAGACATCACTTATTTCACATATTAGTTTTCTAAATACCAAGATTTAGTTTTAAATTAATCCAATTCCTTTAAATCACTTCATTCCAGCCTATAGATTTCACATATCAATCTATGAAATTTTGAAGTGGTTCCGGGTATCCTCTAATACCCGACCCCGGTCTCTTCGAGTCTAGTGTCTTTCTAACCCAAGTTATCTAAATGAAATACACAACATTTCATATCAGAGATACCAACTCATTCAAAGCATCCAATACCATTCAATCATCCATAAGCAAAGCTTAATCACATCCAAATTAATTCAATTGATTCTAATTGAATTTCTAACCTCAATCACTTAGTTTCCTTCATTTACCATTAATTAATTCAGATCAATTAATAGTCAACCCTTCATTATTCATCTTAATTATTCACCCTGGATTAATTACTTTTCAATTACATTCAAGTATTTAACTTTGTTTAATTACACGATATTAATTATTCTTAACCAAAATCAATAAGTAATCTTAATTACTTCATAAATTAATTAACTATATTAATTACATAATCCTTAATTACTTATAGTAATTAATTTCTCATAAGTCTCTTATTATGGATTAATCAGTTTTAATTTACCAATCTTTAATTACATCATTAATTGTATAAATTAATGATTTCTCATTTGCATTTCAATTTATCCTAATTTAATTTAATTACATTAAATAAGTAATCATTAATTAAACCACAATATTAACCATTTTGGATTTATCTCTACCTAAAATTAACTAACTTTTATTTACTTCATTAAATAATTTGATTACTCCTTAATTAATTATCTTAATTAATCTCTTGATTAATCTCAAAATGAAATTATATTTTATTAATTACATTAAGTAATTACTTATCAAACCATCCAATGACTATTCTGAATTACTTACACTTAATTAATTAACTTAAAACTTAATCAATTAATTAATTCCAACCCTTAATTACTAAATTAATTAATTCAAATATTTAATTAATTGAATTAAGTTTTTTTATCCATTGTAATTACCCTACCATTTTAATGAATCACAAATCATTAAGCCCTTAGTAACTTTACAATGGAAACATTTTCTTATTTATGTTTTAATTTAAAACAACTTAAAATCCCCAATACTTCGAGTTAAGCAACAATTGACTCGAGAACAAAAAAAAACCAAAATCACCAGATCATCAATTCACAGTGAACATCAAATCAATTCAATCATTCAACCAAATATTGAAATTTAACCATTTAAATTTAAATAAAAAATCCAACAGAGTGAGATTTACTCACCTTTGCTTTAGTTTGCAATCCGTCTCAAAATTACTTTGGTTTCCTCGATTTTTGACCTTGTATAAATATTTATACAGATTATTATCATTTCAACTATTCAATTACCACTTAATAAATTTAACTAACCAAAAATGTAATTTAAACTATTTCTCTTTAAATAAATTATTTTTAGTGACTAAGAGAATTAAATGAACCAGTTAAACTAATAAATTACCTTAATACTTTGCTTTTAAAATAAGTTAGTCAATTTAAAATGTGTGCATGTATATTTATTTCCCTTTTAAAACTAAAAATAGCCTATATACATTTAAAAAAAATAAAATTTGCAACTCTACAACATTTTTAAAATTCCTACTATAGATAAATTCCAAAATTTCCCTGTTAAAAGTATCCGGTTTATCTTCAATTGAAACAGGCATGTGTATATATACACATATTTACTTTTATTAAACCAAGAATAATCGAAGAAGAAGGGAAAAAACGAATAACTCACCGCCATAACATTTCGTAAACTCCGAAAGTCTCTGACCTCGCTCACGATCATCACCGATGCCTTAAGCCTGAACTCAAACTTGTGACCGCTCTAGTCGAATCCTAACCAACACCTAGGCTCTCCGATGCATACGCCTCCGACCTATCCTCTGTGCGCGCCTCTCCACTTGCATGTGAATTCGAGTTCGTGTCGAGACAAACCCTACCTGCTCACGCGATTATAACTTGCCACCACCACTGCTCGATTTCGATTTCTACAAACGGCCTCTAACATCGATCGTGACTCCCAAACAACTAACCCTAACTCGTGAATCACCACATCGCTGCAAACCCTAGTCTCGGCTACATCGGCATCTTCGATTCGAAACCATCGTCGCCTCGGCCCAACTTTCATCGAGACCAACCATCCACAATTTCTGGCTCGCGAACTCGAAAACATCACATCGCGATTCCAAAAATAGCGTCGCACTCCCTCATCTTTGCGTCGAAGTATGGAGTTCGCTTCGATTCGAGAGAGAGAGGAAAGGGGTTTCAGTCGCTTAGGTGAATTCGAAGAGAGGGAGGAGAGAGAGCACGACGGCCATTACTCGATTCGACTTTTTTTATTTTTTTTATAATGTGGTAGATTTCGGTTCTGTTGAAGGTTAGAGGGGGAAGGTGATAAATATCAATTTAGGGAAGCTTCTTGAGTACGCATTTATTAAATAATTAAATATTGAAAATATCTCGTGTTGCATAACGCGAAATCCCGAACCCCGAATCAGACATGCCGACCGACGTTTATAAGGTTTTACCCATATCCGAACACAATGGAACATGTTGTGGAGGCTAATTTGATCGTATGCACGAGTTACAGAAGAAAATGATCAAATTCAAATTAAATCGATTAAAATAGTTTCTAAGCGTTTTGAGCTATCAGGGTCAAAAGACAACTCCAATTGCTACGAAAATTGAAATCCGATAATAACTAACTATTACGGATCCAATGGAACAGGTTTCGCCGAATTCCGAAACTATGCCTTGGAAGGCTATTTTTAAATTCAATTTAAACGATATACTATTAAAACTGAACAAATCACATTTAATTTAAATTTCAACCTTTCTATTATCTTCAGCATCATCATTATAAATTTTATAAGCCCTCAAATTGTTTTAAACAGGCTTAAAACTCCAGATTTAACATTTTACCCAATTTCAATTATTAAATTCAATATTTAAACAATATAATTCAATGATTTAATTATCAAGTAAATATTGATATCTTGAATTCAAATTAAAATTAACTTTTAAATAATTTAAAATCAAATAATTATTCCAATTTAAATAGTTAAAATTTGCGGGTCGTCACATTCCTCCCCTCTTAAAAGAATTTCGTCCCTGAAATTACTAGTTAGGGAGAATGGTCCAAGACGCATTTACTTTACCCCCAAAACCCACAATTCAACATCCTACCAACTATCTTTTATTAAAGACTCACTATCACCTCAACCAACTTCCCAAAACCTCTATAGTTTCCAACAACATTATTTACTCCACTTATTCAAATTTAAATTTAAAATTCAAATTTAAATTATCACAACTTGCTCAAAAAATTTCTAACTCTCTAAATTTTCGAATTTTTTTGCTAGCGTCTCCTTTGCGCGGTTAGCTCGGTACAACTACAAAAGGCCTGTACGGGTGTTAACTCCCCTTTTTCACGACCTAACGAGTTAAGAGGCTTAGCAACCTAACAAGCTAAGAGGCTTAGCGACCTAACAAGCTAAGAAGCAAGTGACCTAACGATCTAACCAGATCAACAACACAACATAATAGTGGAATGAACACTACAGCGACCTAACGACCTAAAGGGGGCTAGCGACCTAGCGACCTAAAGGGATTAGCGACCTAACGACCTAAAGGGCAACGTCGAAACAGAGTAAAGCCGCTTCATATAGGTCGCTCCCAACCTTAGGTCGTTGCCACTTCTAAGTCGCTCCATATAAGTCGCCTTCCACTCCCATAGGTCGTGACGACCTACCAGCAGAAGCAGTTGATCAAGCACAACCATTTTAAGCCATAGCTCGTATCCCTTAGGTCGCCCACGACCTACGACCTAACCCTATGTCACCCATGACCTAGGACCTAAATCTTATGCGACCTACGACCTACCTCCAGATTTTCCATATAAATACTCCACCTGCTCTACCTGGAGGGGGACTTTTGGATCATTTCTGGAACGCCAATACCTTGATGTTTTCTCGACTCCTTCAACTCTTCAAACACCAAAGAGGCTTCAACGAACTTTGAGAAAGATCTAACTCATTCAACATGAATTCAAAGAGCCTTTCTACATTGAAGTTCTAGCTATTCATTTTAATCGTGTTGTAATTGAAGAATCATTGAAAAAGTTGTAATCAAATCAGCAATAAAAGAGATTAAGTGGATGTAGGCTTGACTTTAAGCCAAACCACTATAAAAACTGTTGTCTCTTTACTATTTCTCTGCTATTTTCTGCTTATTTTCATTTCCCGTACCAACGGGTGGTGCTTTCACCATACTACAACTGACACCGGGGTGTTAGCGTACATTTTTAGCGTTAACATTTTTGGTGCTTTCACTGAGAACTCGAACTCAGGGTGCTCTCATCATTGCTCCGCAAAGATTTGTTGAACGACTTTCTTTAAGAACCAGAAGTTTAACTGAGATTATGGCTCCTGGAAGAAAACGTAGATCTGCTAGATCTGGAGATACTTGTGATAACACCGCTACCTCTCCCGTGTCAAATGAAGCGGCTCCTAGTGTTGGAGTCACAAGGGCAGAGTTGGACGCCGTAGTGTCTGGGTTATATCAACAAATGGAAGCCCAGAACGCTTTAATGTCGGATAGGTTAAATGCTTTGCTTGGAGTTAACCGTCAACCGGAAAACAATGAAGAAACCTTTGCCGAAGATGTTCATGATTCTCAAGGAAAGTGTATTCCTCAAAGGGCAGATGGCACCGCCGAAGGGCCACCTCCCTAAGCCGGTGGTTCAAGGCTGCAGCCAACTTTTTGCGAACGTTTATCTAGGCAAACTTCCGAAAAAATAGCTGATGTCTGTCCTGCGTGGCCTCTAAACGACGAGGAGTACCTCTCGGGAATGGCTCGACAAATTATGAAAGAAAGTATGCAAAGGGAAGAAGATGAAAAGGACTGGGGGTTTGCTCCAAGCAAGACTCCTTTTACTGAGAGGATCGTAAAAGCTGAATTTTCAAAGAAGTTTGTTCCCCCCACTATTCCAGCTTATCGGGGAACAAGTGATCCAAACCAGTTCTTGTACAAATATGACTGGCATATGACAGGTGCCAGGGCAATGGATGAGATCAAATGTAGATACTTTCCAGTATATTTGGAGGGAGTGGCCCTGCTGTGGTTCACAAAATTGCCAGTTCGATCGGTGGATCAGTTTTCGGATCTAACACGAAAGTTCAAAGACCAGTTCAGGTTATATGCTTCGAAGGCTAACGAAGTTGATAATGCAGAGCCTCGAATGATTCTGACCTACTTAATGCGAGCTATTGATAAATCAAGTGAAGTTGGGAAATGGCTGATGATGAAAGAGCCAAATTCGCTTGAAAAGTTCTACAAAAAGGCCGATGAATCCATGCGCCTAGAAAGCCTTCCTGTGCCGGCAAAAGTAGTTGTGACTAAGGTTGAGAATAACACTGTTACCTCTAATAGGAAAGAATCTCATGGCCAGAAGAGGGAGAATAACAGCGGGAAAAAGCAGAAGGATGCGAAGAACGTCCGCAACTTTAGACTTTCAGATTTCACTCCCTTAACTTACACTCTAGAAAATATCTTCTTTGCAACCAAGGACACCGTTGAATATCCCAAACCCCCTAAGATAAAGCCTGGGAAAGATGTCGCTCATAATAGGAGATTCTGTCGATTTCACAATCAACCTGGCCATGACACTAATGAATGTCGCCATTTAAAGAACTTGATTGAAGAGTTTCTGCGACGGAATAAATTGCAACAATATGTAAAGAGAAACAGAAGTGACCATAGCTCATCTACTCAGGGGCAACAAGTTCCTGCTCATCATTCTGGCTCAGGTGAGAGAGCTACAACGCATGAATCTGAGAGGCCTATCATTAATGTTATCACAGGGGGTCCTCACCCCACGGGCAGAAGTTGGGGTGAGATGGAAAGATATGTTCATGCTTTGAGATACGCTCCAGCTAAGGAAAGTGTTTTTGTTTTGGAAGATGCTACACCATTAAAACAGCAGAGAAATTTTAACGATGACATCATTTTCCGAGCCAGGGATTCTGTTGGTGTTGAGGCTTCCACCATAGATCCCTTAGTAATTTCTGCAGGCATCGGACCAGCCATTGTAAGAAGGGTGCTTATGGACTGTGGCGCTTCTTGCAATGTCCTCTTCAAAAAGACATTTGATCAAATAAAGATTCCCATGTCTGATGCCCAAACTTCTTCACAAAAAATTGTTAGGTTCACTGGAGAACCAAAACAGCCTGTTGGGACTATTGACCTATTTGTGGAACTTGGAGAAGGGGAAAAGAAGGTGGTCCGAAAGCAAACTTTTGTGATTGTTGACGAACTCTCTGCTTATAATGCCTTCTTGGGCCGACCGGCTCTTGTCGCATTTAAGGCCATTCTCACCCCCTTGTGCCTGACTATGAAATTCCCCACTGATAATGGAGTTGGTGTTGTGAAAGGGGACCAAAATACCGGGCAAGAATGCTATCTCACAGAGCTATGAGAGGCGAAGAAAAGATAGATGGGTAAGGGTGCGGCAGCTCCGCTCCGCATCAAAGAACCCACCTTGTAGAAATTACAGGGTGGACCTTGCACTGGTGAACATAGTGGTGCACAGAAAGAGATTGATCCCAGAAAAACCAGTGTAGAGGAGAATAGAGTGGTGCCGGTGGAAGTGACGGTGCCAATACCCGTTGACCTCAAAGATCCAAACAAGGTGCTAAATGTGGCTTCACAACTCGGTGTGACGGTTCAGAATATGATGATGTCATTCTTGAAAGCAAACCTGGATGTATTCGCTTGGAGTCATGCCGACACGTGTGGAATATCTCAATAAATCGCGGTGCATGCTTAGAATGTTGATCCGAAATTCACACCCGTCAAGCAGAAGAGTAGAACCCAAGGTCCTGAAAGGTCGGCAGCATTAAAAGAAGAAGTAGATCGGCTCATGGAAAATGGATTTATTAGAGAATCCACTTATCAAAATTGGGTTTCTAATCCGGTATTGGCTAAAAAAGCAAATGAAAAGTGGAGAGTATGCATCGACTTTTTAGACTTGAACAAAGCATGCCCCAAAGACTGCTTCCCGTTACCCAGGATTGATCAGTTGGTGGATGGAACAGCCGGACATGAACTATTGTCTTTTATGGATGCTTACTCAGGATATAACCAAATCTTGATGCATGAGCCAGATCAGGAGGACACGAGTTTCATCACTGACGTTGGTCTTTACTGTTATAAAGTCATGCCCTTTGGACTGAAGAACGCAGGGGTAACTTACCAGAGACTTGTCAATGCCATGTTCAAGCCCCAGATTGGCAAGACTATGGAAGTATATGTTGATGATATGCTGGTCAGATCGAAGAAGGCAGTAGACCACATGGATAATTTGGAAGAAATGTTTGCTGTTCTCCGAAAGTATGGGATGAAGCTAAATCCTATGAAATGCTCATTCGTGGTAGAGTGCGGAAAATTTTTGGGTTTCGTTGTGAGTACTAAGGGCATTGAAGCCAATCCCGCTCAGATTACTGCCTTAAGAGAAGTCAAAGCCCCTAGGACGAAGAAGGAATTGCAAAGCCTTAACGGGAAAGTCGCTGCTTTGAGTCGGTTTATTTCCAGGGCCACTGACAAATGCATTCCTTTCTCTGACGCTCTGATGGAAGGAAAGAAAAAATTTGAATGGACTATTGAATGTCAGAAATCTTTTGATGAATTGATTCGTCACATGGAAACGCCTCCAATACTTTCTAATCCCAGCAATGGTGAAGATCTTTTCATATATTTAGCGGTTTCATCTCATGCTCTCAGCGCAGCACTGGTACGGGAAGATGCAAAAGTTCAACGCCCGGTTTATTATATCAGCAAAAGATTCACTGGGGTAGAGATGAACTATTCAAAGCTGGAAAAGCTTGCCAATTGTCTGTTGATTGCCTCTAGGAAGTTGAGGCCATATTTCCAAGCTCATCCTATTAAAGTCCTCGCTGATCAACCTCCGAAGCAAGTCCTATTTCGCCCTGAAACTTCGGGTCGCCTTCTGAAGTGGAATATTGAACTCAACCAGTATGATATCACCTACCATCCCCGAAGAGCAATCGATGGACAAGCTTTAGCAGACTTCATTGTAGAATACACAGATAAAGGTGACAGTGAGGAAGAGGTGACTAATGACATCCCAATCCAATGGAAGTTATATGTTGATGGTGCAAGAAATGATTGTTGTTCCGGAGCTCGGATTGTGCTTGAAACCCCCAAAGGGCGATCATTATGCTATGCATTGAGACTAGAATTTCCTTCGATAAATAATGAAGTAGAATATGAAGCTCTTATTGCCGGTTTGAAGATTGCTAAAGAACTGAACATCAGAGTATTGTAGATCTTCACTGATTCCCAGCTTATTGTGTGCCAAGTCAAGAAAGATTTTCAAACTAAAGGAGGAAATCTGCCTGCTTACCTGTTAAAGGCCTGAGAACTTCTTAATGATTTTGATCATTATACAATATGTCATATACCTCGGGAAGAGAATATGAAGGCAGATTCTCTCGCAAAATATTCAAGCTCTGGCGAAGCTCAATTATTGGGATTGGTACCTGTGGAAGTCTTGTTAGCTCCAAGTACTGATGAGATGGATGTGGACTGGATTATAGCTATATCTCAAGAGCAAGAATCGTGGATGAACACGATCAAGGAATATCTACTTAACGGCTTCCTTCCAGAAAATTCAAAAGAGCGCCAGAAATTGTTGAGAAAAGCCTCAAGATATGTAATTCAAGACGGCCGATTGTACAGGCGAGGATTTTCGATGCCATTACTCCGATGTGTAACCAAGGAAGAGGCTAAGACAATTTTAGCTGAGGTGCACGGAGGGGAGTGTGGAGATCATTCAGGTGGTCAAAATCTAGCAAAGAAGGTTCTCCACTATGGGTATTTTTGCCAGACATTAATCGAGATGCTGCTAGCTACTCCCGAAAATGTGCAAATGCCAGAGATTTGCAAAAATCCCAAGAGCACCTTCCACGGATCTAACACAGATGGTCAGTCCATGGCCATTTTTCATTTGGAGGACAGATCTCATCGGGCCTTTGCCAACTGCCAAGTCCGGAATCAGATATGCTATTGTTGATGTTGATTATTTCAACTAATGGGTTGAATCTGACCCGTTAGCTACTATTACCTCTAAAAAGATGATAAACTTTGTGACTAGGAATATCATTTGCAGGTATGGTGTGCCTCCAAAGATAATCACAGAAAACAATACCCAATTCGAAAGCAAAGTGTTTCAGGACTTTTGCAAGCGATTCAAGATCCAAAAAAGCTTCTCAGCAGTGGCTCATCCGCAGGCAAACGGGCAAGTGGAAGCAGTAAACAAAATTATCAAATCAACCATCAAAAAATAGCTGGAGAAAGCGAAAGGTGGTTGGGTCGATAAGCTGCCACTTGCACTATGGGCATACAGAACTACTCACAAAACTGCGACCGGACACACTCCATTCTCATTGGCATATGGATCAGAAGCAATGATTCTGGTGGAAATAGAAGTCCCCTCACATAGGAGAATTCATTTCAACCAAGCAGAAAATGAAAAGCTGCAACTTGAAGCACTTGATTTTCTTGATGAAAGAAGGAAAGAAGCTGAGCTCAGAATTGCATCCCATCAGCAAATAATACCCAAGCACTTCAATTGTAAAGTTCGCCAACGCAGCTTTGAAATTGGGGATCTAATCTTGAAAAATGTCATGACAACAACATAGGTGTTTGGGCCAAACTGAGAAGGGCCATATGTCACAGGCAAAAACTTCTCGATGGCATTTTCAAGCTCACAACTGTCGAAGGAGATCCAATTCCGAGAGCCTAGAACAGCAATCACTTGCGTCCATATTTTACTTAGAAGTTATGCCTAAATTTGTAAAATGATTATGGATGTATCGTTCTTGTATTGTAAACCATTGTAAAAGCAGTGTAAATTAATAATAAGGACTATAAAGTGGATGTAGGCCCAGTTCTTGGCCGAACCACTATAAATCTAGTGTTCTTTATTACTATAGAATGCCTGTCTCATTTCGATGTGCATGTATCTTAAATATATTGCTAAAATGTCGATTTAATAACGCAGGCTATCAAAGCAAAGCTTACCTATTCAACACATCACAAGGCCAAGCGATTCCTACAAATCACTAACAATTAAATGTCAATCCACAAAAAATCCACGTTTAATTCCTACATCAAGAGTGCTTCTCACAAACAGTTGGTGATTCCACCAAAGGGGCCCCTTCCCAACGTGAAGGTTCCAGGCCTTTGCTAACTGATTGCGATTATTTGTGCAAACGGGCATCCGGTCAAGTAGCTTGCGTCTGCCCCGTGGATTCACTTAACAATGAAAAGCACTTCTCTGGATAAAAGCAAACGACTTCCAAAGGAAGGGAACGTGTGCTTGGAAACAATAACGAGAAATCGCTGAATGGCAGATGGTGGAAAGACGTGGGCAAGCAGACAAAGAACTGCCGGAATGTAATCTTGTGCTTCAACCAAAAAGGTTAGTGGAACCATTGGAGGGGTACCTTCCTAAAGTGAAGGTTCCAGGCCCTTGCTAGTTAATTGCAATCGTTTGTGCAAACAAACATCCAGTTAGGTAGCTTGCGTCTGCCCCGTGGATCCACTCGACTGTGAGATGCAACCTTCCAAGCGACCAACAAAGCCCTCTTCGAAGGCAAAAGCCCTCTTCGGAGGCACACTTCACCAAGCTGGAGTGCCAAAGCCCTCTTCAGAGGCAAAAGCCCTCTTTGGAGGCACACTTCACCAAGCTGGAGTGCCAAAGCCCTCTTCGGAGGCAAAAAGCCCTCTTCGGAGGCACAATTCACCAAGTTGAAGTGCCAAAGCCCTCTTCGGAGGAAAAAGCCCTCTTCGAAGGCAAGCTTCCCCGCGTAAAGGGAAAATATAAAGCCCTCTTCGGAGGCACGCTACCCCACGTACAGGGAAAAAACAAAAAGCCCTCTCCAGAGGCACAAACAAAAGCCCTCTCCAGAGGTACAAACAAAAAGCCCTCTTCGGAGGCATAAACAAATCAAAGCCCTTTTCGGAGGCCACTTCACCGCGTAGGGGAATCCACTTGTCAAAAATAAAAGTGACCATCTCCGAAAGCGAAGTGTAAAAACTTTTTCAAACAAAAAAGAAAGAAAACTTCTCCAATACAAAGCACACTCTACTAGAGTAGAATATTATTTCCACAAAATGGAAGAAGTATACTCCAAAGTAAGAGTACAAATCTTCTCAAAGTGGAAGAATTGTTCTCCGAGGTAAGAGTATAAGTTTTCTCAAAATGGTGGAGATTGCAATAAGCCGTGGTATGGGGCAATATAATATATCCGCATTAATAAAAGCGACGCTCAAGCAACATACCACGAGCTCACTGCAATATCATACAAGGAAAATAAAGAAACTTGTATGATAAAAAGGAATAAATGCATTTATACATACAGACAAAAGTATGTAAAAGTAAAAAGAATCATTTTATTCCATACTATAAAAAATCTGTATACATGTGCAGGTTTCAAAAAGCGGGGGCCGGTACCCGCACAATCTCGGGTCGATACAAGTTTTCAAATAAAAGCAAAAAGAAAAACAAGAAGAATAAAGCCGGACCCATCACTTCTTCTTCCCTCCGCCTTTGGAGCCTTCACCCGGCCTAATGGTTAACTTTTTAAGTCGGCTTGGACGGGTCGGGGAAAGAGGAGAAAGAGGCGCAATTGGGTCCTCTTCTACCTTCTCATCACCAGCAGAAGTCTCCTTCCTTTTCTTCGAGACTCCACGCTTACCCCTCTTCTTTGAAGTAGATTCGCTGCCCAAAGTCATGAGATCAATCAACTTTGTATTATCGGTAGTGAATTCCTCCGGGGTCCTTTCACCATCCTCAAGCCCTTCAGTTTTCTCTTCTTGCGAAGCGGCCGGGTCATCCTAGCCTTGAAGAGCTTCTATCTGTTTTTCTTGAGACCCCGATTGAGAAGCAAGAGAAGGAGTAACTTGAAGAGATGAAGGAGAAATAGCTGGAGGAGGCAAAGCTTGTGCAGTACTTGTGGTTTTCACTATAGAAGAAGAAGAATTAAACGTCCGTAGTTTCCACAAAAAGAGGAGATAGTGGCACGTCAAGGTTTAAGTAATAATCAAGAAGTTCATTAAACTCATGTGAAGCGGACAAGTAGTCCATTTAAGCTAGATCAGTGTTGAAGTTACCTAGAGGAGTTGACTTTATCGCGTCGATTTCAAAATCGTGGGATTCGATGTCTTCCCGGGCCTCGGTGTGGGCAGTTATAATTTCAGTCTCGGCTTTGGCAAGAGGCAGAGAGTAAGAACTAGAGCCAATAATATCGACGTCAACTGAAGCCAGAGGATGAGTCGGGTCGGTCAAAGGTGCCTTCCCTGAATGCTCTCCTCCCGTCGCCTCGGCTCGTTCTTTGGCGAGTTGTTCTTTTCCTCTAGCAAGGGCGGCTTGACCTTCATCGTCCAAAAAATGAGCCTCAAGACCCTCCTCAGCGTAGCCGACACCTTTAAGCATTTCAACCGCTGCTTCCCACACTTTCGCCAGGGTAATTTCATACTTTGGCCCCAAAAATGAGAGACTGCCATGCTCCAAGATGCTGTGAATGTAAAAGTCAAATAAAGTCGAACTGACATTGGCCTTCGTTTCCTTATGATACTGTTCAGCTGCAGATTTTCCAGCAATGGCCTCATCGCGCTCTTTTTAAATTTAGAAAGCTGAGCTTTTAACATTTCAATCTCCAAGTCTTGGGAGCTAGTCTTTTGCCGCAGTTGAGCAACATCACTGCGGTAGTTTTCCATAATTCTCTGGTGTGCCTCAAGTCTAGCCTCAGCATCTTGTTGACTAGCATGGGCATCTCTTACTTGCTTTTGAAGCACCTCTTCCTTTTGAGTAAAAGAAGTGGAAGAGGTAGCAAGTCAACTTTAAGTTGCTCGACTTCAGCTTCGAGTTTCTCATTATATGCAGTGATGTTCTTCATCTTCGTGTCGTGCTGGTCGAGAACTTTTTTCCATTCAGATTTGTAACTCTCCATGGTTAGCATAGCTTCAAGATTTACACGGTTCACACTTTGAAGCTCATCGACTAGCTTTTGCCACCCGGACATTCTTTCAATGTCAATCCTAACAGCATCAAGATTGCTTAACATAGCCTGTTTATCGATGGGGACCAAGTCCAAATCAAAGAGTACTCCTTTTAAACACCAGTTTGGAAGCCGGCTTTGGAGTGAAGGCGGAGCATTCTCAACTTGATACTGTTGAATATGCGCTTATATGATTTTTGTTTGATAATAATAAACATATATACATTCATTTAAATATATTTGTTAATATACTATTTTATTTTTCACAGTTTAAATAAATATTTGCTGAATAAAATAAATAACACAGATTTTGAATTCAAACGAATATTTTATTCAAACAAATATTTATTACAATTTTGATAGTACAAATTCAAGCTCTCAGTATTCACTATACAACATTGATACAAATTCAATTACATCACAATTTTACATTTACAGTTGACCTCACTACATATCACTCACACTCGTATTTATCTTCAACTTCATTCCAGTTAAAATCCAACATCTAAGCAATCTGCAAAAATATTCACTAACGAAGTAAAATTGAAAATAAAATATTTTTGCGATATAAAATAAAATATGGTTTTTGAAAATAATATTTGCCTTAGTTATTTGGGTTGTTCGTCATCATTCATATTTGAATTCGTTATACACGAACAACTTGTGACATACACAGTGTATCACTGTATATGCCACAAGGCCGTGCACACCGATATACACTTGATAATGCTACAGGGAAAGGTGAGCACAAGGTCAAACCCAAATAAAAAGATGGGTTCAACTCAGGTGCAATATAAATAAAATCTCGACACGAGTACAAGGTCAAACCCGATCGTTTAAGCTGGATTCAACTCAATGTACAAATTATAATACAACAATGCATATAACAACAGTGCACAAGGGCAGATCAATGTTAACCAAATCAGTGATGAAGTCGCATTCTCAAAACCATGACCATGCTACTATACAAAACTGCAAATACCCATGTCCAGAGCTCAATGCATTTAAACTCAGTGACAATGCAAATGAATCAAAGCATGGTTCAAACCAGAGGCAAATGAACAGTGCACCAAACATCTCACAAATAAGGGACCAGACCAAAATGGCACTATCAAAATATGCCACAATAAAGACAGTAAAATGTAGAAAGCAAAGAAGGTTGCAGTAAAGCATGTACATGAGTGGACAGGACTGCAACAGCCAATTGAAAACAAGTATAACTGATGTATGGTGATGCGGTCAACAACTCAAGACAACAATGCAGTGCCTACTTAAGTACAAAAGTGCAGACGACCAAATGTACTACCAAACAAGTATACATAAGCAACTTTGAGCTACAAACCAACATGCATGCAAGTACACAGTGGAAAAGCCACAAATGCACATACACCAGAAACATGAAAACAAGTACAAAACCATCAAGCTACAACTCAAATGAAACAACTCCACTGACTCAAATGAACATACATAATGGCACAATAAACTAAATACAAATGGCAAGACCAAGCTGCAGCATACCAGTGGTGCAGTAGATCAAGGGGACATATACAGACTTTAAACTCACAAGCATGGTCGTGCATGCCACAAGTAATCAGACCAAATGCAGAGAGATGAATCAACAGCCCAGTCAAGATGGAGCTACAGGAATGTACCAAGCTAACTACACTGAAGAATGCAAATAAACTCGACCTAGTACACATTACAACAGACTCAATGCAACAATCAAATTAAGAATCAAGTGGAAATCAATCGATGTCCAATATGCAACATGGCCGAGCATTGATACAAGACACCAATGAATGACAATGAATGCAACAATGAAGCAAAATATGGCAGTAAAGATATAATGGCCGTGAACAGCAAGATGATCAGCCACTAGAATTTCAAATGAAGCAAATCCAAGTTTACATACAAAATTCAAATGCAGTGATATGCAGCCGGGTAAAAAAACACATTACAACAATATCGAGCAGCCAATTTTCAAAAAAGGAGCACAGAGTAACCACGGTCAAAATCAAGTGACCGAAGTCAAAAGCAAACCACTGCCGTGATAACCAAGTAAACAAAATAGGTCAAAGCCAAGAAATCGCAACTTCAAAATCGTGGGTATCAAATTATACGAAATTTATCAAGTCAGAGAAAGTCATGGAACCAAAATCAAATTCAAGCCGAGAATATACTACCGTGTCAACCAAGGAATCAAGTGCATACGAATTTGATTAAGTCAAAGAAATCTCAAGCATCAATACATAATCAAACGGCCGATCAAACGAAAATGACAGATTCAAATATATTTAGACGAACGAAAATTCAGAAGTACGACTCCTATAAATTTCCATAATCATCATCGGCATAGATCCATTGAGTTCAAGTACGAGAATCATAAAAAGTACAAAAAGGAAAATACATACCAAAGCAAACGTCGAACTCGATCAAGCAGCAGTGAGCAACTCAGAGAAATAATCGATCGACATAGAAAGGAGCCAAATCAATTATACGATCGAGCAACTATCGGCTGCTTATTTCACAACCCTAATTTTGGAAGCAAGGAGGAAAAGAGCCGAAGCCCTAATTTAGTTGCAGAGAAGAACAAGCCGCCATCTCAAAGACGAACGAGCCAGAAGATCCGGGCTAAAATAAAGAATATGGTTGGCCGTGTTTTAAAAGGGCTTTAGTATATTTTTTAAATAGGGTTATTTTGTTTTAAATTGTTTTTTAATTGTATTTTCTTTTTAAACCGTTTTATTTTTCTAGTCGTGTGACTAGGGGACAAGCTACGTGGCGTAGCTTGAGAGTTCGCAGCTCAGTGGCTGAGTTGTAGCAGGGTTTTGAGCGTAGAGTTAGATTTAGTCGATAGCGGGTGTCGCGAGTTTACGTGTGTAAGCGAGGGACTATCTAATTTCTAGTAGAAACCTTGGGGGCAGCACGTACGCAGGGTTTTGCCGAAGCTGGGTAAATTCTGTGTCGTTCTATTTCTGCATTTATTACTCTTCTATTATCTGTGCTGCTATTAATCTGTGATCTGTGTTGAAATTATTTTATAAGCTTCCGCGATTAATTTTTATAATTTATACTATCACCCTATTCACCCCCCCTCTAGGGTGAAATCGATCCTACAAGTGGTATCAGAGCTAGGAATAGAAGTCATCATTTGTTTTTTAAAAAAATTCGTTTTTTCAAAAAATCAGTTTTTGTTTTAAAAATTTGCATTTTTAAAATGGCTTCTTTTAATAATGCTTTTGCAGAGGGTCAATCCATAGTTCGACCACCAATGTTCAATGGTGAATATGCTTACTGGAAAAATAGAATGGAAATTTTTCTGAAAACCATTGATGCTTGGAATATTGTTGAGACAGGTTATAGAACACCAACTATAACTGTAGATAATCAGGAAATAGAGAAACCAAAAGATCAATGGACAGAACTAGAAAATAGATTACAAAATGCTAATGCTAGAGCTATGAATTCTATTATCTGTTCATTGGATCAATTTGAATCTAATCGTGTCTCACATTGTCTAACTGCACAGGAAATATGGCATACACTAGAAGTGACTCACGAAGGAACATCTCAAGTCAAAGAATCTCGCCTTGCCATGCTAAGCAGCGAATACGAGAACTTCACAATGGCGAAGGAAGAAAATGTCATAGAGATGCATGGACGACTTTCCAATATCGTTTACAAATCAAAAGCTCTTGGAAAATCATACACAGAGTTGGAGATAGTCCGAAAAATCCTTAAAGTCCTTCCACGGAAATTTGAAGCAGAAGTAACTGCCATTCAAGAATCAAAAGATTTGAAACAAATGAAAGTCGAAGAACTCATCGGAAATCTCACCACTTATGAGCTAGAAATGAAAATCAAGGAAGAGCGTGAAGGAGGAGATACTCAAAAGAAATCAATAGCGCTCAAAGGAACAACCGAAAGTGATGATGATAACGATGATGATGATGGAGCAGCAGAGCTGGCGCTACTAATAAAGAAATTCAAAAGGTGGAATCGCAAATACGGAAATCCAGCTCGAAATCATGAATTGAAAAGCAGAATAGGCAAAGCACTTGACTACTCAGAAGAACAGGAGATCATCTATCATAAGTGCAACCAACCCGGACACATCGAGCCCAATTGTCCTCGAAATCGACGCGACTTTGGAAAGAAACAGAAAAAGAAAAGTTTTGCAGCCACTTGGGACGAAATGGAAGAGAATGGTAAAAGTACTAGCAGTGAGAGTGAGAAAGCAGATATGTGCCTTCAAGGAAATATAACTGATAGCGAGGATGACGACCCAAGCGAGGTATCAAAACTTACTCACTCTGAATTACTTATTTATTTCCACGAAGTAAATGGCTATTTTGAACGACTTAGGGAAAAATACGGCAAACTTGAATCTCAAAAGGATACTTTGATAGAATGCAATGAACAACTTGATCAATTAGTTAAGAACTATCAACGTAGAATCCCTAAGTGTGATAAGTGTCCAACATTCGAAGAGGAAATTAAAAAATCAGAAATCAATATAAAATCACTTGAAAATGAAATTCTGATTTTAAAGGAGAATGAAAATACTAGGAGAGAGAATTCCAGTAAAAAGTGCACACAATTGTTAAACGAAAATGAACCTCTCAAATCACAATCCAACAACTATCTACTACTTTAGATAAAGTTTCAAAAAGTGAAAAATCGTTGAATATGCTATTAGGAAAGCAAACTGTTAATTCGGTTAGACAAGGACTTAGATATAATAGTTCGAAAATTGTTGAAAGCAATATTAATCAAGTTAATTCTATGTGCACAATTTGTAGAAAATATGGACACAATCACAATAATTGTTGGTATAGACCCAAACATGTGAAAAGTATACCGATTTGGGTTCCAAAATGCACAAATATAAAAACTCTCAAAGTTAAACAAATTTGGGTGCCAAAGGAAACAATTATAAATAGTTTTGGGTCTCCACAAAATTATCGTTCTAAATATTTTGCCACTAACAACAATGGACCTATAAAAACAAATAGGTCACATAAATCTTTTCCCGTGTAGGCGTGGTGGCGGGCTAAGGAACAACAACAGTGTTCTCTGGATTTTGGCTGTTCCAGAAACACACCGGGCGACAAAGCAAAGTTTTTTAGCCTAGTATAAAGGTGACAGAATCACAACGGACAACAACGAAAAATATCGTAAAGGTAAAACAGGTAATGTTATGTTTTAAACGATATATTAAATGTGATAATCTGCACCGTATTCTGAATTAAAATCAGCCAATATTGAGATGATGAAAAGATGATGATTCTGACTTATTCAAAATAGTTGGCTAATTATATTCTTATGCCAAAAACACTATAAAAATCTCTATATTCTTTGAATTACTTCATATATATCAGTTTGGATTAAAAATAGTGTTTTGTTGGATAATACAATTGGTTATAATACGGCTGACTCTATATTCACGGTTTTCTGATTATTTACACGGCTTCAATTCAATTTCAAAAGAATGTCATTTAAATTGTTGTTAAAATTGAATTTGAAATTTTTGGTGCACACTTCATGGTTTGGTCAATCAAATTCAATTAACGATGATTTAGAGTGGAAGAGAAATTCAGATGCAGATTACACTAGTAATCTAGTTGATAGAAAAATTACCAGTTGAACGTGATTTTTGAGACATTTAGTAACTGCATCGTTTTTCAAAGAAAATATCTGCATATTCTTCATTTCAAATAATTTTCAAATAGCAAAAAAAATTCTTTTAAAACCCCCAGGAGAAAATCATTTTTGACCATAGTTTCAGATTAGTCAGTTTTGAAAAATTAATTTCATAATTATTTTTGAATTTGATTTTAAATGACTATTTTGACTAATCTGACTCCCTAATGTTTATCGAAAAGAAAAATAGTGATTGAAAAAGTGATGAGTGTTAATATTGATGAAATATTAAGACTCGAGACGGTATAATTAATAAATTTCTTTAGAAATTTAAACAAGAGTTATAAAACTTTTTGTTGGCAAAAAATTCCATGACCATCTCTATATCTATCATATTTCTAACAACCATCACTCATCAAAATTCTATATATTGTCAATATGTGGTACTTTAAACAGGAATCGTTCGTTTTTCATTTTCGCATTTTTTAAAAAAAAATAAAAAATTAATAATAATTAATAAATAAATACCAAAGTATTCACTCTCATTTAAAAGTCCTCACAGTTATGCATGGGTGAATTACTTGGAATTTGTTATGTGCTTCCATGCTCATTTAAAAGTCCTCACGGTTATGCATGTATGGAACGCATATCAAAAGTTGATTTTTAAAATAAACAAGTTGATTCTAATCCCATTTAAAAGTCCTCACGGTTATGCGTGGTTAGAAGATACTTGAATTCATTTTTAAAAAAAATAAAATTGGAATACTACTAATCTCATTTAAAAGTCCGAACGGTTATGCATGGTTAGTAGATATTCAAATTCGTGATATAAATATACCACAAATAGACACAACTATATAGTTTTATATGATGACATAATTCCCATCATTCTAAAAGTGGAATATGCGCCTAACAAAATATTTATGATTTTTGTTTGATTTTTTATTGAAATTTAATATTTATATTCAATTGAGTTTTAATGTTGAATTAATATCGATCACCTTATCTCTATTTTCTCTAACACTATTATTCTTTTGCTGATAACAAAAGGGGGAGAGAAAAGTTAAGATTTTGTCAAATAAAATCAAGCAAAGGTCAAATAACTTTCCATTTGCATATACGCTCATTTGCATATGATTTAATTGTATGCATATTTGTAGGGGGAGCTTTGTGTAGTGAGGAAGCATTTAAATAGGGGGAGCAATTATAGTATATCAATGATCAAATACATTTAATATATTCAAAATCTTAAATATATGTTTGTTATCATCAAAAGGGGGAGATTGTTGAATATGCGCTTATATGATTTTTGTTTGATGATAATAAACATATATACATTCATTTAAATGTATTTGTTAATATACTATTTTTTTTTCACAGTTTAAATAAATATTTGATGAATAAAATAAATAACACAGATTTTGAATTCAAACGAATATTTTATTCAAACAAATATTTATTACAATTTTGAATAGTACAAATTCAAGCTCTCACTATTCACTATACAACCTTGATACAAATTCATTTACATCACAATTTTACATTTACAGTTGAATTCACTACATATCACTCATACTCGTATTTATCTTCAACTTCATTCCAGTCAAAATCCAGCATCTGAGCAATCTGCAAAAATATTCACTAATGCAGTAAAATTGAAAATAAAATATTTTTGCGATATAAAATAAAATATGGTTTTTGAAAATAATATTTGCCCAGTTATTTTGGTTGTTCGTCATCATTCATATTTGAATTCGTTATACACGAACAACTTGTGACATACACAGTGTATCACTGTATATGCCACAAGGCCGTGCACACCGATATACACTTGATAATGCTACAGGGACAGGTGAGCACAGGGTCAAACCCAAATAAAAAGACGGGTTCAACTCAGGTGCAATATAAATAAAATCTCGACACGAGCACAAGGTCAAACCCGAGCGTTTAAGCTGGATTCAACTCAATGTATAAATTATAATACAACAATGCATAGCACAACAGTGCACAAGGGCAGATCAATGTTAACCAAATCAGTGATGAAGTCGCATTCTAAAAACCACGACCATGCTAGTGTACAAAACTGCAAATACCCACGTCCAGAGCTCAATGTATTTAAACTCAGTGACAATGCAAATGAATCAAAGCATGGTTCAAACCAGAGGCAAATGAACAGTGCACCAAACATTTCACAAATATGGAACCAGACCAAAATGGCACTATCAAAATATGCCACAATAAAGACAGTAAAATGTACAAAGCAAAGAAGGCTGCAGTAAAGCATGTACATGAGTGGACAGGACTGCAACAACCAATTGAAAACAAGTATAACTGATATATGGTGATGCAGTCAACAACTCAAGACAACAATGTAGTGCCTACTTAAGTACAAAAGCGCAGACGACCAAATGTACAACCAAACAAGTATACAAAAGCAACTTTGAGCTACAAACCAACATGCATGCAAGTACACAGTGGAAAAGCCACAAATGCACATACACTAGAAACATGGAAACAACTACAAAACCATCAAGCTACAACTCAAATGAAACAACTCCACTGACTCAAATGAACATACATAATGGCACAATAAACTAAATACAAATGGCAAGACCAAGCTGCAGCATACCAGTGGTGCAGACGATCAAGTGGACATATACAGACTTTAAACTCACAAGCATGGTCGTGCATGCCACAAGCAATCAGACCAAATGCAAAGAGATGAATCAACAGCCCAAGTCAAGATGGAGCTACAGGAATGTACCAAGCTAACTACACTGAAGAATGCAAATAAACTCGACCAAGTACACATTACAAAAGACTCAATCCAACAACCAAATTAAGAATCAAGTGGAAATGAATCGATGTCCAATATGCAACATGGCCGAGCATTGATACAACACACCAATGAACGACAATGAATGCAACAGTGAAGCTAAATATGGCAGTAAAGATATAATGGCTGTGAACAGCAAGATGATCAGCCACTAGAATTTCAAATGAAGCAAATCCAAGTTTACATACAAAATTCAAATGCAGTGATATGCAGCATGGTAAAACAACACATTACAACAATATCGACCAGCCAATTTTCAAAAAAGGAGCACAGAGTAACCACGGTCAAAATCAAGTGACCGAAGTCAAAAGCAAACCACTGCACCAAGTAAACAAAATAGGTCAAAGCCAAGAAATCGCAACTTCAAAACCGTAAGTATCAAATTATACGAAATTTATCAAGTCAGAGAAAGTCACGGAACCAAAATCAAATTCAAGCCGAGAATATACTACCGTGTCAACCAAGGAATCAAGTGCATACGAATTTGATTAAGTCAAAGAAATCTCAAGCATCAATACATAATCAAACGGCCGATCAAACGAAAATGACATGTTAAAATATATTTAGATGAACGAAAATTCTGGAGTACGACTCCTATAAATTGCCATAATCATCATCGCCATAGATCCATTAAGTTCAAGTACGAGAATCATAAAAAGCACAAAAAGGAAAATACATACCGAAGAAAACGTCGAACTCGATCAAGCAGCAGTGAGCAACTCAGAGAAATAATTGATCGACATAGAGAGGAGCCAAATCAATCATACGATCGAGCAACTATCGGCTGCTTATTTCACAACCCTAATTTTGGAAGCAAGGAGGAAAAGAGCAGAAGCCCTAATTTAGTTGCAGAGAAGAACAAGCCGCCATCTCAAAGACGAACGAGCCAGAAGATCCGGGCTAAAATAAAGAATATGGCTGGCCGTGTTTTAAAAGGGCTTTAGTACATTTTGTAAATAGGGTTATTTTGTTTTAAATTGTTTTTTTAATTGTATTTTCTTTTTAAACCGTTTTATTTTTCTAGACGTGTGACTAGGGGACAAGCTACGTGGCGTAGCTTGAGAATTCGCAACTCAGTGGCTGAGTTGTGGCAGGGTTTTGAGCGCAGAGTTAGATTTAGTCGATAGCGGGTGTCGCGAGTTTACGTGTGTAAGTGAGGGACTATCGAATTTCTAGTAGAAACCTTGGGGGCAGCACGTAGGCAGGGTTTTGCCGAAGCTGGATAAATTCTGTGTTGTTCTATTTCTGCATTTATTATTCTGCTATTATCTGTGCTGCTATTAATCTATGATCTATGTTGAAATTATTTTATAAGCTTCCGCGATTAATTTTTATAATTTATATTATCACCCTATTCACCCCCCTTCTAAGGTGAAATTGATACTACATATACTGAGGCCTACTAATAATTGTTTGAATCTCAGCTCCTGTGAGGGCAGGGGAGCTAGAAGGGATGTCCAAAGAAATAGAAGTAGAGGGAACTTTAGAGATTTAAGTTGAAGTTTTTTCGCTGCGCTTTTCCCGCTTGCTGGACTCTTCAGTTTCATAACTTTTCCCTTCGTCGTCGTAGGACTTTCTTTTATGAGGGTCATCATCCCTTTGTTGAAAGTCATGGCGGTCATTTCTTCTACCTTACCTCTCTTCATAAGCCTACCTCTCGCGGGCTTTTCTGGCAGCTCTGTCCTCATTGGTTTCTATGGGGGCAGGAAAATAACGCCTAGGGTGGTAAGAATCGCGCCTCCCATAGCGCTGAAAGTCATCATAGTAAGAACCACTATGTCACATTGGAGAACCTGAAAGTGAAGAAGAGACAAGTTTAGAAATCTTCGAAATAAAGAAGCAAAGTACACATAATTGTCAAAATGCTAAGTATGTGTGGCGTGTGAACTACGCGCGTCAAGCTACAAACCACTCTTCGGCTTAGGAGTCAATTCTTTGATCGATAGAGTTGACCGCAAAATAGTCGTTGCTTCGATTGATGGAGAAGTAGCATAGAGTTGATGGTATCGTCTTTAGAAAGCTCTTGGGAAGTCACCATATGGTCACTTAATCCCCCGAAGACATCGTCACCATTGTGCCCAACGGAACTCTCTTTCCCAACATCCTCGTCGGTCTCTCTCCAATGGCCTTCTTAGAACGTTGAGGAAGTTCCTCTTCTTCAATGATTGGGAGAAGTTCAGATTTGCCAGATAATCCCGCATCGTCAATGGAACTTGAGCATCTCACTAACTAAGCCTTAGCAATATATTCCTTCGTTGTGGATTCCTTCACGGAGACTGGGGCATCTGATACTTCTACCTGAGACTTGGGGCATCACGGGGTTGAATAGATCGAGAAGGGTGCAAAAGTACGAATTGGCGCAAAAACTCGTCCTTCAGCAGAAATTTAATACTTCTCTCCTCGGTAGCTACAGCACTCAATCTATCAAAAGTCGGTTTATGGCTAGAATCTCTTGATGGAGGAGGAATTGCTGCAAAAGTAAAGAATGAAGTTAACACTTGATGACTTAAGTTTTGAAAGGCTTAGAAATCAAGTAAACGGAGATAAGTAGTCTTACTTCCTACTCTCCAGATGCCGTAGAATCTCGGGGGGCAACGAACAAAGAAAAACTGATTCAAAAACCCGTGGGCACTTTCAGGAGGATCAGTAATCAGTTTACGGTTTCTTGCGCCCCTCAAAAGCGTAATAGAATGATTATCTTTGTTCTTCGCAAATGTGCACAAATAGCAAATATCTTCAAAGCTCGGAAGAAGGTCGAGCGTCCTCCTGAACAGTACGCACAGTCCCATCAAAATGGCATTACCGTTGGGGTGCAGCTGGAATGGAGAGATAGTCAATCGAAGGAGGAGTACTCTAAGAAAATCATTGAATGGCGGGATAGCCCCGTTCAAGCACATTTGACGGTTGATGGCAATGAAGCCAGGAGGTGGCCTATCGGTAGTATCATTTACCCCTGGAAACAAAGCATCTGCTTCAGCGATGCCGAATTGAGTGCATAGCTGATTGAAAGCCCGTTGGCTCAATGAAGTTGTAACTCATTCTGAAGGATTTTCTACAGGGTCAGCTATTGGGAAGACCTCATCAGATCGCTCCGGTATCTTTCTTGCATTTTTTGAGAAGTCATTCTACACAAGGAACTGGATTTTCAAATATGAAGGTGCACGTTTCCTAAATATGTGAAGTGTTGTGCAAAACTAATAAAATAACAAGCAAATGTGACTGGAATTAAACTAATTAGCATTTGGCGATTATAAAGTTTCAGGGCTTGTTATTTCAAGTCCAAGTACAGTGTTGATGCAAACATATCAACTTTAGTTGATTAATTTAGCTTTGCTTTAATACTTAACTTGAACTTGTTAATTCATAGCACTTCGTTCACATAGTTCATTTAAGTTGATTATTCTTTATCGACTAATCTGTCACTTGATACGGGCAGTAAATGGCAGTATATTCACCCATGTTTTCTGCAAATATTGTATTTAACAGGTTGTTAGCTTAAAAGTTGATATAATCTATGAAAAAATGCAACAAATTCAAGCAGTCCATTCTGGATGTTCAAATTGAAAATTCAATCAAGTTCTGTCAAATTTTACAAATGTTCAAGTCCTGTTCACTTCTTAGTTTGCAGGATCAACTTAAGTTAACTCGGGGTTCTTTAGGTCGTCCAGATTGTGCTCAAACGATTTATCACAGGTCGGGCTTTCCTTCAGTCGTTCAGTTTGGAATTCATATTCTATTCTGGCAAAATTAAGTCACTACAAGGCATATTTTTTATGTTAGCTCTTTCGAATACACCAGCGACCTAAAGATTATGACGCAAGAAGTTAAGTCGCAAGTTCAAAGGTCGTTCAGTTTCCTTTAAGTCGCAAGGCAATTAGGTCGTTCGAATCATTAGGTCGCTCTTGAAGTAGCTCGGAAGTACAAAACTTTCTCCCATCAAAAAACCCTAAGGCATGTTCTCCACTCACACTTTGCCACGCGTCCATCGCCCTTGCATCACCAGAAGCACCACGGCTTAACCTAAAATCCTCTATCTCGTTAACCAAACATCCCTTCGACGCCCCCAAGCACCTAAAGCGTCATCGTCTCCTCCAAAGTTCCAGGAACCATCGTTAACTCCATAAATTCAAACACTCACCAAATAACTCTGTGAAACCCTAAGTCGATTCATTTTTAAAGAAATTGCCAACGTTTCGACGAAAATCGGGGGGCGAATCAGAATATAGTCTTACAACATGATAATGAAAATTGTATGGAGCTGATATGGAGGAATCGATGGTAAACGTGACAGATAGATGATTGGAATTACCTAAATTTGCTGTTGAAATCAACGATTGGGGATGAAAAGGAAAGGATTTCGTGTTAACTTCTGAGCGCAAGCACGACAATGGCGGCAAAGTGTAAACAATAAAGTGAGGAGGGCAAAGCGGTCTAACAACTTACATAGGAGAAAGAGGAGAAGACAAATAGGCGCTCGAGTTAACGAGCTACTTGAGTCGCTCACGACCTAGCGGAGTTAGATCGAAGCACACGACTTAGTCCCTAGGCGTAAACTTCGAGGGGCAAGTGTTAACTCCTCTTTTTGACGACCTAACGAGTTAAGAGGCTCAGCGACCTAACAAGCCAAGTGGCTTAGCGACCTAACAAGCTAAGAAGCAAGCAACCTAACGATCTAAGAAGATCAACGACACAACATAACAGTGGAATGAACACTGCAGTGACCTAACGACCTAAAGGGGGCTAGCGACCTAGCGACCTAAAGGGATTAGCGACCTAACGACCTAAAGTGCAGCGTCGAAACAGAGTAAAGGCGCTTCATATAGGTCGCTCCCAACCTAAAGTCGCTACCACTTCTAAGTCGCTCCATATAAGTCGCCTTCCATTCCCATAGCTCGTGACGACCTACCAGCAGAAGCAGTTGATCAAGCATAACCTTTTTAAGCCATAGCCCGTATCCCTTAGGTCGCCCACGACCTACGACCTAACCCTATGTCGCCCACGACCTACGACCTAAATCTTATGCGACCTATGACCTACCTCCAGATTTTCCCTATAAATACTTCAACTGCTCCACTTGGAGGGGGACTTTTGGATCATTTCTGGAATGCCAATACCTTGCTGTTTTCTCGACTCCTTCAACACTTAAAACACCGAAGACGCTTCAACGAACTTTGAGAAAGATCTAACTCATTCAACATGAATTCAAAGAGCCTTTCTACATCGAAGTTCTAGCTATTCATTTTAATCGTGTTGTAATTGAATAATCATTGAAAAAGTTGTAATCAATTCAGCAATAAAAGAGATTAAGTGGACGTAGGCTTGACTTTAAGCTGAACCACTATAAAAACTGTTGTCTCTTTACTATTTCTCTGCTATTCTATGCTTAGTTTCAGTTCCCGTACCAACGGGTGGTGCTTTCACTATACTACAACTTACACCGGGATGTTAGCGTACATTATTAGCGTTGACAACGGGCTTCCAAATTTCAAAAGAAAACAAAAGCCAAGTGGCTAGATCAAAAACCCAATCCAATTTCATTTAGAAAATTATATACATACCTTTTTGTTGGGCAATTCACATTATCTCCTGAAATCAAATCCAATTTTCTTTTCCCTTTATAATACCTGCATATCTTACTTAACAATAAAATTCAATCGTAATTTTTCAAATCATTTCATACATTTCCTTACAGAATTTTTCACATCTACTTCTATTCAACTTAGTTTTCCCATTCCATATGAATTCGATTTATTTTCAATTTTGAATATTGTATTTTATCTTTTATTTATAACTGATTCATACTAGTTTCATCTACTAATTTACATTAAGTTTCCAATTTGAAATCGTATTGTCGTTAAAAAAAATTTCAAAAATTTTCTAACTCCTAAAATTTTCAAAAAACTTTTTGGCAGAGTCCCCTTTGTACGGAGGAGCTTTTGCAATTTGACAAGAGATATAAATATATATACATGGACCCACCCAGTTGGAAAAGCAAAAACAGTTCATATTTCCTATTTTTATTGCGTAGACGTACCTTTATTTAGCATTTTAAGCAAGCAGCTTATTAATGTTAGCAATTAGCGCAATCCAAATCCAGCCAAACGACCTTCAGGTACCTGTACTTACTCACTTTAAACATATAAGCACTATATATATGAAGTTTATAACATTTCTCTTACTCGAACAACTATAACACTTCAAATCTAAAAGAAATGCATTCAAAATTACTTCCACGAGCAATTGATATGATTTCAAAGCTAATTCATTTTCTTACAACCAAACATATACCATTTCGTTCAATTTTATTGGTTTACAACTCAATTGCTTATATCCAATGTATTTTTAATACAAACAAACTCATATTCAATTCAATTGATTCCAAAATCAAGTTATTTAACTTCTCTCAACCTAGAGACTTATAATTACTTTCATTTACGTCAAGCGACGTCCATTTTTATGTAGATTAGGCGATATTTGCTTAATAGAGTAACCATTTATTTACAACTACTTTAAATTAGTTTTCTGTTCATTCTGTATTTAATTCCATTTTATTTCTAGTTTATTCACCAACCATTCATTGCTTTTCAATTTATCTCCGCACTGGATTCATTTTAAAATTATTTCATTGAGTTTGACAACATTTCCTTATATCTAATTTACTTGCAAATTTCGTTAAATATTATTCATATCACACTTGAATTTTATTTGCAATTCATCCCATTACTACTTCTATCCCACCCTATTTAATTTTTATAGCATCTCTACTTATTTAATTCATTATCAAATCCAAGTCGAATTCTATTTACAAATTCGAATTCATTTCCAAACTCCATTATTAATTTGCAATCCATTTGTTTGACCGGGTTAAATTACATCAATATATTGTATCAAATAATGTATTTAAATTAATTAGCTTACTTCCAACTTTTAAATCAATATTCGATTTTATTACAAAAAATGACCTTATTAAATTTTTCCTGAATTCAAGATTTTTCATAAATCCAGTTTGAATTTTCTTTCATTTTCCCAAAATTCCAACACTTTTATTTTAAAATTCTAGAAATGCTTTTAAATTAATATCATACTATTAAGATAGCTTTTTATAAAAATACTTCTTATATCTCGATGTCTCAACCAGTCCATTCTTGTTCTCACAGAAATTCAGTCATACGTTGACCAGGCGTAGGACTGAAAATCTATAAGTACTTGGTAAACTCGTTTTCAACATCCAGTGAAAATACTTGGAAAATAATTTTATTGAAAATATAGAAAACAGTTTTTGAAAATAGAGGAAATATCTTTGGTGATAATGCTTTGGAAATCATCACCCCTATCCATGGTCGCAGTTACATCCTGGGTTACGTTGCCATCGCAGCAAAAGTCCATGTCACTATAGGCACTCCACGCCCCTCGATTACGCCATGGAACCCACAACAGATCGGAGTTACATTCCAGGGTAACGTTGCCATCGCAGCAAAAGTCCATGTAACTGTTGGCTCTCAGCGGCGCACACGATTTTCGTTGTCAAAATGAAACTTCTCCACTCCTACATAGGTCGTAGTCTACCGATGTAAAATCAAACGTAGACTGTTGGCTCTCAGCGGCACACACGACTTTCGCCATGTTGCCATATGCGCAATCTACCGATATAAAACAAACGTAGACAGTTGGCTCTCAACGGCACACACGGCTTTCGCTATGGTACACACTACTCATAATCCTCAGGAACTAGTTTTGTTCGGACTCCTCACGTGATCAACTTTAGAACCCCCCTTGGGGCTCAAGGTAGCACCACTCAGCGGGACTCCTGAGAAGTTCATTTCAAGGGAGCGCCTTTTTCCCCAGAGCCATCATGAAAACACTTTATACTATACACATATAGTATCTTTCAAATCATACACCTAGGATGATCTCATAAAAAGTTCCTTTTCACAAAATCGATTATCCTAAAATCGATAATTCTCAAACTAGTCTTTCCGAATTCAATATTTATTTTACCTAAAAATCAAAAGCCTTTCCAAATCCAAAGGTTCCTAAAACTTTTTTCCAAATTCCTCATAAGATCCTTTATATATATATATATAATTTTTAAAACTCTGTATCATTTCAATCTTGTATAAAACTCCTTTTATACTTCAAGCACTTTCAAAAAAAATACTTTTCTTCCAGCAATAGATTCGACAAGGGGAGATTTATCTTATATAACAAAGATATATAGCTTTATTTATTCAAAACAAATATTCAAATTTTGATTATTCTTCATTGATTATTAGCCAAATCAATTTCCTTTCACATTCATTTGAATTTTCACTAACTTATTCACATTTGCCTTAATCCTCATTTGGATTATCACTTCAACCTTTATCTCAGTTGGGTATTTAATCAATAACAGTTTGAACTCCGACCAGTCTATTTTTAGAAAATACCTTGAAAATTTTAAAATTAGTCAAGTTGTCGAAAAATCATTATTAGTTTGCAAAATAGATGTAAAATAGTTACGTAATTGTAAAATAGCCGGAAAATTGTTAAATAGTTTCAGAAGTTTTAAGTAATTGCAAAATAGTTGTAAAATAGAAATTAGTTTGTAAAATAGTTGAAAAATAGTAATTAGTTCATAAAACAGTTAAAAAATTGTTAAATAGTTCCAAAAATAATCGTAAAACAAATATAAAATAATTTGGCTTTAAAAAGAAAGGTTGTATATATTTAATAGCTTGGAAGTATAAATTTATATTGAAAAAATTTGTATTGAAAATAGTCTAGAGTCAAAACTGTTCACTTCCCCAGCAATTCAATTTAAACTTCCACTTCCATTTAAATTGGCTCAATTCCACTTTCAATAACTTCAATTTCCATTGGACTTGATTCAATCCCAATTCAAGTTGAATCAATCCTGATTTCTTTCCCAATTTAAATCAAATTCCATTTGATTTTAATTCTGTTCGCTTTAATTATAATTTCAAATTATTCCAATCAATTTCGGACTATTATCAATTGAACTCACTTCAATTACAATATCTTTTCAATTTCTGCTTGAATTTAAATCCCAATTCCCATTCAGATTTTAAACCTTCAGATTAATAAACTTTCCACTTAAGTTTAGAACTTGCTTCACTTTGGGTTTCACATCATATTCCAAGGAAAATTCAAAACTCAACCTTAGAGTTTATTTCATATTTATTTCCTTTACACACCAGTCTACCTTTAAAATTTTAAACCACCCTTGGTTTTAATTTCAAAACAAATCCGTTAAAAGTCTTCCAAACATTTCTTGTTTTAAAATAAGACTATATTCAAAATAGTCTGAATTTTATTATCGTTATTTTCTTTAACTCTTTGAAAAAGTTGATTGTTTCGAGACTTACGTTTTAAAACATCACAATTTTAAAACCCACTTTAATTTAGAAGTTATACTCATCTTATAAATTTACTTCATTTGGCTTACTTAATAACACAATAACTATTTATGATAATACCAACGTAATCATATCTAGATACCAATTCTTTTTTTTTTATTCGTACTCCTATAAATTCAGGGTTAAATTTCAGTTTGAATCCATTTCAAACTTCCCTTTATTTAAAGTTTTTAAACAATTTAATTTCTGCGCTCAAATTCCAGAATTTCAATTTCAATCAGTTTAATTTTAAATTTGGTTGTATTTCTATTACCGCTTAATTTAATTCCAATTCAAAATTTCAGTTATGTTGTATTTATATTACTTCTTAGTTTAATTTCAATAATTTAACAACCAATCACCTTAATATTTATTAAAAGGAGGTATTGCTTTATATATCAAAATATATTTTTGTTAACGCTAAAAGTGCACGCTAATACCCCGGTGTAAGTTGCTGAGTATTGAAAGCACCACCCGTTGATACAGGAACTAAAAGTAACCAAAAATAACAGAAAATAACAAAGAGACAACAATTTTATAGTGGTTCGGCTCAAAGTCAAGCCTACGTCCTCTTAATCTTTTCTTTTCTTCACTTTATTGCAAGTTTTACAACAATTCTTCAATTACAACATCACTAGGGAAAATCATTAGAACCTTGATGCAGGAAAGCTTCTTTAATTCATATTTGATGACCTTCATCTCTTTTAAAGGTCTTTGAAGTGTCTTTGGCGCTTGAAGTGTTGAAGTAGTTGAGTAAACAGCAAAGCATCGGCCTTCCAAAAATGATCCAAAGTCCCCTTTCAAAATGGAGTGGGTGCGGTATTTATAGGGAAAAAACTGGAATTAATTTGGCCGGAGCGACCTAAGGGTTAGGTCGTAGGTTGTAAGCGACCTAAGTAGTAGCCACATATAGAGTTGCAGTATCAGATTGAACTTGAGGTAGCGTAAGTTGTTGGTCACCAAAGAGTTCGGTTAGGTCGGCCATGTTAGAGGTTGTGGGCGACCTAAGGAGTAGTAGAAGAGGGAGTGGCGACCTAATGAATTACGGCATAAGGAGTAGCGGCATAAGGAAGTTGCGGCATAAGGAAGTTCCCTTGGTCTGTTTAGGTCGTGAGCGACCTAGCAGAATAGGCATTGTGCTTGCTTAGGTCGCGAGCGACTTAGTTGGAAGTTGAAGTATGCAGCTTAGGTCACGAGCGACCTAATGGAAGAGGCCATGTGAATTCAGCTCTTGCTAGTGGAAGTTGCTAGGTCATAACTCGTTAAGTCGCTAGGACTTTTTGGTCGTTGTGCAACTGAGTCGCTTGGTTCTTTAGATCGGTTAGCTGGTAGGTCGTGAAAAGGAGATGTTACGTTGTTAGGTCGCTGGACATGTAGGTTGCTAGGTCGTTGAGCTGTTGATCTGTTTGGACTGTTAAGTCGCTAAGCTGTGAGAAAGAAGTGTCGACATAGTGTATAACTAATCTTTGAGACGAACTATCTTTGGTTTTTCTGTTGATCCTTTGATATCACGGCCTTGTTAAAAAGGCGGGATAACACTTGCCTCCCAAAACATGCCTTGCGGTAGGAAGGTGTGTTTTAATGCCATAAGCTGGATATTCATATCCTGTTGATATCCTGCAGAGAAATTAACAGTTTTATATGACCTCAAATAACGACCGTTCGGGATCGAGCCATTTGAGGTTAAATGTGACCGTTCGCGATCAAATGCCTTACCTCGAATGACGACCGTTCGGGATCGAGCCATTTGACGTAAAGTGTGACCGTTCGTGATCAAGAGCCTGACCTCAAATGACGACCGTTCAGGATCGAGTCATTTGACGTAAAGTGTGACCGTTCGCGATCAAATGCTCGACCTCAAATGACGACCGTTCGGGATCAAGCCATTTGAGGTAAAGTGTGACCGTTCGTGGTCAAATGCTTGACCTTAAATGACGACCGTTCGGGATCGAGCCATTTGAGGTAAACTGTGACCGTTCGTGGTCAAGTGTTTGACCTCAAATGACGACCAATCGGGATCGATTCATTTGAGGTGAGATGTGACTGTTCGTGGTCAAGTGTTTGACCTCAAATGACGAGCGTTCTGGATCGAGTCAAATGAGGTGAAAGGTGACCGTTCGTGGTCAAGTGTTTTACCTCAAATGACGACCGTTCGGGATCGAGTCATTGGAGGTGAGATCTGACCGTTCGTGGCTAGGGTGCCATTCGAGACTAATTGATATCGTTCGAGGTCGGATGCGGTTCGAGGCGAGTTGTGACCATTCGAGGTCGGGTGCCGTTCGAGGCGAGTTGTGACCGTTCGAGGTCGGGTGGCGTTCGAGGCGAGTTGTGACCGTTCGAGGTCGGGTGCCGTTCGAGGCGAGTTGTTACCGTTCGAGGTCGGGTGCCTGTTCGAGGCGAGTAAGTTCTGGTGAGTTCCTGGATCGCTTGCCAAGGTGATTTACTGTCATTCCAGAGCATGCTTTAGGACCGTTCGCGACCCCGTACATGTGTAAGTAGCTTAGCCATCTCAGAGCATGCCTAAGGACCGTTCGTGACCCCGTACATGTGTAAGAAGCTTAGCCAACTCAAAGCATGCCTAAGGACCGTTCATGACCTCGTACATGTGTAAGAAGCTTTGCCAACTCAGAGCATGCCTAAGGACCGTTCGTGACCCCATATATGTGTAAGTGACTTAGCCTTTTTCGATTTATCAAAATTCAATATTCATCCAACTGAAGAGTTTTAGGACAAAAATGTCTGACAAAGTCAAATCCAAACATCGGAAGTAAAACACAAAAGCTGAGAAGTTACGTCCGAGTGCAAATGCCTACATTGATACGATTTATAGTTGTATCACAGCATGCCTTGGGATCGTTCGCGGTCCCGTACATGTGTGAACAACCTAATTGTGTCGATGTAGAGTTTTCCACTCATTCTTCATAATCTCAATCAATAAGATGACGCCTGGATCCTGAGCCGTCTTCAGTTCGTGCAGGTGGTGGTCGTTCTTGTTCCACCATCGCGATCCTCCTTTTCACATACTGTGATAGCAAACCATCCCAGATGTGCCCCTCAACTTCGTCTTTCAAGTGTCTGCAGTCATTTATGCTATGACCATTCAACTCGTGGAATGAGCAATACTTGTCCGACTTTCTCTCGTTGTTAGTTGGATCCCTCTTTATCGGCTTTCGATAAGGAACATGTCCCTTGTTATCTTGGTAGATCCGCTCCAAAGTCTCATTCAACTTCGTGTATGAGGTGAATCTTGGTTCCCTTCATGGTCGTACTGATCTATCGCTGTTATCCACGGCCTTTCGTTTACCTTTGCTAGATTCTACACCTTTCTCAGGAGGATTTCCACCTTTGATTACATAAATTTCGATTCCTTCTCCTTCTTCTCTTTCGGCTTTTGCGTCATCTAACCGTAAGAATCCTTCAGCCTCATGATAGAATTCCCCTAGATCCATGGGGGGATCTCTTGTCAACGAATTCTTGAATTCTGTACCGTCAGCTATGCCCGACACAGCTGCCATCAAGACCATGGATGGATCTGGTCGATCCACCGATGCTGCGGCTGCATTGAACCATGTCAAAAAACTTCTCAATGATTCCCCAACTTTCTGTTTCAATGCTTCCAAGCTCATCACATTTTTGGGTCTCGAAATGTGGATGCTGAATTGCCTCATAAACCTTTCAGTAAAATCACTCCACGTTCCAATAGATCCACTCGCCAGTTGTCTAAACCAAAGTGCCGCAATAACAGTCAAGTACAATGGAAAGCACAGGGCCATATGTAACGACCCAGGATTTTAAGTAATTAAAATTTGGATATTTAATTAATTTTAAATATTAATAAGTGAAATTTATAAGTCGAATAAATTTTATTTCGAATAATTGGATTTAATTGGATAATTAAATCGATAATTTAATATGTTAAATTATAGAAATAATTGAAAATTGAGTTAAATATGATTGAAAATGATTTGTAAAATTTTATTTTATCATATTGGAGTTAGAATGATGTTTTAGAACTTTTAAAATTGAATTAAAAGTTAATTTGTGAAAATTGAATATTTTAATATTAAATCGACTAGTGAAAATAGCCAATTTTCGAACAGTCTCAGAATTGGACGAAACTAGTTCCATTGGATCCGTAATAGTTAGTTATTATCGGATTTCAATTTTCGTGTCAATCAGAGTTATCCTTTGATCGTGGCAGCTCGAAACGCATCGAATTGTTTTTAATATTAATTTGGCGAGTTAAAATAGCCATTTTTCAAAAAGTCTCGGATTTCGACGAAACCAGTTTCATCGGATCCGTAATGTGATATTATTGTAAGGTTTCAAATTTCGTGTCGATTGGATTTATTGTTTTTCGGTACGAATTAAAACGCCTAGAAAATCGTTTAAATCGGTTTAATTTAAATCGAACGTTTATCGCCATAACTCGCACAGATGTCCGAATTAGCTTCCGAAACCTGTTCCATTTTGTCCGGAACGCGGGGTAAACCCTAGAAACGCTGGTTACGGCGCGTGAATCGGAGTTTGGAATTTCCAGAATGAATAGTGTCGTTCGATTCTCTATAAATAGCACCTCTCTCTCTAAAAAAAATAAAATAAATAAATAAACTAAACCCTAATTCTATTCAGCAGCCGCCACCATAGAAACCAAAGGCCGAAATTGTTCCATCTTCATCCCCAAATCTCTTCAAATCCGTGAAGTATTACAACAAACTTCCTAAACGAATATTGTAGAGCATGAAGAGATCCACAAGTTCAACGGTCAAGATCTAGATTGGAGCGACGTGGCGGCGGCTAGGGGGGTGCGACTGTCGCACGTTCAAGCACGCGTTTCGATGCGCAGAGGCCGCCGAGCTTGGCCATGGTTGGGGCGTGGGTGCGCGTGGGTGAGGGCTTCGATATGGACATATTTGATCGTGCTATAGCTCGTCGAGGTGGCGGTGGTTCAAAACCCTAGTTGGGCATGTTGGGTTTCTTCATGGTTCGGCAATTACTGGAGATATGCGTGAGCTTGGGAAGAAGGGGTGTGCGGTCAAGATGCGAGGGGGAGAGATCTAACGGCTGGAAATAGATTTAGGTTTAAAATTATAAAATTTAGTTGTAAATTTATATTATAAAATCGTGTAAACTTCATAATATCGTAACTTTTTCATACGAGGTCAAAAACGCACGAAACCAGTTGCGTTGGGATCGTATGGACGAGCACTACGCGATGGAATTGGATTGGAGTCGTTTGGAGTTAGTGAGAATTTCGGGTAAAATTAAACGTCTGTTTAATTTTATTTGAAATAAATCGCTAAAACGAAATAAAATCAAGGTGAGAACTTCTCACTCAATCGAATCGGTTTCGATTTTATTTTAAATATTTAGATTTAAAATATTTGAATGCATGTTGAATGATGATTGTTATCTATTGATTGTTAAAACAGACATTACGCGCCGTTAGTAAGCGGATGTTATTTATTAAAAACATATACCGCGAATATTTCATAAACAATGAAATTGGTATTATATATAATAGCAATATATATATATATATTGGCATATGTATATATTGGAGTTATTGATTTCCCGCATTTGTATAGCGGATGATACCCTATTGCGCCGTCTATTAAGCGGATAATATTTTAAATCCCATATACCGCGATAATTTCGTACTGCAACGAAATTGGTATTGTGCTAATGTTTGTGGATGCAGGAAAACAGGTTGGAGGGATCCAACTGGATTCCTCAACAGTTTTTATTTGAATTCAGATATTTTGATATTTGATGGATTATCATATCGATATATGATATCGTTGTTGTCGTGATTGACTATTTGGTGTGTAGCATCATTGGACCAAATTTTGGAATTTTAAAAGGATTTCAAAGTGATTTTTGAAAGTATACGTTTATAAAATATTTTTTGAATTGATTCATTTTAAATAAATAAACGTTATAATTTTAATGTTATAAAAATTATGATTTTTGAGAAATATAGTTAAAAGTTGATTTTTGAAAATATGAGGCTGATGATTTTATAAAATAGTAAAATCGGGATTTTTGAAATTATTGTGAAAAGTTTAAATATAGGATTTATGAAATTTAATTATTTTATAAATCAGAATGATGAAATTATAAAGGAGATTAAAGATGTTTTAAAAGAACAATATAAATTGATTTTATAAAAAGATTTATAAATTGATAATTTATAAATGAAAATATTTGAATTATAAAACGAGTTTTTATAAGTGTTAGAATGAATTGTGGATGAATTTCATAAATGAATGAAATTTATAGAATTATAAACGGTGAAGTTATAAATGGAATTTTATAAGCAGTAGGTTTATAAAATTTGTAAAGTTATTAAAAGACTAGATTTGGGTAAATAAAGGAATCTTATAAGTTATAAGATTTATAAATTGGGAAGTTTAAAAGAACGACTGTGCAAACAAATAAATTCTAAGTATTTCACTTATAATATGAACTTCTAGTATATCATTGAGATATGAATTGAGATAGGTTAATAAAGGAATTTTTAAAAGGAAGTAGTTATAAAATAAATAGAAATGGAATTTATAAACGTTGTTCTATAAATTCGCAAAGACTTATTTTGATAAGTAAATTGCTATAACTTATTTATGGAGTTATATTCACGTTTTTGAACTGTGAATAATCCTTTAAAATGAGATGAATAGAAAGGATGAAATTGATTAACGTAGTATATTCACGTTTTTGAATAGTGAATAATATGTTAAAGAAATTGTTTTGAATGTGATATTTGAAATAGAATTAAAACGATCTAACGATGTTTTAAAATGTGTTGAGATTCGAAACCATAGATTTCAACATTATTGTTGAAATAGACGTTTTCGAGAAATAAAAAGGAAATGGTGGACTATAACACTGTTGTTATAGTAAATGATTTCCGAAAGGAAATGTTTTGTATAGTATTGGGATTTATATATCTATTTTAATTTCGAATCCCTATACTAGTGATTTTGGGTTGTCGTAACGATGTTTTACGCAACATTCGTTTTGGCCCAAATAAATATGTTTAAGAGAATGATTTCCTTAAAGAAAGAAATAAGTACTTAATCTCGATTTAAGTATATTGAATATTTTCCAAGTATTGAAAATAAAAGATTTGTGAATTACTTATTAAATAAGTATGGAAATGTTTTCCAATATAAAGTGAATATTTTGAGAATTTATCATTTTGAAGATAAATTGAAATGAATAATTGAAGTCGTATATTCATAGATATTTTGGAATATAAATTCACTATGGAATTTATAAAAGGAAGTGGAATTCTTTTAAAAATAAATATTGATTTACTTTTGAAGTGTGAAAATTATATATCTTGTAAAGATATTTTTGGGAAATAAATAATTTGGAAAATTATTTGGAATCTGGTGATGTGTGCATATCCATTGATAGTTCAATAGTCGACTATCAATATTTACCTTTGAAAAGGTATTTGTTGTGATTTGCTTGAATTTGAATGCTACACTTATTTTTAAATTATTGCGCTCGTTATTCGGATTACCCATTCCGAATAGTGATACAACGTAATGGATAGCATTGAAGATCGGTGTTGAAGACCGGATATTTGTGAGAGCGATAGGATGACCTATCGATTGTCTCTGCACTGAGTTGCAACGGTATAGAGACTCCCTAAGTGATGGGGAATCCGGTCAGGATTGTGGATATCCGGATTGCAAGGACTTCTTTGTAAGTGCCTTCGGTTCTGTTCGAGCCCGGAACAGACTTGTATGGATTGTATGTCTGACATTACAAATTGAGATATAAAGCAGATTTCTTTCAAATATATTTCTGTTGGTGGCGGAGAATTTATCCTTTTAGCTTAACACCCTTCTCTGAGACGTACGAGCTCAGAGGTTATGTAGTTGAATGTTATCAGCGATATATTCCCAATTTGGTAATGTGACATGCTGAGTGTTGCTGTGAAATGATCATTATGTTGATTATTTGTGATAGGATCATTTATTTGATCGTCTATCCTGGTGATCATTTCTATGATCATTTGTTGACCCAAAGCATGGCTTTTGTATAAAGTATGTTTTTGTGGACGTGACTTCGTCGAGCCTCACACCCCGGGAATGGTCAAAACAGGAAAGATGCGGCAAGGTTATGAGGGGTAGCGCCCTTTAGGGTATGTGCATTTCCTTCTGCAAAAGGGTGGTATCATGGTATGGAGCCCAGATACTTACTCATGTTGAAAACACTTTATGATTGTGTGAATTGATTACGAGCGCTCGGTTAAAGGTCCCAAAGGACCGGGGGATGGCATATTCGGTCAGTTGTTACTCAGTTAGGGGTAGCCCGGCCTTGTGTTGGCAGAGATCCGGTTTGGTTCTCGGGGACGTCCATCCAAAGGCGTTCTCATGTGGCAATGGGAAGTTCCTTGGCCTGATCATTCGTTAGAAATCCAATTCCCAATACGAAACCTTGTACGGTATTAGTTGTAGAACCTGCCATTTACTTATGGTGGTCACCACTGTTTAGATGGTAGCGATAGTAGGCATAGTTCGAAATGTCTATGCTGGCTAAGATTTATATTCTACTTTCGAAATGAATTTTTCTCTATACTATGCACTAGTAATAATATCAAATGTTCTTTTTAAATGCGTATCAAGCATCTTTGACTATCATAAGGAGAAATCTCCTCCGATTCTGCGTTTGCATTGTGTGTGCGTGCGGGAGGCCTTATGGTAGTCTCATTTTTAAAAAGCATTGCGAATTGAGTTTATAAATATTCCTCTATTTTGATTTTTAAGATAAATAAACTGTTTTGAGTTCCCACACCAGTCACATGACTGACTCGGAGTTTATTGTTTTCCTTCCTAAACTCTGGGTGCCCACCAATTTCTACACGGGTAGTCAAGAGTTAGGTTTATCAGGATATTCTGAATATTCTGGAGTTGTTGGAGGCAAGCTGGATGGCATGGCGTATTACTAGTGTATATAGTATTTCTTTTCCGCTGTTTGATGTTGTTGTTGTTGTACACTCTGATGATGATGAAATGTAATGTGTGAAATCTAATAACTGATATAGTTCTTTGTTTAAAGATTATTCATTTATTTATTATATGTTGTTCCGCTGCGAATTGTGAGATTCTGTTGTTGTTCTGCTGTTTTCTTTTCCGTTCTATTTTTTATTTTCTTTCCTCCCTATTTGCTATCTTCTTATCTCTTCTTCTATCCTTCTTCTGTCTCTTTCTTTTTCTTAAAACCCTAAGTGTTCGGTTTTTTTGGCATTCGATTTCTCGGCAGTTGATACAGTGGACGTATTGATGTCAGTTTTCGGAAGTTGAAGAATCGGGTCCTTACATCTGGTATCAGAGCATATGGTTAAGCGACAACCATGGTTCTGTTGGGTATTACTCATTAGAGATAGAGTCAGTAGTACTCTAGAATGAGTTTGAGTGTAATAATAGCTATGAGAGCGTATTTGTTAGTGAATATAAAATTGTTTTATATTGTGATGATTGGTTTATTGAGTGGCATATGAACTTTCGTCAGCGTGGTCTGCAAAACTATGCCGAAGGGGTTTTATAAACACTTGAATAGAACAATTCGACACAGTATTGTTTTAAATTGGGTAAATGAAATAATTTTACCTTGATTATATTTTGTATATGAAGAAATAATTTTTCAGAATTATTAAAGGATATATAAGTAGATTGTTTGATTGTTTAGTTGTTTGAATAATCTAAATAAAAGAATAATTGTATAAGCAAACTAATTATGAGAATTGAATTATAATTAAAGTGATTTACAATTGTGAAATAAACTTATATAATGAGAAGTGAAACTATATGGATATATTTATGAATATAAGTGTTAATTCATTAAAATCTAATGTTATTGAAAGTTGAATAGTTGAATGAAAATCAATTTAATTAAACCAATTGTAAGCAAAGTAATTTGGTTGTAATTATATATACATTGGTTGTTATATGATTGTTAGTTGATTGTATATGAATTCGTTAAGAGTTAATGAAATTGTGTTAATGAAATTGAAAGCTAAAGTAAATGGAAATTCAATTGGAAGTTAAGTGAATCTTGAATAGAATTGAATGTGATTTGGAAGTGAACCAACTTGAATATGAATTAGTGAATATAAACTAATTGAAAATGAATGTTAGTAAAAACATCCACTATTAATGAATCAAATGTGATTAAATTTGAAAACCCAATTCATGGAATATTAATGAGAATATGAATGAATATTTATTGGTTATGAATGCTAGTTGGTTGATGGTTGCATATATTGCTTTTATTGCATTTGCTATGTTGGCATATATAGTTATTATGTTTCTATATGATGTATATTGAGATTATTTTCATATATGCATGATTCTCATGTTGTTTGTTGAGTGTTTAGTAGGTGCGGATCGCGTTTGCTTCGCATTTGGAGCTCGCTTTCGCGCTATATTAGCCGTATATGCTTGCTAATAAAATATAAGGTACATATCTCGGATTACATACCGTACTTTTACATTTTTTCCCCTTCGGGATGCCACATTACTTGATGAGATGTATATTTGTGATATATATACTGTCATTTTTTTTTCGGATCGAGCCGCGCAAAGGAGACTATGGCGAATTTTTCCGAAAATTTAAGGCGTTAGAATTTTTTTTGAGAAAGTTGGAAAATTTTGAAAACTTAGACTTTGATTTGGAGTTGAAAGTTAAACAATAGTAGTTGTTTTTGAAAAGATAACTAAGTATGATTTGGAAACTTAGTAAAGTATTGTAAGAAGTTTAACTATGAATTTTTGGAAAGTTAATAGATTCTGTAACTTTTCTTACTTGATAATTTCGAGGACGAAATTCTTTTAAGGGGGGAAGATTGTAACGACCCAGGATTTTAAGTAATTAAAATTTGTATATTTAATTAATTTTAAATATTAATAAGTGAAATTTATAAGTCGAATAAATTTTATTTCGAATAATTGGATTTAATTGGATAATTAAATTGATAATTTAATATGTTAAATTATAGAAATAATTGAAAATTGAGTTAAATATGATTTGTAAAATTTTATTTTATCATATTGGAGTTAGAATGATGTTTTAGAACTTTTAAAATTGAATTAAAAGTTAATTTGTGAAAATTGAATATTTTAATATTAAATCGACTAGTGAAAATAGCCAATTTTCGAACAGTCTCAGAATTGGACGAAACTTGTTCCATTGGATCCGTAATAGTTAGTTATTGTCGGATTTCAATTTTCGTGTCAATCGGAGTTATCGTTTGATCGTGGCAGCTCGAAACGCATCGAATTGTTTTTAATATTAATTTGGCGAGTTAAAATAGCCATTTTTCAAAAAGTCTCGGATTTCGACGAAACCAGTTTCATCGGATTCGTAATGTGATATTATTGTAAGGTTTCAAATTTCGTGTCGACTGGATTAACCGTTTGTCCGGTACGAATTAAAACGCCTAGAAAATCGTTTAAATCGGTTTAATTTAAATCGAACGTTTATTGCCATAACTCGCACAGATGTCCGAATTAGCTTCCGAAACCTATTCCATTGTGTCTGGAACGTGGGATAAACCCTAGAAACGCTAGTTACGGCGCGTGAATCGGAGTTTGGAATTTCCGGAATGAATAGTGTCGTTCGATTCTCTATAAATAGCCCCTCTCTCTAAAAAAAAAAGAAAAAAATAATAAACTAAACCCTAATTCTATTCAGCAACCGCCACCATAGAAACCAAAGGCCGAAATTGTTCCATCTTCATCCCCAAATATCTTCAAATCCGTGAAGTATTACAACAAACTTCCTAAACGAATATTGTAGAGCATGAAGAGATCCACAAGTTCAACGGTCAAGATCTAGATTGGAGCGACGTGGCGGCGGCTAGGGGGCTGCGACTGTCGCACGTTCAAGCTCGCGTTTTGATGCGCAGAGGCCGCCGATCTTGGCCATGGTTGGGGCGTCTGTGCGCGTGGGTGAGGGCTTCGATATGGACATATTTGATCGTGCTATAGCTCGTCGAGGTGGCGGTGGTTCAAAACCCTAGTTGGGCATGTTGGGTTTCTTCATGGTTCGGCAATTACTGGAGATATGCGTGATCTTGGGAAGAATGGGTGTGCGGTCAAGATGCAAGGGGGAGAGATCTAACGGCTGGGAATAGATTTAGGTTTAAAATTATAAAATTTAGTTGTAAATTTATATTATAAAATCGTGTAAACTTCATAATATCGTAACTTTTTCATACGAGGTCGAAAACGCGCGAAACCAGTTGCGTTGGGATCATATGGACGAGCACTACGCGATGGAATTGGATTGGAGTCGATTGGAGTTAGTGAGAATTTCGGGTAAAATTAAACGTCCGTTTAATTTTATTCGAAATAAATCGCTAAAACGAAATAAAATCAAGGTGAGAACTTCTCACTCAATCGAATCGGTTTCGATTTTATTTTAAATAGTTAGATTTAAAATATTTGAATGCATGTTGAATGATGATTGTTATTTATTGATTGTTAAAATAGACATTATGCGCCGTTAGTAAGCGGATGTTATTTATTAAAAACATATACCGTGAATATTTCATAAACAATGAAATTGGTATTATATATAATAGCAATATATATATATATATATTGGCATATGTATATATTGGAGTTATTGATTTCCCGCATTTGTATAGCGGATGAGACCCTATTGCGCCGTCTATTAAGCGGATAATATTTTAAATCCCATATACCGCGATAATTTCGTACTGGAACGAAATTGGTATTGTGCTAATGTTTGTGGATGCAGGAAAACAGGTTGGAGGGATCCAACTGGATTCCTCAACATTTTTTATTTGAATTCAGATATTTTGATATTTGATGGATTGTCATATCGATATATGATATCGTTGTTGTCGAGATTGACTATTTGGTGTGTAGCATCATTGGACCAAATTTTGGAATTTTAAAAGGATTTCAAAGTGATTTTTGAAAGTATACGTTTATAAAATATTTTTGGAATTGATTCATTTTAAATAAATAAACGTTATAATTTTAATGTTATAAAAATTATGATTTTTGAGAAATATAGTTAAAAGTTGATTTTTGAAAATATGAGGCTGATGATTTTATAAAATAGTAAAATCGGGATTTTTGAAATTATTGTGAAAAGTTTAAATATAGGATTTATGAAATTTAATTATTTTATAAATCAGAATGATGAAATTATAGAGGAGATTAAAGATGTTTTAAAAGAATAATACAAATTGATTTTGTAAAAAGATTTATAAATTGATAATTTATAAATGAAAATATTTGAATTATAAAACGAGTTTTTATAAGTGTTAGAATGAATTGTGAATGAATTTCATAAATGAATGAAATTTATAGAATTATAAACGGTGAAGTTATAAATGGAATTTTATAAGCAGTAGGTTTATAAAATTTGTAAAGTTATTAAAAGACTAGATTTGGGTAAATAAAGGAATCTTATAAGTTATAGGATTTATAAATTGGGAAGTTTAAAAGAACGACTGTGCAAACAAATAAATTCTAAGTATTTGACTTATAATATGAACTTCTAGTATATCATTGAGATATGAATTGAGATAGGTTAATAAAGGAATTTACAAAAGGAAGTAGTTATAAAATAAATAGAAATGGAATTTATAAACGTTGTTCTATAAATTCGCAAAGACTTTTTTTGATAAGTAAATTGTTATAACTTATTTATGGAGTTATATTCACGTTTTTGAACTGTGAATAATCCTTTAAAATGAGATGAATAGAAAGGATGAAATTGATTAACGTAGTATATTCACGTTTTTGAATAGTGAATAATATGTTAAAGAAATTGTTTTGAATGTGATATTTGAAATAGAATTAAAATGATCTAACAATGTTTTAAAATATGTTGAGATTCAAAACCATAGATTTCAACATTTATTGTTGAAATAGACGTTTTCGAGAAATAAAAAGGAAATGGTGGACTATAACACTGTTGTTATAATAAATGATTTCCGAAAGGAAATGTTTTGTATAGTATTGGGATTTATATATCTATTTTAATTTCGAATCCCAATACTAGTGATTTTGGGTTGTCGTATCGATGTTTTACGCAACATTCGTTTTGGCCCAAATAAATATGTTTAAGGGAATGATTTCCTTAAAGAATGAAATAAGTACTTAATCTCGATTTAAGTATATTGAATATTTTCCAAGTGTTGAAAATAAAAGATTTGTGAATTACTTATTAAATAAGTATGGAAATGTTTTCCAATATAAAGTGAATATTTTGAGAATTTATCATTTTGAAGATAAATTGAAATGAATAATTGAAGTCGTATATTCATAGATGTTTTGGAATATAAATTCACTATGGAATTTATAAAAGGAAGTGGAATTCTTTTAAAAATAAATATTGATTTATTTTTGAAGTGTGAAAATTATATATCTTGTAAAGATATTTTTGGGAAATAAATAATTTGGAAAATTATTTGGAATCTGGTGATGTGTGCATATCCATTGATAGTTCAATAGTCGACTATCAATATTTACCTTTGAAAAGGTATTTGTTGTGATTTGCTTGAATTTGATTGCTACACTTATTTTTAAATTATTGCGCTCGTTATTCGGATTACCCATTCCGAATAGTGATACGACGTAATGGATAACATTGAAGATCGGTGTTGAAGACCGGATATTTGTGAGAGCGATAGGATGACCTATCCATTGTCTCTGCACTGAGTTGCAACGGTATAGAGACTCCCTAAGTGATGGGGAATCCGATCAGGATTGTGGATATCCGGATTGCAAGGACTTCTTTGTAAGTGCCTTCGGTTCTGTTCGAGCCCGGAACAGACTTGTATGGATTGTATGTCTGACATTACAAATTGAGACATAAAGCAGATTTCTTTCAAATATATTTCTGTTGGTGGCGGAGAATTTATTCTTTTAGCTTAACACCCTTCTCTGAGACGTACGAGCTCAGAGGTTATGTAGTTGAATGTTATCAGCGATATATTCCCAATTTGGTAATGTGACATGCTGAGTGTTGCTGTGAAATGATCATTGTGTTGATTATTTGTGATAGGATCATTTATTTGATCGTCTATCCTGGTGATCATTTCTATGATCATTTGTTGACCCAAAGCATGGCTTTTGTATAAAGTATGTTTTTGTGGACGTGACTTCGTCGAGCCTCACACCCCGGGAATGGTCAAAACAGGAAAGATGCGGCAAGGTTATGAGGGGTAGCGCCCTTTAGGGTATGTGCATTTCCTTCTGCAAAAGGGTGGTATCATGGTATGGAGCCCAGATACTTACTCATGTTGAAAACACTTTATGATTGTGTGAATTGATTACGAGCGCTCGGTTAAAGGTCCCAAAGGACCGGGGGATGGCATATTCGGTCAGTTGTTACTCAGTTAGGGGTAGCCCGGCCTTGTGTTGGCAGAGATCCAGTTTGGTTCTCGGGGACGTCCATCCAGAGGCGTTCTCATGTGGCAATGGGAAGTTCCTTGGCCTGATCATTCGTTAGAAATCCAATTCCCAATACGAAACCTTGTACGGTATTAGTTGTTGAACCTGCCATTTACTTATGGTGGTCACCACTGTTTAGATGGTAGCGATAGTAGGCATAGTTCGAAATGTCTATGCTGGCTAAGATTTATATTCTACTTTCGAAATGAATTTTTCTCTACACTATGCACTAGTAATAATATCAAATGTTCTTTTTAAATGCGTATCAAGCATCTTTGACTATCAAAAGGAGAAATCTCCTCTGATTCTGCGTTTGCATTGTGTGTGTGTGCGGGAGGCCTTATGGTAGTCTCATTTTTAAAAAGCATTGCGAATTGAGTTTAAAAATATTCCTCTATTTGGATTTTTAAGATAAATAAACTGTTTTGAATTCCCACACCAGTCACATGACTGACTCGGAGTTTATTGTTTTCCTTCCTAAACTCTGGGTGCCCACCAATTTCTACACGGGCAGTCAAGAGTTAGGTTTATCAGGATATTCTGGATATTCTGGAGTTGCTGGAGGCAAGCTGGATGGCATGGCGTATTACTAGTGTATATGGTATTTCTTTTCCGCTGTTTGATATTGTTGTTGTTGTACACTCTGATGATGATGAAATGTAATGTATGAAATGTAATAACTGGTATAGTTCTTGGTTTAAAGATTATTCATTTATTTATTATATGTTGTTCCGCTGCGAATTGTGAGATTCTGTTGTTGTTCTGCTGTTTTCTATTCCGTTCTATTTTATTTCCTCCCTATTTTCTATCTTCTTATCTCTTCTTCTATCCTTCTTCTGTCTCTTTCTTTTTCTTAAAACCCTAAGTGTTCGGTTTTTTTGGCATTCGATTTCTCGGCAGCTGATACAGTGGACGCATTGATGTCAGTTTTCGGAAGTTGAAGAATCGGGTCCTTACACCATAACTTTCTCTCATGCTCCCAACACCTCCATATGCCTCATATATTTTGTCAGATGAACTATAGGGTCTGTCCTTCCATTATACATACCCAACGATGGTAGCTTAAAGTCTGGTGGGTTCTTAGCTCGACTGATTGTTGTGGTAAAAGGACTCATATTCACATCCTCCAAGTCCTGGTTTACCAAGCCACCTCTCATAGCTCTTTTGACCATTTCTACCAATCTGTCTTTGTCTCCTAGTTATAATCCTCGTCCATTGCCTTCGGCCTGCCCTCTCGAGTTCACGAGGTAATTCTGGAATCTTTTCTCCTGTCTGAGCTCCTATTCCTCTGTCAATGCCATGTTGCTCGAATCCACCAGATGTTTTTCTTGGTATTGGGTCAGTGTGCTCAAGATGAGTACCCCCTAGCTCTAGTGCTACCTTAGATTGTCCTGCTCTGTTCTGAACTGCAGTTGCTCCATGATTTTGCGCTCCAAGTTGCCCAATCTGCTGAAATAAATTCTGGATCAACTCCTCATGGCTTTTCACCATTGTCTTCATCTCATCCCTATTGATGAAGACTGAAGTTTGGTTCTCTCCTGAGGAAGCCCCTTGACTACCTTCGTGCTGACATCTTTCTGGTCTCTTCCTTCTACTTGTTTTCCTTCCAGGAGCCATAATCTTGGATAGACTTCTGGTTCTTAAAGAGAGACTCTCAACAAATCTTTGCGAAGCAATGATGAAAGCGCTCCTGAGTTCAATTCTTAGTGAAAGCACCAAAAATGTTAACGCTAAAAGTGCACGCTAAAACCCCGGTGTAAGTCGCCGTGTATTGAAAGCACCACCCGTTGTTACAGGAACTAAAAGTAAGCAGAAATCACAGAAAATAACAAAGAGACAACAATTATATAGTGGTTTGGCTCAAAGTCAAGCCTACGTCCACTTAATCTTTTCTTTTCTTCACTTTATTACAAGTTTCACAAAATTCTTCAATTACAACATCACTAGGGAAAATCATTAGAACTTTGATGCAGGAAAGCTTCTTCAACTCATATTTGATGAACTTCATCTCTTTTAAAGGTCTTTGAAGTGTCTTTGGCGCTTGAAGTGTTGAAGGAGTTGAGTAAACAACAAAGCATTGGCCTTCCAAAAATGATCCGAAGTCCCCTTTCAAAATGGAGCGGGTGTGGTATTTATAGGGAAAATACTGGAGTTAAGTCGGCCGGAGCGACCTAAGGGTTAGGTCGTAGGTCATTAGCGACCTAAGAGTAGCCATATATAGAGTTGCAGTATCAGATTGAACTTGAGGAAGCGTAAGTTGTTGGTCACCTAAGAGTTGGGTTAGGTCGGCCATGTTATAGGTCGTGGGCGACCTAAGGAGTAGTAGAAGAGGAAGTGGCGACCTAAGGAATTACGGCATAAGGAGTAGCGGCATCAGGATGTTGCGGCATAAGGAAGTTCCCTTGGTCTGTTTAGGTCGTGAGCGACCTAGCAGAATAGGCATTGTGCTGGCTTAGGTCGTTAGCGACTTAGTTGGAAGATGCAGTATGCAGCATAGGTCGCGAGCGACCTAATGGAATGTGAATTTAGCTCTTGCCAGTGGAAGATGCTAGGTCGTAACTCGTTAAGTCGCTAGGACTTTTAGGTCGTTGTGCAACTGGGTCGCTTGGTTCTTTAGATCGGTAAGCTGGTAGGTCGTGAAAAGGAGATGTTAAGTTGTTAGGACACTGGACATGTAGTTTGCTAAGTCGCTGAGCCATTGATCTGTTTGGACTGTTAAGTCACTAAGCTGTGAGAAAGAAGTGTCGACACAGTGTTTAACCAATCTTTGAGACGAACTATCTTTGATTTTTTGGTTGATCCTTTGATATCACGGCCTTGTTAAAAAGGTGGGATAACAATTTTTATATAAAATCATTTAAAACCTTTATATAAGAAAATAACAAGTACGTGATCATATATATCTGTGTGTGTGTGTGTGTGTGTGTGTGTGTGTACATATACACTTAAATATTCTAGAGTACTACACTCTACTAAATGAGTAATCCCCAGCAGAGCCAAGGTTCTCGCCTAACCTTTCTGCTCTAATACCAAATGTAATGACCCGAAATTTTTGAACCCGAATATTCCAGATAGTTATGAAAAAGAAGAAAGAGATAGAAGAGGAAGATCAGAAACATCAACATCTCACATTCCCAACGGATAAAATATAATAATAAACAATAAAAGTTTACAAAAGAATAATATTCTGTCGATTATATTTAAATACATCAGAGTTACACATCTATACAGACAATGGATATACAATTATCATGACTCAGATTTACAATAATATAATTACAGCGGAAATATTCTATACGTTCTTGCCATCCATCTCGCTTCCTGAGCTTTCGAACCTACCTACCTGAAAATCGGTAAAACACGATCTGACCCGAGCATTACACCAAAGTAACACCCGGGTCAGGCTGGAAACCTGCCTGAGTAAACCCATCTAACATGGAATATATAGCTTACAGCTTATATAAAACCCGGGGTAACTCATTTCAATTCACAAAGCCACAATTTATTATAGACATCACTTATTTCACATATAAGTTTTCTAAACACCAAGATTTAGTTTTAAATTAATCCAATCCCTTTAAATCACTTCATTCTAGCCTATAGATTTCACATAACAATCTATGAAAATCCGAACTGGTTACGGGTATCCACTAATACCCGAACCCGGTCTCTTCGAGTCTGATGTCATTCTAACCCAAGTTATCTAAATGAAATACACAACATTTCATATCAGAGATATCAACTCAGTCAAAGCATCCAATACCATTCAATCATCCATAAGCAAAGCTTAATCACATCCAAATTAATTCAGTTGATTCTAATTGAATTTCTAACCTCAATCACTTAGTTTCCTTCATTTACCATTAAGTAATTCCAAATCAATTAATTAGTCAACCCTTCATTATTCATCTTAGTTAATCACCCTGGATTAATTCTTTTTCAATTACATTCAAGTAACTATCATTTTTTAATTATACGATATTAATTATTCTTAACCAAAATCAATAAGTAATCTTTTTTACTTCATAAATTAATTAACAATATTAATTACATTAATCGTTAACTACTTATACTAATTAATTTCTCATAAATCTCTTATTATGGATTTATCAGTTTTAATTTACCAATCTTTAATTACGTCATTAATTATATAAATTAATGATTTCCCATTTGCATTCCAATTTATCCTAATTTAATTTAATTACATTAAATAATTAATCATTAATTAAACCACAATATTAACCATTTTGGATTTATCTCAACCAATAATTAACTAACTTTTTATTCACTTCATTAAATAAATTGATTGCTCCTTAATTAATTATCTTAATTAATCTCTTGATTAATCCCACAATGCAATTATGTTTTATCAATTACATTAAGTAATTACTTATCAAACCATCCAATGACTATTCTGAATTACTTACACTTAATTAATTAACTGAAAACTTAATCAATTAATTAATTCCAACCCTTTATACTAAATTAATTAATTCAAATCATTAATTAATTGAATTAAGTTTTTTTAACAATTTTAATTACCCTACCATTTTAATGAATCACAATCATTAATCCCTTAGTAATTTTACAATGGAAACATTTTCTTATTTATGTTTTAAGTTTAAAACAACTTAAAATCCCCAATACTTCGAGTTAAGCAACAATTAACTCGAGAACCAACCAAAATCAAAATCACCAGTTCATCAATTCACAGTGCACATCAATTCAATTCAATCATTCAACCAAATATTTAAATTTAACCATTTAAATTTAAATAAAAATCCAACAGAGTGAGATTTACTCACCTTTGCTTTAGTTGCAAACCGTCTCAAAATTGTCTTGGTTTCATCGATTTTTGACCTTGTATAAATATTTATACAGGTTATTATCATTTCTACTAATCAATTACCACTTAATAAATTTAATTAAACAAAAACGTAATTTAAACTGTTTCTCATTAAATAAATTATTTTTCGTGACTAAGATAATTAAATGAACCAGTTAAACAAATAAATTACCTTAATACTTTGCTTTTAAAATAAGTTAGTGAATTTAAAATGTGTGCATATATATTTATTTTTCTTTTCAAACTAAAACTAGCCTATATACATTTTAAAAATTTAAATTTATAACTCTACAACATTTTTAAAATTCCTACTATAGATAAATTAGGAAATTTCCCTTTATACAAGTTTCCTATTTATCTTCAATTGAAACAGGCATGTGTGTATATATACATATTTTCTCTTACTTAATCAAGCATAATCGAAAAAGAAGGAAAAAATGAATAACTCACCGCCATAGCATTTAGTAAACTCCGAAAGTCTCTGACCTCGCCCACGATCATCGCCGATGCCTTAAGCTTGAACTCAAACTTGTGACCGCTCTAGTCGAATCCTATCCAACAACTGGCATCTCCGATGTTTATGCCTTGGAACTATCCTCTGTGCGTGCCACTCCACTTGCATGTGAATTCGAGTTCGAGTTCGAGTCGAGACGAACCCTACCTGCCCACGCGATTAGAACTTGCCGCCACCACTGCTCGATTTCGATTTCTACAAATGGCCTCTAATATCGATCGCGACTCCCAAACAACTAATCCTAACTCGCGAATCAACGCATCGCTGCAAACCCTAGTCTCGGCACCTTCGATTCGAAACCATTGCCGCTTCGGCCCAGCTTCCATCCAGACCAACCATCCCAATTGCTACCTCACAAACTCGAAAACATCACATCGTGATTCCAAAAACAGCGTCGCACTCCCTCATCTTAGGCGAATTCGAATCATTTTAGGGAGCGCGATTCCAAAAATAGTCGCTTAGGTGAATTCGAAGAGAGGGAGGAGAGAGAGCGCGATGGCCATTACTCGATTCAATTTTTTTTATAATGAGGTCGATTTCGGTTCTGTTGAAGTTTAGAGGGGGACGGTGATAAATATCAATTTAGGGAAGCTTCTTGAGTACGCTTGTTAACTGCTCTTCATCAGCGACCTAACCGAACACGCGACCTAGCAATTTAAGAAAGGGCACGACCTAACTCCATAAAGCAACTATGCGACCTAAAGATTTAAGCACCGTCACGACCTATGATCTATGGAGAGTAGCGACCTAGCGGTTCCCAGCGACCTAAGGAAGGCCGCGACCTAACGGTTCCCAGCGACCTAAGGAAGGCCGCGACCTAACGGTTCTCAGCGACCTAAGGAAGGCCGCGACCTAACGGTTCTCAGCGACCTAAGGAAGGCCGCGACCTAGCGGTTTAAAGACTTCGCAACCTAACGATTTAAGGGGACGCCGCGACCTATAGAGCTCTCACGACCTATGATAGGTCGCTCACAACTTAAGAAGGCGAAGACGAAATACATCAGGGATGAGAGGTTCAGTAAGTCGTTACCTACTTGTGACCTACGACCTATTTTAGGTCATCCACGACCCAAGGCTTAGAAAATGATCCCATACCATTAGGTCGTTGCCGACCTACGACCTACTTTAGGTCGAAGACGACCTAACACTTGGAGAATTCTGCCCAGAAAATCACGCCTATAAATAGACAACCACTTCCAACTTCAAGAGGACTTTTGGCACATTCTCTTCATACACCGTCACCTTGCTGCATTGAGAACTTCATCAACACTTAGAGCTTTCAAGATTAGAGGAATACATCAAAGAACTTCACGAAGAAACCACACATCTTCAACATGAATTTAAGGACTTTAATCGACATTGAAGCTTAAGCTACTTGTTCCAAATCACTTGTAACTTGAAGTATATTGTACTTGAGAAGAATTGTATCAGCTTGTAACGGGATTATTAATAAAAGTACTTGGAGTGGACGTAGGCTATACCCTTAAGCCGAACCACTATAAAATTGTTGTTGTTTACTGCTTTTCCGCTATTACTTGCTTGTAATTCTTTCCCGATCTACCGGGTGGTGCTTTCACAACTACACTTCACACACCGGGGTGTTAGCTTTCACATTTTAGCGTTAACACTTTTGGTGCTTTCACTGAGAATTGAACTCAGGAAAACTGTCATCATTGCTTCACAGAGATTTGTAGAGAGAATTTCCTTGAAAACCAGAAGTCTATCTGAGATTATGGCTCCTGGAAGGAAAAGTAGATCTGTCAGATCTGGGAATGTTCAAGAGGGAACCTCCGCTTCCCCTGTACCTAATCAACCCACTCCGTCTGTTGGAGTTACGAAAGCGGAGTTGGATGCTGTGATTCTAGGGCTAAACCAGCAGATAAACGCCCAGAATGCACAATTAGAGGCTCAAAGTGCCCAGAATGCTCTGATTCTGAATAAGTTGAACGATTTACTTGGGGCAAACAATCAACCGGCTGGTAATGAAAGGAATTATGCTGGAAACATTCATAATGCTAACGAAAGGAATGCTCCTGAAAGGGCTGCTAGTCCCTTTGAGCAAACGCTTCCTGAGGTTGGAGGATCTGGAACTCGACATGATGAGGAATATCTTTCTGGAATGGTCCGGCAAATCATGAAAGAAAGTATGCAAAGGGTTGAAGATGAGAAGGAATGGGGTTTCGCCCCAAGTAAAACTCCGTTTACTGAAAAAATCTTAAAGGCGGAATTTCCAAGGAAGTTTATCCCTCCGACTATCCCAGCTTACAAAGGGACAAGTGATCCGAATGAATTCTTGTATAAATATGATTGGCACATGACAGGTGCCAGAGCCTCTGACGAAATAAAGTGCCGATATTTCCCCGTATACCTGGAAGGTGTGGCTCTACTATGGTTCACCAAGTTGCCAGTCCGATCTATCGATCAGTTTTCAGACTTGACCAGAAAATTCAAGGAGCAGTTTAGACTATATGCTTCGAAGGCCAAGGACATCATGTCACTGTCGAGTTTGGAGCAGAATCCTGGTGAGTCTATCAGATCTTTCTTGAACCGCTTTAATATAGCGCTGGCTGAGGTGGACAATGCTGAACCACGAATGATATTGACTTATCTGATGAGGGCTATTGATAAGTCAAGCGAATTTGGGAAATGGTTAAATATGAAGGAGCCAACCTCTCTCGAAAAGTTCTACAAAAAAGCAGATGAATTCATTCGCTTGGAAAGCCGTCCTTTACCAGTAAAGACAGTGTTGGAGAAAGCAGAAGACAACACTGTCGCTCCACGCAAGAATGAATCGGTGGGGCAAAAAAGGGAGAATACTAATGGGAAGAAACAGGGTAATCTGAAGAAGCCCCGATCCTTCAAGCCATCAGAATATACTCCATTATCACATACGCCGGAGCACATCTACCTTGCCACTAAAGATTCCGTCGATTTCCCTAAACCTATCCCTTTGAGAACCGGGAAAAAAGCCATACAGAGTGGGAAGTTCTGTCGCTTCCACAATCAACCCGGTCATGAGACTGATGAATGCCGCCAGTTGAAAAATCTGATTGAAGAGTTGCTAAGAGAAAACAAACTACAGCAATTTGTGAAGAAGAATAGCAACAATCCTGCATCGTCAAGTCAGGGGCAACAGGTTCCTGTTCATCAGCCTAGGACAGGTGAGAAAGCTACGGGACATGAATCTGGAAGGCCCGTTATCAATGTCATTACAGGAGGGCCTCACCCAGCTGGCAAGAGCTGGGGTGAGATGGAGAGATATTCTAGGGCTTTGAAATATGCTCCAGCCGAAGAAGACGTCTTTGTTTTAGAAGACACTACGCCCCTGAAACAACAGAAAACTTTCAACGATGATATTGTTTTCAGAGCCAGAGATTCCACAGGTATAGAAGCTCCTACCCTAGATCCCTTGGTCATCTCGGCTGGTATTGGACCGGCCATTGTCAGAAGAGTCCTCATTGACAGCGGAGCATCATGTAATATCCTCTTCAAGAAGACATTTGACCAGATGAAAATCCCTATGATCGATGTACAAGCCTCATCACAGAAGATCGCTGGCTTCACTGGGGAGCCAAAGCAACCAATTGGGACCATCGATCTGCTTGTAGAACTTGGGGAAGCAGAAAGGAAAGTGGTCCGCAAGCAAACATTTGTGATTGTCGATGAGTTTTCTGCTTATAATGCTTTTCTTGGCCGTCCAACACTCGCAGCATTCAAAGCTATCCTAGCCCCGTGGTGCCTCACTATTAAATTCCCTACTGACAATGGAGTAGGAGTTATAAAAGGGGATCAAAATGCTGCGCGAGAGTGCTATTTGACAGAGCTGCGAGAGTCAAGAAAAAGAGAAATGGGAAAGGATGCGGCAACCCCAGTCCGCATCAAGGAACCAGCCTTGTAGCAATTACGGGGCGGACCCTGCACTGGCGAGCACAACGGGGCACGGAAAGAAATGGATCCCAGAAAAGCCAGTGCAGGGGAGAATAGAGTGGTACCGGTGGAAACGACAGTTCCAGTACCTGTTGACCCGAAGGACCCAAATAAGGTGTTGAATGTGGGTTCACAGCTTAAAGTGTCAATTCAGAATATCTTGATATCTTTCCTGAAAGCAAATCTGGATGTATTTGCTTGGACTCATGCCGATATGTGTGGAATATCTCCAGAAGTTGCAGTACACACTCTGAATATTGACCCAAAGTTTAAGCCAGTTAAACAGAAAAGAAGAACCCAAGGTCCAGAAAGGTCGGCAGCATTAAAAGAAGAAGTTGATCGACTCATGGAAAATAACTTCATCAAAGAATCTACATATCCGAATTGAGTTTCAAATCCTGTGCTGGTCAAGAAAGCTAATGGAAAATGGAGAGTGTGCATCGATTTTTCTGATCTAAACAAGGCTTGCCCCAAAGATTGCTTCCCGTTACCCAGGATCGATCAACTGGTAGACGGAACTGCGGGACATGAATTGTTATCTTTCATGGATGCCTACTCCGGTTATAACCAAATCATGATGCACGAGCCGGATCAGGAGGATACAAGCTTTATCACAGATGTTGGACTTTATTGCTACAGAGTTATGCCCTTCGGATTGAAAAATGCAGGGGCAACCTACCAAAGACTTGTTAATGCTATGTTCAAACCGCAATTGGGCAAAACTATGGAAGTCTACGTCGATGACATGTTAGTGAAGTCTAGGAAAGCAGCGGATCACGTTGAACACTTAGCAGAAATGTTCGCAGTCCTTCGGAAGTACAGAATGAAACTTAACCCTCTGAAATGTACATTTGGGGTCGAGTCCGGAAAGTTCTTAGGTTTCATCGTCAGTGCTAGGGGCATTGAGGCTAATCCAGCTCAAATTACTGCCTTGAAAGAAGTTAAAGCTCCTAGAACGAAGAAGGAATTGCAGAGTCTCAACGGAAAGGTCGCCGCCCTGAGTCGGTTCATTTCCAAAGCCACTGATAAATGCATCCCATTCTTTGACGCCCTGAAGAAAGGAAAGAAGAATTTTGAATGGACTTCCGAATGCCAAAAAGCCTTCGATGAGTTGATCCGTCATATGGAAACGCCTCCAATACTTTCTAGGCCAGGTAATGGTGAGGATCTTCTTATATACTTGGCAGTATCATCTCATGCTCTAAGTGCAGCGCTGATACGGGAAGACAAAAGGATTCAACATCCGGTTTACTATATCAGCAAAAGACTCACTGGGGCAGAGCTGAATTACTCCAAGTTGGAAAAACTCGCCTATTGCCTACTAGTTGCATCAAGGAAACTGAGGCAATATTTCCAAGCTCATCCTATCAGAGTACTCACTGAACAACCTCTAAAGCAAGTCCTATTTCGCCCTGAAACTTCGGGTCGCCTTCTAAAATGGAACATTGAACTCAGTCAATATGACATCACTTATCACCCCCGAAAAGCAATCAACGGACAAGCTTTAGCTGATTTCATTGCAGAATTCACAGAGAAAGATAATGGTGAGGAAGAAGCGATCAATGATTCCCCAATCCAGTGGAAGATGTATGTTGATGGCGCAAGAAATGACTACTGTTCTGGAGCCGGAGTGGTACTTGAAACTCCTGAAGGTCGATCATTATGTTATGCACTAAGATTGGAATTTCCTTCAACAAACAATGAAGCAGAATATGAAGCTCTTATTGCAGGTCTGAAAATCGCTAAAGAGCTAAACATTCGAGCATTACAGATCTTCAGTGATTCTCAGCTTATTGTATGCCAAGTCAAGAAGGAATTTCAAACAAAAGGTGGAAGCTTGCCTTCCTACTTGTCAAAGGCTTGGGAACTCCTATGTGAACTCGATCACTATTCAATAAGCCACATTCCTCGGGAAGAGAATATGAAGGCAGATTCCCTCGCAAAGTATTCAAGTTCTGGTGAAGCTCAACTATTGGGATTGGTCCCTGTAGAAGTCCTTTCAACACCAAGTATAGACGAGATGGATATTGACTGGATTATGAATGTATCTCAAGAACAAGAGTCATGGATGACTCCAATACTGGACTATCTACTCAGAGGTTCTCTGCCAGAAAATTCGATAGAAAGACGAAAGCTACTAAGGAAAGCCTCTCGCTATGTAATTCAGGATGGCCGATTGTACAGACGGGGATTCTCAATGCCATTGCTTCGATGTGTATCCCGGGAAGAGTCCAAAACAATCCTAGCTGAGGTGCATGGATGAGAATGTGGTGATCATTCAGGTGGTCAAACATTAGCAAAGAAAATTCTCCGATACGGATATTTTTGGCCAGAAATTAATCATGATGCTGCAAGCTATTCCCGAAAGTGTGACAAATGCCAAAGATTTGCCAAAATTCCTAGAGCACCTTCAACTGAACTCACACAAATGGTTAGTCCATGGCCATTTGCAATTTGGGGAATGGATCTCATTGGGCCGCTACCGACTGCCAAATCAGGGATTAGATATGCTATTGTTGCAGTTGATTATTTTACGAAATGGGCTGAAGCTGAACCATTGGCTACTATCACCTCTAAGAAGATGATAAGTTTCGTGACCAAGAATATCATTTGCAGGTATGGTGTGCCTCAGAAAATAATCACAGACAATGGTACTCAGTTTGAAAGCGAGGAATTCCAAGATTTTTGCAGGCGATTCAAAATCCAGAAAAGCTTTTCAGCAGTTGCTCATCCGCAGGCAAACGGGCAAGTGGAAGCAGTAAACAAGATCATCAAATCAACCATCAAAAAGCAACTCGAAAGAGCAAAAGGTGGTTGGGTCGATAAGCTACCACTTGCACTATGGGCATACAGAACCACTCACAAAACTGCGACTGGGCACACTCCTTTCTCATTAGCATACGGGTCGGAAGCAATGATCCCGATAGAAACAGAGGTTCCTTCACACAGAAGGATCCATTTCAACCAAGCAGAAAATGAGAGGCTACAGCTTGAAGCGCTAGATTTCCTTGATGAAAAAAGAGATGAGGCCAATCTCAGAATTGCAGCTCATCAGCAAAGAATAGCCAGACATTTTAATTCCAAAGTTCGCCAACGCAGCTTTGAGATTGGAGACCTAGTCCTGAAGAGAATTATGACAGCAACAGGTGTGTTTGGGCCAAATTGGGAAGGACCGTATGTAATAGGTCAGAAACTTCTTGATGGCACATTCAAACTCACCACTGTTGATGGAGATCAAATTCCAAGGGCATGGAACAGCAACCATTTGCGTCCATACTTTACTTGAAAATTTTGTTGAAACATTGTAAAAAGAATTATGAATGTATGATTCTTGTAATTGAAAGCAATTGTAAAACTGATGCAAGTAAATAATGAAAGAATATAAAGTGGATGTAGGCCCAATTTCATGGCCGAACCACTATAAATCATGTGTTCCTTATTATTATTACATGTTTGCTTTATTCTCGATATAAAAGGTACATAGAATGCATTGCTGAAATGTCGATCTGAATTTTTGCAGACAATGGAAGTGAAACTTGCACATAAAAAGACCAAGTGATTCTCGCCAAATTTCAAGTCACAAGAGCCCCGAATTCAAATCCTAGATAGGAAGTACTTCAATTGAACAGCCTATGATTTCGACAGAAACGGGTCTTCGCTAATAAATTGAGATCGTTTGAACAAACAAACATTCAATTAAAAAGCTAGTGCTCGTTCTCACGAAATTGCCTGACAGTGAAGCACACTTCCTTGGATTAAACAAGTTACTTGTAAAAAAAAAAAAAAAAAAAAAAAAAGGGGGGGGGGGGGGCAGAGGATCATTGAAAAGGCATAAGCAAGTGAACAGAGGAACAACCAAAGCTATCATCGGCAGCACAAGTCCTCTTCGGAGGCACGACTCTTCGGAGGATAAAGACCTCTAATGGGTCATACGCCACAAAAAAGAAAGTTCTCTACTCAACAAAAAAGATTGGAGGAGTCATGACCCTCCAACCATGAGAGAGTAACTTCCAGGCGATGAAAACCCTCTCTGAGGCACATTTCACCAGGAGTTGAAGTGTTATGACCGCTCTTCGGAATTACACTTCACTAGAGTTGAAATGCAAACAAAATAAAAGCCCTCTTCGGAGGCCCATTTCACCAGGAGTTGAAGTGTTATGACCGCTCTTCGGAATTACACTTCACCAGAGTTGAAATGCAAACAAAATAAAAGCCCTCTTCGGAGGCCCATTTCACCAGGAGTTGAAGTGTTATGACCGCTCTTCGGAATTACACTTCACCAGAGTTGAAATGCAAACAAAATAAAAGCCCTCTTCGGAGGCCCATTTCACCAGGAGTTGAAGTGTTATGACCGCTCTTCGGAATTAAACTTCACCAGAGTTGAAATGCAAACAAAATAAAAGCCCTCTTCGGAGGCACATTTCACCAGGAGTTGAAGTGTTATAACCGCTCTTCGGAATTTCACTTCACCAAAGTTGAAATGCAAAACAAGGTAAAGACCTTCCTGGAAGCCCATGTTTCACCGAGATTGAAATAAACTTCCAAGTGTCGAAACGTGAAAAGGCTTTCCTCGAAGGCACAACTCTTTGGAGGTACACGTTTCTCCAAGATTGAAATAAAACTTCCAAGTGTTGAAACGTGAGAAATCCCTCCTCAGAGGTACAACCCCCTCCCGGGGACACAATTAAAAAGAAAGACCTCTTCAGAAGCCCACGTTTCACCGAGATTGAAATAAAACTTCCAAGTGTTGAAACGTGAAAAAATCTCCCCTCAGAGGCATAAATTTTTATTAAAAAAGAAGAAAAAAAAAATCCTCATCAAGAGCGTACTTGATGACTTTACCTATTCTAAAAAAAAAAGAGAAGGGGGAAGAAAGTTAAAGTACATTCAGAGGTCCGCTTTACCACATAGAAGAATTCACTTGGCAAAATATATACATACGCAAAAGGAAAAAGTGATTTCTTCGAAGGACAAAGCGTAGAAACTTATATGAAGGAAGTTGCACTCTACGAAAATTCTCTTCGAGAATGAAGTAATTATTCTTTAGAAAACGAGAGTGCAACTCCCCTCAAAGTATACGATATTGCAGTAAGCTCATGGTATAGGGGCAACATGGTATAGTTACATACAAAGCGGTATAACTATGTCGGTGAAGTACGCTCAAACAACATACCACAAGCTCACCGCAACATCGTATAAATAAACTTGTGCAAAAATGAATAATAAATGCATTCTCAAATTCAAACAAAAGTCTGTACAAATAAAGAATCATTTTATTCAATTGCAGATATTGCAGATACAGGTTTCAAAATAAGAAAGCAGGGGCCGGTGCCTGCACAACATCCGACCGTTACACAAAAAAGGAATCAAAAAGCTCAACTCTTCATTTCTTCTTGCCGCCTTTAGACCCTTTACCCGGCCGAGTGGTTAGCTTTTCAGGTCTTTCAGGTTGGTCTGAAGGCATAAGGGAAGAAGGGGAGGGAGGTGCAACTGGTGCAATTTCCGGTTCCTCTTCAGTGGTGATAAGTTTCTTCCCCCTCCTCTTCGATGTCCCATGCTTCTTTCTTTTCTTCGAAGAAGACTCACTCCCCGGAGTAACGAGAGCGGACAAAACTACGTCGTCAGAAGGAGTCCGCTCCGGGGAGATCTCGCCTCCTTCGAGTCCCTCATCTTTTTGCTCCTGCAAAGCAATAGGGTCATCCAAACCATGAAGAGCCTCAATTTTCTCCTCTTGTGACCCAGGTTGTGAAGCAGAAGGAGGAGTCACCTGAAGAGATGGAGGAGGAATAACCAGAGAAGGCGAAGTCTGCACGACACTTGTTGTTTCAACTGCAGAAGAAGAAAAATTGAAAATGTTAGTATCTTCCCGAAAGAAGGGAGATATTGGTTCATCGAGATTCAAGAGGTAATTGAGAAGCTCATCAAATTTTTGAGGAATAAGCAGGTAATCCACCTGAATCGGACCAATGTCGATATTACCTGAAGGTGTTGGCTTCGTCAGTTCAATCTCATAATTCTGAGCCCCAATGTCCTCCAAAGCCTCTTCATCAGTAGGGGTAATTACCCCGGTTCTTGTAGGAGGCGGCGAATGAGCACTAGAGCCTGTAATGTCCACCTCGGGAGAAACTAGAGGACGTTCAGAGGTAGTAGGCGGTACTTCTTTTTCAGAACGCTCCTCTTCCGCCATCCCGGCCCGTGCTCTGGCAAGCTGCTCCTTTCCCTTGGTAAGAGCGGCACGGGCTTCATCATCAAGATAATGCTCTTCAAGGGCTGACTCAGCATATCCAGCACCTTTACCACCGAGCATATCAAGTGCTGCCTCCCAAACTTCAGCCAGTGTGATTTCATACTTGGGGCCTAGAAAGGCAAGGCTGCCACGTCCCAAAATGCTGTGCAGATAAAAATCGAATAATGTGGAGCTAATGTCAGCTTTGGTTGCTTGATGAGCCTCTCCGGCCGCAAGTTTACCAGCAACAGCCTCGTCGCGCTCCTTTTCGGCCATAGCAAGTGGAGTTTTTAACAACTCTATCTCCAAGCTTTGAGAGCCGGTCTGTTCTCGCAGTTGTACAGTTTCAGCACGATATTCTTCTATGACCTTTTCCTTGTATGCAAGCTTATCTTCGACTGCTCTTTGACTGGCATGCGCATCTCGTACTTGTTGCTGAAGCATGCTCTCCTTTTGTGAATGGAAAGTAGATGAAGTAGCTAATTCTTTCTTAAGTTTTTCTACTTCCGCTTCCAGCTTTTCATTGTAGGAAGCAATACTTCTCATTTCGGCGTCATGCTGTTCGAGAGTCTTCTGCCACTCAGCCTTATCATTCTCCATTGTTAGCATGGCCTCGAGATTGGCTCGATTAACCCTCTGAAGTTCGTCAACGAGTTTTTGCCAGTTCGACATTCTTTCGATATCGGTCCTGACAGTATCAAGATTTCGCAGCATAGCCGGTTTGTCGAGAGGAACCAAGTCGAGATCAAATCGAACCCCTCTCAGGCACCACTGGGGAAATCGACTTTGAAGAGTGGGAGGACCTTGCCCGACTTGGTATGCAGGCCGGTTGATGATTGCTTGAATGTCGGAGCGAACGGGAGCAGGAGATTGAGCAGGGACATGTTCAGAAGCTGAAGGAGTTGTTTCTTCAGTAAGTCTAGCCCGCTTGCTAGAAGAATCGTCTATGTGACTCTTTCCTCTCTCATCATGAGCTTTTCTCTTTTGGGTATCATCATCTCTGTGGGGAAGATCATGTCTTTCTTGTTCCCTTCGGCGACGTTCTTCATATGCTCGTCTCTCGTCGGCTTTCCTGATGGCCCTCTCTTCATCCGACTCTCTGTAAGAAGGAAGGTAACGCCTATAATCATACTGGCTACGCCTACCGTAGCACTGGAAATCATCATAGTACGAGCCGCTGCGCCCCATAGGAGAATCTGGAATTAAAATAATAAGCTTTAGAAATCTTTAAAGTACAAGAAGATAAGTGCATAGAAGTGATGAGAAATCCAAAGTGTCGTGTAACGTGTAAACTACGCGCATCGAGTTACAAACCACTCTGTGGAATAGAGGTAATGATAACTTGAGTAGGAGGAGTTGACATCTGTTGAAAAGAAGATGTCGCCTCGATTACAGAAGAGACAGTTTTAGAAACATCATCTTTGAAAAGTTCTTGAGATGTCACAATTAAATCGCTCAACCCCTCAAAAACATCATCGCCATCTTGTTTTTTGGAGCTTGCTTTCTTAACTCCTTCACTAGTAGATTGAGGGGGTTCTTCCTCTTCAGTAACTGGGGCAAGTACAGGCTTGTCAGATGGCCCCGCAACATCTTTCGGAATTGAACACTTAACTAGTGAAGTTTCTATAGAGGTTCCTCCCTGCAAGTGCTCTTTAGTGGAGACTGGGGCATCAGGAGTGCTCGTCGGAGAATCAGGAACCTCCGTTGGAACTTCATGTATTTGAGTGGAACGAGAAGGATGTAGAAGCTCAAACTGATGAAGAAGTTCTTCTGTCAACAGAAATTTTGCGCTTCTTTCTTCAGCAGCCACAGTGCTTAGCCTTTCAAAAACTGACTTATGGCTGGAATCTCTAGAAGGAGGAGGAAGTGCTGGAAAAATAAGGAATGAAATCAGCATCTAGCAATAAGAACCAGGTAAAACTTAGAATAAAATTAAAGAGAAAAAAGATCTCACTTCCTACTCTCCAGTCTGCGTAAAATTCTGCGGGGCAACGAATGTAGAAGTATTGATTCAGGAATCCATGTGCACTCTCCGGCAAATCCAAAATAAGTTTGCGGTTCCTCGCACCTCTTACAAGTACAATTGAAGGATGGTCCTTGTTCTTCGCAAAAGTGCACAAGTAACAGATTTCCTCAAAACTCGAAAGACGATCAAGAGTCCTCCTGAACAGAACACACAATCCCATCAAAATAGCATAGCCATTGGGGTGCAGCTGAAAAGGAGAGATCTTCGGTCGAAGTAGGATTTGCCGGAGAAATTCATTAAAAGGAGGAATTGCTCCACTCAAGCACATTTGTCGATTAATGGCAGCAAAACCGTAAGGTGGTCTATCAACAGAGTCATTTGGTCCGGGGAGTAAAACTTCTGCCTCGGCAATGCCAAATTGAACGCATAATTGATTAAGCGCCCGCTGTTTCAAAAGGGTAGGAGTTCTTTCCGGAGGATTCTCTAGTGGAATAGCAATCGGGAAAACCCCTTCAGCGTGTTCTATCATCTCTTCTTGTTGAGACATCATTCTACATAAGCGACTGGATGTTCAGATGAGAAGGTGCACGTTTCCTAAAAAGTGTGAAGTGTTGTGCAAAAATAGTAAAGATAAACAAGTAAATATAACTGAAGTTAAGCTAATTGATAACTGATCGATTGTGAGATTTCAGGACTTGTTAATTTAAGACTCAAGTACAGTGTTAATTCAAACAAAATTTTAGCTTTGCTTTAACACTTCATTTGAATCAATTAATTCACAACATTTCATTCACACAATTCATTTAAGTTGATTATTCTTTATCGACTAATCTGTCATTCGATGTGGGCGGTCAGTGACAGTATATTCGTCCCATTTCTCTGCAAACGTTGTATTTAACAGGTTGACAACTTTAAAAGTTAAAATAATCTGCAAAGAAGTACAATAAAATTCAAGTTCAAACAATTCAGCCAAATCTTCTCAGAATTTCACAAGTCATAGGTCGTCCAGCGACCTAGCATAGGTCGAAGCCTTCTTAAGTCGTGCTGTGCAAAGTAAAGGATGAGGCATTCCAATATAGTGTTAGCTCGGCCACGACCTAGAGTCTATGTCGCCAGAAAGTTAGGTCGCGCAGGTCCTGGCCAAGTATAGCTCTTAGCTCATGGATAGTCTTAGGTCGTTCAGCGACCTAGTGTAGGTCGAAACTACTCCTTAGGTCGCAGGGGTTCTTAGATCGTGAATTGTCTTGAATCGCTCACATTCACTGGGTCAATAACTTCCTCTCCACGCAATGCTTCATCGGACCCTATAACCCGCTATCCACTACACTTAAATCCATCATCCTATTCATGAGATTCATCATCTTTCCATACCACTAAACCATTTGAAAACCGACTCAAAATACCTCCGATCTATCATAAATCAAATTCATTATTATGCGTTCGTGAATCGCTGCAACAACAATAATCACTGACAATCAAAAATCGATCACAACGCGGCTCAAAGTGGAGCACGGCGTACAAAATTGATTTGGGGTTCGGAGGTTAGAGCTTGGGATTCAACGATGATCGTGGAATGGAGAGAAACCGAAGGCACTTACGTAATTTGGTAGCAAGGATGAATCGGTGAATGATTGAACTTGAATTCGCCTTTTGAAGTTCAGAAAATCGTTAGTGGCGGTAGGAGGTCAGAGCAATGAGGTGAAGAAGAATTAAAACGACCTAACATATTTATATGAGGTAAAAGTGGGAAGGCAAATAGGCACGCGTGTTGATACAAGTGTTAGGTCGCTCACGACCTAGCTAAGTCGAGTCGAAGCACGCGACCTATGTCATAGGCCCATACTTCGAGGGGCAAATGTCAACTGCTCTTCATCAGCGACCTAACCGAACACGCGACCTAGCAATTTAAGAAAGGGCACGACCTAACTCCATAAAGCAACTATGCGACCTAAAGATTTAAGCACCGTCACGACCTATGATCTATGGAGAGTAGCGACCTAGCGGTTCTCAGCGACCTAAGGAAGGCCGCGACCTAATGGTTCCCAGCGACCTAAGGAAGGCCGCGACCTAACGGTTCCCAGCGACCTAAGGAAGGCCGCGACCTAACGGTTCTCAGCGACCTAAGGAAGGCCGCGACCTAGCGGTTTAAAGACTTCGCAACCTAACGATTTAAGGGGACGCCGCGACCTATAGAGCTCACACGACCTATGATAGGTCGCTCACAACTTAAGAAGGCGAAGACGAAATACATCAGGGATGAGAGGTTCAGTAAGTCGTTACCTACTTGTGACCTACGACCTATTTTAGGTCATCCACGACCCAAGGCTTAGAAAATGATCCCATACCATTAGGTCGTTGCCGACCTACGACCTACTTTAGGTCGAAGACGACCTAACACTTGGAGAATTCTGCCCAGAAAATCACGCCTATAAATAGACAACCACTTCCAACTTCAAGAGGACTTTTGGCACATTCTCTTCATACACCGTCACCTTGCTGCATTGAGAACTTCATCAACACTTAGAGCTTTCAAGATTAGAGGAATACATCAAAGAACTTCACGAAGAAACCACGCATCTTCAACATGAATTTAAGGACTTTAATCGACATTGAAGCTTAAGCTACTTGTTCCAAATCACTTGTAACTTGAAGTATATTGTACTTGAGAAGAATTGTATCAGCTTGTAACGGGATTATTAATAAAAGTACTTGGAGTGGACGTAGGCTATACCCTTAAGCCGAACCACTATAAAATTGTTGTTGTTTACTGCTTTTCCGCTATTACTTGCTTGTAATTCTTTCCCGATCTACCGGGTGGTGCTTTCACAACTACACTTCACACACCGGGGTGTTAGCTTTCACATTTTAGCGTTAACAACGCTCTTATTAAATAATTAAATATTGAAAATATCTCGTGTTGCATAACACGAAATCCCGAACTCCAAAACAGGCATGCCGACAGAGGTTTACAAGGTTTTACCCGCATTCCGAACACAATGGAATGTGTTTCGGAGGCTAATTCGATCGTATGCATGAGTTACAGAAGAAAACGATCAAATTCAAATTGAATCGATTAAAATAGTTTCTAAGAATTTTGAGCTGTCAGGGTCAAACGACAACTCTGATTGCTACGAAAATTGAAATCCAATAATAACTAACTATTACGGATCCAATGGAACAGGTTTCATCGAATTCCGAGACAGTACCTCGGAAGGCTATTTTTAAATTCAATTTAAATGATATACTATTAAAATTGAACAAATCACCTTTAATTTAAATTTCAACCATTCTATTATCTTCAGTATCATCATTATAAATTTTATAAGCCTTTAAATTATTTTAAACAGGCATAAAATCCAGATTCAACATTTCACCCAATTGTAATTATTAAATTCAATATTTAAACTATATAATTCAATGATTTAATTATCAAGTAAATACTGATATCTCGAATTCAAGTTAAAATTTACTTTTAGATGTTTAAAATCAATTAATTATTCCAATTTAAATTGTTAAAATTTCCAGGTCGTCACATGATGAATTAGGGTTTTGGGTCTAGTTCTGTTCAAAAAATTTCAAGGGGTAATCTCGTGGTCGTAGTATGATCGGAATTGTTTTCATTGGAAGGGGAAAGGTTCATGGCTCAATAGCACAACATTGGTCGAAATTGTATGATTTCTGGTGACGGGGATTGGCGAGGCGAGAAGGTTTTAGATGAACGGTTGGGTACCAATTTTGAATTGAACTTCTCAATTTTGGAGTTTGGTCTTATCGATGGGTCTGGAGGGTTGAGGGGACTCAAGGATGGACGGATGATCTGTCGATGATTGGAGCATAGGCCAGAAGTGATCGCGTCGATCGTGCACGTGCACGATGTACCACCTGTACCTGATTGATCAAAATAATTTGGGGAAGAAGGAAGGGTCTCGTGTTGGTTTCGAAGATGAAGTCGGGTAGAAGCTCGTGTTGGTGATGAGATAACTCGAGCCTTGAATCGGGTAGTTCCAATGTTGAAACTGCATAACAGGATTTTTAATTTTAAACTAAAATAATGATTTAAAAAGGAAAGGAAAGGAAGAAGAAAGAGGGGGCTCGGGGGATATTCAGGGAAGAATTGAAGTTAGCTCGGAGATTTAGTTTTTAGACTCGACTTTATTCAAATTGCATTGACCAAGTTGTAAAGTTTGAAAAGAAATGGATAAGGTTTCAAACGAATATTTCCACGTTCAAAAGTAAATCATTAAATAAGATTTTAACCGAGTATCAAAGTTTAAATTTTAAAATTAATAAATTGTTTTGGTGAGGAATAAATACATATTCTTTAATTAATGCAATTAATTAACAAGTGTTTTTGAAATATAATGAAAGCAAATAAAAAAAGATAATCGCTTAATTTAATTTAATTTATGTGGTTAATTAGAGATGATCATTGATTATAATTAATTAAAGGTAATCAGTTAAATGGTAATTAATTAAGGGTAATTACTTTATATAATTACATTAAAGGATCATTGATTCATGTGATGAAGTAATTAAAGGTAATTAATTATTTAAAGATAATTACTTAATTTAAAAGTAATTAATTAATGGTTAAAGATAATTATGTGATTAAGGATAATCACTTATTGAAATTAATTAAGAATAATTAATTAAATGATAATTAATTAAGGGTTAATTAATTAATATAACTAATTAATTAAAGATTAATTAGGAGTTAATTATTTCATGATTAAAGGTTAATTGATTTAATTATTAATTAAGGATAGTTAATTAATAATTTTTTGGTTAATTAATAAATAATTAAAGAATAATTAATCAAAATGGTTTGTAATTAATTAATGTTAATTAACCAGGATTAGTGACTAATCTGATTTAAGTTAATAAGATGATTAATTGACCTTACTTGTGGATGTTTGGATTCTATTGGATGATTGGATTGTTTGATATCCCTAATATATGATGCTTTGCGATTTGAATTATCCTAATTTGTGTTATAATCTGCGATGTAATTTAATTATCTATGATGTAATTTATTATCCACGATGAACTTATATTGTTCATCTACGATCTGTAAATGAAGATAAGCGTTATAGATTATACCGCTTATCGATATTGCTATGTTTGACTCTGTAATGATTGATGTTATTGCACTATTGTGTAAACCCCCTAGACTACACTTACATACAGAAATATGGATTGGACGAGGAAATTGGTTAAGTCACAGATTTTGGAAAATAATTTTAAATTAAATTTTGAATCCAAATACTTTTGGAAATGGAATTGGATTAAATATGAAAAGCTTTTGAAAAGGAGTTTTAAAGAAAAAGGGTTATCTTGAATAATTGATTTTGTTTTGAAATTTAAATTGTTTGATTTAAATTTGAATAACTTGATTTATTTTTGTAATTTAAATAGTTTGATTTAAATTTGAATTCAAAACTTGAAATTGAATTCTATATTTGGAAATCATGGTTTAAAAAGGTTATACGAGTTATACAATGTACTTATATGGGGTTTAAAACCATTTTAAAAAGTATTGTTTTTCGGAATTCGAATTTAACCCAAGTTTTATACATGAAGGGCTTTAACTTGAGCAAATGTAATCAGATTTTTTCGAAACGAAAACTATTTGTTTTCAAATAATAATAGCTTTCATATAAAGAAAGAATTTCTAATTTGTGTTGGAAGAATTTCAAGTTTTGAAATGAAATAATTTGAAACTTATGGATTGAGTGTTTGATTTAAAGATTGGATAAGTTAATCCAATTTGAAAGGGGAATCGTTTTGAAATCTATGAATGAATCTTTGTGAAAGATTGTTGAACTTGGTTTTGAAATTAAAGGGGATCTTAAGTGTATCCTTTGTGTAAAAGATTTAACAGGGAAATTGTTTTGAAAGCTATGAATGAATCTTTATTAAAAGATTAGTGAACTTTTTTTCAAATTGAAAAGGGATCTTAAAAATGTATCCTTTCTATAAAGGATTTGAAATGGAAATTATTTTGAAATATGTAAATGAATCTTTGTGAAATATGGGTGAACTTTCTGAAATGAATCTTTTTGTTTAAAAGATTGGAAATGGTAAATCATTTAAACCATTTGAAAGAAAGGTTTTGGACTTTAAGTTGTGACCTAACTGAGATCCCATTGTCCATATGTTTTAAATATTGCGCTCATTATTCGGTTAAGTCGGGAGAGGACATTGTGTCATATAACCCATTCTGAATAATGATACGACGTTATGGATAGCATTTGAAGACCGGTGGTGAAGACCAGATATTTTCGAAAGCGAAAGGATAACCCATTGGATGTCTCTGCAACGAATGGCCCCCAGTATAGAGATTTGAGCACCCTTTGTGATGCGAAGTCTGGACGTGATTAGGTATTATCCGTATTTGCAATGGCTTCTTTGTGAAGTGTCTTCGGTTCTGTTCGAACCCGGAACAGACTTGTATGGATGTGTGTCTGACATTACACTTTGAGATGTAAAGCTGGTCTCTATCAAATACATTTCTGTTTGGTGGCGGAGATTTATTCTCTTAGCTTAACACCCTTCTCTGAGACGTACGAGCTCAAAGGTTATGTAGTTGATGGTTATTTATGATACATTCCTAATTTGGTAATGTGGCATACGAAGTGCTGCTGACCATTTGTTGATCGAAGCATGGCTTTGTGAAAAAGAATAGCTTTATGGACGAGACTTCGTCGAGCCTCACAACCTGGAAATGGTCGAAACAGGAATGTTGCAGCAAGGTTTTTAGGGGTCGTGCCCCTAGGTTATGTCCATTTCCTTCTGGATAAGAGGCGAAATCATGGTATGGAGACCAGAAATTTAACCTATGTGGTTACTGCAAATTTATTACTTTGTGGTTGTTGGTGATAAGCGCTCGGATAAAGGTCGGTAACGACCGGGAATGGCATACTTGTGCGTTAGTTACCTATGTTATAGCTTGGTTAAAGCGTGAGGTAACGTCGGCCTTGTTAGCATAGATCCGGTTAGGTTCTCAGGACGTCCTTCCAGAGGCGTACCCATTTCAGTAGGGAAGTTCCCTAGCCTTACCATTTGTTGGAAATCCAAAGAAACAATACGCCATGTACGGTTTTAGTTGTATAATCTGCCATGGAATGTGGCGGTAACTGCTATTAAACATGGTAGCTATAGTAGGCATATGACGAAATGTGGTATGCTGGCTAAGATTAATATTATACTTTCGAAAGGTTTTCTGCACTATGCACTAATAATATGTATTTGTCTTTGCATATCAAGCATTTTTTATTGTCATAAGGAGAAATCTCCTCTAAGTGTGTGCTTGCATTGTGTGTGTGGCGAGAGGCCATATGGTAGTTTCATTTTTCGAAAAGCATTGTGGTTTTCAATGTTTTAAAATCTTTTGTTGTAGTTTTAAAGATAAACTATTTTTGTTTGCTCATACTAGTCCAATGATTGACCCAGAGTTAATTGTTCCCTTCCTAAACTCCAGATGCCCACAATTTTCCACATGGGCAGTCTAGAATTGGGTTTTTCAGATAAGCGAAAAGTAGATGTAGATTCGATAGTCTTCTTCAGTCTTTGGATGACTGACCTTGCTTAAGACGTCGATGATGGTGGTTCGAGCTCATTGGATTGGAGTTCTCGTAGCTTTGGGGATGAGCTTTGGTTTGGAGTTGTAGATTTTGGATTCTCTCTTCATCGAAGATCATATTTTAGTTATCTCTTCCGTTGTTATCATATTTCGCTGTTATATATTTGTCGCTGATATTGTTGTATCATATTATATCGGGTATTGTATTCATTGTTGTATCAATGATATTATTCATTTTCTTCCGTTGTGTTGTTGTACTTAATGTATTTCCGACGAACCAGATTCGACGTTTGAATCTGCGAAGTTCGAGTACAAATGAAGGACGGGTGTCTATTTTCGAAGGTCGAGTCAGGGTCGTTATAATTAGTATCAGAGCTGAAGGTTGAAACTTTAGCTTAGGAGTATAACACATTCGGTAACTCATTATAGATAGGGTGAAGTATACCCAAGAATTAGTATATCCCTAAGACATCCGTTCATGTGCCTATGTAAATTATCTTAGTATCCACTGATAGTAAGTATGAGTGCGAGAAGAGGACGAGATAGGGGACGAGGAAGTATCACTTCAACTGGTCGATACCCTGCAACAACAAGGAAACAACTTTCTACTCAATCTCCTTTGATCCAGTTTCAATTCTCTGAAGGCTTCGTGGCAGCTCGATGAAGAAGCTATGATAGGAGATCATTAATTTGGCTAAATCAAAGGATAAGTTGATATGGGACATAAACTTCAAATAAGTCAGAATTATTTGTTTGGATGAATTGTTCGCTTTAACTGCTATGGTTGATTAGTATACTCTACTTGAACTAAAAAATGATTTGGGATTGTATCCATATATCTGTCTATTCTTCGAGGACCAGATATGTTCTACGAATGGTCAGATGCCCTTCGAACTAACCAATGCCTGCATATTTCGTAGATTTGAATGACATGAGTTTCTTGTGAAGAGTTAAATAGATTCGTTCTTGTATCTATTATTGATATTCTGATTTGGTAAGCCAAATGCAAATTTCAGCTAGATCTGGTGATTCATCTCTATCTTTCTATATTCTTTTGTTGTTTCCCTGTGTGACGACCCACTTTTCTAACCACAGAAAGACGTATCAACAATAAGAAAAGAAAGAGATAGAAATAGAAAAGATAGAAAGAAAGAATAACAACATCAGAATCTCACAGCGGAAATGGAACAAAATATAATACATCACATAACTATTACATAGTTTTACATATATCAGAGATACACAACATCATACTATAGGACAGGCACATATATATCTGCCAATACATACATCCCAAAATACAACGTACATCAACTAACATAGCGGAACTATATAGATAGATATGTACATCTGGACTTCTACTCCAAGCTCCTCCAGAACTCCACAATTCGGAACCTATCACTTGGCTACTCATAAAAATTTGAGTACCCAATAGTTTGTGAAAAACAAAAACAAACTCCGGGTCAGACATGGGTCTGGTGTGAGTAAACGGGTTAAAGTTGTTTAACTTCGAAAACCATTTGAAAATAAAGATATCACTTAAGACTCCCACATATAAACACGGATAAGTTTTTACCTTACGATAACCAAAACATTTTATAGGAAATCTCGTGATATTATCATAGTGTCTAGGGATTTCAAGTAAATAGAAAATAGCCTAAATTGTTACATCTATTAAATTCCAGCTACTAGCCACAAAGTGGGTAATATAAATCAAAACTGTAGGGTCTCGTAAGGAAAATAGGCTTCCATCAATGGCAGGGCTATTGGGGTACTGCCCGTCACAGTACGGGGCCTAGATCACCGTACCGAGCATCACTGCTGACCCCCTACAACACAAGGCCGGAACCATTCCTTACTGAATAGTCCCGAACAAAATAACCCTGCAATTGTGGCCAACAACTGCACACACAGCTGAAACTAAAGGGACATCTAGATAGTGGTAAATCTCGTCCTGTTTAGGTGCTACCCACCTAACCTTGCTGCATCTCCCCTGTTTTAGCCATTCCTGGTTTATGAAGCTTAAGGCAGCGATTACCTCTATAGAACATATATCTTAGAATGCTCATCGTCCGCATAAGGATGTGCTGGAAGCATTCAATCCATACAAGTTCGTTCTGGGTTCGAACGAAACCGAAGGCATTATCTCGTTACACTCATTTTGGAATAACCCTCAAAGTTAATGACTATAACCCTTGCATTCTGAAACACCATCTCGATCATCACTTGAGATGCCACAACCTAACGTTTAATTTGGATCGATATGGTTTTCGAATAATCATAAATGATACCCGATCCTGGTCTCATTGAAATCCAAACGCCATTTTAAACGCCAAGTTGTTTATTAGTTTAAATAATTTAATTCAATACTTTGAATACACATAGCATTTATCACAGATAATCATATACAGTCATCACAGATATATCCAAGCAGAATACAGAGTATCACAGGATATTACAAAATAAATAACACAATTAATCAAAAAAGAATCACCAAAACGTATCAAATTAGTTTAATTAACTTGAACTTAATTAATTACTTGAGAATTAACCATTTTATCCTGGTTAATTAATCACTAATTAATCAGCCCATTAAATTTATTAATTACTATTTTATTAATTAATTTACGTTTCGCTCGCTTAATTAATTATGTCTTAATTATTAATTAATAACCTTAATTACTAATTAATAAAATTTAATTACAAATGAATTAAACACTTAATTTTTAATACCAATCTTAATTACAATTTATTTAATCTCAAATTCCTTAGTTAATTACAATTATAAATTAAATTCACATTCTTCATTAACTTATAAATTAATTATTAATCTTACATTTGAAAACTTCCCTTAATAACTTTTGAATTAAATCTTACTTAAAATTTTCCAATATTATTTACTTTATTAATCCTACACTTTGTTTAACATATTAACTTAAATATTTATTAGTCTAATTCTCTTGAAAATGAAACCGGAGGAAAACCCCCGGTTTACTCAAGTAAAAATCGAGTTCCTCTCACCCTTTTCTCGAGTCCCCCTCTCTTTCTTTTCCTCCTACTTTTCTTCTTCTTCTACTCTTTCTTTTTTTTAGCTAAGTTTTAATTAAAACTGCAGCAATCACGCAAGCACACTCACGCACCAGGGTTCCACTCGAAGCATTTCCCCATCGTTCTCGAGTATCACTCATGTCGGCCACAACAAAAACCCTTCTGACATCTATACGCTACCGTGCACGTGCACGGCACTTCGTCAGCGTTTTAGCGAACCGCGTCAACTCCGGCAAGTCACGAAAACGCCATATACTTGAAAAAAAAACTGAATTCGAAACCAAAATCTCGTTCATTCGAAACTGCAACTCGAACATACTAAAAGAAAATGCCTCGTCCCACTCATATCGATCATCAGTGGCGACACATCCCTGGCCTCACCTCGCCGATACCCCACTCTACCATCCTCTAGAAGCTCGTGCAACTCGATCAACTCGTGGTGACGAAATCACCCAGTTTACAGACCATTACAAAACTCGAACCAAAAACCATAAATTCGTTTCGACCCATCAATCCTTGCAATAGATAAATTTTTTAACATTTTTCCTGAAATCAACAAGGATCAAGCAAGCTTCACACAAAATTTTACCATCTAAAAATTCTTCAGTTAACAAAAATTGATTAAAACATGGTTTCGGTTCATTGAAAAACTGCTCTTTGTACACTCAACTAAAAATCCCCATTTTTGTTTTAAAAATCTTACTTTTTTATGTAGATTCAAGCCATATAATTGAATTGGCAATTTAAAGTACTTGAATTCAACATAAAATTATTTTTTGCCCTGTAAAACAAATTTATAATTGATATACTTCACTAACAGGTTGAAAACAAATTTTAAAAGCTTGATTTATGTTTAAACAACTTATTTTATTTAAAACTCAAAGCCTAGTCATATCCAAATGGAAATATTTTGGATTTTGAAAATTTTTCTTAACTCGGTAACAAACGAACAGAGAAGAACAAAAACAACACATAAATAATCACAGAGATATATAAAAAACATACATATGCAAGCATATTATTATCAATGAATCATACATAAGGATTTAAATTAAACTTAAGTCTTAAAAAATTTTGTTTACTCACCTGAAATATTGTTGAAACAGAGAACAATTCTTGTGTTGAAGGCTGCAGTTTTGAGTTTCCTGTAAATCTTTCTGCTTTGTTGTTGAATGAAGTTGAGTTTGTGAAAATAATGATGTTTATTTTTTTTCTCAGGTTTGCTAAGTTGTGAACGAGCTAAAATTAGAAGATACATATATAGGAATAGTTTTGTATTGTGTAGGCTACAACTGGTACAAGCTTCTACTCTGTTTTGATCAGATTTTTGTGTTTAATTTACTGCAATTTGAAATGATATTTGTTTGTGCTGAGATAATGTTATTTAATGCATATGTTCCATATATGTTTACATCTAATTAATATTTATTTTTCTGTACATAGATATTTTGCAAGTTGCTAATTTATTCTCTTGCATTGCTTATACATGTATTACATAAGTTATAGTTCTAAAATTATCTTATATGTTTACTTATGTTTTACTTATGTTTTCATAAAATCATCTAAGTTATCTTATATATTTAACACAAATTCTTGTTTTTATTCCTATTCAAAGTTTAACTATTCCAACATTTAATTTATATTCTTACGTTTTATAATTATATTTTATACTTGTATTTTGTATTGATAAGAATGATTTTATTTTAAACATTATTATTTATATTACATTCATTTGCATATATTATATCAAATGTCAATAATGTAGAGCCTTTAATTTAATTAAATAAGATAAATTTTATTGTAAACGTTTTCGAAAGATTTTATTTTAAATTTTCAAATCAAAATTTCCTTCACAATACATATATAACTAATAAATGTCCAAAAGTCTTATTTATTTATAAAATGAAAAGCTTGTATTTATTTAAATTAGATTAAATGCTTATTATAATAATGTGGCCGAAATCCCGGGTCGTTACATTGCTCCTCCCCCCCAAAAGAACTTTGTCCCCGAAATTAAAAAAATAATAATTCAAAAGCTTTTATAATAACAATCCAAACATACATATCATCCATACAATAACAATCAAATAGTCTATCCTAACAAACATCACAAGCTATCTGGACACAAATCCGGATAGGCTTTCCTAAAACCGTCAAGAGTTTCCCAAGTACAATCTCTGGGATCCTCGCTCCATTGTACTTTGACAAGCTTCACTACTTTGCTTCTGAGTTAGCACTCGTCTTGATCAACAATCTGAACAAGATTCCAAACCACGGTCAAGTATGGCTCGACTTCCAAATCATCCTGGACTATTGGTTCTACAACCAATGATGGGTCATGAACAAACTTCCTTAGATGGGATACATGAAATACATTATGAATTCCAGACATCCATTCTGACAATTCAATTCTAAAAGCTACTGCACCAATTCTTTCTAGTACACGGAATGGTCCTATATATCTTGGGGCATATTTTCCCGTCTTTCCGAATCTAATAGCACCTCTGATCGAGGAAACTTTGACATAGACTAAATCTTCGATCACAAATTCCAATCGTCTTTGCCTTTTATCCTCATACTTCTTATGACGATCCTGAGCAGCTTTCATTCTTTTCTTGATAAGCTCAACTTTCGTAGAAGCTTCATGAATCAAATCTAGTCCATGCACAAGATGATCTATCGATTCTATCCAACAGGATGGGGATCTACACGGTCTTCTATATAAAGCTTCATAAGGAGCCATCTTAATACACGCCTGGTAACTGTTATTATAAGAGAATTCCACTAGATGAAGATGGTCTTCCCACGATCCACCAAAATCCAAAACACAAGCTTGCAACATATCTTCTAGAATGCGATTCAGCCTCTCCGTCTGTCCATCTGTCTGAGGATGATAGGTTGTACTCAACCTCAAACTCATTCCCATAGCTGATTATAGAGCCTCCCAGAATTTTCTGGTGAAGATAGGATCTCGGTCACTTACTATACGAACTATAACAACATGCAATCTGACTATCTCCCTCAAGAAAATCTCTGCCAGAGAAGCTGCAGTACGAGTTGCCTTAACCGGTATAAAATGCGCATTCTTAGTTAAACGATCCACAAAAACCGATATTCATCCATTTCCTTTCTTGGTTCTTGGCAAACTGCTGATGAGATCCATCAAAATCATCTCCCACTTCCATATCGGGATTTCCAAAGGCTGCAATAATCCGTCTGTCTTCTACTGATCTCCTTTAACTTGTTGGCAGATAGCACAACGATTCACGAACCAAGCAATATCTTTCTTCATATTCGGCCACCAGAAAACTCTTATCATATATTTATACATCTTTGATATTATAGGGTGAATATTCAATCTGGAGTGATGACTCTCTGACAACACCTCCTGTCTCAGATCCCTATCATTCGGAACACAAATCCTCCTGTTAATCCTCAATGTTCCTTGGTCATCAATTTCAAAACTGGGACACTGACCCTTCCTAACTCTTCTGATGATTCTTTTCAACATTTTATCAGATTCTTGGTTGCTCCAAATCCTTTCAATAAGAGGTGGAACCACTTCCAATAGAGACTGTTAACGCTAAAATTTGAACGCTAACACCCCGGTGTATAAAGTGTAGTTGTGAAAGCACCACCCGATGATTCGGGAACAGAGTATAAGTAGAAAATCACAGAAAAAGCAGTGAATAACAATGATTTTATAGTGGTTCGGCTCAAGGCAAGCCTACGTCCACTTTAATTCTCTTTATTGCTAAACCGATTACAACTTTACAACAATCTTCAATTACAATTACGACGAGACAAACAACTAGAACTTTGGTAGAGAAGAATTCTTCGAATCCATGTAGATTGCGTTAGATTTTCCCTTGAAGTTAGTTGAGATGCCTTTCGAACTTGAAGTGCCGGGTGAGTTGAGAATTCAGCAGAGTATTGGCGCTTGAAATGATTGGCCAAAAGTCCCCTGAATGTTGGAGGTGGTTGCGTATTTATAAGGATTCTTGGTGTCAAGTTGTAAGCAACGGCAGAGATGAGTTGGATCGTGAGTCGGCTCCGGACTAGGCTAGGTCGTAGGTCGCCCTCTTTTATTCATGTATGGCCTACGGTTTAGATGAGAGATACATGTTCTTCTGGCCCCAAATCCCAAGTCCTAAGTCGTTGCCGAGTTATCGTGCCGCGTGTGTAGCTGTTGCACCGCGTTCTCTTTCTTATGCCTGGATCGCGAACGACCTGGCTTAAGTCATAAGTCGTTCGCGACTCAAGTGTAGTTCAACTTGTCCATGGCAGTTAGGTCGGCAATTTCCTTAGGTAGCTAGATCGGTAGTCAAGTTAGGCCGGCAGGTTTTCGTATGTCTTAGGTCGGTTCTTCCTTTGAGCCCTAAGTCGGCATTACCTCAAAGCTTAAGTCGGTCTTTAAGGCATTAGGTAGTTAGGTCAGCGTCCATTTGTTAAGACTTTGGGTCGGCATCTCTCTCGAGCCTGTTAGGTCGGTATCCCTCCTAAGCCTCGAGCAGTTAAGTCGGTCTTCCATGCTAAGATACTAGGTCGGCATCCCTTCGTACCTTAGGTCGGCTGAACGCTGGGTCGCTACCTATTTGATGTGTTAGATCGGTGAGTCACGGCCGAGATGGAGTTAACATTTGCCCCTCGAAGCGTATGCCTAATTGTTAGGTCGTGTGCTTCGATACCTCTTAACTCGTCCACTTTTAGGTCGGTAGGTCGTGTGCGACACATCAGATAGATCATATGCGCCGCTCCAGGTCTCTCCACTACAGGGTATAAGTTAACCTTCTTTTTCTTTCTTCATTACTTTCTCTATTGCTTGATTCCGCCATTAATATATTCTCAAGTTCCTGAAGGCGATTTCGTTCCAACTGATCACCGATAATTTCTACCATTCATTGCGTAAGTGATTTTACTCTTCTTTCGACTGTAGATTTCTATCGATTCGTGAATCCTGTCGCTCGAACTCGAATTGCCTCCTTGTACGTTGCTCCATCATGAATCCCATCACATTTATAGCTGATGAAGCCTAGTTCGCACGATTCGGCTTCAGATGATCATTTAAACGATGAAGATGGTTTACCACCCCAAGCTCAATGATTTCTGATGGCAGGGCTTTGAACTTTTTATTGGGTGATCTGATAGTTTTGAATGAAATGAAGGCTGTTGTTGATGGAACGACTATTGGGTTAGCGGGTTGATGGAGTGTGATGTTGGTTTGGGAGCGAGTTAGTGAATTTGGGTGGCTTAGCCTTTGGCCGACCTGACTCTTAGTGACCTTAGGTCGTGGTTGAGATAATGGTTGAAGGAAACTTGCCGGTTTAAACTTTAAGGCTTGGATCGTGACCTAGTCAATACTTGGAGAAGTTCCTGCCATTTGGATCGGAGCTTACTTTCTTATCTCTTCCTTGTGACCCAGAGGACTGAGCTGCCGAACTAAGTTTGACTCCGACCCGCAACCGACTTAGCCTTATCTCGCGAAAGACTTTTAAAATCGTAGCCGACCTAATACATAAGCTTTGGACGTGTTGACATTTAGGAGCACAGACCCACTTTAAGTATTTGACTTGAACTGCCGAACTAAGTTGTCTGAGTTTTGAACTGCCCCAACTCTAAACTTGTTTGAATCTCATTGTATTATTTCACAGACCGCATTATCTTATAAGCTGACAACCTGCTGAAAATAACAAACAAAGAAAACCAAGGTGAAAATACTGCCATTGATTGCCCACATCAAATGACAGATTAGTCGAGACAAGACAAGCAACTTAAATATATTGCATGAAATGCTTGTGAATCAATCAACTAAAGTTTAACATTAATGCAAAGTATCAACAATCTAAATTGATTTGTCTGCATCAACATTATACTTGCATATTTAGGCTTAAAACAATAGTCCCCGGATTTCATCAAATGCTTGCTATTTTTCATTCCAGTTATATTTTTTTATTTCTTTGTTAATTTTACACAACACCTCACACATTTTAGGAAACGTGCACCTTGATGTTTGAATATCCAGTTATTTATGTAGAATGACATCCCATCAAGAATAAATGGCAGCTCAAGGGGAAGAAACTTTTCCGGTAGCTCTACCTATAGAGAAACCTCCAGAGAGAACTCCAACCATTCTAACCCTGAGAGCATTTACTCAGCTGCGCACTCAATTTGGTTTTACTGAGAGTGATGTCCTGCTCCCTAGGCTGAGTGATACTGCCGACAATCCTCCCCGTGGCTTTATTGCAATCAATCGTCAAATGTGTTTAAGTGGAGTGATCCCTCCTTTTTATAACTTTATCCGAATTCTTCTCCTTCGGTTGTCAATCTCTCCGTCCCAACTTCATCCTAATGGTTATGCCATCTTGATGGGGTTGTGCGTTTTGTTCAGAAGAACTTTTGATTGCTTACCGAGTTTTGAAGAAATCCGTTACTTATGCTCGTTTGCAAAGAGTAGAGATCATCCTTCCCTTATAATTGTGAGGAGTGCTAGAAACCGCAAACTTATTTCCGACCTTACCGAAAGCGTTCATGGATTTCTGAACCAATTTTTCTTTGCTCGCTGCCCCCAGGGTTTTATGCCGATTGGAGAGTAGGAAGTAAGATTACTTGTCTCCATTTTTAAACTTTCTCGAGATCCGAATTACCAATTGCTAATTTCATTCTTTGCTCTTTTCAGCACTTCCTCTTCCCTCTAGAGATCCGGTCCATAAGCAGACTTTTGATAGATTGAGTGCCGTGGCCGTAGCAGAGAGAAGCATCAAGTTTTTGTTGGGGGATGAATTATTGCACCAATACGGGCTCTTGCATACTTCTCGTTCTACACATCCTCATGAAATCCCCGACTCCCCGGCTAGAGCATTGGATGCCCCAGTTTCTACAAATACATCCAAACCAAAAGGACCTGCTCCCGAGGCTTTGCTTGTGAAATGTTCCACTTCTGTTGATGTTGCGGGGCTATCTGACAAACTTGCCCCGGTTATTGAGGAAGAGGAGCCTCAGGGATCTCCCCGACGTTCACAGAAATCCGACGAAGAAGCCGAGAAAACTAGCCTTGCCAAGCAGAGCAGGGATGATACTTTCGAAGGGCTGAGCGACCTCTTTGCCACCTCGCAAGAAATCTTTAAAGATGATCCTATCACTACCGGGGTTTCTTCTTCAGTAGTCGAAGCAACTTCCATCCTGCAACAGACTCCGTCAACTCAAGAGTTGAGGCTAACTATTACACCCGCAACCACTCCTCAATTAAAGAGTGGTTCGTAGTTTGATGCGCGTAGTTTGCACATCACACACACTTAGAATTTTTTCGGCACTTTTATGTTTCTCACTTTTTGCACTTTGAAGAATTCTAAGATTTAGCTCTTTTTTTTATTTCAGATCCTCTGATGGGGCGCAACGGATCTTATTATGATGATTTCCAGCGCTACGGGAGGCGTAGCCAGTATGATTACAGGCGTTACCTTCCCTCTTATAGAGAATCTGATGAGGAGAGAGCCGCTCGAAAGGCTCAAGAAAAGAGGGCTCAAGAGGAGCGCTATGAAAGAAGAGAGAGGGAAGAGCGCCACGATCCTTCACAAAGAGGTGACGATTCCCATAAAAGAAAAACCTATGATGACAGAGGAAAAAGTCATGTGGTTGAAGATTCGAGCAAGCGAGCCCAACATGGTGAGAAGCACACCACTACAACTCCTGAAAAGGTTACCGCCCCTGCCTCGCTTGATATTCCTTCCTGCTCTCCCGCTCTCGGGAAGTCAGACATCCAAACTATAATTAGCAGACCCAAATTCCAAGTTGGACCTGGTCCTGCCATTTTGCAAAGTCGGTTTCCTCAGTGGTGTCTGAAGGGAGTAAGGATTGACCTTGACTTGGTCCCCATTGACAAGTTTGCCATGTTACGAAACCTTGACGCCGTTAAGCTTGATATTGAGAGGATGTCGAACTGGCAGAAACTTGTTGACGAGCTTCAGAGGGTTAATCGTGCAAACATAGAGGCCATGCTCACCATGGAAAACGATAAAGCCGAATGGCAAAAGGTGCTCGAGCAACATGACACCGAGATAAGAAGCATTGCTTCTTACAATGAAGAGCTTGAAGCAAAAGTTGAAGAACTGAAACAAGAGCTTGCTGCTTCCTCTACTTCTTATTCTCAAAAAGAAGAAGTGCTCCTCAAACAAGTGAGAGATGCTCATGCTAGCCAAAGGGATGCCGAAGATAGGCTCGAAGTGCAGAAAAGAATTAGCGAGGGCTATGTCGCTGACATTGAAGAGCTTCGGAAGAAGAATAACTCCCAAGAGGCGGAGATCCAAATGCTTAAGCTTCAACTTCCTAAAGTTGAAATGGAGCGTGATGAGGCCGTTGCCGGCAAAATTGCAGCTGAAGAATCTCACGAGGCAACAAGGGCCAACATCAGCTCAACATTATTTGATTTCTATCTGCATAGCATCTTGGGGCGCGGTAGCCTCGCCTTTCTAGGCCTCAATTATGAAATTACACTAGCTGAAGTTTGGGAGCCGCACTTGATATGCTCGGTGGTAGCGGCGCTGGCTACGCTGAGTCAGCTCTTGAGGAGCACTATCTTGATGACGATGCTCGTGCCGCTCTCGCAAGGGGGAGAGAACAGCTTGCAAAATTAAGGGCCGAAACAGCGGCAGGGGAATATTCAGGAAAAATCACCTCAACTGCTCCAATTCAACCTTCTCCTTCAGCCGAAATTGACATTATCGGTTCTAGTTCTCATTCCCCATCTCCTACTGTTTGCGTAAAAAATGGCCGCAAACACCCAAAGTCGTATGAGTTGGTTGATTTTATGTTGTATTTAGTGATTTGGGTGATTTATGCAAATATATAAAAAGCAGGGACTAAACTGTAAAAGACACACAGATTTATAGTTGTTCGGCCAGAACGTGCCTACGTCCACTTTATATGTTATTCTCCTTTTTTCTTTAGATTACAAGTACAAAGCTTTGATTACAAGTATCTAAAGTTGTTTGAGAGTTCCTTCCAGGCTGGAGCTCCTAAACTTGTCTCAAAACTTGTCCCCCATTGTTGTACCCCTGCCCCTCTATTTATAGAGTGAGGCTGGGGGCAGGGGTCTTGGATGTTTATAGCTGCTGGTGGGCCTGGGCTGATGCAATCTGGACTGGCACATCTGGTTCGGCGGAGCTTGGTTCGGTCGTGCTTGGAGAGAAGGATGGAGAAGCCTTGGTTCGGTGGTCCGGTCTTGGTTTGACTCGGTGGTAGGGGGAGAGGTTGATTCAGCTATGTGGAGAAGGGATTGGCTCGGCAATGCTATGGACCGGTGGAGCTTGGGTTCGGTAGGATGATGGAGGTTGAGATGGTTCGGCAGTGGAGTTTTGGCTTGGTGAGACGTTGGTCCGGCACCGAATGGTCCGGTGCCGAATGGTGGGTTGGAGCTGGGAATGCCGAATGAGCTCTTGGAGTTTCGAATGCCGAATGAGATCTTGTTTCATACTTGAGTGAAATCCCTGACTTATGCACGCTTGCTTGCTTCTTCTTACTCCGGTCGTGGTGGAAACGCACACAACATTGATATTCCAGTTTTGTCCAAAAAATGGGATAACACTTTGCCCCCCAAAATATGCCTTGCGGTAGGAAGGCGTGTTTTGTAATGCCATGAGCTGGATGTTCATATCCTGTTGACAACCTGTAAAGAGCTTTATAGTTTCACATGTCCTCAAATGACGATCATTCGGGATCGAGCTATTTGGGATGAAGCGCGACCGTTCATGGTCAAGCGCCTAACTTTAAATGACGATCGTTCGTGATCGAGTCGTTTGAGGTGAAGTGCGACCGTGCGCGGTCAAGCGTGTAAATCCATGCGTCGATCGTTCGGGATCGAGTCATCTTCGGTGAAATGTGACCGTTCAAGGTCAAGCGCTCAACTTCAAATGACGACCGTTCGGGATCGAGTCATTCGAGGTAAAGTGCGACAGTGCGCGGTCAAGTGCGTAAATCCATGTATCGATCGTTCGGGATCGAGCCATCTGTGGTGAAATGTGACCGTTCAAGGTCAAGCGCTCAACTTCAAATGACGACCGTTCGGGATCGAGTCATTCGAGGTAAAGTGCGACAGTGCGCGGTCAAGTGGGGGACCCCAAATGACGACCGTTCGCGATCGAGCCATTTGAGGTGAGAGGAGTTGTGCCGTTCGGGACGAGTTGTGACCTTCACGATCATGCGCCGTTCGAGGCGATTTTTGACCGTTCGCGATCGGGTGCCGTTCGAGGCGAATTGTGACTGTTAGAAGTCGGGTGTCGTTCGAGGCGAATTGTGACCGTTCGCGATCGGGTGCCATTCGAGGCGAATTGTGACTGTTCGAAGTCGGGTGCCGTTCGAGGCGAGTTGTGTGTGCCCGGGGGGGACTTAATAATATCAGTGCTGGAGTTATTGTTTGGGGGAGTTTCCGAATCGAAGACTTTGGCAGTTCGCTGCCATGCAAGAGGTGCTCGTGGACCGTTCGCGATCCACGGGCATACAAGTAAATTTGCAAATATCAAAGCAATAATCATACGAATTCCACAACAGGAATGTTCAAGTCAAGATCAAAGCAAGACGAGGATGTCAAAGCGTAAACTCTTACTATGGCGCGGTCCGTAGTCATTCAGAGCATGCCTATGGATCGTGCGCGATCGCTTACATGTGTAAATGATCTAACCGTGCTAGTGAGAGGTTTGCGACTTGTTCATCGCTTTCGACCTGCCCTCCGAGTTCAAGAGGGAATTTTATCTGCCCCCTGGATGAGCGTTCATTCCTTACCATGTTGCTCAGAGGCCCCTATCTCTCTCTCTGGGATTGGATCAACATGCTCCAAGTGTGGGTGCCCCCTAGCTCTGGTGCTACGCCAGATGGTCCTGCTCCGTTCTGAATTCCAGTTGCTCCTTGGTTTTGTGCTCCAAGTTGCCCAATTTGCTGAAGCAAGTTCTAGATCATCTCTTCTTGTCTTCTCATCATAGCCGCCATCTCATCCCTGGTGATGAAGGTTGAAGCTTGGTTTGCTCCTGAGGAAGCCTCTTGACTTCTTTGGTGTTTACTTCTTTCTGGCCTTTGCCTTCTACTTGTTTGTCTCGTCATAACTCTTAGATCTGAACTCTTAGATTTTCAAATTCAAGTTCTATCCGATGTAGCGGGAGCTGGTCGTTCTCAGTGAAAGCACCAAAATGTTTGCGTAAAAAATGGCCGCAAACACCCAAATTCGTATGAGTTGGTTGATTTTATGTTGTATTTAGTGATTTGGGTGATTTATGCAAATATATAAAAAGCAGGGACTAAACTGTAAAAGACACACAGATTTATAGTGGTTCGGCCAGAACGTGCCTACGTCCACTTTATATGTTATTCTCCTTTTTTCTTTAGATTACAAGTACAAAGCTTTGATTACAAGTATCTAAAGTTGTTTGAGAGTTCCTTCCAGGCTTGAGCTCCCAAACTTGTCTCAAAACTTGTCCCCCATTGTTGTACCCCTGCCCCTCTATTTACAGAGTGAGGCTGGGGGCAGGGGTTTTGGATGTTTATAGCTGCTCGTGGGCCTGGGCTGATGCAATCTAGACTGGCACATCTGGTTCGGCGGAGCTTGGTTCGGTTGTGCTTCGAGAGAAGGATGGAGAAGCCTTGGTTCGGTGGTTCGGTCTTGGTTTGATTCGGTGGTAGGGTGAGAGGTTGATTCGGCTATGTGGAGAAGGGATTGGCTCGGCAATGTTATGGACCGGTGGAGCTTGGGTTCGGTAGGATGATGGAGGTTGAGATGGTTCGGCAGTGGAGTTTTGGCTTGGTGAGACGTTGGTCCGGCACAGAATGGTCCGGTGCCGAATGGTGGGTTGGAGCTGGGAATGCCGAATGAGCTCTTGGAGTTTCGAATGCCGAATGAGGTCTTGTTCCAAACTTGAGTGAAATCCCTGACTTATGCACGCTTGCTTGCTTCTTCTTACTCCGGTCGTGGTGGAAACGCACACAACATTGATATTCCAGTTTTGTCCAAAAAATGGGATAACACCTACTAAAGTCACTACCGATATTACAAGCGTACAAGGTGGAGACGAGGGCGGCGAGAGTGCCGAGGCACAGTCTTACGAAGTTGACGTCAGGGAACCGACTTCTGCAGGTAACCTTACTGACAATCTTGCCCAAGTAGACTGCTCATCTGTTTCTTATGAACTTGATGAGCTTTTTGACTACTTCTTGAATCTCTGCGAACCTTTATCTCCGCTTTTTGTTGACTTGAACTTTTTTCCTTCTGCAGAGAAAATGTCGGGCATTGTTCAGGCTTCTCCTCCTCCAATTATTCCTTCCCCGCTTCTTAAGGTCACTCCTCCTTCCGCTTCGCAACCCGGGTCACAGGAGGAGCAAATAGAAGCCCTTCACGGCTTAGATGATCCCGTTGCTTCTCAAGATCAGAAAGGAGAATAAACTGAAGGAAGCGAGAGGACTCCAAAACCAACTGGCTCCGACGCTGAACCGTTATCCAAACTTCTTTCTCAAGGGAGTGGGTCTTCCTCCAAGAAGAGAGGAAAGCAGGGAGTTTCCAAGAAGAAGAATAAGAAGGGATCTTTAACTAGCGAAGAAGAGACGGAAGAAAGTCCGATCGAGCCCCTTTCTCCTTCATCTCCTACCCTTACAAGCCGACCTAAAAAGTTGGTCATTCGGCCAGGTGCGGGCTCAAAAGGTGGACGGAAGAAGAAATGATGGCTTTGGTTCTGTGGCTTCCATATCGCTTTTTTGCCTTTTTTGCATGCAATAACCGGAAATTGTGCGGGTACCGGCCCCCCGCTTTTCTTTTGTTGTTGTTTTTTTACTTTGGAACCTGTACCTGTATATAAAATAGTGTTGAATAAAATGATTCTTTTTCTTTTTACAAACTTCTGTCTATATCTGAGAATGCATTTACTATTCATTTTTGTACAAGTTTATTTGTATGATATTGCAGTGAGCTTGTGGTATACATTGTTCGAGCGCAATTTTACCGATGTAGTTATGCCATGCCGCCCCTATACCATAAGCCCATTGTAATATTTTATTTTATGAGGAACTTGTGCTTTTATTTTTTAGAGAATAATTATTCCACATTTGGAGGAATATGATTTCATTAAAAAATAGAGCACAAATAAGTTTCTACGCTTCTACTTTCGAAGATATCACTCTTTATTTTGTGCATATACACATTTTATTGAATGAAATCTTCTATGTGGTAAAGCGGGTATTTGTAAGGTACTTCAACTTCTTTTTGAGGAAGAGAATTTTCCAGAACAAGTAATTCACTCTCCCTTTGAAAGTGTAAGTGTGCTTTTAATGAGGATTTTTTTTAAACTTGGCACAGTAAAGGGCTTCTTGATTTTTGTTTCTTTGAAAAGTTGCACCTCTAAGGAAGACTTTTTCACGTTTCAACACTTGGAAGTTTTACTTCAATCTTGGTGAAACGTGTGCCTCTGAAGAGGTCTTTCTGCTTGATTGTGCCTCCGGGAGGAGGTCTTTTCATTTCTGCCTCTGGGAAGAGGTCTTTCTGTCTTATTGTGCCTCTGGGAAGAGGTCTTTCTGTTTCTGCCCCTTGGGAGAGGCTCTCTCCTTTTTTTTTTTTAGCATTTCATCTCCGGTGAAGTGAAACTCCGAAGAGCGGTTGTTACACTTCAACTCCTGGCGAAATGGACCTCCGAAGAGGGCTTTTATTTTGTTTTACATTTCAACTCTGGTGAAGTGAAACTCCGAAGAGCGGTTGTAACACTTCAACTCCTGGTGAAATAGGCCTCCGAAGAGGGCTTTTATTTTGTTTTACATTTCAACTCTGGTGAAGTGAAATTCCGAAGAGCGGTTGTAACACTTCAACTCCTGATGAAATGGGCCTCCGAAGAGGGCTTTTATTTTGTTTTACATTTCAACTCCGGTGAAGTGAAACTCCGAAGAGCAGTTGTTACACTTCAACTCCTGGTGAAATGGGCCTCCGAAGATTGCATGGAAGTTACTCTCTCATGGTTGGAGGGTCATGACTCCTCCAATCTTTTTTGGTTGAGTAGAGAACTTTCTTTTTTTGCGGCATATGCTTCGTTAGAGGTCTTTATCCTCCAAAGAGTTGTGCCTCCGAAGAGGACTTGTGCCTCCGAAGAGGGCTTTAGTTGTTCCTTGTCCGCTTGCTTATGTCTTTTCAGTGATCCTCTATTTTTTTTTCTTTCCAAGCTTGCACTCCCTTCTCTTACAAGTAGTTTGTTTAATCCAAAGAAGTGTACTTCATTGCTAGGCCAGTTCACGAGAGCGGACATAAGCTTCTTAATCGGATGTTTGTTTGTTCAAACTTCTCAATTTATTAGCTAAAGCCCGTTTTCGGCGAAATCATTAACCGTTCAATTGAAGCACTTCTTATCTAGGATTTAAGCTCGGGAATTTTGTGACTTGGAATTTGTTTGTTGAACGATAACAAGAACCACTTGGTCTTGTAATGTGCAAGTTTTGTTTTCGTTGCCTGCAAAAATTTAAATCGACATTTCAGCAATACATTTAAGGTGTTTTTCATATCGAAAATAAAGCAGACATGTAATAATAATAAGGAACACAAGATTTATAGTGGTTCGGCCAAGAATTTGGGCCTACATCCACTTTATAGTCTTTCATTATTCACTTGCATCGGTTTTACAATCGCTTTCAATTACAGGAATCATACATTCATAATTCTTTTTAAAATATTTCAACAAAGCTATCAAGTAAAGTATGGAGGCAAGTGATTGCTGTTCCAAGCTCTTGGAATTTGATCTCCTTCGACAGTAGTGAGTTTGAATGTGCCGTCAAGAAGCTTCTGACCTATGACATATGGTCCTTCCCAATTTGGCCCAAACACACCTGTCGCTGTCATAATTCTTTTTAGGACTAGATCTCCAATCTCAAAACTGCGTTGGCGAACTTTGGAATTGAAATGTCTGGCTATCCTTTGCTGATGAGATGCGATTCTGAGCTAAGCCTCTTCTCTTTTTTCATCAAGGAGATCTAGTGCCTCAAGCTGTAGTTTTGCATTCTACGCTTGATTGAAATGGATTCTTCTATGTGAAGGGACCTCTGTTTCTACCGGAATCATTGCCTCTGATCCGTAAGCCAATGAAAACAGAGTTTGCCCAGTCGCAGTTTTGTGGATAGTTCTGTATGCCCATAGTGCTAGCGGTAGCTTATCGACCCAACCACCTTTTGCTCTTTAAAGTTGCTTCTTGATGGTTGACTTGATAATTTTATTTACTGCTTCCACCTGCCCGTTTGCCTGTGGATGAGCTACTGCTGAGAAGCTTTTTCGAATTTTGAATCGTTTGCAAAAATCTTGGAATTCTTCACTTTCGAACTGAGTACCATTGTCTGTAATTATTTTTTGAGGCACACCATATCTGCAAATGATAGTTTTAGTCACAAAACTTATCATCTTTTTTGAAGTGATAGTAGCCAGTGGTTCAGCTTCTGCCCACTTAGTAAAATAATCTACAGCAACAATGGCATATTTAATTCCACATTTGGCAGTTGGTAACGGTCCTACAAGGTCTATCCCCCATATTGCAAACGGCCATGGACTGACCATCTGTGTGAGTTCAGTGGAAGGAGTTCTAGGAATTTTGGCGAATCTTTGGCATCTGTCACATTTTCGGGAATAGTCTGCTGCATCTCGATTAATTTCTAGCCAAAAATATCCGTATCGGAGAATCTTTTTCGCTAAAGTTTGACCACCTAAATGATCACCACATTCTCTCCCATTCACCTCAGCTAGGATTATTTTTGACTCTTCCCTGGATACACATCGAAGTAACGGCATTGAGAATCCCCGTCTGTATAACTGGCCATCCTGGATTATATAGCGAGAGGCTTTTCTCAGTAGCTTCTTTCGTTCTTCTGAATTTTCCGGTAAAGAGCCATTGAGCAGATATTCTGTTATTGGAGTCATCCATGATTCTTGTTCTTGAGACACAGTCATGATCCAATCAATATCCATCTCATCAATGCTCGGAGCCGACAAGACCTCCACTGGAGTCAACCCCAGAAATTGAGCTTCACCTGTGCCAGAGTACTTTGCGAGAGAATCTGCTTTCGTGTTTTCTTCTCGAGGAATATGACTTATCATGTAATGATCGAAATCACACAGGAGTTCCCAAGCCTTTGACAAGTAGGCGGGCCGATTCCCCCGTTTCGCTTGGAATTGCTTCTTGACTTGGCATACAATAAGCTGAGAATCACTGAAGATCTGTAACGCTCGGATGTTTAGTTCATTAGCAGTCCTTAAGCCAGCGATAAGGGCTTCGTATTCTGCTTCATTGTTTGTTGAAGGAAATTCCAATCTTAGTGCATAGCATAATGATCGACCTTCAGGGGTCTCAAGTACTACTCCGTCTCCAGAACAGTGGTCGTTTCTCACGCCATCGACATATAACTTCCATTGGATTGGGGAATCGTCGATCGCTTCCTCCTCACTGTTACCCTTATCTGTGAATTCTGCGATGAAATCCGCTAAAGCTTGTCCGTTGATTTCTTTTCAGGGATGATAAGTGATGTCATATTGACTGAGTTCAATATTCCACTTTAGAAGACGACCCGAAGTCTCAGGCGAAACGGGACTTGCTTTAAAGGTTGATCAGTGAGGACTCTGATAGGATGAGCTTGGAAATATTGCCTCCACTTCCTGGATGCAATCAGCAGGCAATAGGCGAGTTTTTCCAACTTAGAGTAATTCATCTCTGCCCCAGTGAGTCTTTTGCTGATATAGTAAACTGGATGTTGAATCCTCTTGTCTTCTCGTATCAGCGTTGCACTTAAAGCATGAGATGATACTGCCAAGTATATAAGAAGATCCTCGCCATCGCCAGGCCTAGAAAGTATTGGAGGCGTTTCCATATGGCGAATCAATTCATCAAAGGCTTTTTGGCATTCGGGAGTCCAATCGAAGTTTTTCTTTCCTTTCTTTAAGGCGTCAAAGAATGGGATGCATTTATCTATGGCTTTGGAAATGAACCGACTCAAGGCGGCGACTTTTCCATTGAGACTTTGCAATTCCTTCTTCGTTCTAGGAGCTTTGACTTCCTTTAAGGCGGTAATTTGAGCTGACTAGCCTCAATGCCCCTAGCGCTCACGATGAAACCTAAAAACTTTCCGGATTCCACTCCAAATGAACATTTTAAAGGGTTGAGCTTCATTCCGTATTTTCGGAGGACTGCGAACATGTCTGCTAAGTGTTCTATGTGATCCACTGCTTTCTTAGACTTTACTAACATGTCATCGACGTAGACTTCCATAGTCTTGCCCAATTGCGGTTTGAACATAGCATTAACAAGTCTTTGGTATGTTGCCCCTGCATTCTTCAGCCCGAAGGGCATAATTCTGTAGCAGTAAAGACCAACGTCGGTGATAAAGCTCGTGTCTTCCTGATCTGGCTCATGCATCATGATCTGGTTATATCCAGAGTAGGCATCCATAAAAGATAACAATTCGTGTCCCGCTGTTCCGTCTACCAGTTGATCGATCCTGGGTAATGGGAAGCAGTCTTTGGGGCAGGCCTTGTTTAGATCTGAAAAATCGATGCACACTCTCCATTTTCCGTTGGCTTTCATAACCAGCACTGGATTTGAAACCCAATTCAGATAGGTAGATTCTTTGATAAAGTTATTCCCCATGAACCGATCAACTTCTTCTTTTAACGCTGCTGACCTTTCTGGACCATGAGTTCTCCTTTTCTGCTTCACAGGTGTAAATTTTGGATCAATATTCAGGTCGTGTACTGCAACTTCTGGGGATATTCCGCACATATCGGCATGAGTCCAAGCAAAAACATCCAAATTTGCCTTTAAAAAAGATATTAAGATATTCTGATTTGACACATTAAGTTGTGAACCCACATTCAACACCTTGTTTGGGTCCTTAGGGTCAACAGGTACTGGTATTGTCGTTTCCACTGGTACCACTCTATTCTCCCCTGCACTGGCTTTTCTAGGATCCATCTCTTTCCGCGCTCCGCTGTGCTCGCCAGTGCAGGGTCCGCCCTGTAATAGCTACAAGGCTGGTTCTTTGATGCGGACTGGGGTTGCCGCATCCTTTCCCATTTCTCTTTTCCTTGTTTCTCGTAGCTCTGTCAGATAACACTCCCGCCCAGCATTTTGATCCCCTTTTATAACTCCCACTCCATTATCTGTGGGAAATTTAATGGTGAGGCACCATGGGGCTAGAACAGCTTTGAATGCCGCGAGAGTTGGACGGCCAAGGAAAGCAATATAAGCAGAAAACTCGTCGACAATCACAAAAGTTTGCTTGCGGACCACTTTTCTTTCTCCCTCTCCAAGTTCTACAAGCAAATCAACGGTTCCTATCGGCTATTTTGGCTACCCAGTGAAGCCAGCGATTTTCTGCGATGATGCTTGCACATCAGCCATAGGGATCTTCATTTGGTCGAATGTTTTCTTGAAGAGAATATTGCAGGATGCGCCACAATCAATGAGAACTCTTCTGACAATAGCTGGCCCGATACCAGCTGAGATGACTAAGGGATCCAAGGTAGGAGCTTCAATGCCTGTGGAATCCCTGGCTCTGAACATAATATCATCATTGAAAGTTCTTTGTTGCTTCGGGGGCATAGCACCTTCCAAAACAAATACATCTTCCTCGGTCGGTACATACTTCAAAGCTCGGGTATACCTTTCTATCTCACCCCAGCTCCTGCCTGCTGGGTGAGGTCCTCCCGTAATGACATTGATAACAGGCCTTCCGGATTCATGCCCTGCAGTCTTCTCACCATTCCTGGGTTGATGAGCAGGAGCTCGTTGCCCCTGACTAGACGAAGCGTGATTGTTGCTATTCTTTTCCACAAATTGCTACAGCTTGTTTTCCCTTATCAATTCTTCAATCAAAATTTTCAATTGGCGGCATTCATCGGTATCATGACCGGGTTGATTATGGAAGCGGCAAAACTTTCCGCTTTGTACAGCTTTTTTCCCGGTTCTCAGAACTGGAGGTTTAGGATAATCAACAGAATCTTTAGTGGCAAGGTAAATACGCTCCGACGTATCCGATAATGGAGTATATTCTGATGACTTGAAGTAACGAGGCTTCTTCAGATTTTTCTGTTTCTTCCCATCGTTATTTTCCCTTTTCTGGCCTACAGATTCACTCTTGCGTGGAGCAACAATGTTATTTTCATCTTTTTCCAATGCTGCCTTTACCGGTACAGGACGGCTTTCCAGGCGTATGAACTCATCTGCTTTCTTGTAGAATTTTTCAAGGGAATTTGGTTCCTTCATGTTAAGCCATTTTCCAAATTCGCTCGACTTGTCGATGGCCCTCATCAGATAGGTCAAGATCATCCGTGGTTCTGCATTGTCTACCTCGGCCAGCGCTATATTAAAGCGATTCAAGAAAGATCTGATAGTTTCCCCTGGATTCTGCTCTAAACTTGACAACGACATGATATCTTTGGCTTTTGAAGCGTATAGTCTGAACTGCTCCTCGAATTTCCGGGTTAGGTCAGAAAACTGATCTATGGACCGAATTGGTAGCTTGGTGAACCAAAGCAGGGCTACACCTTCCAAATATACAGGAAAATATCGACACTTTATTTCATCAGAAGCTCTGGCACCTGTCATGTGCCAATCATACTTATACAAGAATTCGTTCGGATCACTTCTTCCTTTGTAAGCTGGGATAGTTGGAGGGACGAACTTCCTTGGGAACTCAGCCTTTAAGATTTTTTCGGTAAACGGGGTTTTACTTGGAGCGAAACCCCATTCCTTCTCATCTTCATTCCTTTGCATGCTTTCTTTCATGATCTGTCGAACCATTTCAGAAAGATACCACTCATCATTTCGAGCTTTAGATTCACCAACTTCAGGAAATGTCCGCTCAAAGGGGCTGGCAGCCCTCTCAGGAATGTTTCTTTCTTCATCCTCATGAATGTTGCCAGCAAAGTTCCTTTCATTACTCGTTGGTTGACGGTTTACCCCAAGCAAGTCATTCAACTTATTCAAAAATTAGGGCATTTTGGGCATTCTGAGCTTCCAATTGTGCACTTTGGGCATTTATCTGCTGGTTCAGCCCTAAGATTACAGCATCCAACTCCGATTTTGTAACCCCAACAGGTGGAGTGGCTTGATTAGGTACTGGGGAAGCGGAGGTTCCCTCTTGAACATTTCCAGATCTAACAGATCTACTCTTTCTCCCCGGAGCCATGATTTCAGATAAACTTCTAGTCTTCAGAAAGGTTACTTCAACAAACCTTCGTGGAGCAATGATGATAATTCTCCTGAGTTCACTTCTTAGTGAAAGCACCAAAAATGTTAACGCTAAAATTTGAACGCTAACACCCCGGTGTATAAAGTGTAGTTGTGAAAGCACCACCCGATGATTCGGGAACAGAGTATAAGTAGAAAATCACAGAAAAAGCAGTGAATAACAACGATTTTATAGTGGTTCGGCTCAAGGCAAGCCTACGTCCACTTTAATTCTCTTTATTGCTAAACCGATTACAACTTTACAACAATCTTCAATTACAATTACGACGAGACAAACAACTAGAACTTTGGTAGAGAAGAATTCTTCGAATCCATGTAGATTGCGTTATATTTTCCCATGAAGTTAGTTGAGATGCCTTTCGAACTTGAAGTGTCGGGTGAGTTGAGAATTCAGCAGAGTATTGGCGCTTGAAATGATTGGCCAAAAGTCCCCTGAATGTTGGAGGTGGTTGCGTATTTATAAGGATTCTTGGTGTCAAGTTGTAAGCAGCGGCCGAGATGAGTTGGATCGTGAGTCGGCTCTGGGCTAGGCTAGGTCGCAGGTCGCCGTCTTTTATTCACGTATGGCCTACGGTTTAGATGAGAGATACATGTTCTTCTGGCCCCAAATCCCAAGTCCTAAGTCGCTGCCGAGTTATCGTGCCGCGTGTGTAGCTGTTGCACCGCGTTCTCTTTCTTATGCCTGGATCGCGAACGACCTGGCTTAAGTCATAAGTCGTTTGCGACTCAAGTGTAGTTCAACTTGTCCATGGCAGTTAGGTCGGCAATTTCCTTAGGTAGCTAGATCGGTAGTCAAGTTAGGCCGGCAGGTTTTCGTAAGTCTTAGGTCGGTTCTTCCTTTGAGCCCTAAGTCGGCATTACCTCAAAGCTTAAGTCGGTCTTTAAGGCATTAGGTAGTTAGGTCAGCGTCCATTTGTTAAGACTTTGGGTCGGCATCTCTCTCGAGCCTGTTAGGTCTCCCTCCTAAGCCTCGAGCAGTTAAGTCAGTCTTCCATGCTAAGATACTAGGTCGGCATCCCTTCGTACCTTAGGTCGGCTGAACGCTGGGTTGCTACCTATTTGATGTGTTAGATCGGTGAGTCACGGCCGAGATGGAGTTAACAGAGACAGAACTGCATTCCTGCTAAGAGCATCAGCTACAACATTCGCCTTTCCCGGGGTACACAGAATATCCAAATCATAGGACGCCAGAAACTCGACCCATCGTTGTTGCCTCGGATTAAGATCCTTTTGAGAGAAAAGATATTTCAACGGTTTATGATTCGTGAATAACTCGAACTTCTCTCCCAAAAGATAATGTCTCCAGATCTTCAAAGCAAAAATAATGACTAACAACTCAAGATCATGCGTAGCGTAGTTCCCCTCATGTGGCTTCAATTGCCGACTCGCATACGCAATAAGTCTTCCATTCTGCATCAGAACTGCTCCCAGTCCAACTATACAGGCATCGGTATAGACTTCGACTTTTCTCTTCCCATCCGGAATAGCAAGCACTGGTGCACTACTTAGCCTCGTTTTCAATTCTTGGAAAGCTTCTTCACACTGGGGTGTCTATTTGAATTTAGCCCCTTTCCTTTTCAGCTTAGTCGGATGCAAAGAAATCTTGGAACAATCCTTGATAAACATTCTATAGTAGCCAGCCAATCCCAGAAAACTACAAACTTCAGTCGATGTCTACGGCTGCTTCCACTCCATAATAGTCTCAACCTTTGCAGGGTCTACAGAGAAACATTCACTAGAAACAATGTGCCCCAAAAATTTGACTTCTGATTTCCAGAAATGGCACTTAGAGAATTTTGCCTTCAAAACATGCCTCCTCATAGTCTCCAACACAATTTTCAAATGCTGCTTGTGCTCTTCTTCAGACTTAGAGTAGACTAGAATATCATCAATGAACACCAGAACAAACTTATTCAATACATCCCGAAAGACTCGGTTCATCAGGTCAACAATGTAAGCAGGAGCGTTGGTTAACCCGAAAGGCATAACCAACCACTCATAGAAACAATTTGGTCCCCTAAATGCAGTCAAGGGAATACTGTCCTCAGCTACCCTTAACTGATGGTAACCTAAAGCTAAATCCATTTGAGAAAAGACAGAAGCTCCTTGCAGCTGGTCAAAGAGATCATCAATACGAGGAAGAGGATATTTATTACGGATAGTCACTTTGTTCAATTCTCTATAGTCAACACAGAACCATATCGAGCCATCCGATTTGGTGAAAAACACCGCAGCAGAGCCCCAACAAGAAAAACTGGGCCTAATCAACCCCTTCTCCAAAAGATCCTGAGTCTGCTTAACTAACTCCTCTCTTTCCCTAGGAGCCATACTCCTACTACGCTGAATCGCCAGCACTGCTCTTAGAATCAAATCAAGGCGAAACTCTATTTCTCGACGCGGAGGCAAACATTTGACTTCCTCGAATACATCAGTAAAATCTTGGACCACATCAATATCTTCAACCTTCTCCTGAGAAGTCTCGATCTCATGCAAAAGACTACACAAGTGAATTCTAGAATTATCACACGCCACCCTAGCAATTCTACCCAAATTAGTTTCCAGCAAAACTGTTCTCTCATCACAATTCAAACAGCCTTATACTTATCGAGCCAATCCATTCCCAATATAAAGTTAAACCCTTTAAAATTCAACACATAAGGGTCACAAGAAAATCTATGGGATAGATAGTATATCTTCAAGTCCTTACAGATTGTATCTAATTTGGTCACCCCTCCTATAGGATTAGATACAAAAATGGGACAGACTACGGTACTAGGGGTAAGAAAGAACTTCTCCATGGATTTCATAGAAATAAAACTCAAAGAAGCACCCGAATCAAACAAAACTTTAATATACTTGCCGTCTAAAAGTAATTTACCTTCCAATACTCCCTTGCCTTTAGATGAAGTAGATGGTGCACCTTCCAAAGCAAATACCTTATTCTGCTGAGCTTTATGAAGTAACGGGCAATCCTTGACCATATGAACTGGTTAGTGGCAATTGAAGCATAGAGATCTCTGAACCAAAACCGAACCTGGTCCACTATAATGCGATTGCTACCGTTGCTGCTGAAATCCTTTCTTGGGACACTTATTCGCCAATGACCTTCTTGTTGACATATATAGCATTTGCGAGGTTCGTTGTTGCTTCCATTATTCTTCTTGTTCTGCCTCCTCCAATTAGGATTGAACTTCCTCCTATTAGGATTAGCAAAATTCCCTACGGATGTTGCCACTGGTGCCACTGATTTCTTGTTCATCAAATATTCATATCTCGGAGCCATATCAATTAAATCAACAAAAGATCCTTACAAATGCGTCGTCGTCATTTCATGAAATTCCAGCCTCAATCCTTGCACAAACATTTTGTTCTTTTTAAGGGGAGTGTCAATAAGCCCTGGTTCATAGCAAGAAAGTTCATTGAATTTGGTCTCATACTCAGATATAGACATGTTGTCCTACTTCAAATTCAAAAAATCTTGGTATAAACGTGGCTTCCCTGCAGTTGGCATAAATTTCTCCTCAAACAGCTTTTTAAATCTTTCCTGTGAAATGTCATCCTCGGAGATATTTGCTGCCGCGCCATCCCACCAGGCTACTGCGCCTTCCTGTAATTGCCATGAAGCCATTTCCCTTTTCCGTTCATCAAACAGCTTCATACTCTTAAAGATGCGCTCACAAGAGCGTAGCCAAGCCTTGACCTCAATTATCGATTCTGACCCTTTAAATGATTTACCTCCAAGGTTGATGAAGTCTTTGCATAAAGCGGAAAAACTAACCTGAGGCGGTACTGGATCTACAACCTCACTAGGAGTTTGACTTCATCCATTGTCAGTCGAGGTACTGCCACTACCTCTGCCTCTCCTTTCAGAACTCATGTTGTCCACCTGGACAGGTAACTCAACAAATTTAGATAGGTATATAATTATATGAAAATACAAATACGCACTCTCAAGGTAAATATTACTCCAGAGCCTAGGTATTACCTCAACTTATGCTTTGATACCAATTGTGACGACCCGCCTTTCTAACCACAGAAAGACGTAACATCAATAAGAAAAGAAAGAGATAGAAATAGAAAAGATAGAAATAAAGAATAACAACATCAGAATCTCACAGTGGAAATGGAACAAAATATAATACATCACATAATTATCACATAGTTTCACATATATCAGAGTTACACAACAAAATACTGTAGGACAGTCACATATATATATCTGCCAATACATACATCCCAAAATACAATGTACATCAACTAACACAGCGGAACTAGATAGATAGATGTATACGACTGGACTTTTGCTCCATGCTCCTCCTAAACTCCACAATCCAAAACCAACAATTTGTCTACTCATAAAAATTTGAGTACCCAAGAGTTTATGAAAAAAAGAAATAAACTCCGGGTCAGACAGGGGTCTGGTGTGAGTAAACGGGTTAAAGTTGTTTAACTTTGAAAACCATTTGAAAATAAAGGTATCATGTAAGACTCCCCACACATAAACCTCGGTAAGTTTTTACGTTACGCTAACCAAAACATTTTAAAGGAAATCCCATGATATTATCATAGTGTCTAGGGTTTTCAAGTAAATAGAAAATAGCCGAAATTGTTGCATTTATTAAATTCCAGCTACTAGCCAAAAAGTGGTAATACAAATCAAAACCGTATAGTGTCGTAGGGAAAATGGGTTTCCATCAATGGCAGGGCTGCTGGGGTACCATCTGTCATAGTACGGGGCCTAGATCACCGTACCGAGGATCACTCCCTACCATCTACAACACAAGGCCGAAACCATTCTTTACTGAACAATCCCGAACAAAATAACCCCACAGTTGTGGCCAACAACTTCCCACATGGCTGAAAATAAAGGGACATCTAGACAGGGGTATATCCGTCTTGTTTGGGTGCTACCCACCTAACCTTGCTGCATCTCCCATGTTTTAGCCATTCCCGGTTGATGAAGCTTCAGGATGTGATTACCTTTATAGAACATATCACTTAGAATGCTCATCGTCCGCCTAAGGATGTGATCAAAGTATTCAATCCATACAAGTTCATTCCGAGTTCGAACGAAACCGAAGGCAATATCTCGTTACACTCATTTTGGAATCACCCTCAGAGTTAACAAGAATAACCCTTGCATTCTGAAACACCATCTCAATCTTCACTTTAGATGCCACGACCTAACGTTTAATTTGGATCGATGTGGTTTTTGGATAATCATAACTGATACCCGATCCCGGTCTCATCGAAATCCAAACGCCATTTTAAAGGCCAAGTTGGTTATTAGTTTAAACCATTTAATTCAATACTTTGAATTGACATAGCATTTATCACAGATAATCATATACAACCATCGCAGATATATCCAAGCAGATTACAAATTATCAAAGATTATTACCAAATAAATATCACAATCAATCAAACAAGAACCACCAAATCGTACCAAATTAGTTTAATTAACATGAACTTAATTAATTGCTTGAGAATTAACCATTTTATCCTGCTTAATTAACCACTGATTAATCAGCCCATTAAATTTATTAATTACTAATTAATTAATATTTTATTAATTAATTTATATTTTGCTCGCTTAATTAATTATGTCTTGATTATTAATTAATAACCTTAATTATTAATTAATAACCTTAATTATTAATTAATAGAATTTAATTACAAATGAATTAAACACTTAATTATTAATACCAATCTTAATTACAATTTATTTAATCTCAAATTACTTAGTAAATTACAATTATAAATTAAATTCACATTCTTAATTAACTTATAAATTAATTATTAATCTTACATTTGAAAATTTCCCTTAATAAGTTTTAAATTAAATCTTACTTAAAATTTTCCAACATTATTTACTTTATTAATCCCAAATATTGTTCAACATATTAACTTAAAAATTTGTTAGGCTAATCCTCTAGAAAATTAAACCCGAGGAAAACCCCAGTTTACTCAAGTAAAACTCGAGTTCCTCTCACCCTTTTCCCGAGTCCCCCTCTCTTTCTTCTCCTCCTACTTTTCTTCTTCTACTCTTTCTTTTTTTAAGCTATGTTTTAATTAAAACTGTCGTAATCATGTAAGCACACTCATGCACCCGGGTTCCACTCGAAGCATTCCCCCATCGTTCTCGAGTATCACTCGCGTCGACCACAACAAAACCCTTCTGACATCTATACGCCGTCGTGCATGTGCATGGCACTTCATCCACGTTCTGGCGAACCGCATCAACTCCGGCAAGTCACGAAAACCCCCTATAGTTGAAAACAAAGCTCAATTCGAATCCAAAATGTCGAAAACAAAATTTACCCATTCGTTCGTAACTGCAACTCGAACATACCAAAAGAAAATGCCTTGTGCTACTGACACCGATCATCAGTGGCGACGCAACCCCGACCTCACCTCGCCGATACCCCACTCTACCATCCCTAAGAAGCTCGTGCAACTCGATCAACCAAGGGCGACGAAATCACCACGTTTATATACCACTGCAAAACTCGAACCAAAAACCCTAAATTCATCTCGACCCATCAATCCGTGCAATAGATAATTTTTTGAACATTTTTCCTGAAATCAACAAGGATCAAGCAAGCTTCATACAAAATTTTATCATCTAAAAATACTTCAGTTAACAAAAATTGATTAAAACATGGTTTCGGTTCATTTACGAACTGCTCTTTTTACGCTCAACTAAAAGTCCGTATTTTTGTTTTAAAAATCTTACTTTTGTGTGTAGATTCAAGCCATATAATTGAATTAGCAATTTAAAATACTTGAATTGAACATAAAATTATTTCTTGCCTTGTAAATCAAGTTTCCAGTTGACATACTTCACTAACAGGTTGAAAACAAATTTCAAAAGCTTGTTTCATGTTTAAAAAACCTATTTTATTTAAAACTCAAAGCATAATAATAGCCAGATGGAAATATTTTGGATTTTGAAAAATTTCTTAACTCGGTAACAAACAAACAGAAAAGAACCAGAACAACACATAATCACATAGATATATAAACAACATACATATGCAAGCATATTATTATCAATGAATCATACATACAGATTTAAATTAAACTTAAGTCTTTAAAAATTTTGTTTACTCACCTGAAATATTGTTGAAACAGAGAACAATTCTTGTGTTGAAGGCTGCAGTTTTGAGTTTCCTGTAAATCTTTCTTCTTTGTTGTAGAATGAAGTTGAGTTTGTAAAAATAATGATGTTTATTTTTTTCTCAGGTTTCCTAAGTTATGAACGAGCTAAAATAAGAAGATACATATATAGGAATAGTTTTGTACAGTGTAGGCTATAAATGGTACAAGCTTCTACTCTGTTTTAATCAGAGTTTTGTGTTTAATTGACTGCAATTTGAAATGATATTTGTTTGTGCTGAGATGATGTTATTTAATGCATATGTTCCCTATACATTTACATCTAATTATTATTTATTTTTATGTACATAGATATTTTGCAGGTAGCTAATTTGTTCTCTCGCATTGCTTATACATGTATTACATAAGTTATAGTTCTAAAATTATCTTATATGTTTACTTATGTTTTACTTATGTTTTCATAAAACCATATAAGTTATCTTATATATTTAACACAAATTCTTGTTTTTATTTCTATTTAAAGTTTAACCATTCCAACATTTAATTTATATTCTTATGTTTTATAATTATATTTTATACATATTTTGTATTGATAATATTTATTTTATTTTAAACATTATTATTTATATTACATTCATTTTCACATATTATATCAAATGTCAATAATGTAGAGCCTTTAATTTAATTGAATAAGATAAATTTTATTGTAAATATTTTTGAAAGATTTTACTTTAAATTTTCAAATCAAAATTTCCTTCACATACATATATAACTGATAAATGTCCAAAAATATTATTTATGTATAAAATGAAAAGCTTGTATTTTATTTAAATTAGATCAAATGCTTATTATGATAATATGGCCAAAATTCCGGGTCATTACACCCTGCCTGCAAATTTGGGGGACGAAATTTGCTTAAGGGGGAATTTGTAACGATCCCGAATTTTGAGTCAAATTTAAATTGGTAATTAATTTAAATTTTACAATTAAATTGTGAATTAATTTGATTTTTTCCAAATTAAATGAGATATTTGTTTTTTTTCTTGTAAATACAAATTGATTTTAAATTGGATTATTGAAATTGAAATTCAATAATAAATATTTTTTAAATAAACTGGATTTGAAATCTCTATATATTTGAAACTAAATAAATTTTTTTTTTCTAATTTTAGCAAATATATATGTTGATTTGATGATTTTACTTTGAATTTAATGTGGTAAATTTTTAAATACTATTTAAAGGATAACTTCCAATATGATATTAAACAAGGTTAAATAAAAAGTTTATAAATATACATATGTAGAATATTAAATGAAATGGTTTAAAACTAAATTTGTAAATTTAATTAAATTTAAAGGTTTAAAATAAAATTTTAAATTAGAAATCAAAACAAGAGTTTATACAAAAATTTATAAATAAATTAACAAAAAGGGATTAAACATAAAAGTGTTTGCTTTTGACATTTGTGAAAATATAATGTCCTATATTAACAAATGTAAACTAAGTGAAAACACGAATGACATGTGGCACGAAAATTGTTTTCTTTTGAATTTAATTTTGAAAACATGTATAAGAGAAAAATAAAGGTTTGGCTGTTTTCATTCTTTTCAAATCTTCTCAGCCTGAGGAAACAAAAATTCAATCTAAAAATATGGAAAACATATCAATTCAAAATCAAAACTTGGACAACTACTTCAAGAATCAATTCAAAACAGGAATCTCCGTTCAAAACTTCAACCTGATTCAATAAGCAAAGTAGGGAAATTCAAAACTAAGATTAAAACAAAGGAAAAGAAGAAATCAAAAGTTACAGAATTTAGAACAGAAAGATCAAAACAAAATCTGGAAACCCAAAGCAAATGCAAGTTCAAACTTGGAAATAAAACAACCAGATCAACTATTTCCAAATCTTTCAAAACAAACGCATTCCAGTTCAAGTATCAAGTAATAAATCAAAATCAAAGAGCCTGAGGCAAAGTTCAAAAGAAAACCTGGAAAGCAAAAGAATAATCAAAACCAGAACCTGACTGTCTTCAACATAAAAGTGAGCAAACCCCTTGACATATTATATCTGGTTTGCATATGAATGATGCTCGAAAATGTGATGCGGAAATGTTGGTATAGGTGAAATTATATTGCATGCCCGTATATGTTGTGTGCACAGAATAAATAATATCTCTCTGTTCTTACTTCACAGGTTTAAAGCCCGTTCAAAAACAAAAAACAAAAAAAACTCTCTTTCCAATCTTCCTTAGTCTTTAAGTTGTAAAGAAGACATGTTTATATGTTTAAGAACTAGGTTTCATAAATAATACTTAAATGTTTAAACTAAGTATTTATTTCAAAAACAAAAGATAACAGTAATGATTTAATTAAGCCTAAAATCAAATGTTTTGATTTTGAAGTTTGACTATAGGAATGGATTCACAATTCAAATACATGATTTTTAATGATCATTACAAAAAATTTAAGTTGATAAATAAAGTTACATTTAAGGTTGAACATAAATTTTATTTGCATCAAATTCTGGCGATCCAATAGGTTGGGGACTTCGGGTTTGAGGCTGAAGCATGATTTTAGATGGGCAATTTCAGGAAAAATTTTGGATGAATTTACTAATCGCCGTGGTTGCCAGGCGATGATGAATTAGGGTTTTGGGTCTAGTTCTGTTCGACATTGTTAAAGGGGTAATCTCATGGTCGTAGTATGATCGTAATTGTTCGCATTAGGAAGGAAAGGTTCATGGGTCAATGGCGCAGCTCTGGTCAGAATCGTACGATTTCTGGCAACGGGGATTGGCGAGGCGAGTAGGTTTTAGATGATAGGCTAGGTACCAATTTTGAATCGAACTGCTCGATATTGGAGTTTGGTCTTATCGATGGGTCTGGAGGGTTAAGGGGACTCTGGGATGGATGAATGATCTGTCGATGGTCGGAGCATCGGCCGAAAGTGATCGCATCGATCGTGCACATGCACGATGTACCACCTGTACCCGATTGATCAAAATAATTTGTGGAAGAAGGACGGGTCTCATGATGGTCTCAAGATGAAGTCGGGTAGAAGCTCGTGTTGGTGATGAGATAACTCGAGCCTTGAATCGGGTAGTTCCAATGTTGAAACTGCATAACAGGATTTTCAATTTTAAACTAAAATAACGATTTAAAAAGGATAGGAAAGGAAGAAGAAAGAGGGAGATCGAGAAAACTCAGGGAAGCATTGAAGTTGGCTCGGAGATTTAGTTTTTGGGCTGGGCTTTATTCAAATCGTATTAACCAAGTTGTAAAGTTTGAAAAAATGGATAAGGTTTCAAACCAATATTTCCAATTCAAATGTAAATCTTTAAATAAGATTTTAAACGAGTTTCAAAGTTTAAATTTTAAAGTTAATAAATTGTTTTGGTGATGAATAAATACGTATTCGTTAATTAATGTAATTAATTAACAAGTGTTTTTGAAATATAATGAAAGCAAATAAAAAAAAGATAATAGCTTAATGTAAGTTAATTTATGTGGTTAATTAGAGATGATCATTTATTATTATTAATTAAAGGTAACCCATTAAATGGTAATTAATTAAGGGTAATTTCTTTGTATAATTACATTAAAGGATCATTGATTCATGTGATGAAGTAATTAAAGGTAATTAATTACTTAAAGATAATTACTTAATTTAAAAGTAATTAATTAATGGTTAAAGCTAATGAAGTGATTAAGGATAATTACTTATTGAAACTAATTAAGGATAATTAATTAAATGATAATTAATTAAGGGTTTATTAATTAATATAAATAATTAATTAAAGATTAAATAGGGGTTAATTATTTAATGATTAAAGGTTAATTGATTTAATTGTTAATTAAGGACAGTTAATTAATAATTTTATGGTTAATTAATAAATGATTAAAGAATAATTAATCAAAATGGTTTGAAATTAATTAATGTTAATTAACCAGGATTAGTGAACAATCTAATTTAAGTTAATCAGATGATTAACTGACCTACTTTTAGATGTTTGGATTCTACTGGATGATTGAATTGTTTGGTATCCCTTATATATGATGCTTTGCGATATGAATTATCCTAGTTTGTGCTATGATCTATGATGTAATTTAATTATCTATGATGTAACTTATTATCTACTATGAACTTATATATTCATTTATGATTTGTAAATGAAGATAAATGTTATAGATGATACCACTTATCGATATTGTTGTGTTTGACCCTCTAATGATTTATGTTGTTGCACTATTGTGTAAAACCCCTAGACTACATCTTACATACACAAATATGTATTGCACGAGGAAATTGGTTTAGGCACAAATTTTGGAAAATAATTTTTAACTGAATTTTGAATCCATATAGTTTTGGAAATGGAATCGAATTAAATATGAAAAGCTTTTGAAAAGGAGTTTTAAAGAAAAAGGGTTATCTTGAATAACTTGATTTAGTTTTGAAATTTAAATGGTTTGATTTAAAATTGAATAACTTTATTTAGTTTTGAAATTTAAATAGTTTGATTTAAATTTGAATTCAAAATTTGAAATTGAATTATATATTTGGAAATCATGGTTTAAAAAGGTTATACGAGTTATATAATGTATTTATATGGTTTTTATAACCATTTTAAAAAGTATTGTTTTTTGGAATTTGAATTTAACCCAAGTTTTATACTTGAAGGGCTTTAACTTGGGCAAATGTAATCAGATTTTTACGAAACGAAAACTATTTTTTTATCAAATAATAATAGCTTTCATATAAAGAAAGAATATCCAATTTGTGTTGAAAGAATTTCAAGTTTTGAAATGAAACAATTTAAAAGTTATGGATTGAGTCTTTTATTTAAAGATTGGATGTGTTAATCCAATTTGAAAGGGGAATTGTTTTGAAATCTATAAATGAATCTTTGTGAAAGATTGTTGAACTTGGTTTTGAAATTGAAGGGGATCTTAAAAGTATCCTTTGTATAAAATATTTGAAAGGGAAATTGTTTTGAAAGCTATGAATGAATCTTTATTAAAAGGTTAGCGAATTTTGTTTTTGAATTGAAAAGTGATCTTAAAAACGTATCCTTTCTATAAAGGATTTGAAATGGAAATTGTTTTGAAATCTGTGAACGAATCTTTGTGAAAGATGGGTGAACTTTGTGAGATGAATCTTTTTGTTTAAAAGATTGGAAATGGTAATTTGTTTAAACCATTTGAAAGAAAGGTTTTGGACTTTAAGTTGTGACTTAACTGAGATCCCATTATCCATACGTTTTAAATATTGCGCTCATTATTCGGTTTAGCCAGGAGAGGACCTTGTGTCATATAACCCATTCCGAATAATGATACGACTTTATGGATGGCATTTGAAGGCTGGTGGTGAAGACCGGATATTTTCAAAAGCGAAAGTATGAGCTGACAAATGTCTCTGCACCAAATGACCCTCGGTATAGAGATTTGAGCACCCTTTGTGATGGGGAGTCTGGACGTGATTAGGGATTATCCAGATTTGCAAGGGCTTCTTTGTGAAGTGCCTTCGGTTCTATTCGAACCCGGAATAGACTTGTATGGATGTGTGTCTGACATTATACTTTAACATGTAAAGCTGGTCTCTATCAAATACATTTCCGTTTGGTGGCGGAGATTTATTCTCTTAGCTTAACACCATTCTGTGAGACGTACGAGCTCAGAGGTTATGTAGTTGATGGTTACTAGTGATACATTCACAATTTGGTAATGTGATATACGAAGTGCTGCTGATCATTTGTTGATCGAAGCATGGCTTTGTGAAAAAGCATGGCTTTGTGAAAAAGCATAGCTTTGTGGACGGGACTTCGCCGAGCCTCACAACCTAGAAATGGTCGAAACAAGAATGTTGCAGCATGGTTTTTAGGGGTCTTGCCCCATGGGTATGTCCATTTCCTTCTAGATAAGAGGTGGTATCATGGTATGGATCCTAGATATTTAACCTATGTGGTTACTTCAAATTTATTACTTTGTGGTTGTTGGTGTCGAGCGCTCGGATAAAGGTCGGTACTGATCGGGGATGGCATACTTGTGTGTTAGTTACCTATGTTATAGCTTGGTTAAAGCATGAGGTAACATCGGCCTTGTTAGCAGAGATCCGGTTAGGTTCTCGTGGCATCCTTCCAGAGGCGTACCAATTCAGGTAGGGAAGTTTCTTAGCCTGACCATTTGTTGGAAATCCAAAGAAACAATACTTGGCCTTAAGGTTTTAGTTGTATAACTTGCCATGAAATGTGGTGGTAACCTGCTATTGATCTTGGTAGCTATATTAGGGCACTACGAAATGTGGTATGCTGGCGAAGATTAATATTATACTTTCGAAATGTTTTCTGCACTATGCACTAATAATAATATCAAATGGTTTTCGCGTATCAAGCATTTTTGACTGTCATAAGGAGAAATCTCCTCCAAGTGTGCGCTTGCATTGTGTGTGTTGCGGGAGGCCTCACGGCAGTTTCATTTTTCGAAAAGCATTGCGGTTTTCAATGTTTTAAAATCTTTTGTTGTTGTTTTAAAGATAAATTGTTTTTCTTTTACTCATACGAGTCCCATGACTGGCCCAGAGTTTATTGCTCCCTTCCTAAACTCCGGGTGCCCATAATTTTCCACATAGGCAGTCTAGAGTTGGAATTTTCAGATAAGCGAATAGTAGATGTAGATTCGATAGTCTTCTTCAGTCTTTAGATGACCGACCTTGATTAAGTCGTCGATGAAGGTTGTTCGAGCTTATTGGACTGGAGTCCTCGTAGATTTTGGGATGAGCTTTGGTTTGGAATTGCAGATTTTGGATTCTCTCTTCATCGATGATCATATTTGAGTTATCTCTTTCATTGTTATCATATTCCGCTGTTATATATTTGTCTCTGACATTGTTGTATTATATTGTATCGGATATTGTATTCATTGTTGTATCAATGATATTATTCATTTACTTCCACTGTGTTGTTGTACCCAATGTGTTATAAACTCTGGCGAACCAGATTCGACGTTTGAATCTGCAGCATTCGAGTACAAATGATGTACGGGTGCCGATTTTCGAAGGTCGAGTCAGGGTCGTTATATTTCTACTGGGGAAAATGCTGCAAAAACGCAGAAAAGTAAGATCAACGGAGCTAAAGAAGTCCGAATTTGAAAAAACAAAAAGTGACTTCTCGGTCATAAGAAGATTTAGAATTTTTCTATGTAAAAATATTTAGGTTTGGAAAATATTTTATTATCAATAATTATTAACTGATTGGAATTTAATAGAATTTCACAATGAAATAAACTTTCATAAAATCTGATGAAAATTTAAGATCTTCTATATTTAAATGTACGTATTCCAGACATAAAATTTTAATTTCAAATTTTATTATTTAAAATTTCTCCAAGATTTAATTAAATACGTTATTAAACCATTAAAATTTTACGAGTCGTTACACTTGGCTCTGGTGGGAATTACTCATTGGAGATAGAGTCGGTTATACTCTACAAAGAGTTTGAGTGTGTTAATAGGTATGAGTGTGTACTTGTTAGTGAATATAAAATTGTTTTATACTGTGTTGATGGGTTTGTTGAGTGGCTTATGGATTCTGGCCAATACGAGTAATTAACATTATTGATTGGGATCTCTAAACACTTGAATTGAACAATTCGACTCAGCATTGTTTTGAAATGGGGTAAATGAAATAATTTTACTTTTATTTATAAAGGAATAATTTTCAGAAATTATTATAGCTACATATGGTTGCTTGGTTGTTAGGAAATAATAATATTAAATTATTATCATTGTTGTTACGGTATTGGATAAGGGATTGGAATTATAACCAAAAAGATAAGAAAAGAATTCATATAACAGAATGCGATTTGTAAATGTGAATTATAAATGTCACTTACAATTGAAATGGGATAAAATTCCATGGTAATATTTGAATATAGATTGAAAGGATTTGAAATTCGAAAATTTGGGTAAATTTAATTCCCTTTGAGTTTGAAAATGATTTTCAAAGGATTTGGAGGAATAATAGTGATACTATTTGGTAATATTTTTGAATTGGATATGAAATCTAGTGAGATTGAAACTAAAAATATTTGAAATTTTTTTTAAAGAGTAAAGGCACTGAACTCACTTCGGTCGTTGGAAAATTATTCCAATGATCTTCACGACATCATCGATGTTCATTTTCGAGTTTCCAAGAGAGGAATTGCTACTTGAATCTTTTGAATTAGAGTTTTTTTGCAAAATCGGATTTGGTTTTGAAATTCAAAGGGGTGATTAGATATATTAAGGGATTTTGGATTTCAAAAATGATTTTTAAATAGTAAGTGATTGTTCAAAAACTCTAGAGAGTTTATTTAAAAATGTTTATGGAACATAAACAAGTTTGAAACTTATAAAATCTGGAATTTGATTGTTGAAATGGAATCAAACTTGAATAGATGAAATTTGAGGAAATTGGCCTAAGTAGGCTAAATGAATAAAAAAAAAAGTTATTGAAATAGAAATTTAATAGTTAATTTGTAGGTAAATGAAATTGAAATCCAATATGGGTATGATATTTATCTGTGCTAAATAAAGTGAAATAGAAAATTTAGTTTTGTTGGACTAAATAAAAATCAAAGTTGGAAATAAGGTGAGTAGAGAATTAGATATGGTTCGAAGATGGTTGATAAAAATTCAATATTGAATTTGATTGGAAATATATTAGTAAATAAAAGGTAAGTTGAATTCAAATGAAATTTCAATTTGAATAAAAGTGGATATAAAGGCTTAAGTGATGAGGTGGAAATGAATATAAGGTGTGTATAAATGGTGAAATTCTTAAGTAAAATTGGTATTGGGAAGACATACTAAGTTAATATTTGAATGAAGGTTAAGTAAAATGGTGAAATGGGATAATTGTGAATACGTGTATGGAAATCAAATAAAAGTGAATAAAAAGGGAAATGATATAGCTAATAATCAATTGAGATAAAAACGTAGGATGTACGTATATTATTTTATTCGCATAACGATTTGATCTAGACTCGAGCACAGAATTTCGAGACAGTAATATCGATCCAAGTTGGGATTTTTCACTCAATTTTGGAGGGTGAACCCTAGATATGGATTTTATAATTGATTCTAAAATTTTCTATCATTGGCTATGCAAGGAGAATGATGGTTTATAATCAAAAAACCAGATCTATGTCTGCAATAGAGAGTCGTGTGAACGATACCAGTTCGGAAGTGAAATTATGTGATCGAGCGAGCGATCGGATTTGATATTATGATGATATATGTACATCGTACGGGCATAAGTAAAGAAAATATTGAAGATTTTGGAAAGAAATGAATAAAATGATTTTGAATTCTATGATCGGATATTGTTGCTAAGTGAGCGTGGATAACCAAAACTAAAAGATAAGTTGATGTCTTCAATTTCAAAAGATAAATTTGAATTGCACGAGAAAAAGGTATGTATTTAAAATTGTCGTATGAAATTTGATGGTATTCTGATCTATCCACTTGGCTTTTGTTTCTTTTGGAAATTTAGGGCCGTAGAGGCGTTTTGTAGTTGTTCCGATCTAGCCGTGCAAAGGAGGCGCTGGTGAAATATTTTGAAAAAATTAAGGAGTTAGAAAAATATCAAAGGAAATTTTGACAGTTTAAAAGTTGGTTTTAAATTGCAATTTGGATGGTTGTGTAAATAATATTGATTGAGGGCTACGGATGGGTTAGAAAGTTAGTAAGAGTGATAGTGTATCTTTAATAAAAGATTCTTTTTTGGGAAGTTGTTTGAAACAGTTTGGTTTTAGGAAAATTGTAAAAGGGTATTGGACCATTTTTCTTACCTGCCAATTTCGAGGACGAAATTCTTATAAGGAGGGAGGAATGTAACGAATCGGAATTTTGGATATTTACAATTGGAATGTTTAATTATTTTAAATACTCAAAAGTTAGTATTTAACTTGAAGTTCAAATATCACTATTTATTGGGTGATCTAATTATTGAATTTAATAATAAGAAATTGGTTAAAATATTGAATCTAGAGCTTCAAACTGGTTAAAAAATAGTTTAAAGGCTTATAAAATTTAGATTGATAATACTGAAGATAATAAAAGCTTTAAAATTTGAATTTAATAATAATTTGTCCAATTTTAAAATATATCGTTAAATTGACATTTAAAATAGACTTGCGGGGCACAGTCTCGGATTTCGATGAAACTAGTTCCGTTGAATACATGATAATGTATTATTACCAGATTTCAAATTTCGTAATGTTTGGAGTTATCGTTTGGCCATATGGTAGGTAAACGCGTTGAAATCTATATCAAAAGTTCAGTCTAATAACTAAGTCCAAAACGCTATCTTCTCCAAACGATCGAGTTAAGACTCGAAACCTTTTCTATTGCATTCTAAATAGGGGTCTGACATCATAAACGTCTAGCAACACGCCTCGATAGGGTCTCGAGATTTTAAGTTGCGAAATCGAGATGGTTTAAAATTAAATAGATATATATTTAAATTGATTGACATTACATTCACACCAGACCTTTTTCATTTCTCTTCACATCATTGTACTATACCAATTCTAACACAGTTTGCCTTTTAAAACCAAATAGATAAAAGAAAAGTTGTTGGCCCTTAAACTAGAAAAAATAATAATAATATACAATATATGTTTGCTTGCAAAGTAAAGCATCGGCCTTCCTCGCTTCCTTTTCTTCCTTGTTGCTGAAATTTAAACCATGGCCAAATGAATTATGTCCCTCTCTTTTCTTTTAAGCACCGATCCCCTTCCTCCGTCTTTCAGTAAAATCAAATTTTTTAAACCAAAAAAGTAAAACAAGGGAGGCCGAAATCGAAGCGCGACGTAGTCACAAGCGCGCCCGCGCGATGTTGTTAAGCACGATCACGTGAGTGCATGGAAGGAGAGAGGTGGATTTTTTTCTTTGAGTTGTCATGGAGGTGGGGATCGTTGGAAGGTCATCGTAGTTGGAGAGCTTGTTGGTCGCGACTATATCAAGTCACGAGTCTGGTGAGGTGTCGAACGCTGCGTGAGCGACGTGAGGTGTGCGGTGTTTATTGGCGGCGTGTCTAGGTCGCTTACACGTGAGGGGACTGGTGGCCGAGGTGAGGTAGGCGGCTGGGGTTTGGGGTTCGCCGATGGCAAATCAGAGTTTGCGGCTTGGGTTTCGAGTGTGCTTAAGGAGATGTTTTCTTGGTAGTAAAGTATATTTGCTTTGTTTTAATTTAATTTAATTCAATATATATTATATAAGAAAGAAAGAAAGAAATATATAGATACACATATTTAGCTTACAGAACATTTATTTAAACTAAATTATTTTTACTTAAATCTAATTTTACTTTTGAAAAAGGGAAAAGGGAAAAAGAAAAATATACATACATACATACATATATATATATATATTGAAGCAATTTTATAATTAATTTGAAATCGAAAATTTATACGCTTCAAAATTTGCCTGTACAAGGTTAAAACGGAGCTATTGGCATGCAATAGAGTCAAGTTGACTGATCAGTAAATTCAAAAAAATATAGGTGAGTTAATCTCACTCAAACTAGATTACTGGTAAATTTTAAATAGTTAAAATTTACTATTGATTGATGGGTAGTTGAATGGATAAATGTTATCAGTTGAATGTGATATTATTAGTAATATATATATATATGTATATATTGGAGTGATTGATATTCCCGCATTATATAGCGGATGAGAACCTATGCGCCCCGCATAATACCGGATGACCCTATATACCACGATATCCCAATCGAAGTGGGATTTGTATTTTTATATTGTGCTAACATATGTAGATGCAGAGAAACAGGTTGGAGGGATCCAATTGGATTCCTCAAAAATATTTAAATTTATTTTCATATCCAGTGATACGATTTATTTGATAATCTGTGATAGATTATATTTGAATTGAGATTATTGAATGCTACGGTTTTGCTGAATATATTTTTGTATTTTAAGATATCAAAAATATAAAGATTGTATTTTTGAAGGAAAATACAAAGAAAATTTTAATTGAAGTATTTAGAGTGAAGTTAGATAAATTAAAAGAATGAATTTGGGAAAAGGAAAAAGGTTGGGTTTTAAAGTCCTATTAAATAAACTCAGAGCATGAAAAAAAATAGAGTTTTTGAAAAATTGTGAATTAAAGTTTTTAAAAATAAAGACTTGAGCAATGTTGTTTTAAGTACAAAGGAATATATTTTCTTAAAGGTAAGAATTAAATGGGTTGGGAAAAATAAAAACGAGAATTTTAAAATAAAGTATGAAATTGATACTTCAGATTTAAATAAGGTTTTAAATCATAAATAAGGAGTGAATCTAGAATTAAGGATTTTGGAATAAAATTGGGGTAAATAAGGAAATAAATTTCAAAAAGGAATTAATTCATAAAATCGGTTTGGAAATCGATTAACCGTTTTGAAACATTGATTAAAAGGAAAATGAAACTATGGAATTTATAAGCTGGGTTTATAAATAAAGTGAATATTTATCAGTGGATAATTTGGATATATAAATTCATGGTGGGAATTTAAAAGGAGATGGTAATACATTTTAGAAATAAATAGTGGTTTTATTTTCAAAAATGTGAGGAAGGAAATTTATGGAGTTGGAGCGTAAAATTTAACTGGAGATAAATCGAGAAGGATTTATAAATGATTAGACTAGGTTTATTGAAGTGGAAAATGTGCTTTTCTTACAAATTAAGTTATTTCAAAGGGAAAGATTTTGAGGTTTTGGAAAATTTAAAAGTTTTTAAAGGAATGTATTTTGAAAATTTATTATTTAGGTGTTCAAAAATTGTTTAAGAATTTATAAATTGAGATAATTATAGTAATTAAATATTTTTAAAGGTTAAATAAGTATTATGATTTAAAAGGAAAATTATTAAATATTTATATTTTATATAATGGCTTTATTTTAAAGGTATTTTTTGGCTAAAGTTTTACTTAAAGGATTATTTAAGAATTTCATAAATCTTATTTTGAATAAGTGATTTAAGTAGCTTCATTTTAATCATTTTAAGTATATGTTTTTGGATAAAGTGATTTAATTTATTTAGAAACTGAATTTAATAAGACTTGGTTTTTTCAGTATAAATAAAGTATTTGGTTGAATTAATTATTTATTTGATAGTTAAATAACCGACTATCAAAACTGGACCTAAATATGACGTTGGAAATATCTAAGAGAAGTTTGGGAATTATATGGTATAGTTATTGTTTAAAGTGCTATACTGTATGTATAAACTCGTTCGTTCTTCTGGGACGTTTTCAAGGAAATCCGTCCACTAACGCTTAGGAGGTGATCTTTGATCTTATTTCCATCTATTTATTTCCTAAAGCACCGGGGTTGAGTTTTTCGAAAACAGCGAACGTTGTTTCGAAGAGACCGGGATCGGATTTGTGATTAGAAAACCACTTCGATCCAACAAGTATGTTTTCATAATTAAAATAAGAGCTTGGAGTCGAAGTTGGAGCAGTGAACTGCAAGGGGTAATCGCTACTAATCCTGAGGGTGATTGCAAAACAGATGTAGTAGGAGTGGTGCCTTCGGTTCCTTCGGACGGGGAAAAGACTTGTATGGATGAATGCTATCAGTACATTTTCATTGGGGGACAATGAGCAATCTAAGTGAATATTTCTAAAAGGTTAATGCTTAGCCTCGAGCCTTATCAATCGGGAATGACTGAAAATTAGAGGATATACAGTAAGGCTAAGTGGGTAGCTTCCAAGTAGGGTAAGATTTCCCCTGACTAGAGTCCCTTTATTTCGGCTGTGTGGGCGGTTGCTAATCCCAACCGCAGGGTGATCTTATTCGAGTTATCCAGGTTAGGGGTAGTGTGACGACCCGGAATTTCTAACAATTTAAATTGGAATATTTAATTTATTTTAAATATTTGAAAGGTTAATTTTAACTCGAATTCCAAATACCACTATTTACTTGATAATTAAATTATTGAAGTGTATAATTTAAAATTGGGTAAAATGTTGAATCTGGAGTTTTAAGCCTGTTAAAAATAATTTGAAGGCTTATAAATTTTTTTATTGATAGCACTGAAGGAAGTGAAAGTGTTGAAATTGAATTTGGAAATGTTTTGTTAAGTTTTGAAATTTTATTGTTTAAATCGATATTAAAAATAGCCTTCCGAGGCACAGTCTCGGAATTTGACGAAACTAGTTTCATTGGATCTGTAATAGTTAGTTATTATCGGATTGCAATTTACGTAGCGTATAGATTAACCGTTTGCTCGTATGGGTGAGAAATGCGCTGAAATTAAAAATCGATAATTTTATATTTTAAATCAATTTATAAAGCTAACTTCCACATACAATTAAATTAGCTTCCGAAACACGTTCCATTGTGTTCGTAATACGGGTAAAGCCTTATAAACGCCTGGCGGCATGTCAGATTAGGAGTTCGAAATTTCACGGTATGCAACGCGAGATATTTTCAATATTCAATTATATAATAAACACACGTACTCTAGAAGCTTCCCCAAATCTCTATCTTATCCATGTCTCCCTCTCTATTCTAAAGGGCAGAAATCGAATTCAACTTAAAAATTAAAAAAATGGACGAAGCTGTTTAGTAAAAAGGGGGGAAATAGTGATCGAATCGCGAATGGTAGCTAGGGCTTCACGAGCTAGGTAGCGGCGGCATGAAGATGTGTAGGCGAGATGGTTGTAGGGAGTGGCACACACGCATCTTGAGCTCGAAGTCGCGACGTGGAAGGCTCATGCGACTCGCGCGTGCTTCGATGGAGGGGGGTCGCGATCGATTGTGGAGGGTTCGAAACCGAGCTCGAGTGCGGTGGCTGTAGTTTCGTGAAGGGTCGCGAGCATAGGGAGGCACGTGATGTCGGGCGATGTGAATAGGTGAGCTCGCGATGGAAGGTTTGGAATTCGCTCATGTCTGACTTAGGAAGCACGCATGCGATCTGGTGGTGGCTATCGCGTGGAACTAGGATTGGGAGCCGTGACGACTCGCGTGCGAATGGGTAGGCGCAAGGAGGTAGTGGAGGTGGGTTTCGGCAATGGTGGTGTTGGCTCCTGTCTAGGCACTCGCGATCAAATTTCGGTGAGCAATTTTATTTTATTTTTTCCGTTAAAAGCTTTAGAGTTGGATAATTTCTTTGGTGCATCAGAGTGACTCGAAGGAGTGTTCGAGTGGAAAGGAGGGGAAACTTGAGTTGGGACTCGGGTTCGCATGTTAGAAGCAACTCTGTTTTTTTTTTTAACTTAAACATAAAAAAATATGTATAAACAGGGGAAGGGGAAAATAACTTGAAGCAGGGTCGAGTTATCATCGGGTCTTACCCGAAGCGAGGGAACCAAAATTTAAAACTTGTTTAATAAGTTTTTGGAAATGTGAAAATGGAAATGTTTTTAATCATTTATAAATTCTTTAAATTAAATGTCTTTCAAAACTTTAATTAAGAACGGTTTGATTGTTAAATTAAGTATGTTAAATACTTAAAAGATGTTTAAAACTTAATTATTTTATGAATAACGTTAAATGTTAATTAAAGGTAAATGTTTTAGTAATGTAATATAGTATTTAACAAAGAGGATGTTTACCTTAAGTACAATTAAGATTTGACAATTTATGAAATAAGTTAAAGATTAATTAAGTAATTGATTTGTAATTAGTAATTGATTAATTTATAATTAGTGATTTACAAATGGGTAATTAGGTTTTATAAATTAACAATGAAGGTTATTGTTAACTCCTCTGCTCAAGCGACTCAAACCAGGCTCGCGACTCACAATGCTTACCGACTCAATAGCCTTAGCTTGTTGCCGACCTAAAATGAATGACGACTCAACTGATTGCCGACTCAACGAATTGAGGAGTTGCCCGAGTTAAAGAATTGTGGGACTTACGACTTAAGGAGGTGAACGGTTTATGGCTTAAGGATAGAACGACTTGATGAGTTGACAGACTAAGCGACTCACAACTCAGAGAAATCTGCAACTTAAGGTCTCCGCGACTTAAGATATGTCACAACTCAGGGGAGGTACACGACTTAAGGAGTCTACGAGTTAAAGAGCCTGCGAGTTAAAAGCTTATGAGTTAAGGAACTAACGACCTAACAGGTTAAGACCTAAACGACTTAGGGAATGTCACGACTTGAGAAAGTCCACGACTTAAAGACGTTATGACCTAGCGACCTAAAGGAGTGACGACTCAAAGCACTAAAAGGAAGAGTAAACAACACTTAAGTCGCTGCTGACTTATAAATGCAGATAAGTCGTTCACAACCTAAGTCTTGGAGAGCAAGTTCAATACCATGATGTAATAAGATGACTCGTTAACGACTTACGACCTAGTATAAGTCGTACACGATCTAAAACCACCGAGCCAAAATTTTAGTGCCGCCTCACTTTAAACCGTGACCTCTTAACTCGCGAACGAGTTAGGACTTGTATCCAGATGAACGAAGAAAAAGCTCGGTACCACTTCACCCACTCCACTGCCTGCTAACTCTTGAACCTTGAGTCGAGCGCGACCTACGACTCTCCATGAGTCGTTCACGACTCATGACTTGGGCGAAAACCGCTGCCTATAATTCTCTATAAATAGAGGGCTAACTCCAACATGAAGGAGACCTTTGGGGGGCTCATTCTTTCCAAGTACCGATACTCTGCTGCATTCCAAACCGACTCGACACTCAAAACTTACAAGACACGTAGAACGCAATCAACGACTTCAAAAGGAATCTCATACATCCGACATGGATTTGAAGACTTTCACTTACATTGAAGTTTAAGCTATTCGTTCAAAGTGTTTAGTAATTCAAAGTTTATTGTACTTGGGAAGAATTGTATCGATCTGTAACGAAATCATCAATAAAGATATTCAAAGTGGACGTAGGCAAACTATTAAGCCGAACCACTATAAAATAGCTGTTGTTTACTGTTTTTTCATTAGTTTTCTGCTTATACTTTGTTCCCGAATCATCGGGTGGTGCTTTCACAACTACACTTTACACACCGGGGTGTTAGCGTTCAAATTTTAGCGTTAACATTTTTGGTGCTTTCACTGAGAATTGAACTCAAGGATACTTTCACCATTGCTTCGCGAAAGTTTGTTGAAAGAATCTCTCTAAAGACCGGAAGTTTATCAGAAATTATGGCTCCTGGTAGGAAGAGTAGATCTGTCAGATCCGTGAGTGCAAATGAGGGAACCTCCGCTTCTCCGACACCAAATCAGGCAATTCCATCTATTGGAGTTACAAGGGTAGATTTGGACGCTGTAATTCTGGGGTTGAATCAGCAGTTGAATGCCCAAAATGCGTAGTTGGAGGCTCAAAATACACAGAATGCTTTGATCTTGAATAGGCTGAATGGTTTGCTTGGGGCTAACCGTCAACCAGTGAATAATGAAACTACCTTTGTCGAAGATGCCCGTGACTCCCAAGAGAAAGGTATTCCTCAAAGAGCAGAAGGCACCGCCGCAGGGGCACCTTCCCAAGCTGAAGGTTCAAGGCCACAGCCAACCTTTCGAACTTCCGAAAGTGCAGCTGACATCTGCCAGGAGAGGCCTCCGAATGATGAGGAGTACCTATCAGGGATGATTCGCTCAATTATGAAAGAAAGCATGCAGAGGCAAGAGGACGAAAAGGATTGGGGGTTTGCCCCGATCAAAACTCCATTCACTGAAAAGATCTTGAAGGCAGAGTTTCTAAGGAAATTTGTACCGCCTACTATCCCGGCCTATCGAGGCACAAGTGACCCTAATCAGTTCCTGTACAAGTACGATTGGCATATGACCGGGGCAAGAGCAACAGATGAAATCAAATGTCGATACTTTCCAGTGTATTTGGAAGGGGTTGCCTTGCTTTGGTTCACCAAGCTACCGGTTCGATCCATAGATCAATTCTCCGACTTAACCCAAAAATTTAAAGAACAATTCAGCCTATACGCTACAAAGGCCAAGGATATAATGTCACTCTCTAGTTTAGAACAAAATCCCAGGGAGTCTATCAGATCGTTCTTAAACCGCTTCAATATAGCCTTGGCCGAGGTTGATAACGCAGAGCCACGGATGGTTTTGACTTACCTGATGCGGGCTATCGATAAATCGAGTGAATTTGGCAAATGGCTAAAAATGAAGGAGCCAAACTCACTTGAAAAATTCTATAAGAAGGACGACGAGTTTGTGCGCTTGGAAAGCTTTCCTGTGCCAACAAAAGCCGTCGTGACTGAAATTCAGAATGTCAATGTTGCTTCTAATAAAGGAGAATCTGGAGGACAGAAAAGGAAGAATGATGATGGGAAAAAGCAGGGAAATCCAAAGAAAAACCCCCACTTTGAACCGTCAGATTATACTCCCTTAACTGATAATCCAGAGAACATTTTCTTAGCAACAAAGGATATTGTTGAATATCCTAAACCACAAAAGTTGAGACTTAGGAAAAATGCCACGCAAAGTGAAAGATTCTGTAAATTCCACAATCAACCTGGCCATGATACTGACGAGTGTCGTCATTTGAAGGATCTGATTGAGAAGTTGTTGAACGAGAATAAACTTCAGCAATATGTCCGGAGAAACAGGAATGATCCATCCTCATCCACTCAGGGGCAAATACTTCTCACTCATCATTACGACCCAAATGAAAGAACTGCAACGCAAGGATCTGAGTGGCTTATCATTAATGCTATCACAGAGGGCCCTCACCCAGCGGACAGAAGTTGGGACGGGATGAAAAGATATGCTCGTGCTTTAAGACAAGCCCCGGAGGGAGAGAATATCCTTGTTCTGGAAGATGATGCCTAATGGCCATGTTTCACTTAATGGCTTTTGCTTAAAATTCATAGAATAATACTAGATTTATGATTCCTGTGTAAAATGCCGTTGTAAAAATAGTGCAAATAAATAATAGGAACTATAAATCTTGAGCTTTCTATTACAATAAAATGCTTGTTTCATGTCGATATGCAAATATCTTAAAATATATGGCTAAAATGTCGATTTAATGTTGTAGGCAATCAAAGCAAAGCTCACCTAGTCAACACATCGCAAGACCAAGCAATTCCCCACATCACTCAACAAACAAACACTAAACCATGCAAAATTTCCATACTCAAATCCTACAAAAGAAGTGCTTCAAACAAAATTGGCAGTGTGGATGGAAGTGGACCATTTCTAACTAACTGCAAATGTTTGAACAAACAAGCAGCCAGTTAAATAAACTATGTCTACCACCACCAACTCACTTAACTATGAAGTATATTTCTTTGGATAAGGGAAATTATTGGCAACTAGAAAGTGGAAACACTTGCAAAGGACAACGGGGATCGCCGACATGAATCGATGGCAAAGAGACATGGGCGAGCAAGCATCAATCGGCAAAAGACCTCTTCAGAGGCATAAGCCCTCTTCGGAGGCACAACTCTTCGGAGAATAAAGACCTCTTCGGGGACACATTTCACCGGAGTTGAAGTGCAAACTCTTCGGAGGCCCACTTCTCCAGAGCTGAAATGCCAAATAAAGACCTCTTCGGGGGCACATTTCACCGGAGCTGAAGTGCAAACTCTTTGGAGGCCCACTTCTCCAGAGCTGAAATGCCAAATAAAGACCTCTTCGGGGGCACATTTCACCGGAGCTGAAGTGCAAACTCTTCGGAAGCCCACTTCTCGAGAGCTGAAATGCCAAATAAAGACCTCTTCGGGGGCACAATTCGCCAGAGCTGAAGTGCAAACTCTTCGGAGGCCCACTTCTCCAGAGCTGAAATGCCAAATAAAGACCTCTTCGGGGGCACATTTCATCGGAGCTGAAGTGCAAACTCTTCGGAGGCCCACCTCTCCAGAGCTGAGATGCCAAATAAAGACCTCTTCGGGGGCATATTTCACCGGAGCTGAAGTGCAAACTCTTCGGAGGCCCACTTCTCCAGAGCTGAAATGCCAAATAAAGACCTCTTCGGGGGCACATTTCACCGGAGCTGAAGTGCAAACTCTTCGGAAGCCCACTTCTCCAGAGCTGAAATGCGAAATAAAGACCTCTTCGGGGGCACATTTCGCCGGAGCTGAAGTGCAAACGCTTCGGAGGCCCACTTCTCTAGAGCCGAAATGCCAAATAAAGACCTCTTCGGGTGCACATTTCACCGGATCTGAAGTGCAAACTCTTCGGAGGCCCACTTCTCCAGAGCTGAAATGCCAAATAAAGACCTCTTTGGGGGCATATTTCACCGGAGCTGAAGTGCAAACTCTTTGGAGGCCCACTTCTCCAGAACTGAAATGCCAAATAAAGACCTCTTCGGGGGCACATTTCACCGGAGCTGAAGTGCAATCTCTGCGGAGGCCCACTTCTCCAGAGTTGAAATGTCAAATCAAAGCCCTCCAGCGAGGCGCAACAAAAAAAAAGGAAGAAAAAAGAAGTCATCTTCAAAGGCTCGCTTTAACTCTCAAAGGAAGAATAATCCACCTATTCTGGAAAGTTCTCTTCCTCAAAAAGAAGTTAAGGTACCCTTCAGATGCCCGCTTTACCACATAGAAGAATTCACTTGGTAAAATGTGTATTTGCACAAAAGAAAAAGTGATATCTTCGAAGGATGAAGCGTAAAAACTTATCTATACTCTGTTTTTTAACGAAATAATATTCCTCCAAATGTGGAATAATATTCTTTAAAAAATAAATGTACAAGTTCCTCATAAAATAAAATATTACAATGAGTTTATGGTATAGGGGCAACATGGTATAACTACATCGGTAAAATTGCGCTCAAATAGTATACCACATGCTCACTGCAATATCATGCAAAGAAACTTGTATAAAAGTGAATAATAACTGCATTCTCAAATTCAAACAAGAAGTTTGTACAAATAAAGAATCATTTTATTTAATTCTGTTACAATTTCTTACAGATACAAGTTTCGAAATAAAAAAAAGGGGGCCGGTACCCGCACAATTTCCGATCAGTACATGCAAAAAAGGCAAAAAGCGATATGAAAGCCACAGAACCAGAGCCATCATTTCTTCTTCCGCCCACCTTTTGAGCTCGCACCCGGCCGGATAACCAACTTCTTAGGCCGGCTTGTAAGAGTAGGGGATTAAGGAGAAAGGGGCTCAGTCGGACTTTCTTCCGTTTCTTCTTCGCCAGTTAAGGATCCCTTCTTCTTCTTCTTCTTGGAAACTCCCTGCTTTCCTCTCTTCTTGGAGGAAGACCCACTCCCTGGAGAAAGAAGTTTAGCTAATGGTTCTTCATCGGAACCAGTTGCTTCTGGAGGCTTCTCACTCCCTTCAGTTTCTTCTACCTTGTGTTCTTGTAAAGCAATGGGATCGTTCAAGTCTTGAAGAGCTTCTATTTGCTCCTCTTGTGGTCCCGATTGCGAGGCAGAAGGAGGAGTCACCTGAATAGATGGAGGAGGAATAATTGGAGGTGGGGAAGTTTGAAAGATGCTCGACGTTTTCTCTACAGAAGGAAAAAAGTTCAAGTCAGTAAAAAGCGGAGATAAAGGTTCACTGAGGTTCAAGAAGTAGTCAAGAAGCTCACCAAGCTCGTAAGAAACAGATGAGCAGTCTACTTGGGCAAGATTAACAGTAGGGTTACCTGTAGAAGTCGGTTTTCTGACATCAACCTCGTAAGCCTGTGCCTCAGCACCCACGTCGCCTTCATCTCCACCGTGTATGCTTGTGATCTCGGTGGTAACTTTGGTAGGAGATAGAGTATGAGAACTAGAACCGATAATGTCAATTTCGGCCGAAGGAGAAGGCTGAATTGGAACAGTTGAGATGGTTTTTCCCGAATATTCTCCTGCCGCTGTTTCGGCCCTTAATTTTGCAAGCTGTTCTCTCCCCTTGGCGAGAGCGGCGCGAGCATCATCATCAAGATAATGCTCCTCAAGAGTTGACTCAGCATAGCCGGCGCCTTTACCGCCAAGCATATCGAGTGCAGCCTCCCAAACATCAGCCAGAGTAATTTCATACTTAGGGCCTAGAAAGGCGAGGCTACCGCGCCCCAAGATGCTATGCAGGTAGAAATCAAATAATGTTGAGCTGATGTTGGTCCTCGTCGCCTCGTGAGATCCTTCAGCTGCAATTTTGCCGGCAACGGCCTCATCAGGCTCCCTTTCAGCTTTAGAAAGTTGAAGCTTAAGCATTTGAATCTCCGCCTCTTGGGAGCTAGTTTTCTTCCGAAGCTCTGCAACATCAGCAATACAGCTCTCACTGATTCTTTTTTGCACTTCGAGCCTGTCTTCGGCGTCTCTTTGGCTGGCATGAGCGTCTCTCACTTGTTTTAGGAGCACTTCTTCTTTTTGAGAATAGGAAGTAGAGGAAGTAGCAGGCTCTTGTTTCAGTTCCTCAACTTTTGCTTCAAGCTCTTCATTGTAAGAAGCGATGCTCCTCATTTCAATATCGTGTTGTTCAAGAACCTTTTGCCATTCGGCTTTATCATTTTCCATAGTGAGCATGGCCTCTATATTTGCACGATTAACCCTTTGGAGCTCGTCAACAAGTTTTTGCCAGTTTGACATCCTCTCAATATCAAGCTTGACGGCATCGAGGTTTCGTAACATGGCAGACTTGTCAATGGGGACCAAGTCAAGGTCGAACCTTACTCCCTTCAGACACCACTGTGGAAACCGACTTTGCAAAGTGGCTGGGCCCGGTCCAACTTTGAATTTGGGCCTGCTGATTATTGTTTGAATATCTTCTTTCCCAAGAGCGGGAGAGCCAGAAGGAATGTCAAGCGAGGCGGGGGCAGTAACCTTTTCAGGAGTTGTAGAGGTGTGCTTCTCACCATGTCGGGCTCGCTTGCTCGAATCTTCAACCATATGACTTTTTCCTCGGTCATCATGGGATTTTCTTTTATGGGAATCGTCGCCTCTTTGCGAAGAATCATGGCGCTCCTCCCTCTCTCTTCTTTCATAACGCTCCTCTTGAGGCCTCTTCTCTTGAGCCTTTCGGTCGGCTCTTTCTTCATCGGATTCTCTGTAAGAGGGGAGGTAACGCCTATAATCATATTGGCGACGCCTCCCGTAGCGCTGGAAGTCATCATAGTAGGATCCACTGCGTCCCATCGGAAGATCTGAAATAAAAAGAGCTAAATTTTAGAATTCTTCAAAGTACAAAAAGTCAGAAGCATAAAAGTGCCGAAATATTCTAAGTGTGTGTAATATGCGAACTACGCGCATCGAACTACGAACCACTCTTTAATTGTGGAGTAGTTATGGGAGTAGAAGTTAACATCAACTCTTGAGTTGACGGAGTCTATTGCAGAATAGAAGTCGCCTCGACTACTGAAGAAGAAACCCGGTAGTGATAGGATCATCTTTAAAGATCTCTTGCGAGGTGGCGAAGAGGTCGCTCGGTCCTTCGAAAGTGTCGTCCCTGCTCTGCTTGACAAGGCTGGTTTTCTCGGCTCCTTCGTCACCAGACTTTTTTTAAATATGGAGGAGATTCCCGAGGCTCTTCTTCTTCAGTAACCGGGGCAAGTTTGCCAGATGACCCCGCGACATCAACAGAAGTGGAGCACTTCACTAGAGAAGCCTCAGAAGCAGGTTCTTTTGGTAAGGATGCGTCAGTAGAAACGGGGGCATCCGACGCTCTAGCCGGAGAGTCTAGGACTTCATGGGGGTGTGTAGAGCAAGAGGTATGCAAAAGCCCGTATTGGTGCAAAAATTCATCCCTCAACAAGAATTTTACACTTCTCTCTTCCCCGGCCACGGCACTCAGTCTCTCAAAAACTTGCTTATGGCCTGGATCTCTGGATAGGGAAGGAAGTGCTGAAAAAGGAAAGAGTAGAATTAACGATTAACAACACAAAATTCGATGAGTTCGGAAATGGAAAATAGAAGCAGGTAATCTTACTTCCTACTCTCCAGATGGCATAAAACCCTGGGGGGCAGCGAACGAAGAAAAACTGATTTAAAAATCCATGAGCACTTTCGGGTAGGTCAGTCATGAGTTTGCGATTCCTAACACTCCTTATAATGACAATGGAGGGATGGTCTTTAATCTTGGTGAAAGAACATAAGTAGCAAATTTCTTCAAAGCTCGGTAACCGACCCAGGGTTCTCATGAATAAAACACACAACCCATCAGAATGGCGTAACTATTGGGGTGCAGTTGAAACGGGGAGATAGTCAATCGAAGTAGAAATTGCTGAAGGAACTCGTTGAAGGGAGGAATAGCACCGAACAAGCACATTTGGCGATTGACAGCGACAAAACCGCAGGGAGGGCTATCAGAAAAATCATTTGGCCCAGGCAATATAGCATCTGTTTCAACGATGCCAAACTGAGCACGCAATAAGCTAAACGTCCGGTAGTTTAAGGAAGTTGCGACTCTTTCCGGTGGAGCAGTCAGTGGAGCAGCTATTGGAAGAGCCTCTCCAATCTGTTCCGTTACTTCTTCTTGATGAGAGGCCATTCTACACAAGCAACTGGATATTCAAATGTGAAGGTGCACGTTTCCTAAAAAGTGTGAAGTGTTGTGCAAAACTAATAATGACAAGTAAATATAACTGAAGTTAAACTAATCGGCAATTGATTGATTACTAAATTTCAGGACTTGTTAATTTTAAAAAGGTTCAAGTGCAGTATTGGTGCAAACCGGTCGATTTCAATTGACTATCTCAATATTGCTTTAATACTCTACTTGAATTCGTTGAATTAAAGCATTTCGTTCACACAATCTATTTAAGTTAATTACCTTCTGTCAACTAATCTGTCATTTGATGTGGGTAGTCAATGGCAGTATATTCGCCTTGGTTTTCTATAGTCGTTATTTCCAGCAGGTAGTTAGCTTATAAGTTAACAAGATTTGTGGAATAATGCAACAAAGTTCAAACAATTTAAAGTTTGGGTAATTCAGAGTTTAGGCAATTCAGTCCGGTAATACAAGTTAAATAATCAAGTGGGATTATGCTTTTAAGTGACAACTCGTTCACGACCTAAGGGGTATGCGGCGAGTTGAGTTAAGTTCTGTAAGTCATAATGTGCATGGAGGAAAAAGTCTCAAATCAGAACAAAGCAAAATTCCCGAAGTCGTGTCTCGGACGTGACTCAAAGCCTAGGTCTCATCTACTTGAGTCGGTCAAGGGTTAAGCCACAAGAAGCAACTCGGTATGGAAAATAGCCAAGCACTGAGTCGTCCACGACTTATGGCTTGAGACGTTCACGGTCTAAAGGATAAGTTGTAGTAAGAATCTAAAGGGCTGAGTCACTCGTACGACCTAAGTCCTGAATCGTCAGGAAATTAACACGACCCAAAAATTAGGTCGTGGACGGATGAGATTGCAAGGCCTTCCTAAGTCAGTAGACCCAAAAAACCAACTGAGTAGTGAAAATTCTAGGTCATCTCCTCAACCGGTTAACTCCTTTCTAACCCATTAACCCGCTAAGGACCTTCTCATCTCCTCCAAACTCACAGACCAGTTAATTCGAGATACTGTAATCCATTATCTTCTCCTCACAGAAATCACCCAAAAAACCAATTCGAATCGCTTCAAGTTTGTGACAAATCCGGTGCACTACTATGCTACCGCAAACGATAACAACAATATGATCGATGGCAGTCACAAATCAATCAGAAAAGTGGTTCGCGATGGAACACGGTACAAAAACGAATTGGAGTCAGAAAATGGGGAGGCCAGATTCGTGAGTCAATTGTGATCGTGGATTGAACAAAAGGTGAATTCACTTACACAATATAAAGGTGAAGATGAGTTGATGACTAATTAGCTTGGATTCGTATCTGGAAACTTGAGGGATCGTTAATGGTAGGATCAAATAAAACAGATAAGTAGTAAAGTGAGGAGGAAGGACCGACTCAACGGCTTATATACGAAACAGGGAGGAAGATGAAAGGACTAACGAGTCACGAGCCTCTTTAAATCGTTTACGACTCATGCACTGGGTCGAAAGCACACGACTCACGGTTTAAGCGTGTACATCGAGGGGCAATTGTTAACTCCTCTGCTCAAGCGACTCAAACCAGGCTCGTGACTCACAATGGTTACCGACTCAACAGCCTTAGCTTGTTGCCGACCTAAAATGAATGACGACTCAACTGATTGCCGACTCAACGAATTGAGGAGTTGCACGAGTTAAAGAATTGTGCGACTTACGACTTAAGGAGGTGAACGGTTTACGGCTTAAGGATAGAATGACTTGTTGAGTTGACAGACTAAGCGACTCACAACTCAGAGAAATCTACGACTTAAGGTCTCCGCGACTTAAGATATGTCATGACTCAGGGGAGGTACACGACTTAAGGAGTCTACGAGTTAAAGAGCCTGCGAGTTAAAAGCTTACGAGTTAAGGAACTAACAACCTAACAGGTTAAGACCTAAACGACTTAGGGAATGTCACGACTTGAGAAAGTCCACGACTTGAGAAAGTCCACGACTTAAGGACGTTACGACCTAGCGACCTAAAGGAGTGACGACTCAAAGCACTAAAAGGAAGAGTCAACAACACTTAAGTCGCTGCTGACTTATAACTGCAGATAAGTCGTTCACAACCTAAGACTTGGAGAGCAAGTTCAATACCATGCTGTAATAAGATGACTCGTTAATGACTTACGACCTAGTATAAGTCATACACGACCTAAAACCACAGAGCCAAAATTTTAGTGCTGCCTCACTTTAAACCGTGACCTCTTAACTTGCGAACGAGTTAGGACTTGTATCCAGATGAACGAAGAAAAAGCTCGGTACCACTTCACCCACTCCACTGCCTACTAACTCTTGAACATTGAGTCGAGCGCGACCTACGACTCTCCATGAGTCGTTCACGACTCATGACTTGGGTGAAAACCGCTACCTAGAATTCTCTATAAATAGAGGGTTAACTCCAACATGAAGGAGACCTTTGGGGGCTCATTCTTTCCAAGTACCGATACTCTGCTGCATTCCAAACCCACTCGACATTGAAAACTTACAAGACACGTAGAACGCTACCAACGACTTCAAGAAGGAATCTCATACATCCGACATGGATTTGAAGACTTTCACTTACATTGAAGTTTAAGCTATTCGTTCAAAGTGTTTAGTAATTCAAAGTGTATTGTACTTGGGAAGAATTGTATCGATCTGTAACGAAATCATCAATAAAGATATTCAAAGTGGACGCAGGAAAACTATTAAGCCGAACCACTATAAAATAGCTGTTGCTTACTGTTTTTTCATTAGTTTTCTACTTATACTCTGTTCCCGAATCATCGGGTGGTGCTTTCACAACTACACTTTACACACCGGGATGTTAGCGTTCAAATTTTAGCGTTAGCAGCTATTAATTAATAGTTATGGAGTAATGAATTAATAATTACTTAGGAAAGTACATTAATTAATAATTACTGGATGTAATTAATTGAATGATAATTTGTTAACAAAAATAATTTGGATATAATTTCTTTGTGTAATTAATCAAGAGATTAATTAAGATGATTAATTAAGGAATAATTAATCTATTTAATAAAGTAAATAAAAAGATAGTAAATTACTGGTTGAGATAAATCAAGAGTGATTAATATTTATGATTTAATTAATCATTAATTATTTAATGTAATTAATTTATATTAGGATAAGTTGAAATATAATTGGAAATCATTAATTTATATAATTAATGATGTAATTAAAGGATTGATTAATTAAGATTAATTAATCAATAATGAGTGACTTATGAGGAATTAATTAATAGAAGTAATTAAGGATTAATATAATTAAAATAGTTAATTAATTCATGAAGTAATTAAGATTTCTCATTTATTTTGGTTAAAAATAATTAATATTGTGAAATTAATTAAAGTTAATTACTTGAATGTAATTGAAGGATAACTAATCCAGGGTGATTAATTAAGATGATTAATGAAGGGATGATTAATTAATTAATTTGAAATTAATTAATGTTGAATGAAGAAATCTAAGTATTGAGATTAGTAATTTAATCAGGGTTAATTAAATTAGATTTTTTATGTGATTAAGTTTTGCTTATGGATGATTGAATGGCATTGAATGCTTTGAATGAGTTGAAAACTCTGATATGAAATGTTGTGTATTTCATTTGGGCAACTTGGGTTAGGATTACATGAGACTTGAAGAGACTAGGTTCGAGTATTAGGAAATACCCGAAACCACTTCGAATTTTTATAGATTGATATGTGAAATCTGTAGGCTGAAGTGAAGTGATTTAAAGGAATTGGGCTATTTTAAATCTAAATTTTGGTACTTAGAAAATTTATGTGTAAAATAAGTTTTGTCTATAACAAATTGTGACTTTGTAAATTGATTCGAGTACCCCGGGTTATATAAGAGTTGTATGCTTTGTATTCCATGTTAGATGAGTTACTCACGCTGGTTTCCAGCCTTATCCGGGTGTTACTTTGGTGTAATGTTCGGGTGAGAACGAGTATTACAGATTTTCAGGTAAGGACGTTCTTGAGCTTGGAAGACGGGCTGGATGGCAGGAACGTATAGAGTATTTCCGCTATATTATATTATTGTAGATCTGAGGCATGATAATTGTGTATATCCAGTGTGTGTAAATGTGTAACTCTGAGGTATTATAAATGTAATCGACAGATACAAAATGTTTTGTAAACTGTTATTATTTATTATTATATTTTATCCGCTGCGAATGTAAGATGTTGATGTTTCTGATCTTCTTCTTCTTCTATCTCTTTCTTCTTTTTCATAACTATCTGGAATTTTCTGGATCGAAAATTCTGGGTCGTTACAGTTGGTATCAGAGCTGAAAGGTTAAGCGAGAATCTTGGCTCTGGTGGGGATTACTCATTAAATAGAGTCCATAGTACTCTAGAATGAGTTGAATATATATATATATATATGTGTGTGTGTGTGTATATGAGAGCGTACTTGTTATTTTCTTATATAAATTTTTTAAATAGTTTATATAAAAATATATTTTGATATATAAAGCAATATTTCCTTCTAATAAATATTAAGGTGATTGGTTGTTAAATCATTGAAATTAAATTACCAGTAATATAATACAACCAAATTGAAATCTTGAACTGGAATTAAATCAAGTGGTAATAGAAATACAACCAAATTAAAATTAAATTAATTGAAATGAAATTCTATAATTAGAACTCAAAAATTAAATTGTTTAAAAACTTTAAATAAAGTTTAATTTGGTTTAAAGACTTAAACCAACATTTGAGAATTTAACACAATCTATATAATTCGAAATGGTTTAAAATTGAGATTGGAATTGAATTATTCAAATTGAATTTGATTTGAATTAATTTGATTTTTGATTGAAGATGGACAAGTTTAAAAAGTTTAATGGAAAATTTGAATTGGATTAACTTGAAAAGATATTGAAATTGAAGTGTGTTCAATCGATATTTGTCCAAATTGATTGGAATAATTTGAAATTATCATTTAAGTTGAACAGAACTAAAATCAAATGGAATTTGATTTAAATTGGGAAAGGAATCATGATTGATTCAACTTAAATTGGCGTTAAATAAATTTCAATAGAATTGAAGTTATTCATGGTAGAATTGAGTCAATTTAAATGGAAGTTGAAATTTAAATTGAATTGATAGGAAAGTGAACAATTTTGACTCTGGACTATTTTCAATATAAATTGTTTTAATATAAACTTATTTTTCCAGGCTATTTAATATATACAACCTTTCTTTTTAAAGCCAAATTATTTTGTATTTGTTTTACGATTATTTTTGGAACTATTTCACAATTTTTCAACTGTTTTATAAACTAATTACTATTTTTCAACTATTTCACAAACTAATTACTATTTTACAACTATTTTGCAATCATCTAAAATCTCTATAACTATTTAACTATTTTACAATTAATTAACTATTTTACAGCTATTTTGTAAACTAATAATTATTTTTCAACTACTATCCATTTTTAAAATTTTGAAGCTATTTTCTAAATATAAACTGGTCGGAGTTCAAACTGTTATTGATTAAATACCCAACTGAGATAAGGATTGAAGTGATAATCCAATGGAATTGAGGAAGTTGTAAATAGGTGAAGGAAAATTTAAGTGAATGGGAATAGAAAGGAAACTGATTTGGCTAATAATCAATGAAAATAATTACGTACGATGTATGTATATTATTTTATTCGCATAGTGATTTGATCCAGATTCGAGCATAGAATTTCGAGATAGTTATATCGATCCGAGTTGGGATTTTTCACTAGATTTTCGATGGCGAACCTAGATATGGATTGTTTATTGGTTCTCCGTATTCTCTGTCATATTTATGGCTATGCAAGGAGAAAGATGGTTTCTGATCAAGAAACCATATCCGTGTCCGCACTTGGAAGTCGGGTGGACGATACTAGTTCGGAAGTGAAATTGTGTAATCGAGTGAGCGATCAGGTTGGTATAGCGTACGGATGATATGTGTACATCTTATGGATTTGAATGAAGTTGATATTGAAAAGAGTAATCAAATTTTAATATTTGATTTTGAATAAAAAAAAGATATGTATCCTTGTTATATAAGATAAATCTCCCCTTGTTGAATCTATTGCCAGAAGGAAAGGATTTCTGAAAGTGTTTGAAGTATAAAAGGAATTTTATACAAGTTTAAAATGACCCAAAGATTTTTATTAAGGATTATATATATATAGGTATATCTATATATATAAAGGATCTTATGAGGATTTTAGAAAAAGGTTTTGGGAACCTTTGGATATGGAAACACTTTTGATTTTTGGATAAAATCAATATTGAAATTTTGAAAGCCCAGTTTGAGAATTATCGATTTTGGGATAGTCGATTTTGTGTAAAGGAGCTTTGTATGAGATCTACTAGGTGTATGATTTGAAAGATACTATATGTGTGTAGTATAAGGTGTTTTGATGATGGCTTTGGGGAAAAAGGCGCTCCTTTGAAATGAACTTCTCAGCAGTGCCACCGGGTGGTGCTGCCTTGAGCCCCAAGGGAGGGTTCTAAAGTTGATCCAGTGAGGAGCCCGGACAAAATTAGTTCCTGAGGATTATGAGTAGTGTGTACCATAGCGAAAGTCGTGCATGCCACTGAGAGCCAACAGTCTGCGTTTGATTTTATATCGGTAGACTGCGACCTATGGTAACATAGCGAAAGTTGTGTGTGCCGCTGAGAGCCAACAGTCTACGTTTGATTTTATATCGGTCGACTACGACATATGTAGGAGTGTAGAAGTTCCATTTTGACAGCGAAAATCGAGAGGCGCTGATGCCTACAGTTACATGGACTTTGCTGCAATGGCAACGTAACACTGGAATGTAACTGCGATCTGTTATGTGTTCCATGGCATAATCGAGGGGCGCGGAGTGCCTACAGTTACATGGACTTTTGCTACGATGGCAACGTAACCCTAGAATATAACTGTGACAATGGATGGGGGTGATGATTTCCAGAGCATTCTTACCAAAGATATTTCCTCTATTTTCAAAAACTGTTTTCCATATTTTCAATAAAATTATTTTCCAAGTATTTTTACTGGATGTTGAAAACAGGTTTACCAAGTACTTGTAGATTTTCAGTCCTACGTCTGATCAACGTATGACTGAATTTCTGTGAGAACAAGGATGGACTGGTTGAGACATCGAGTTATAAGAAGTATATTTATAAAGAGCTATTTTAATAGTATGATGCGAATTTAAAAGCATTTCTAAAATTTTAAGATAAAAGTGTTGGAATTTTTGAAAAAATGAGTGAAATCCAAACTGGAAGTATGAAAAAAAAATTAAACTCAGGAAAATTTAATAAAGTGATTTTTGTAATAAAATCGAATATTGATTTAAAAATTGGAAGTAAGGTAATTAGCTAAATAATTATTTGATAGAGTATGTTAATAAAATTTAACTCGAGTAAATAAATGGATTGTAAGTTAATGATGGAGTTTGGAAATGAATTTGAATTGTAAATAGAATTCGACTTGGATTTGATAATGAATTAAATAAGTGGAGATGCTGTGAAAAAAAATATAGAGTTGGATCGAAATAGTGATGGTTTGAACTGCAAATAAAATTCAGGTGTGTTATCAATAATATTAAACGTAATTTGCAAGTAAATTTGATATAATGGAAGTGTTGTCGAATGAAATGAAAGTGAATTATAATAGAAATGGTTTGAGTTACAAACAGAACCCAGGTGGGTAGAAATAAATTGAGAATGGCTTTGTATTAACAAAATAAATTCGAAAAAGAATTAAATAGGTGAATTAAAAATTTAAAATGGGGTGAATAAATGGGTTAATTGAATTAAATAGTAAATGGATGAATTCTGATTGAATAAAAACTAAATCAAAGTTTTAATTGGAATTGGTTTATCAGAATAAACTTAAGTTGCGAGGCGTATTAAATTGAAGTAAAATTTGCTTAAGTCAATAGAAGCTTGGTTCGATTAAGAATGGAAGACCATTAAATAAAGTTTGGGTTAAATTTTATTTGGAAAATGAATATCAATATAAGCATCGAATGTTGTCAAGCTCAATGAAATAGTGAAACCAATGCTGATATGAAATGAAATGCATATGTGTGTGGCTGTGAATAAATTAGAAATGAAATGGAATTAAATATAAAATGAGTTGAAATCAATTTGAAGTAGTTATAAACTAAAACAGATTGTAACGACCCGTATTTTCGCTACTTCGAAAATGAGAGATTTCGATCGATTTAAATTTAAAAAGGAGTTTAACTCTTAAATAATATGATATATATAATAAATAATAGTGAAGAAGTTATATATTCTTATAGTTAATAAATTAAAAAAAAGTATGAATTTGGATTTTAGAACAAATCGACAAAAGTTAAGTTTTGTTAATAATAATTAAAGGCTTAAATAAATGGATTTAAATATCTATTTAAAAAGGTAAATCTTATTTAAAACATCTAATAAAGATAATAAAAGTATGTTAAAAGATTTAAAAATTTGTTAATAATCGTTTTATAAAAATAACCAAAATTTGTCGCATTTTGTCGGTTTTGCATACACGGTAAAATTAGAGATTTTGATATTAATTAAATATGATTTTGGAATATAAAGAGACTTTTTTTAATTTATTTAAAGAAGTAAAAAGTTCATTTTTAAATTTGGTTTACTTCAATACATAGTTTAACTAAAACGTCAAAATGTGACCGTAAAACATTTCGTCGAAAAACGACGTTTTGTCAATTAAAAGTTGTCGCAACGTCGTCGCACCTTTATTTTCTTATATAGGAACATATATTCAAATAGTATAAGTATTAATTAATTCACTAATCAAGTTTACTTTTAATAAACATACTTAGAAAATTCTAGAATATAATTAAGAAAAGTAAGTAAGAAAAGTCAAAAGTAAACATCAAATCAACATCAAATCAAACTAAACATAATTATTACTTTACTTTACTTACTTCTTAAGTGAAAGTGACATAAAGCATGATTTGAAATGTGATGTTAAGTTAAAAAGTAAGTAAAGGGCATTTTGGTCATTTTACATAATAATATTTTATTTCAAACTTTTTCCTATAAATAGCCATGCATACCTCTTTCATTTTCACACAAATCTTTCTTTTCTTCTTCTTCCTTTAAGCTATTTTAATGGCTTCCCTCTTAAGAGAGGTAGGAGGGTTAAAAATAGTGGAGTGCTTAAGCACTAATCCACTTGTTACTCTCTAACCTCTTCTTAATTCACTTCTTCTTCTTCTCTTCTTAAAAAAGGCCTTAGGCCATGAGTTTGGAAGTTGATAAAGGAAGGACGTGAGCAAAGCAAGTAAAGATGGAGATGGTCAAGCACTTGGAAGCATGGTTATGATAAGTTTTAGTGAAGTGTTGTTGATATGAATGTTGGTAGGAAGTTAAACATTTGGGTAAAGGTGAGAAATTCTCATCGCTTTTAAATTATATTGATTATCATGCTAAATTGTTATGTTAGATAATCACTATTTGATGATATGTATGTTTGGTTGATTGTTTGGATATGTTGGATAATCCGTAGTAATATTATGACATTTACCATATTGAAAATGTTGATGTTATATGATTGTTATATGGATGTGATGATAATTTGGATATCAAATTCCTATTGATTTAGTAATCACTTTTGTTTAAAAGACCATATTTTAGTAATATGAGAAATTGTGGAAAAACAAGTCTCTTTTCATTTAGAAGTGAAATTTAAGTTATAATGAAAGAGAATTTGAAATTTGAAGTGAAACGGATTTGAAAAGAATAGCTAATTAGAAAATTGAAAGTTAGATGAATAGTGAAATTGAAATTAAAATCGATTTTGAAAAAGTGAAGTTTAGTTTGAGATTTAATTGAAATTTAAATTGGAATTAGATTTGAAATCTAAGTTTTAAATATGTTTAATTTGAGATTAGAATTGAAATTGAGTTAAAATTGGGATTTAAAGTTTAATATTAAAATAATGGGAATATAATAATATTTTAATGTGGTAAGAGTGAAAATATATTTTAAAAGCTTTAAAAGGTGAAAATATTGATTTAAAAGGGTTTCTAATCATTTTATAAGTATTGAAATCCAATTTGAATAAATTATTTCAAATGTTGAAAAATAAGTTAAAACTAGACGCGTCGCGCAACGGTAGTTCGCGATTTCGCGTCGAAAAAGTTCAAATGAATGTATAGAGTGGAATATTGCTCGGAATTCTTCGAGATAAGAAAATTCCGGACTATTATATCCGTATCTTCTAAACGAAGAAAGAAAATCAAAGTTTCGATAAGTAGATCTTGAATTATGTCCAAATCAATTTTCTAGAAAAATCGCGCTAGTGCAGTTTAGTGACCATAACAGAAAATCTGTTCGAATGAATGTTTTTAATTATGGAAAAATATGGAATAAATTTGATAAATCTATTTAAATGATTTAAAAAAGATTTGGATTGGAAAATATGAATTAGCGAATGTTTAAAAGTTGTTTTAATCAAATAAGCTTATATAGCACTTTCCGCAGCACTTTTATGCTGTGAATTGTATAACTTTTGGAATATGAGTTTAAATGTAATGATGTTTCCCAGAATCAATTGTGAATGTTTTAAAAAGGATAATTAAGCGTTTTGAAAGATAATTTGGAATATTTATAAGCAATTCCAAAATAAGTTGAAATCTGAGTATGCGGAAACGACTAGTACATTTGTCCCGCCTGTGAGATCTGGGAAGATAAAACAAGGTGTTTAACTAAGGTTAGGGATGGAGCAACCAGTGCCCTGAACTTACCTGGCCTATGTTTTCTTTTCTTAGGCGAGGGGTGGAACAGATCGAAAGGAAAGCCCGGATGCTTCAAAATAAAAATATTCTGTTAAGTTTTTGAATTAAAAGAAGATTGGTATTACCCAAAAGTTAAGCAATCTCCAAAATGAATGATTTCTACGAACCTGTGAATTTTAGAAAAGAATTTATAATGAATTTTAGGAATGATAAGATTTGAAAGGAATGAATTGGTAAATAAGAGTGTTGGATTTTGACTTACAAGTGAGATATAAAAATGGAATTTATAAACACCATTTTGTAAATCTGAAATCAATTTAAATTGATAAGTTAAATGTGAAAGTTATTAAAGGAATTATATTCGCGATTTTGGACAGTGAATAATCCTTTAGATTAAATGGATGTTTTGGAAGGTGATATTATAAAGGGAATGTTTTCCTTAAGTTAAAAGTTAAGAAATTTGGATCAAGAATTAAGTAAAGAAATCTGAGATATTTTCCAAAACAAAAGAATGAATTACTTAGAATTATCCTAAGTTAAAAGAAAGAGATTTCGAAATCATCCGAAAAGAATTTAAGTGAAAAGAGACTTAACAAATCCTATATACTCATATTCACTTTTATCGATGATTGGATTTCGAAGGAACCGGAGTCGGATTTGGTTAATTCCTATCCGAAAACCACTTCGAACCAATGTATGCGTTCGAACGTGAAGACATGTTGAAGATGGTGATTGAAGACCGTGGATCTTCCTAGCGTGAAGACTGCTTGTTGATTTGCTCAGGGTGCACCCATTATAGAGTTATATATAGCAGTGGTCTCCTCGTGATGGAGATTTTGCGGATTGCAAGGGCTTCTCGCCTAGTAATGGCCGAGGAAAGTACCTTCGGTTTGTCCTGTTCCTGGACAACTTGTATGGACGTTTGTCTGACGTTGCATTTCTAAAGATTACGTACATTGGTTTTTACAAACGTACATCAGTGGTGGCGGAGAAGGCAACTTCTCTTAGCTTAACACCCTCCTTGAGACATACAAGCTCAAGGGTTGTATTTTTGTGGAAGGCAATTAGTAGTTAACGGAAATGGCAATGTGGCATTCAAAGATGTGATATGTGCTTTGTGAAAAGGTAATCGTAGCCTTAAGCCTCATCAAACCGGAAATGACCGAAACAGGATTAGATGCAGCAGGGCTATGTGGGTCATTCCCATTAGGGTATGATCATCCCCTTCTAGATATATTTCTTCCCGCTATGACGTCGGGATGTTAATTAATGTGGTGTATGGAAAACGAGCGCTCGGTTAAAGGTCGGCAACGACCGGGGGATGACATATTCGGTACCATCTAGTTACAGAGGTGGGCCGGTCTTGTGTTGGTAGAGGGCAGATGTTCTGTGCCTCGGGACATCCATCTAGAGGTGTACCCATTTCGGAAGGTAGATCCTGCGCCTGGTCATTTGTATGGAAATCCATTCTCCAATAAGAACCTACGGTTTTGTTTGTATTGGCGTAATGAATAGCCTCGAAATGCTATATGGGTAACCATTTCGGATAAGATTAATAAGTTTATTTGCAAATGTTTTCAAAGAGATGTCATTAGAAATAATATCAAAGGTTTTGATATAAAAGTGTTTTAGTTATCATAAGGTAAAAACCCGTCCGTGTTTATGTGTGGGCGTGGTCTTATGAGATACTATTTATTTCAAAGGATTTTATCCAAAGGCTGATATATGACACTGTCATTTATTATTGAGTTTTTCTCACGCTGGTTTATCAAGCCTGATCCGGGTATTTTCAATACTTGGGTCAGATCCGAGTAGTTTCAGGATAGTCGAAGGAAGTTGAAGTTCCAGGGGAGAGCTGGAGATATTCATGGACGCATGGAGATATTCTTTCATCGCCTTTGCTTAGTGCATTTTGTTTGATGTTTGTCAGCAATTGTAAGGGCAGGTTTTATAACTGTCCAAGCTGAATCTAGGTTAGACTCTGATATTGTATTTTAAAATTTTCCGCTGTAAATATTTTTATTGAAATAATATATGTTATTCCATTCGTGTGAGATTCTGTTCTGTCTATTTTTTCTTTATCACCCTTGATGATCCGTTTTTTCGTGCAATTTGAGTTGGACATGGGTGGTTTATTGTCGATTCAAAGGGTACGGGAAAACGGGCCTTGACATTTGGTATCAGAGCTGAAGGTTAAGCGAGAACCTTGGCTCTATTATGGGTAAATTCTCATCAGAGATAGGATTAGTAATATCCTAGGATGAGTAACTCATTAGAGATAGGGTTAGTAACACCCTAGAATGAGTTATGAGAGTATTTATATATATGAGCGCGTATTTGTTAAATTTATAAAAATGATTTTGTTTTAAAAGAAATTGGTAAATGAAATAATTTTACCTTGGGTTTATATTATAAATACTAAAGAGGATATTATTATCTTTTGGTTAGAAATTAAGGATTGATTGTGATTCAGCTTAGTAAAACTAAAATATGAATATCTTGTGATTAGAATTGCACAATTTGACTATAAGATATTTCATATAGGATCAGTTAGTTGAAAACTAGAATTTAAAACTGTAATCATATACCCTTAGATACTTAGTATTAAGAAATAATAATGATTAAGTGATTATCATAATAGATGGATTTAAAAGCTAAGTACAAATATCTTGTGAAGTAAAACTCGCAATTTGATTATAAGATATTTGATGATAATATTGAAGCTAGAAGTGTAATTAGAGGAAGTAAAGTGAAAATTTACACTTAGAAAAATTCTTATCAATAAGACAGAAAAGATAAGCCAAAATTGAAATTTTGGTAAATATATTATGAAAGGATAAGTTCTATAACTTATAAATGAGTTAAGGTAATTTGAAATTTAGACACTTTGATTAGAAACAAGAGGTATAAGAAATATCATCCTAATATAAAATTTGAAATAATGATACATTTAGGGTAATATTTTTAATTCAAAATGAAGTAAGATTAGAAGGAGGTAGTTTTGAATAATATGGTTAGTAGTTGAATGTTGGATGAAAATGTTTAAATAACAAATACCATGTGAATTAAGTTTCACAATTTGACTATAAGGTATTTGACGGATTTAAGGTTAAGAAATTTGATTTAGAAAATGGATAGGTAAATAAGTTAAGATTGTAAGAAAAAGGTATACACTTAGTAAAGATGTTTGATTAAAATATGGATAAGATAAATAATATTAGTTAAATTGAAACCTTAGGTAAAGAAAACTAGGGATTGAGTTTTATAACTTATTTATTTGGAATAATAGAATTCCACATTTGTTGAAGACGCTAATTAAAGTAATGACGATTTGAAGATTAGGGATATGTATATATACTCTTAGGAAGTAAAGGTATATTATACAAGTTAAGTCAATTTTTTTGAGGATATGAGTATGAGATAGATTCCTTTATCTAACTTTCATTTCGAGGACGAAATGCTTTTAAGTAGGGGAGAATGTAACGACCCGTATTTTCGCTACTTCGAAAATGAGAGATTTCGATCGATTTAAATTTAAAAAGGAGTTTAACTCTTAAATAATATGATATATATAATAAATAATAGTGAAGAAGTTATATATTCTTATAGTTAATAAATTAAAAAAAAGTATGAATTTGGATTTTAGAACAAATCGACAAAAGTTAAGTTTTGTTAATAATAATTAAAGGCTTAAATAAATGGATTTAAATATCTATTTAAAAAGGTAAATCTTATTTAAAACATCTAATAAAGATAATAAAAGTATGTTAAAAGATTTAAAAATTTGTTAATAATCGTTTTATAAAAATAACCAAAATTTGTCGCATTTTGTCGGTTTTGCATACACGGTAAAATTAGAGATTTTGATATTAATTAAATATGATTTTGGAATATAAAGAGACTTGTTTTAATTTATTTAAAGAAGTAAAAAGTTCATTTTTAAATTTGGTTTACTTCAATACATAGTTTAACTAAAACGTCAAAATGTGACCGTAAAACATTTCGTCGAAAAACGACGTTTTGTCAATTAAAAGTTGTCGCAACGTCGTCGCACCTTTATTTTCTTATATAGGAACATATATTCAAATAGTATAAGTATTAATTAATTCACTAATCAAGTTTACTTTTAATAAACATACTTAGAAAATTCTAGAATATAATTAAGAAAAGTAAGTAAGAAAAGTCAAAAGTAAACATCAAATCAACATCAAATCAAACCAAACATAATTATTACTTTACTTTACTTACTTCTTAAGTGAAAGTGACATAAAGCATGATTTGAAATGTGATGTTAAGTTAAAAAGTAAGTAAAGGGCATTTTGGTCATTTTACATAATAATATTTTATTTCAAACTTTTTCCTATAAATAGCCATGCATACCTCTTTCATTTTCACACAAATCTTTCTTTTCTTCTTCTTCCTTTAAGCTATTTTAATGGCTTCCCTCTTAAGAGAGGTAGGAGGGTTAAAAATAGTGGAGTGCTTAAGCACTAATCCACTTGTTACTCTCTAACCTCTTCTTAATTCACTTCTTCTTCTTCTCTTCTTAAAAAAGGCCTTAGGCCATGAGTTTGGAAGTTGATAAAGGAAGGACGTGAGCAAAGCAAGTAAAGATGGAGATGGTCAAGCACTTGGAAGCATGGTTATGATAAGTTTTAGTGAAGTGTTGTTGATATGAATGTTGGTAGGAAGTTAAACATTTGGGTAAAGGTGAGAAATTCTCATCGCTTTTAAATTATATTGATTATCATGCTAAATTGTTATGTTAGATAATCACTATTTGATGATATGTATGTTTGGTTGATTGTTTGGATATGTTGGATAATCCGTAGTAATATTATGACATTTACCATATTGAAAATGTTGATGTTATATGATTGTTATATGGATGTGATGATAATTTGGATATCAAATTCCTATTGATTTAGTAATCACTTTTGTTTAAAAGACCATATTTTAGTAATATGAGAAATTGTGGAAAAACAAGTCTCTTTTCATTTAGAAGTGAAATTTAAGTTATAATGAAAGAGAATTTGAAATTTGAAGTGAAACGGATTTGAAAAGAATAGCTAATTAGAAAATTGAAAGTTAGATGAATAGTGAAATTGAAATTAAAATCGATTTTGAAAAAGTGAAGTTTAGTTTGAGATTTAATTGAAATTTAAATTGGAATTAGATTTGAAATCTAAGTTTTAAATATGTTTAATTTGAGATTAGAATTGAAATTGAGTTAAAATTGGGATTTAAAGTTTAATATTAAAATAATGGGAATATAATAATATTTTAATGTGGTAAGAGTGAAAATATATTTTAAAAGCTTTAAAAGGTGAAAATATTGATTTAAAAGGGTTTCTAATCATTTTATAAGTATTGAAATCCAATTTGAATAAATTATTTCAAATGTTGAAAAATAAGTTAAAACTAGACGCGTCGCGCAACGGTAGTTCGCGATTTCGCGTCGAAAAAGTTCAAATGAATGTATAGAGTGGAATATTGCTCGGAATTCTTCGAGATAAGAAAATTCCGGACTATTATATCCGTATCTTCTAAACGAAGAAAGAAAATCAAAGTTTCGATAAGTAGATCTTGAATTATGTCCAAATCAATTTTCTAGAAAAATCGTGCTAGTGCAGTTTAGTGACCATAACAGAAAATCTGTTCGAATGAATGTTTTTAATTATGGAAAAATATGGAATAAATTTGATAAATCTATTTAAATGATTTAAAAAAGATTTGGATTGGAAAATATGAATTAGCGAATGTTTAAAAGTTGTTTTAATCAAATAAGCTTATATAGCACTTTCCGCAGCACTTTTATGCTGTGAATTGTATAACTTTTGGAATATGAGTTTAAATGTAATGATGTTTCCCAGAATCAATTGTGAATGTTTTAAAAAGGATAATTAAGCGTTTTGAAAGATAATTTGGAATATTTATAAGCAATTCCAAAATAAGTTGAAATCTGAGTATGCGGAAACGACTAGTACATTTGTCCCGCCTGTGAGATCTGGGAAGATAAAACAAGGTGTTTAACTAAGGTTAGGGATGGAGCAACCAGTGCCCTGAACTTACCTGGCCTATGTTTTCTTTTCTTAGGCGAGGGGTGGAACAGATCGAAAGGAAAGCCCGGATGCTTCAAAATAAAAATATTCTGTTAAGTTTTTGAATTAAAAGAAGATTGGTATTACCCAAAAGTTAAGCAATCTCCAAAATGAATGATTTCTACGAACCTGTGAAGTTTAGAAAAGAATTTATAATGAATTTTAGGAATGATAAGATTTGAAAGGAATGAATTGGTAAATAAGAGTGTTGGATTTTGACTTACAAGTGAGATATAAAAATGGAATTTATAAACACCATTTTGTAAATCTGAAATCAATTTAAATTGATAAGTTAAATGTGAAAGTTATTAAAGGAATTATATTCGCGATTTTGGACAGTGAATAATCCTTTAGATTAAATGGATGTTTTGGAAGGTGATATTATAAAGGGAATGTTTTCCTTAAGTTAAAAGTTAAGAAATTTGGATCAAGAATTAAGTAAAGAAATCTGAGATATTTTCCAAAACAAAAGAATGAATTACTTAGAATTATCCTAAGTTAAAAGAAAGAGATTTCGAAATCATCCGAAAAGAATTTAAGTGAAAAGAGACTTAACAAATCCTATATACTCATATTCACTTTTATCGATGATTGGATTTCGAAGGAACCGGAGTCGGATTTGGTTAATTCCTATCCGAAAACCACTTCGAACCAATGTATGCGTTCGAACGTGAAGACATGTTGAAGATGGTGATTGAAGACCGTGGATCTTCCTAGCGTGAAGACTGCTTGTTGATTTGCTCAGGGTGCACCCATTATAGAGTTATATATAGCAGTGGTCTCCTCGTGATGGAGATTTTGCGGATTGCAAGGGCTTCTCGCCTAGTAATGGCCGAGGAAAGTACCTTCGGTTTGTCCTGTTCCTGGACAACTTGTATGGACGTTTGTCTGACGTTGCATTTCTAAAGATTACGTACATTGGTTTTTACAAACGTACATCAGTGGTGGCGGAGAAGGCAACTTCTCTTAGCTTAACACCCTCCTTGAGACATACAAGCTCAAGGGTTGTATTTTTGTGGAAGGCAATTAGTAGTTAACGGAAATGGCAATGTGGCATTCAAAGATGTGATATGTGCTTTGTGAAAAGGTAATCGTAGCCTTAAGCCTCATCAAACCGGAAATGACCGAAACAGGATTAGATGCAGCAGGGCTATGTGGGTCATTCCCATTAGGGTATGATCATCCCCTTCTAGATATATTTCTTCCCGCTATGACGTCGGGATGTTAATTAATGTGGTGTATGGAAAACGAGCGCTCGGTTAAAGGTCGGCAACGACCGGGGGATGACATATTCGGTACCATCTAGTTACAGAGGTGGGCCGGTCTTGTGTTGGTAGAGGGCAGATGTTCTGTGCCTCGGGACATCCATCTAGAGGTGTACCCATTTCGGAAGGTAGATCCTGCGCCTGGTCATTTGTATGGAAATCCATTCTCCAATAAGAACCTACGGTTTTGTTTGTATTGGCGTAATGAATAGCCTCGAAATGCTATATGGGTAACCATTTCGGATAAGATTAATAAGTTTATTTGCAAATGTTTTCAAAGAGATGTCATTAGAAATAATATCAAAGGTTTTGATATAAAAGTGTTTTAGTTATCATAAGGTAAAAACCCGTCCGTGTTTATGTGTGGGCGTGGTCTTATGAGATACTATTTATTTCAAAGGATTTTATCCAAAGGCTGATATATGACACTGTCATTTATTATTGAGTTTTTCTCACGCTGGTTTATCAAGCCTGATCCGGGTATTTTCAATACTTGGGTCAGATCCGAGTAGTTTCAGGATAGTCGAAGGAAGTTGAAGTTCCAGGGGAGAGCTGGAGATATTCATGGACGCATGGAGATATTCTTTCATCGCCTTTGCTTAGTGCATTTTGTTTGATGTTTGTCAGCAATTGTAAGGGCAGGTTTTATAACTGTCCAAGCTGAATCTAGGTTAGACTCTGATATTGTATTTTAAAATTTTCCGCTGTAAATATTTTTATTGAAATAATATATGTTATTCCATTCGTGTGAGATTCTGTTCTGTCTATTTTTTCTTTATCACCCTTGATGATCCGTTTTTTCGTGCAATTTGAGTTGGACATGGGTGGTTTATTGTCGATTCAAAGGGTACGGGAAAACGGGCCTTCACACAGATACTCTATTAAATGAATATCGCCGAATTTGCATAAAAATAGTTGTCGTTTGACATAAACAAAGGTAATTAAAATTCTATGGATTGAGTGAAGTTAAATAACTTGAGTTTGAAATCAATTGAATTGAATATGAGCTTGTTTGGATTAAAAATAAATTGAACGTCAGAAATTGAGTTGTAAGCCATTAAAATGAATGAAATGGCATATGATTCGGTTGGAAATAATTGACTTAACTTTAAATCTTATAAATCCCTTATGGAAAATGTTTGGTGCTTGTCGCTTATGAAATGCATGTGTTTAGCTATTGGAAGTAAGTGAAATGCTAATAAATTTCCTATATATGGCACCTACATATTTAAATTGAGTAAGTATAGGTACCTGAAGGCCGTTTGGCTGGATTTGGATGCGCTAATTGCTAAAATAATAAGCCGCTTACTTAAAATGCTAAATAAAGGTACGCCTATGCAATAAAAATAGGAAATATGAACTGTTTTTGTTTTTCCAACCGGGTGGGTCGATGTATATATATTTATATCCCTTGTCAAATTGCAAAAGCTCCTCCGTGCAAAGGAGACTCTGCCAAAAAATTTCGAAAATTTTGGGAGTTGGAAAATTTTAGAAATTTTTTGGAAAAAAAAAAAATTTTTAACGACAAAACGATTTCAAATTGCAAATTAAAGTAAATTAGTTGATGAAACTAATATGAATCGGTTATAAATGAAAGATAAAATCCAATACTCAGAAGTGAAGACAAATTGAATTCATATGGGAATGGGAAAACTAAGTTGAATAGAAGTAGATGTGAAAACTTCTGTAAGAAAATGTATAAAATGATTTGAAAAGTTACGATTGGATATTATTACTAAGTAAGATATGCAGGTATTATAAAGGGAAAGAAAATTGGTTGTGATTTTTGAAGATAAATTTGAATTACCCGACTAGAAGGCACGTATTTAAATTTCTGTATGAAATTGGATTAGGTTTTTGATCTAGCCGCTTGCCTTTTTGTTTTCTTTTGGAATTTGGGGGCCGTAGAGGCATTTGGTAGTTGTACTGAGCTAGCCGCGCAAAGGAGACACTGGCGAAAAAATTCGGAAATTTAAAGAGTTAGAAAAATTTTCAGAAAGTTGTGACAATTTAAATTGGAATTTTAAATTTAAATTTGAATATTTGGAGTAAATAATGTTGTTGGAAACTATAGAAGGTTTTGGGAAGTTGGTTGAAGTAATAGTGGGTCTTTAATAAAAGATATATTACGGCAAGTTGATATAACTGTTTGGTTTTGGAAAAGGGTAAACGGGTATTGGACCATTCTTCCTAACTATTAATTTCGGGGACGAAATTCTTTTAAGGGGGGAGGAATGTGACGACCCGGAATTTCTAGCAATTTAAATTGGAATATTTAATTGATTTTAAATATTTGAAAGGTTAATTTTAACTCGAATTCCAAATATCACTATTTACTTGTTAATTAAATTATTGAGGTATATAATTTAAAATTGGGTAAAATGACGAATCTAGAGTTTTAAGCCTGTTAAAAATAATTTGAAGGCTTATAATTTTTTTATTGATAGCACTAAAGGTAGTGAAAGTGTTGAAATTGAACTTGGAAATGTTTTGTTAAGTTTTGAAATTTTATTGTGTAAATCGATATTTAAAAATATCCTTCCGAGGAACAGTCTCAGAATTCGACGAAACCAATCCCATTGGATCAGTAATAGTTTGTTATTGTTGGTTAAATTTTCGCGGCGTTTGGATTTACTGTTTGCTCGTATGGGTGAGAAATGCGTTGAAATTAAAATCGATAATTTAATATTTTAAATTGATTTATAAAGCTAACTTCCACATACAATTAAATTAGCTTCTGAAACACGTTCCATTTTGTTCGGAATACAGTAATGCCTTATAGATGCCTGGCAGCATGTCTGATTAGGAGTTCGAAATTTCACGGTATGCAACGCGAGATATTTTCAATATTCAATTATATAATAAACACGCGCACTCACGAAGCTTCCCCAAATCTCGGTCTTATCCTTGTCTCCCTCTCTATTCTAAAGAGCAGAAATCAAATTCATCTAAAAAAAATGGCCAAAGCCGTTTAGTAAAAAGGGAGGAAATAGCGATCGAATCGCGAATGGTAGGTAGGGCTTCACGAGCTAGGTAGCGGCATGAAGATGTGGAGGTGAGACGATTGTAGTGGGTGGCGTGCACGCATCTTGAGCTCGAAGTCGCGACGTGGGGGGCTTACGTGACTCGCGCATGCTTCGATGGAGGGGGGTCGTGATCGGTTGTGGAGGGTTCGAAAGGGAGCTCGAGTGCAGTGGCTGCAGTTTCGTGGATGGTCGCGAGCATAAGGAGGCACGTGATATTAGGCGATGTGAAGAGGAGATCTCGCGATGGAAGGCTCGGCGTTCGCTCGTGTCTGACTTGGGAAGCACGCGTGCGATCTGGTGGTGGAGATCGCGAGGATCTAGGATTGGGATCCGTGACGACATGCGTGCGAAAGGGAAGGCGCAAGAAGACAGTGGAGGTGGGTTTCGGCAATGGTGATGTTGGCGACTGTCTGGGCACTCGCGACCGAATTTCGGTGAGTAATTTTATTTTATTTTTTTCTTTAAAATATTTAAAGTTGGATAATTTCTTTGGTGCATCTAAGTAACTTGAAGGAGTGTTCGAGTGGAAAGGAGGGGAACCTTGAGTTGGGACTCGGGTTCGCGTGTGAGAAGCAGCTCTATTTGTTTTTAAACTTAAACTTAAAAAAATGTATAAACAAGGGGAAGGGGAAAATAACTCGAAGTGGGGTCGAGTTATCACCGAGTCTAACCCGAAGTCAGGGAACCAAAATTTAAAACATGTTTAATAAGTTTTTGGAAATGTAAAAATGGAGTTGTTTTTAATCATTTATAAATTCTTTCAATTAAATGTCTTTCAAAACTTTAATTAAGAACAGTTTGATTGTTAAATTAAGTATGTTAAATACTTAAAAGAATTTAAAACTTAATTATCTTATAAATAACGTTAAATGTTAATTAAAGGTAAATGTTTTAGTAATGTGATTTAGTATTTAACAAAGAGGATGTTTACCTTAGGTACAATTAAGATTTGACAATTTATGAAATAAGTTAAAGATTAATTAAGTAATTGATTTGTAATTAGTGGTTGATTAATTTGTAATTAGTGATTTACAAATGGGTAATTAGGTTTTGTAAATTAACAATGAACATTATTAATTAATAGTTATGGAGTAATGAATTAGTAATTACTTGGGAAAGTACATTAATTAATAATTACTGGATGTAATTAATTGAATGATAATTTGTTAACACAAATAATTTGGGTATAATTACTTTGTGTAACTAATCAAGAGATTAATTAAGATGATTAATTAAGGAGTAATTAATCTATTTAAAAAAGTAAATAAAAAGATAGTAAATTACTGGTTGAGATAAATCAAGAATGATTAATATTTATGATTTAATTAATGATTAATTATTCAATGTAATTAATTTAGATTAGGATAAGTTGAAATATAATTGGAAATCATTAATTTATATAATTAATGATGTAATTAAAGGATCGATTAATTAAGATTAATTAATCGATAATAAGTGACTTATGAGGAATTAATTAATATAAGTAATTAAGGACTAATATAATTAAAATAGTTAGTTAATTCATGGTGTAATTAAGATTTCTCATTTATTTTGGTTAAAAATAAATAATATTGTGAAATTAATTAAAGTTAAGTACTTGAATGTAATTGAAGGATAATTAATCCAGGGTGATTAATTAAGATGAATAATGAAGGGATGATTGATTATTTAATTTGAAAATAATTCATGTTGAATGAAAAAATATAAGTGATTGAGATTAGTAATCCAATCAGGGTTAATTAAATTAAATTTGTTTGTGATCAAGTTTTGCCTATGGATGATTGAATGGCATTGAATGCTTTGAATGAGTTGATATCTCTGATATGAAATATTGTGTATTTGATTTAGGCAACTTAGGTTAGGATGACATTAGACTCGAAGAGACCGGGTTCGGATGTTAGGAAATACCCGAAACCACTTCGAATTTTTATAGATTGATATGTGAAATCTATAGGCTGGAGTGATGTGATTTAAAGGAATTGGGTTATTTTAATGCTAGATTTTGGTACTTAGAAAACCTATGTGTAAAATAAGTTATGTCTATAACAAATTGTGACTTTGTAAATTGATTCGAGGTACCTCGGGTTCTATAAGAGTTGTATGCTTTGTATTCCATGTTGGATGAGTTACTCATGCTGGTTTCCAGCCTGACCCGAGTGTTATTTGGTGTAATGCTCGGGTCAGACCGAGTATTACAGATTTTCAGGTAAGGTTGTTCTGGAGCTTGGGAGACGGGCTGGATGGCAGGAACGTATAGAGTATTTCCGTTGTATTATATTATTGTAGATCTGAGGCATGATAATTGTGTATATCCAGTGTTTGTAAATGTGTAACTCTGAGGTATTATAAATGTAATCGACAGATACAAAATGATTTGTAAACTGTTATTATTTATTATTATATTTTATCCGCTGCGAATGTGAGATGTTGATGTTTTCCGACCTTCTTCTTCTATCTCTTTCTTCTTTTTCGTAACTATCTGGAATTTTCTAGATCGAAAATTCAGGGTCGTTACAGGTAGTCTGGTCTTGTGTTGTAGAGGATCAGGAGTGGTCCTCGGTACGCTGATTTAGACCAGGTACTGTGATAGGTGGTACCCATTGCCTAGTCATTCAGTTGGAAATCCATTCTCCCTACGTGCCTTTACAGTTTTGATTATAGAACCTAGTATTGCTGGAATTTAATTAATGTAACAACTTCAGCTATTTGATTTAAGCATTTGTACTTAGACACTATTATAATTTCAGAGGATTTTGATATGAAATGTTTTGGTTATCGCAAGGTAAAAACCCAACATGTTTATTTATGGCGTGGTCTTACGAGATACCTTTTATTTTCAAAGGATTTTGAAAATTTTAATAATTCAAGTGAGTGTGTTTTCTCACGCTGGTTTTCCAAACTGACTCGGGTGTTATGTTCTTATATTGCTCGGGTCAGACCGTGCACTACAGATTCAGGACAGGATGCTATAGAGCTCAGGGGACGAGCTGGATGTCGAGATGTATCACACGTACTTGGTATATATTCCGCCGTGCATTGTAAGCTGTATAATTAGCTTTGTGAGGATAAGTTATTATAACTGTCCAGTATTGTGCAATTGTTTTGTGTTGCACTCTGATGATGTAATGTATAAAACAATGATAGTTATTTTTTTATAAAAATCAGCTATTATCTATTATATATTGTTCCGCCGCGATTGTGAGACCCTATGTTGTTATTTCTATTTTCTTCTTCTACTTCTTTCTTCTTTACGTTACGGTCTGGTATTTCCAGCATTCGATTGTTCGGCATGTAATACAATGGACGTATTGATGTCGAGTTTCAGAGGTCGAAAATCGGGTCGTGACAGTTCATGATCCTCCTCTCAAACCTTAGGTCTAAAGAGAGCTATAGTATTTTAGTATTTACGTTATAAGTTCCTATAGATCATATACCTTCTCAATCATATAGAGTGCTTATTGACCATAAACTTGATAGTAATATCACACTGGAGTTTGGTAGAGAAGAGGTCATCATAATAAGCTATGTCCTCGACCATAATTACTACTTCGACTAGTCAGATGGAAAAATACCAGAAATTCAATCTGTAAAATAAAGAGGAAATTAATCTCTTCTAGATCGACCTCTAGACTTTGTTGAGCCACTAAAAAGGCAAAAACAACTTTTTTGAATACCTCATAACAAACCAACCCTAATGATAAGTATTCTTTTTTAGGAATTCCAGAGGTTCAAGTAACCCACAAATTTCAAGAAGATGTAAGAGACTAATGAATAAATCCAACATTTCCATTATTGCAATACAAGAACCTCTCATTGATTGTTCAAGGTTGCATAATTACATTTATTATGAAGTTTTTGGATCTTTTGTTTTCAACGTTAACTATAAAATTTGGATTTCATGGAATAATAGTTATGTAGTTCATTGTGTCCAAGAATAAGAACAAATGCTAACTTTGCAAGTCCAATCCAACTCTAATAATCGTGTCAATATTTTTTCCCATATTTACGCCTAATGTATATACTTGATTGTATACAGCTTTGGAGTGAATCATTCAAATTTCTAATCTGGGCTTTCATTCTTGGGTTATTACATTACCACTAAACATGATGCTATTAGTGACTTTAATTTAATGATACTCCATGCTAGATTGCTGGAAATTCCCTTTTCAGGTTCGAACTATACTTGTTGCGGTTCTTGTAATAGGAACAATTGAATTTTCGTTACATTAGACATGGTCATTGGTAAAGATGGTTTGTTTCCCAAACCTTCTTACTCCTATATCAACCATCTTCACCGTAGTAATTAAAACGATACATCAATGCTTCTTAAGTTGGTTTCTTCAACAAACTCTTCTTCCATGCCTTTTCAAAAATATTTGGAATCACAAAGATGATTTTAAAAGGGCAATATTTTAAATTCGGCCCTCAAAAAAACTTTACTTCAACATTAGGCCTTATTTCAAACTTATTACAAAAATATGCCTCATTTTATTTTTTTCAGCGTTTTATACTTACGCAATCCAAATATGCGCAAGCGTAAAAAAAAATTTCGAATTATACTTGCACATTCCACAAATGCTCAAGCATAATTTTTTATTTTCATAAAAATAACACTTGCGCAATCCAAATTTGCGCATGTATAATTTTTTAAGCAAAAGTACACTTGCGCAATCCATATTTGCGCAAAACGAGGCTTATTTTTTATAATAAGTTTCGATTCAGGCCCAAAATTGGAATATGCTTTTTGTTCGGGCTTGATTTATAAAATTGTCCTTTAAACAATTAATTTCATCTGCATGGGACATTCCCCCCCCCCCCTCGGTAGGCCTATGGTGTGTTAGAATTCTTAAAAAATGGTGAATGAGGTATGTCCCACATTGTCAAAAATATGCTAGTTTTCTAGTTTATATAGTATACTCTCAATCTCTATATTGGCTCTTAGGGTTAGGTAATTTTATGCGAGGAGGAAGACCTATATGGCCATGGACTAACACACGCTCGTCGCCACTGCCTATCCGACCGACCAAACCGGGTCAGGTCGGGTGCGGGTGTGGGTCCAATAAGAGTGGGCCGTGTTATATTTTTGTTGTACAAAAGTGAACGGTTTCTACTGCTTAAATTCAAAAAAAAAGGACTATTGGATTGGACGCAGCTGTTGCAAACCGCATAAGTTTCTGGCCATTGCAAACGAAGAGATGCGGCCGTTGCAAACTACAATAATTTCTGGCCATTGCAAACGAAGAGACGCGGCCGTTGCAAACTACAACTGTGTCTGATCGTTTCAAACGAAGAGGCGCGACCGTTGCGAACATCAATAGTTTTCAGCCATTGTAAAACGAAGACGCGCGACTTTTGCGAACAATAACACTTTTTAGCGTTGCGAATGAAGGGATGCTACTTTTCGCAGTGGGTGTAGCCATTGGGAATTCGGCAATAAATAAGGAGGAAACCTGATCACTTACCTTACTGAAATTTTGTTGTGAATTTTCTCTTCGTCCTCTTCGTATCTTAATATCTACAATACGTGCGCTTTCGCATATCACACAGACGATCATACACATCACAATCTTGAGCAGCTCATGTCTGTTGTATCTTGGGAGAATTTGAGTAAAGTCTTAAGGAAATTGTTATGACAAGCCTCAGATGTAATTTCCTTCTTCAACCAGTTATATATATATATATCGTTTTCTTTTGGCGTTGTACTATTTCGTTCGATAGTATAAATTTGATTTAGCACTATAGTTATTATTACTATAGTTGTCAGTTTGTTGTTATAATTAATTACCACATACTTATTGTTAAAATAACTAATACAAATTCCAAATTAGTGGAAATCTGAGTTGTAGACTTGTTAGACAAGTTTATTATTGATTAGTCTCTGTTCTTGGTATATTAGACGTATAACATGGTGAACAAACTTTAAATTCTTAAGAATGTTTTAAAAGGTTGAATATTAATCGTTTTAAAAAAAAATTCAGTTGGGTTAGGGAAGAAGAAATTATAGTCACATATAAAGAATAAATTAATTGATAATGATCCTTCTTCATGCAACCATTCAGAGTGATTTAAAGGCTAAGATAAATTTAAAAAGGAGTTGATGTTGGAGGAAATGTACTGGAAAACAAAAGGCCAAGATAATATGATCTTGTGAAGGTGCTGCAAATACCAAAAATTTCCACTCATTACTTAAGAAAAAAGAAATAAACTTCTTATTTCAAAATTTCAAAAAAATTCAGGATTCTAGGTAGGGTCTTCTAATAAGATCTAGAGTACTGTCACTTGCCTTTTCAATCAACGCCAGGTAATCAACCTACGATTAACTTTGGCTTGATTTTACTTAGTTTTGTCACCTTCTAATAAATCAGGAGGACAGTGAATTACCCATGGTAACTCTAGATCAACATGAAATAAAATTGGTTGTCTTTGACATGTCTAAGGAGAGCGTAGTGGGCCCTGAATACTTTAATGGTAATTTCTTTCAAAGTTGTTGGGAGATTATCTCTGTAGATTTTACTTTGGTCATTCATTCGTTTTTTGTTGAGAAGGAAATCCTTGGCAGTTGGCCCTTTACTGACATATTCTTGTACCCAAAAGTCTAATTCAAAAACTTACGTAGACTTTACACAAAAATAGACAAGTTTTTAGTAATTTCTCTAGTAAAGTTGTTTCTCTAGTAAATCTAATTAAGAATTTTTTTGTTGGGAAGGAAATCCTTGGAAGTTTATGTAATTTTTCTAGTCATTTCCAAATTATTGTTTTATATTATCCACACTTTACTTGCAAAAATCATATTGCCCTCACTAGTTGTTTTTTTTAAAATAGGTAAATTGTATAATAACATCCATATAGCTCAAGAGTTAACCTCTAACAGTAACTAAAAATCATTTGGCTCTAATACAATCTTTAAATTTAATATGCTAATGCTTATGACAAAATATCTTGATTTTTATCACTTAAGCCCTTAGAACTTTGGCTTTTCAGAAACATGCGTCGACATGATTTGGAGAATACTCTTTAATTGTTATTATTTCATTCTCATTAATGGAAAATGTAAAGGCCCAGAAATCCGCCCAGCTCGATTTGACAATAAACCACACATGTCCAACTCAACTGAATGGAAAACTAGATCCTTAGGGGAAAGAAAGAAGCGAGAAGAAGAGAAAGAAGAAGAGAAGGAAAGAAGAAGGAGAAAACGAGGAAGAAAAAGAGAGAACAAAAGAAGAAAAAGAAGATAGAAGAAATGGAAAGAGAGGAAAATGAAAGAGAAGAAGAAAATGAAAAAGAAGAAGAAAATGAAAGAGAAGAAGAAATAGAAGAAACTAAAAACAATTACAGAATCTCACAATTGTGGCGGACATATAATATAATATCAAAAAGCTTTACAAAAGAGAAACTGTAACCTTTAATATACATACATCAATCAGAGTACAACAATCAAATCAAAATCATCAGCTTGGACAGTTATAATAACCTGACATCACAAATGCTGATAATTCAAACAAAAATGCAGCGGAATGAACATATACGTGGAATGTGACAACCCGCCCTTCTCACTACCAGAAAGACGCATCATCATTAAGAAAGAAAGGGGCAGAAATAGAAAAGAATAGAAAAGAAAGAAACAAAACATTAGAATCTCACAGCGGAATGGAACAAAATATAATATATCACATAACTATTACATAGATTTCATATATTAGAGTTATATGATATCAATATACATGACAATCATACATACATCTGTCACTATATACATCAGAGATACAGTATACATGAACTAACACAGCGGATCTTGATAGATATCTACATACGTCTGGAAACTCCTGCTCTAAGCTCCTCCAGAATCAAAATCCAAACCTATCACTTGGCTACTCATAAAAATTTGAGTACCCAAGAGTTTATGAAAAACAAAATGTAAACTCCGGGTCAGACATGGGTCTGGTATGAGTAAACGGTTTAAATTGTTTAATTTTGAAAACCTTTTAAAACAAAGGTATCACGTAAGACTCCCCATAAATAAATACGGGTAAGTTTTTACCTTACGCTAACCAAAACATTTTATGGGAAATCCAGTGATATTATAATAGTGTCTAGGGTTTTCAAGTAAAATACAGAAATAGCTGAAATGCTTACATCTCACATTCCAACGTAGTTGGGCACAATCAAAACGTACGGCGATTATTGGAAATTGGATCCCATACAATGGCAGGGCTACCGGGGTACCGCCCGTCACAGTACGTGGTCTATATCACTGTACCGAGGAGCCACCCTAACTCCCCTGCAACACAAGGCCGGAACCATTCCTTACTGAACAGTTCCGAACAAGATAACCCCGCAGTTGGTGCGCATATCCAACCGCCCACACAGCCGAAATAAAGGGACATCTAGACAGGGGTATATCTCATCCTGCTTGGGCATGACCCACCTAACCTTGCTGCACCTCCCCTGTTTTACCCATTCCTGATTGATGAGGCTTGAGGCTGCGATTACCTTTACAGGACAAATTTCTTAGAATGCTCATCGTCCGCCTGACGATGTGACGCAGCGGATTAACAAAAAATCGATATAACAATGAAAATGTAGCAATCGGTGAATTGATAATCCTGTAATGCCCGAATTCGTTGATCCGAAGATACCGAATTCTAGCTATCCTTAACACGTTGATCGCGCACGATACCATGAAAGAAGATCTTCAATTCTTCAAGCGTTGATCAAGCGCACTTGATTCCGCGAATCGGCTTCAACAATCGTTGATTCGAGCGCACTCGAATAACCGAAAGTGGAGATAGGAGATTGCGCTCAACTACCAATTTAAATTGAAAGCACAAAGCTAACAAAAGAGAATTTTATTCAAAAATCAACCTCCCAAAATGTTACAACACACTCGCTATTTATAGTGTTTTACACCCTGACCCTTAAGCCGTGTACGACTTACGACCCACCTTAAGTCGGCACCGACTTAACACCAAGCGACTCAACCCATTTACAACAGAACACAATGCAAACGACTTAGGCAAGTTTGTTACCGACCTAACATATCACAACATTCATGACTCACAGCAACTACATCACAACAGCGACTCACCCGACTCAACTACATACCGACTTAAGAGCATACACTAGGTCATTGCCGACCTAACACATCACATACATACATGACCGTCTTAACATATAACGACTCAAAGACATGCGACTTAACTTCCACGCGGCTTACTCTTCAGCGACTCATAGTAACCGAACGACTTAACCTTAACTAGGTCGTGAGCTCAATGTACTTCCTCTCTTGTTTCCTGTTAAGTCGCGAATGACTTATAACCATGCCCTTAACTCGTATGCGACTCATCACCCCAAAACGACTTAGGCACCTGTTAAGTCGTAACTTCCTTTCATCATCCTTCTTAAGTCGTGGATGACTTAAAACCGCTTCCTTAGGTCGTGGACGACTCAAGCCCTCCTTAAGTCTTGTACGACTTATCCCTTTGGCCTGAGGTGCATCATCTCCTCCCCTGGGTGAGAAAAATTCGTCCTCGAATTTGTAAATTCTTCTACCTCAACTTGTTCATCTCCATAATATGGCACAAGATGCTTAACATTGAACACATCATAAGTGTACACATCCTCTGGCAGCTTCAACTTATAAGCATTTTCATTGATCCGTTTCACAATTTCTACAGGACCAATTTTCCTGGCTTTCAACTTGTTATAAGCGCCTACTGGAAAACGATCCTTCGTTAACACAGCATATACCATATCTCCTTCATTAAATTCAACACTTCTTCGTTTCAAATCTGCAACTCTCTTATATTTTTTATTTGACTTTTCCAATCGTTCCTGAACGATTCTATGACATTCCGTCAAACTTTCAACAAAATCAGTAGCTCTTTTAACCGTCCCCTTCGGTTGTGGTACTACTGCCAAATCCAACGGTACCCTTGGCAAACTTGAATATACGATCTGAAATGGACTGAACCCCGTACTACAATTCAATGCACGATTATGAGCAAACTCTGCTTGGCATAACTTCATGTCCCAACTCTTCAGATTGTCCTTCACAAGACATCGCAACAAATTTCCCAATGATCTGTTAACAACTTCTGTCTGTCCAACTGTTTGCGGATGATAAGCGCTACTAAATTTCAGCTTCGTTCCAACCATCTTCCACAAACTTAGCCAAAAATGACTTAAAAGTCTGGTATCTCTGTCTTAAACAATAGACTCCGACAACCCATGTAAACGATAGATTTCTTTAAAGAACAACTGAGCAACACGAACAGCATCCGCCTTCTTCTTACAAGCAATAAAATGCGCCATTTTCGAAACCTGTCCACCACAAAAAATATAGAATCATTCCCCCTTTGAGTTCTCGGCAAACCCAAAACGAAATCCATGCTGATATCAACCCATGGTTTAGTCGGTACAGGTAACGGCATATACAATCCTGCATTTGTCGCTGTTCCCTTCGAAACCTGACATATATGACATCTCTCCACAAACCTTTCAACCTCTTTCCTCATCGACGGCCAAAAGTAAGATTGAGAAATCAAATGCAATGTACGATCACGGCCCACATGTCCTTCCTCGTGCAATTCGTTGATAATCTTCATTCTCAAACTGCTATCTGGAATAGATAATCGATTTCCTTTAAACAAGAATCCATCAACCAACATAAATTCATCACTATCCCCATCCTTAACTTTCTCAACGTACTTTGCAAAGTAAGTATCCCCCTCAAACAATTCTGGCAATAATTCAAACCCCGTTACTTCAACCTTCAACGTTGTCAACAAATGACTCCTCCTACTCAAAGCATCAGCTACACGATTTGTTACCCCAGATTTGTGCTTCACAACAAAAGTAAACTGCTGTAAATAGGCAATCCATGATGCATGTCTGCAGAAATCTTATCATGTCCTTGCAAATGCTTCAATGCTTCATGGTCTGTGTAAAGAACAAACTCCTTATGGAACAGATAGTGTCTCCAATGTTTCACTGCTTGCACCACAGCATAAAACTCCACATCATACGTATTATATCTCATCTTTGCCCCTGATAACTTCTCACTAAAGTACGCAATAGGACGTCCCTTCTGACTCAACACCCCTCCAGTCCCAACCTTAGAAGCATCAGTGTGTAACTCAAATAACAACTGAAAGTCTGGTAATACAAGAATTGGTGCTGTCGTCAAAAGTTCTTTGATTAGTTCAAAAGCAAACCCTGCCTCCTCCGACCAAGAAAACTTTTTCCCTTTCATACAATCAGTAACTGGTGCCATCACGCTACTGAAGTGTGGTATGAATCTTCGGTAGAATGATGCCAATCCATGAAAACTTCTAACTTCGGTGATTGTCCTTGGTTGTGGCCAATTTCTGACCGCTTCAACTTTAGTCTGATCCACCTGAACACCCTTCTCAGATACAACATATCCCAAGAATAAGACACTTCGAGTCATGAACAAACATTTCTTCGTAGCTGCATAAAATTGTTCCTCACGAAGAATAATTAACACCTTTCTCAAATGCTCTACATGTTCCTCTGTACTCGCACTATAGATCAGAATATCATCAAAGTAAACAACGATAAACTTCCCAATGTACGGTCTGAAAATTTGATTCATCACCGTCATAAATGTACTTGGTGCATTCGATAGACCAAACGGCATAACCAACCATTCATATAAACCTTCTCTCGTCTTGAATGCGGTTTTCCATTCGTCTCCTAGTCTAATTCGAATCTGATGATAACCACTCTTCAAATCAATCTTCGAAAAAATAGTAGCCCCACTCAACTGATCTAGCAAATCATCCAGTCTAGGCATAGGAAACCTGTAACGAACAGTAATCTTGTTCAAAGCTCTACTATCGGTACACATTCTCCATGTTCCATCCTTCTTTGGCACCAACAATGCTGGTACTACACAAGGACTCAAGCTTTCCTGAACACGTCCCTGCTCAAGCAACTCTTCCACTTGCCTTCGCAACTCCTCATGTTCCTTCGGACTCATTCGGTAATGTGGTCGATGCGGTAATACTGCTCCTGGAACAAGATCAATTTGATGTTGAATGTCTCTCAGTGGCGGTAACTCCTTAGGTAACTCTTCCGGAAAGACATCCTCAAATTCTCTCAAAACTGGTTTCACTTCTTCAGGAATTTCAACCACTTCATTACACTCTCGCCAAATCAACAAAAAGACTACAGGCTCTTCTTCAACTTCTTTAACAAACTCCTTCAAAGATAATAAAGTTTTCAACTCTTCATCTCCTCTAGCTTGCTTTCCTTCTGTTGTTGCTTCTTAGGAACTAAAGTGATTTTAGTACCTTCAAACATGAAACTATAGCTATTAGCACGACCATCATGTTTCACTGCTCTATCAAATTGCCATGGTCTTCCCAACAACAGATGACACACATCCATGTCTACAACATCACACCAAATTTCGTCTTTGTATCTCTTCCCAATAGAAAAATTAACACAAACCCTTCGACAAACCTTTACTTCACCACCCTTCCTTAACCATACTAACTTGTACGGTTTAGGATGCTTCTCAGTTTTCAAGTTCAACTTCTTTACTGCTTCTGTAGAGATAATATTGTCACAACTCCCAGCATCAATAACGAACTTGCAAACCTTTCCCAGGATAGTGCATGTTGACTGAAAAATATTGTTTCTCAACCAACTAGAATCACCCCCTTGCTTTGGTGTAAGACAAGATCTCCTCATCATCAAATTACAACCCTCATCCCCGCACAACTCTTCTTCCTCCTCAACAAGTGGTGAATTGGAATATTCAGCTTCTATTTCCTCATCCTCAATCTCTGCAACCATCACTCGCTTCTTAGGCTTTGGACATTCATTGCTTTTATGACCCAACTCCTGACAATTGTAACATTTGAAACTGCTATTAACCTTTGCCTTCTCACTCTCCTTCACTACTGGCTTACTGATAGGTTTAGAAACATTAGAATTTCCACTGGTACCCTTCACTGGATTATTGGAATTAGTAAACACACCACCTCCACGCCTTCCCTGTTTCTCCCAGGCCAACGGTTTCTGATGTGCTTCTGCAACAGATCTTGGATCAAACATACTAACCATATCCTGGATCTGCATTCGCAACCCTCCAACAAATCTAGCAGTCAGTTGTTCTTACGTCTCCATAATATCATTTCTGGCAATGAGTTGGTAAAATTCATCTGCATAATCATTAACTGACTTCGTCCCTTGCCTCAGATTCTGCAATCTCTGGTACATAAGTGATTGATAGTTATAAGGTAAAAATGTAGCTCTCATCAACTTCTTCATCTTATCCCACGATTCAATTTTTGACTTTCCCATTCTCTCCCTTGTAAGTTTAGTTTGCTGCCACCATGCCAAATCTCTTCCCCTCAACCTAGTAGCAACCAACTTTACTCTTCTATGCTCAGGAACCTCCTTGAAATCAAAGATCTCTTCAACATTAGACAACCAATCAAGAAATTCTTCAGCTACCATTCCACCCTTGAATTCTGGAATTTCTGTTTTCATACCCGATTCCCATCGACGATCATCTTCAACCTCCCGATAAGAATTTCGAACTTGGTCTCGATCTCGATAATGAATACTAGCTCTATCACCCTCTTCATCAAAATCAAATGTACATCTATATCGATCTCGACCATCGACATCTCTTCGATCATGCATGTCTCTTCTACAATGTCTCTCTTCATCTCTATAAGGCTCATTTTCAAACTCTCGTGGAGTTCTCCTCTCTTCATGTCCATAGTCATGCTGATCTCTCCTTGATGAAATTGATGTTTCTCTTCTCTCTCTAAAAGATTGTGGTGATACCCTCCTCACTTCCGTAACCGATGGAGAAACTCGGTTTCCTCCATGGTTCGAGTTTGGTGATCTCCTCCTTTGAGTTTGATTCAAATCATTCATCAATTTCTCTAACTTTCCAATGACTTCATCAAATTTCTCATTAATACGTTTTGCCATAAGCTCGGCTTCTTCTCTTCTATACAACGCTTCAACATTCTGATGACGATTAGCTCTACTCGGCGGCATGGTTAGATTTCACAACACTTCAACAAATATTTCAAAATTCTTCAACAAAGCTTCAACTCAAAACAGGCCACGGCTCCACTAACTCGGCTCAACTTGGCTCGCACGGCTTAACTCTTCAAATAATGATACCAAACTGATGCACAGCCTATACTTAGCACAAATTTATGTTCGGGCATCACACTTCAACACAAACCAACTCATACAACTTCCACACTTTGATCCAAAATGAAATGGATTGAAAACTCCCAAACTTGTTGCAATCTCGCGATGAATACGATGAACACCAAACTTCAAACTCCTTGGCTCCAAGACCCGTCTTAGCTATGATTGGCTAAGTAAAACTCTGATACCAAACTGACGCAGCGGATTAACAGAAAATCGATATAACGATGAAAATGTAGCAATCGGTGAATTGATAATCCTGTAATGCCCGAATTCGTTGATCCGAAGATACCGAATTCTAGCTATCCTTAACACGTTGATCGCGCACGATACCTTGAAAGAAGATCTTTAATTCTTCAAGCGTTGATCAAGCGCACTTGATACCGCGAATCGGCTTCAACAATCGTTGATTCGAGCGCACTCGAATAACCGAAAGTGGAGATAGGAGATTGCACTCAACTACCAATTTAAATTGAAAGCACAAAGCTAACAAAAGAGAATTTTATTCAAAAATCAACCTCCCAAAATGTTACAACACACTCGCTATTTATAGTGTTTTACACCCTGACCCTTAAGCCGTGTACGACTTACGACCCACCTTAAGTCGGCACCGACTTAACACCAAGCGACTCAAACCCTTTACAATAGAACACAATGCAAACGACTTAGGCAAGGTTGTTACCGACCTAAGATATCACAACATTCACGACTCACAGCAACTACATCACAACAACGACTCACCTGACTCAACTACATACCGACTTAAGAGCATACACTAGGTCGTTGCCGACCTAACACATCACATACATACATGACCGTCTTAACATATAACGACTCAAAGACACGCGACTTAACTTCCACGCGGCTTACTCTTCAGCGACTCATAGTAACCGAACGACTTAACCTTAACTAGGTCGTGAGCTCAATGTACTTCCTCTCTTGTTTCCTGTTAAGTCGCGAATGACTTATAATAATGCCCTTAACTCGTATGCGACTCATCACCCCAAAACAACTTTGGCACCTGTTAAGTCGTAACTTCCTTTCATCATCCTTGTTAAGTCGTGGATGACTTAAAACCGCTTCCTTAGGTCGTGGACGACTCAAGCCCTCCTTAAGTCGTGTACGACTTATCCCTTTGGCCTGAGCTGCATCACGATGTGTTGAAAGCATTCAATCCATACAAGTTCGTTCCGGGTTCGAACGAAACCGAAGGCATTATCTCGTTACACTCATTTTGGAATCACCCTCAGAGTCAACGACGATAACCCTTGCATTCTGAAAACACCATCTCGATCTTCAATTGAGAATTCACGACCTATCGTTTAATTCGGATCGATGTGGTTTTTGGAATATCAATTGGATAGCCGATCCCGGTCTCATCGAAATCCAAATGCGATTTTAAAGGCTAAGTTGTCTAATTAACTTAACAGTTTAATTCAATGATTAAATTCATATAACATTTACCACAGATAAATCATACACAATTGCCATGGATATATTACAGCATATCAGTGAGCATCACAGAATATCATCAATAAACATCACAAGCAAATATTCTATACATACGACATCCGTAAGCAATCATCTTAAATTCTTATTGTGATTAATTTAATTACCTGAGAGTTAATCTCTTAACCCTATTTAATCACTTATTTCCCTTCAAATTATTTAATCAACAAATCATTTCTTAATTAATATGTATTTCTTAATTGCTTAATTACTTAATCATTATTTAACTAATTACTTTCTTAATCAAGTTATCTAACTTTAATTACTTAAGTAATTATTTCTTAATCATTAATTAACAATCTAAATGAGACGGATTACCTATTTATTTACTACTAATTACTTCTTTAATTCTTAATTAAATTACTTGATTAATTAACTATAAATCGTTCATTAATTAATTAAGCGGTTAACCTAATTTCACTTATTACTTATAATACATTACTAATTAAGGTCACAAGGTAAATACTCTTAATTACTTCTGAATCCAATCAATCACTATTGATTATTCACTTAGTTAACATTCTAGACTTCTTGAAATTTGATATCAACTAGATTACTAACTGAAACATTATTTGCATCTACATTTCACTTTTATTTTTAAAACAACAAACCCTGGACTTTATAACTGACAAATACTTACTAGTTTTTATTCCAGTTATATTTGCTTATTGCTTGATTGATTTTACACAACACTCCACACATTTTAGGAAACGTGCACCTTCATGTTTGAATACCCAGTTGTTTGTGTAGAATGACTTCCCACCAAGAAGAAGAAGTGGTAGCTCAAGCGGGAGAGACCTTTCAGACACCTGTTCCCATAGAGAATCCTCCAGAGAGAACTTCGACTATCCTAACTCCGAGAGCGTTTATTCAGCTACGTACTCAATTTGGTTTTGCTGAAAACAATGCCCTACTTCCCGGGCCAAATAATACTGTCGATAGTCCTCCCCCCGGTTTCGTCGCAGTCAATCGTCAAATGTGCCTAAGCGGGGCGATTCCTCCTTTTAACGACTTCCTTCGAACCCTTCTCCTTCGGTTGACAATCTCTCCGTTCCAACTTCATCCGAATGGCTACGCCATCCTGATGGGGTTGTCTGTATTGTTTAGGAGAACTCTTGATCGCTTGCCAAGTTTTGAAGAAATTCGCTACTTATGCTCGTTTGCAAAGAGTAAAGACCATCCTTCCCTTATTATTGTGAGAAGCGCTAGAAACCGCAAGCTTATTTCTGATCTTACCGAAAGTGTTCATGGATTTTTGAACTAGTTTTTCTTCGCTCGCTGCCCCCCAGGGTTTTATGCCATCTGGAGAGTAGGAAGTAAGATTACCTATTTCTATTTTCTCCATTTTCCAAACTTTTTCGAGATCCGAATTACCGATTGCTAATTTCGTTCTTTGCTCTTTTCAGCACTTCCTCTCCCCTCTAGAGATCCAAGCCACAAGCAAGTTTTTGAAAGATTAAGTGTTGTGACTGCTAGAGAGAGAAGTATAAAGTTTTTGTTGAGGGATGAATTTTTGCATCAGTATGGACTTTTACACGCTTCTCGCTCTACACACCCCCATGAGGTTCCAGACTCCCCGCCCAAATCATTAGATGCCCCAGTTTCCACTGACGAACCCACACCAAAAGAACCTGCCTCCGAGGCTTCTCTGGTGAAGTGCTCTACTACTGTCGATGTTGCGGGGTCGTCTGGCAAATTCGCACTTGCCCCAGTCATTGAGGAAGAAGAGCCTCAGGGATCTCCCCAACATTCATAGAATCTGGTGAAGAAGTCGGGAAAACAAGCCCTGTCAAGCAGAGCGGGGACGACACTTTCGAAGGGTTGAGCGACCACTTTGTCACCTCACAGGAGCTCTTTAAAGACGACTCTATCACTACTAGGGTTTCTTCTTCAGTAGTGGAAGTGACTTCTTCTTTGCAACAAGCTCCGTCGACCCAAGAGTTGACGTTAACTACTACCCCCACGATTACTCCGCAATCAAAGAGTGGTTCGTAGTTTGATGCGCGTAGTTTGCACATCACACACACTAAGAACCTTTCGGCACTTTCATGCACCTAATTCTTTGTACTTTAAAGGTTCTACAGTTACGCTTCTTTTCTCTGAAGACTTTTAAGACTTATCTCTTTTTTTTTCAGATTCCCCAATGAGGAGAAGTGGTTCATATTACGACGACTTCAAGCAATATGGAAAGCGTGGTCAGTATGACTATAGACGCTATCTTCCCACTTATAGGGAAACTGATGAAGAGAGGGCTGCTCGAAAGGCTCAGGAGAGACGTTCTTATGAAGAACGCTATGGAAGAGGGGATGAGCGGTACGATTCTTCCCACAGAGAGGGTGATTCCCATAAGCGTAAATCCCATGATGACAGAGGGAAGAGCCACATGGTTGATGACCCAAGAAAACGGGCTAAAGTTAGTGAGCAATCTGTGCCTGCAATTTCTGAGAAGACCACTACTCCAATTCCTTCTAAATCTCCTGCCCCTTCCCGTACTGATATTCAGACAATCATCAGTAGGCCTTCATATCAAGTTGGGTCAGGTCCAGCTACTCTCCAAAGCCGGTTTCCACAATAGCGCTTGAAGGGGGTTCGTTTCGATCTCGACTTAGTTCCAATTGACAAGCCTGCCATGCTGCGAAATCTCGATGCCGTATGACTTGATATTGAAAGAATGTCGAGCTGGCAAAAGCTTGTTGACAAGCTTCAAAGGGTAAACCGTGCGAATCTGGAGGCCATGCTTACTATGGAAAATGACAAAGCTAAATGGCAGAAGGTTCTTGAGCAACATGATACCGAGATGAGGACCATCACTACTTATAATTAAGAGCTTGAAGCGAAAGTCGAAAAGCTTAAAGAAGAGCTCGCCACTTCTTCTATTTCCTACACTCAAAAAGAAGAAGTGCTTCAGAAACAAGTGAGAGATGCTCATGCCGGCCAAAAAGACGCCGAAGACAGGCTCGACGTGCAAAAAAGAATCAATGAGTGCTATATTGCTGATATTGCAGAGCTTCGGAAGAAAACCGACTCTCAAGAGGCGGAGATCGAAATGCTTAAGCTTCAACTCTCCAAAGCTGAAAGAGAGCGTGATGAGGCCGTTGCCGATAAAATTGCAGCTGAAGAATCTCATGAGGCAACGAAGACCAGCATCAGCTCGACATTATTTGACTTCTACCTGCAGAGCATCTTGGGGCGCGGTAGTCTCGCCTTTCTAGGTCCCAAATATGAAATTACTATGGCTGAGGTGTGGGAGGTCGGACTTGATATGCTTGGTGCTAAAGGTGATGGCTACGTCAAATCAGCTCTTGAGGAACATTACTTGGATGACGACGTTCGCGCCGCTCTCGCCAGGGGAAAAGAACAACATGCGAAATTAAGAGCCGAAATTGCAGAAGGGGAACGTTTAGGAAAAACTACTTCAACTGATCCAATTCAGCCTTCACCTTCGGCCAAAATCGACATTGTCGGCTTCAGTTCTCATTCTCCATCCTCGGTTAAAGTTATAACTGAGATCACAAGCACACAGGGTGGAGATGAAGGCGAAGAGAGCGCCGAAGCACAGGCTTATGAGGTTGACATCAGGAAGCCGACTTCTCCAGGTAACTCCACCGTTAATCTTGCCCAAGTAGACTGCTCATTTGCTTCTTATGAGTTTGATGAGCTTCTTGACTATTTCCTGAACCTCAACGAGCCTTTATCTCCACTCTTTACTGATTTTAACTTATTTTCTTCTGTAGAGAAAGTGGCGAGCATCGTTCAGACTCCCCCTCCTCCAATTATTCTTCCTCTGCCTCTCCAGGTCACTCCTCCATCCGCCTCTCAACCCGGGCCGCAAGAGGAGCAAATAGAGGTTCTCCGAGACTTAGATGATCCTAATGCTTCACAGGAACACGGGGGAGAAGGGCTTGGAGAAGGCAATGAGTCCCCGGAGCGAACCATTTCTGATAACATAAAATTGTCTGCTCTTGTTACTCCGGGAAGTGAGTCTTCTTCAAGGAGGAGGAGGAAGCGTGTCACTTCCAAGAAGAAAAGGAAAGACATTCTTGTTTCTGAAGAGGAAGCGAAGGTTGATTCGGCAGTAACCCTCTCTCCTTCATCCTCGATTCTCCCAAGCCGTCCGAAAAAGCTGCCTATTAGGTCAGGTGAAGGCTCTAAAGGTGGTGGCAAGAAGAAGTAACGGGCCCTGCTTCCCATTATTTTTACTTTTTGCTTTTTGCATGTACTGACCGGAGATTGTGCGGGTACCGGCCTCCGCTTTTCTTTTTCTTTTTATTTTGAAACCTGTACCTGTACAAAATTTTGACAATATTGAATAAAATTATTCTTTTTGTTTGTACAAACTTCTGTCTGTATTTGAGAATGCATTTACTATTCATTTTTGTACAAGTTTCTTTATATGATATTGCAGTGAGCTTGTGGTATGTCGTTCGAGCATAATTTTTAACAATGTAGTTATACCATGTTGCCCCTATACCATAAGCTCGTTGCAATGTTTTATACTTTGAGGGGACTTGTACTCTTATTTTCTGGAGAATAATTATTCCATACTTAGAGGAATATTATTCTGCTCAAAATAGAGTACAGCTCGCTCCATATGAGTTTCTACGCTTCAACCTTCGAAGATATCACTTTTTCTTTTGTGCATACACACATTTTTACCAAGCAAATTCTCCTATGTGGTAAAGCGGGCCTCTGAAGGGCACTTTAACCTCTTTTTGAGGACGAGTATTTTCCAGAATAGATGAACCATTTTTCCTTTGAGAGCTAAAGTGTGCCTTTGAAGAGGGCTTCTCCTTTTTTTTATTGCGCCTCGGTGGAGGGCTTTCTGATCTTTGCTTTGCATTTCTGATGAAATGCTTCTTGGAAAAGTTGTACCTCTGAGGAGAGCTTTTTCACGTTTCAACACTTGGAAGTTTTATTTCAATCTCGGTGAAACGTGTGCCTCCGAAGATTTGTGCCTCCGAGGAGGGCTTTCCACGTTTCAACACTTGGTTGTTTTATTTCAATCTCGGTAATACGTGTGCCTCCGAAGAGGTCTTTCTGTTTGATTGTGCCTCTGGGAAGAGGTCTTTTTGTTTGATTGTGCCTCTGGGAAGAGGTCTTTTTGTTTCTGCCTCTGGGAAGAGGTCTTTTTGTTTCTGCCTCTTGGGGGAGGCTTTTATTTTTTCCCTGTTCGCTGGGAAGCGGGCCTCCGAAGAGGGCTTTTCACAATTCGACTCATGGGAGTGTATCACCGATCACGGTGAAATGTGTGCCTCTGAGTAGGGTTTTTGCCTGGAAGTTTGGAGTTTCTTTCTCTCGGTTGGACGGATTCACGGGAGTGTATCACCGATCAGTCCGCAACTTTATGTCGAGAAAGAACTCTCTTTTTCTGGTTAGGCCCGCTCGAGGTCTTTTAGCATTTCAACTGTGGTGAAATGGGCCTCCTAGGAGGGATTTTCACGTTTCAACACTTGGAAGTTTTATTTCAATCTCGGTGAAACGTGTGCCTCTGAGTAGGGCTTTTGCTTGGAAGTTTGGAGTTTCTTTCTCTCAGTTGGACGGATTCACGGGAGTGTATCACCGATCAGTCCGCAACTTTATGTCGAGAAAGAACTCTCTTTTTCTGGTGAGGCCCGCTCGAGGTCTTTATCCTCCGAAGAGTTGTGCCTTTGAAGAGGGCTTGTGCCTCCGAAGAGGTCTTTTGCTGATTGATGCTTGCTCGCCCATGTCTCTTTGCCATCTATTCATGTCGGCGATCCCCGTTATCTTTTGCAAGTGTCATCCCTTTTTAGTTGCCAATAATTTTCCTTATCCAAAGAAATATACTTCATAGTTAAACAAGCTGGTGGTGGTAGACACAGGCTATTTAACTGGATGCTTGTTTGTACAAACATTCGCAGTTAGTTAGAAATGGTCCACTTCCATCCACATCGCTAACTTTTGTTCGAAGCACTTCTTTTGTAGGATTTGAGTATGGAAATTTTTAATGGTTTAGCGTTTGCTTGCTGGGTGATGTCGGAGATCGCTTGGTCTTGCGATGGGTAAGCTTTGTCTTTATGGCTTGCATTATTAAATCGACATTTTAATAACACAATTAACATATTTTATATGTCGAAATAAAACAAAGCAGTTTATAGTAGTAGAGAACACAAGATTTATAGTGGTTCGGCCAAAAGATGGGCCTACATCCACTTTATAGCTTTTCATTATTTACTTGCTTTACAATTGCTTTCAATAAAAGAATCATATATTCATAATTCTTTTACAACATTTCAGCAAATCTTTTAAGTAAAATATGGATGTAAATGATTGTTGTTCCAAGCTCTTGGGATTGGTTCTCCTTCGACGGTTGTGAATTTGAATGCGCCGTCAAGAAGTTTCGTGCCTAAGACATACGGTCCCTCCCAGTTTGGCCCAAACACACATGTGGCTGACATAATTCTTTTCAGGACTAGGTCCCCAACTTCAAAGCTGCGCTAACGAACTTTGGAATTGAAGTGCCTGGCTATTCTTTGCTGATGAGCTGCAATTCTAAGCTTAGCCTCTTCTCTTCTTTCATCAAGAGGGTCAAGTGCTTCCAATTGCAATTTTTCATTCTCATCTTGATCAAAATGGATCCTTCTGTGTGAGGGGACTTCAGTTTACACTGGAATCATCGCTTCTGATCCGTATGCCAATGAAAATGGAGTATGCCCAGTCGCAGTTTTGTGGGTGGTTCTGTATGCCCATAGTGCAAGCGGTAACTTATCGACCCAGCCACCTTTTGCTTTTTCCAGCTGCTTTTTGATGGTTGATTTGATGATTTTGTTTACTGCTTCCACTTGCTCGTTTGCCTGCGGATGAGCCACTGCTGAGAAGCTTTTTCGGATCTTGAACCGTTTGCAGAATTCTTGGAACTCCTCACTTTCAAACTGGGTACCATTGTCTGTGATTATCTTCTGAGGCACACCATACCTGCAAATGATATTTTTAGTCACAAAACTTATCATTTTCTTAGAGATAATAGTAGCCAATGGTTCGGCTTCAGCCATTTAGTGAAGTAATCAACGGCAATGATAGCATATTTAATCCCCGATTTGGCAGTCGGTAAAGGCCCAATTAGATCTATTCCCCAGATGGCAAACGGCCGTGGACTGACCATTTGTGTTAGCTCATTGGAAGGTGCCCTAGGAATTTTGGCGAATCTCTGCCATTTATCACACTTTTGGGAATAGTCAGCAGCATCCTGATTAATTTCAAGCCAAAAGTATCCATAACGGAGGATTTTCTTTGCTAAAGTTTTACCTCCTGTATGATCCCCACATTCCGTGTACTTCAGTCAGAATTGTCTTAGCTTCTTCCTTTGTCACTCATCGAAGTAATGGCATTGAAAATCGTCGTCTGTACAAACGACCATCTTGAACTATATATCTGGAGGCCTTCCTTATCAGCTTCTGTCGTTCTTTTGAACTTTCCGGCAGAGAACCATTGTGTAAATATTCAAGTATCGGAGTCATCCATGATTCTTGCTCTTGGGATACATTCATAATCCAATCAACATCCATTTCATCTGTACTTGGAGCTGACAGGACTTCGACGGGAACTAATCCCAATAGTTGAGCTTCACCAGTACTTGAATACTTTACGAGAGAATCGCCTTCGTGTTCTCTTCGCGGGGTATATGGTTTATTGAATAACGGTCAAAATTTTGAAGAAGCTCCCAGGATTTTGACAAATAGGCGGGTAGATTCCCTCCTTTAGCTTGAAATTCCTTCTTGACTTGGCAGACAATAAGCTGAGAATCACTGAAGATCTGCAATGCTTTGATGTTTAGTTCTCTAGCGATTCGTAAACCCGCGATGAGAGCTTCATATTCTGCTTCATTATTTGTCGAAGGGAATTCCAGTCTCAGTGCATAACATAGCGATCGCCCTTCTGGGGTTTCAAGGACAACTCCTGGTCCGGAACAGTAATCATTCCTTGCGCCATCAACATACAATTTCCATTGGATTGGGACGTTATCAGTGGCTTCTTCCTCACTATCACCTTTATCCGTACATTCTGCGACGAAATCTGCTAAAGCTTGTCCATTGATTGCTTTCCGAGGATGGTAAGTGATGTCATATTGGCTGAGTTCAACATTCCATTTCAAAAGACGGCCCGAAGTCTAGGACGGAATAGGACTTGCTTTAGAGGTTGATCAGTGAGGACTTTGATGGGATGAGCTTGGAAATACGGCCTCAATTTTCTTGATGCGATCAACAAACAATAGGCGAACTTTTCCAACCTTGAATAGTTTGTCTCTGCCCCAGTGAATCTTTTGCTGATATAATAGACTGGGCGTTGAATCCTTGCGTCTTCCCATACCAACACCGCACTAAGTGCATGAGATGAAATTGCCAAATATATGAAGAGATCTTCACCATTGTCAGGCTTTGAAAGTATCGGAGGCACTTCCATATGACGAACCAACTCATCAAATGCTTTCTGACATTCAAGAGTCCACTCAAAGTTTTTTCTTCCTTTCTTCATAGCATCAAAGAATGGAATGCATTTGTCAGTAGCTTTTGAAATGAACCGACTCAAGGCAGCAACCTTCCCATTGAGACTTTGCAATTCCTTCTTCGTTCTAGGAGCTTTGACCACTCTCAAGGCAGTGATCTGTGAAGGATTAGCTTCAATGCCCCTAGCGCTCACAATGAAACCCAAAAACTTTCCGGACTCCACCCCAAATGAACATTTCAAAGGATTAAGCTTCATTCTGCACTTTCGGAGTACTGCGAACATCTCTGCCAAGTGATCCATGTGGTCCACTACTTTCTTAGACTTCACTAGCATATCATCAACATAAACTTCCATTGTCTTGCCAATCTGTGGTTTAGACATGGCATTAACAAGCCTTTGTTAAGTTGCCCCTGCATTCTTGAGTCCGAAAGGCATGACCTTGTAGCAGTAGAGTCCAACATCTGTGATGAAGCTTGTATCCTCTTGATCTGGCTCATGCATCATAATCTGGTTATATCCAGAGTATGCATCCATAAAAGATAACAATTCATGCCCTGCCGTCCCATCCACCAACTGATCGATCCTGGGCAGCGGGAAACAGTCTTTGGGGCAGGCTTTGTTCAGATCCGAAAAGTCGACACATACTCTCCACTTTCCGTTAGCTTTTTTAACCAGCACTGGATTCGATACCCAATTTGGATAAGTAGATTCTCTAATGAAACCGTTCTCCATGAGCCGATCCACTTCTTCTTTTAAAGCTGCCGTCCTCTCAGGACCCTAAGTTCTTCTTTTCTGTTTCACGGGTGTAAACTTTGGATCGATGTTCAGAGTGTGTACTGCAATCTCTGGGGATATTCCACACATGTCAGCATGAGTCCAGGCGAATACATCCAAATTTTCCTTTAAAAATGAAATCAGAACATTCTGAACTGTTGTGTTGAGTTGTGAACCCACATTTAGCACTTTGTTTGGGTGCTTTGGGTCAACGGGTATCGGCATCGTTACCTCTACCGGTACTACCCTATTCTCCCCCGCACTGGCTTTCCTTGGATACATCTCTCTTCGTGCGGCACTACATTCACCAGTGCAGGATCCACCTTGTAATTGCTACAAGGTTTTTTCTTTGGTGCGGACTGGAGTCCCCGCACCTTTTCCCATCTCTCTTTTCCTTGACTCACGCAGCTCTGTAAGATAACATTCTCGCCCCGCATCTTGGTCTCCTTTAATCACGCCAACTCCATTATCCATGGAGAATTTTATAGTCAGACACCACGGGGCAAGAACAGCTTTAAATGCAGCAAGAGTTGGTCGGCCTAAAAAGGCACTGTAGGCAGAGAATTCTTCAACAATTATAAAGGTTTGCTTTCGAGCCACCTTCCTCGGTCCCTTTCCAAGTTCTACAAACAAATCAATGGTCCCAATCAGCTGTTTGGGTTCTCCAGCAAACCCAGCAATCTTAAGTGATGAAGCTTGAACGTCGCCATTGGAATTTTCATTTGATCAAAGGTCTTCTTGAAGAGAATGTTGCATGAAGCTCCGCAATCAACTAGAACTCTTCTCACAGTAGCCGGACAAATACCAGCGGATATGACCAGAGGATCTATGGTAGGATCCTCGATACCCAAAGAATCTCTGGCACTGAATACAATATCATCTGTGGAAGTCTTTTGTTGCTTTAAAGGCGCATCATTCTCTAAAACAAAAAAATTCTCTTCAGGTGACACATGCCTCAAGGCCCTGGCATACCTTTCCATCTCGCCCCAGCTTTTGCCTGTTGGGTGAGGCCCTCCAGTTAATATATTGATGACAGGTCTTTCTGATTCACGCTCTACGGCCTTCTCACTTGAGCCAGGACGGTGAGTGGGAACTTGTTGTCCTTAAGTTGACGAAGCTGGGGCATTTCTACTCCTTTTCACATACTGTTGGAGCTTGTTCTCTGTCAAAGGTTGTTCAATTACTTCTTTCAACTGACGGCATTCGTTGGTGTCATGGCCGGGTTGGTTGTGGAATCGGTAGAACCTTCCACTTTTTTCCATCTTATTCCCCACTCTCATTTTAGGTGGTGTCGGATAATTGACATCATCCTTGGTCGCAAAGAAGATGTTCTCAGGGGTATCGGTCAAGGGTGTGAAATTGAAAGGACGGCCTTTCTTAGCATCTCCCTGTTTCTTTCCACCATCATTTCCCCTTTTCTGAGTGTTAGGCTCTTTCTTGTTCGAAGCAGCACTATTGTTCCCGACTTCCACTGATACCACCTTAGCCGGTGTTTGGAGGCTTTCCCAGCGCATGAATTCATACGCTTTCTTGTAGAATTTGTCGAGCGAGTTTGGTTCTTTCATTTTCAACCACTTTCCAAATTCGCTTGATTTGTCAATCGCCCTCATCAAGTATGTTAGGACCATGCGTGGCTCAGCATTATCTACCTCGGCCAATGCTATGTTAAAACGATTTAAAAATGATCTGATAGATTCTCCCAGATTTTGCTCTAGACTTGACAGCGACATTGTATCCTTTGCTTTAGAAGCATACAATCGAAATTGCTCCTTGAATTTCCTGGTCAAATCGGAGAATTGATCAATGGACCTAACTGGCAGCTTTGTAAACCACAATAGAGCCACCTTCAAGATATACCGGGAAATATCGACATTTGATTTCATCAGACGCTCTAGCACCCGTCATATGCGAGTCGTATTTATACAGAAACTCGATAGGATCACTCGTCCCCATGTAAGCCGGAATAGTAGGGGGAACAAATTTCCTTAGGAACTCTGCCTTTAAGATCTTTTCGGTAAATGGAGTTTTGCTTGGAGCAAAACCCCACTCTTTCTCATCTTCATCTCTTCGCATATTTTCCTTCATGATTTGACGAACCATACCCGAAAAATACTCTTCATCATTTAGAGGCTCTAGAGGGCACACATCAGCCACTCTCTCTGAATTCTGTCTTGACAATCGTTCACGGAGGGTCGGCTGCGGCCCTGATCCTCCAGCTTGAGGAGGAGTCCTTTCTACAGGGTCTGCGGCTCTTTGAGAAATGTTCCCTTCAACATCCTGAACTCCCACAGTAGGGTTCCCATCATTATTAACCGGTTGATGATTTGCTCCTAGCAGATCATTCAACTTACTTAAGATCAGGGCATTCTGGGCTTCCAACTGCGCATTCTGAGCATTAAATTGTTGATTCAACCCCAAAACTACGGCGTCCAATTCTGCTCGCGTAACTCCAACAGTTGGAGCTGCTTGACTTGAAGGAGGAGAGGTAGCAGTATTCTCAAGAACATTGTCGGATCTTACAGCACTTCGTTTTCTCCCAGGAGCCATTATTTCCAATAAACTTCTGGTTTTAAAAGAAATCCTTTCAGCATACCTTTGCGGAGAAATGATGGAAGTATCCTGAGTTCAATTCTCAGTGAAAGCACCAAAAATGTTAACGCTTAAAATCGAACGCTAACACCCCGGTGTATATATAGATTGAGCGAAAGCACCACCCGTGAACACGGGAACTAAAAACAAGTAGAAAAATCACAGAGAAAGCAGAAAAGACAACAATTTTTATAATGGTTCGGCTTCAGGTAAGCCTACGTCCACTTTAATCCTCTTTATTACTGAATCAATTACAACTTTACAACAATCTTCAATTACAATACTGATGAGACAAACAACCAGAACTTCGATGTGGAAGAATTCTTTGAATCCATGTTGATTGCATTAGATTTCCTCTTGAAGTTTGTTGAGATGCCTTTCGTATTTGAAGTGTCGAGTGAGTTGAGAATTTAGCAGAGTATTGGCGCTTAAGGAGATCGGCCAAAAGTCCCTTCAAAGTTGGAGATGGCAACGTATTTATAGGGAATTCTGGGCAGGAAACATTACCAAGTCCAAACTCGTAACCGACCTAAGTTGGGTCGTGGACGACTTAAATAGGTCGTGGGTCGTTCGCGACTTAACTGCTGGGTCGAGACTTCCTCCGGCATGAGTATTGTGGCAACGGACTATAACTAGCGGCTTTAGGTCGTGGACGACTTAAGCTAAGTCGTGAGTCACGGTTTAACTGATAAGCTTGCTAAAGTTTTAACTCGTTGACGAGCTAGGAGGCCACTGTGTTAAATAAGTAACAGCGTTTCATTTTCTTAAGTCGTTCACGACACACGCTAGGTCGTAGGTTTGAATAATCTAAATAAAATCAACAATTGTAAAAGAATAATTGTATAAGCAAATGAATTATTAAGTGTGGAATTATAATAAATGTGATTTACAATTGTGAAATAATCTTATATATATATAAGAAGTGAAACTATATGAATATATTTATAAATATGAGTTGTAAATAAAAATGAATTTGGATTATGAATTTGATAATTTTGAATCCCGTCTATTTTGAAAGTTGTTTTTCAAAGTTAAAGATGTTATTAAGTAAGATAAATCAATTTGGAATAATCTTATGTAAGTGAAGTGGAATAGTGAAGTTCTATAAGAAAAACACTTATAAATGTGATTTATAAATAAAAAGTGAAATTTTGAAAGAATATTAAAACTACTGTTGCTGGGAAATAATAAGGGTGATAACTATAGCATCATCAGTATCATTTTCGAGTTTCTGTGTGATGGATTTGCTACCATAGTAAATTGGAAATTGAAGTTTTGTTGTGATAAACAAATTTTAAAATTTAAAATCCAAGTTGTAATTTTTGAATATAAGTAATCAAGTTTTGGACTTATAATATGAAATAATAAAGATTTTACTTTGGTAAAGTTGAATTAAATTTGAGATGGCATAATAAAAACATATGATTTGAAATTTAACTAAACGAAGGTTAAATAAATTGGTTTGGATTACGTAAGCTATCGAAATGCAAATTAAACTGAAGTGATTATATGAAATAACTTTAAAGTTTAAATAAGTTGTATAACTTGTAAAGTGAGAAAATGTAAGTGAAACCAAATGATAAAATGGTTAAACAATTCTGTCAAGCAAAACGAGATATGAATTTGAATAAGTGACGAAATTTGACTTTGGTAAATGTTAAATAGAATTGGAATCTGAATTGAATTTATAAGGGGAAATTTACGTTCAGTTAAAAAAATGATGTTTGAAATCGAATATAACTTAAGTGATGTTGAATGAAGTTGATTTTGGTACTTAAGTTGATTTTGGTATCGAAGTAAATTAATAAAGTGAAGTGATGAATAAGAACTTGAGTTATGTAATGAAATTCAACTTTTGTGGTTAAATGAATTAGCAATCTAATTAATAAATGGATTGAATATTAATCAATCGAATGTAAAAGAATTGATATAGAATAATGAATGTAAGTGTTAATTCATTAGAAGCTAATGAAGTTGAAAAAAAATTTGAATAATTGAAAGAAAAGTCAATTGGATATTAAACCGATTGGAAATTAAAAGTGTTAAACCAAATTGAATGTATATTTAATAGTTTGGTTATCTTGGTTATGATTTGGTTGTTATATGATTGTTATTTGATTGTATATAATTCAATAATTGTTAGTGAAATTGAATCGATAAATGGAAAGCTGTGTAATTGAATTTGAATTGAAAGTGAACTAATGTGAATTGGTTGTAAGCAATTAAAAATTTGAATCGAAACCTTATAAATTGCTTATGGGAATTATTTTGATTGCATTGATTATGAAAACTAGGTTTTTTCTATTGAAAATTAGTGAAATGTAAATGAATTTCCTATATATGTCACTTACATGTTTAAACTGAGTAAGTACATGTAGCGGGGCTGTAGTTGGCTGCATTTGGTCACGCTAAAATGCTAATAAATAACTGCTTTTCTTAAAAATGCAAAAAAGGTACGCCTACGCAATAAAAATAGGAAATATGAACTGTTTTTCTGTTTTCTGACCGTGTGGGTCGATGTATATATATT